>CM040123.1:220155836-220755836 GCA_022559845.1 Amorphophallus konjac | reverse complement strand
GCGTACCATGGTTCCAGCACTATCCCACCTACCCGCACTACAGGCAAGGAGACTCGGGACAGCAGAGGATGAGCAGGCAGTCAGGAGTGCTCTGATCATGTGGGAGGTCAGTAGGACCCGTACTCTACCAGTAGAAATGGCCTGACAAAGGACCGCTACAAGGATAAGATGGCCACAATATGATCGCTAAAACAAGAGAAACGATCTCCAATAGGCTGCAAACATGTAGACGTCTGAGTGGACCATTGAGCTTGTGGTAAACAGTCCTCAAGAGAAAGAAGCGGTCTGTCGAGGGATCGCTATCAAAGCAAGACTGTCAGTATTTGACCGTTGAGTTCATATAAGCAGTCTCTTGTAGACCGTAAAGGGATAGATATCAGAAGGGCCTGTGTGTTTGGACTCCGGGTAAACAGCGGCCTACCAAATCACCACTGGAATATGAAATAGTCAGGAAGTGACCGCTAATTGAATGTAAACGGTCCTCATAAGACCGTAAAAAAGTAGATATGAGAGGAGTCTATGGGCTTTGTAGTTCGGCCTTGGCAGACCTGTCCCTACACACACTACACAAAGAAATAGGTTATATATGTTCTAGGCTTAACCCCTTGTCGAGGGCAAGCCTGATGTGAGACCAATTCGTGAAATTTAGTCAAGGGGTTAAGCCCTATCAATTAGGTGAAAACAACATAAGAGAAAATGCAATGCATGCCATGAAATACAGGAGAAATACGTGATGGTTTTGAAAATATTTGATTTAATTTTTTTCTTCTTTTTTTTCTTTGAAAATATTTGATTTCTTTGAGTTTTGAAAATATCTGATTTTTTTGGATTTTTGAAAATATTCAATTTTTCGAGTTTTGAAACTATTTTATTTTTTTAAGTGTTGAAAATATTTGATTTTATTTTGAGTTTTGAAAATATTTGTTTTTTTTTGTTTTTTTATTTTTTTGAGTTTTGGAGATACTTGATTTTTTTTATCTTTTGAAGATATTTGATTTTTTTGTCTTTTGAAGGCAAACTCAAACTAGGTAGCGAGGATCTCAACCCTTGTCATCAGGAATATTCTAAAACACAACGTGCGCTCAAGATGACAACCCCTTGGCCAGGGGTCCCGTCCGCATGACGATGCCTCTCCCAGGGCTATAACTAGGGTAGGACCTAGTCTTGAGGGAGAAAATGGAAGAAAATTAGAGACAGGCCTTGCATTGCGGTGGGAGATATCAGGACTCAACTTCCTTCCAGGGCGCTACCCCTCAAAGAGTCGGCTTGTTGCGCCGGGACTTTGTGTCTTTGATTTTACAATTTTGTTTGGGACTTTCAATGATTTTGATACACACATGATGCTGCATAACCCTTCACTGTTTTACACAAACCTCGAGTCTTACCTTAGGAGAAGCAGGCCCAGTTACTAGGATCAGGGACATTTCTCAGGGTGTTTTTCTCTCTCTCTTTTTCTTCTCTTTTTTTTTGAAACTGCTCTCGTATTGGGGATTCGCTAGGTTGGTTATTCCATCCATCAATCTCTTGCCCCTACGTTCGACCGAAAAAGGGAAAAGCAAGGACTTTCACCTCTCCCGAGCATGGCTGAAGGAGAAACGGTGTTTCACAAAAAAGAAGACCCTGACCAAGGGTGTCGTGTAGTGTGTGAGTGCTTTGCTAAAGAATCCTCTCTAGTGATTAAAGGAACGATGCCTCGCCACCCAGTTATTGTTGCTTAAGATATAGCATATTCCATGCGTGAGATAATTCCTCACCCTTAGCGTTAAGCAAGCGATACGCGTTCCCAGGGTATACCTCTTTGACTACGAACGGGCCCTCCCAGTTGGGTTGCAACTTAGACCTGGGACCTCCTGTTCTAATAAATTTACGTTTCAAAACCATGTTACCCACTTGAAATTTTCTTTCAATGACCTTCTTTTGAAAATTATGCAAGACTCGCTTTTGATAGACAGAGACATGATTGGCCGTGTTAAGCCTCTTCTCATCCAAGAGTTCCAGCTGGACTAGCAACGCCTCTCGACGCTCATCGAGATTAAGTTCCTTGTCAAGCTGTACTCTTAGGGAAGGGATCAAAATCTCATACGGAAGTACCGCCTCCATCCCATAAGTGAGAGCAAAAGGAGTTTACCCCGTGGGAGTACGGACGGAGGTGCGATAAGCCCATAGAGCTTCGACTAACCTCTCGGACCAATTAGAAAATTTGTGCGACTCGCATGTTTTCTTAATAATTTTAAGAAGCGTTTTATTAGTGGCCTCGGCTAGGCCGTTGCCTTATGGATAATATGGAGATGAATGATGCAGTGCAATATTAAACTTCTTACAGAGGTCCTGGAATTCTTGTGACACGAACAGAGGCCCGTTGTCGGTGACGATGTCGCTTGGCACTCCAAACCATGAGATAATGTTCTTCAAGATGAAGCGAAAAACCGTGGAAGCTTTGATTTCTGTGTATGCTTCAACTTCGGCCCACTTGGTGAAATACTCAGTGGCAGTAAGGATGAAGGATTTCTGCTTGATCTGAGAATTGGGATCACCCAGCGGGCCTACAATGTCAAAGGCCCACATGGAGAATGGCCAAGGAGCAGAAAGAGGATGGGGGGATGAAGCAGGAGCAAGAATCTTATCAACGTAAAGTTGGCACTGAATACACCTACGAACATAGGTGGAATAATCTTCCTCTAAGGTTGGATAATAATAACCCTGCTTAAGAATTTTCTTTGCTAGTGCTTGACCATTAACATGCCCTCCACACTCACTTGAATGAGCCGCTTCAACGACCTTCCAGGCCTCGTCATCATCCAGACATCTCATAAGAACTCTGTTAAGAGCGCGCCTATAAAATTCTCCAGCAATGATTGTGTATCTCGAGGTAACACTTCTAATGGGCTTACACTGCTCTGCGTTAGCCGACTCCGGGAATGAACCATCCCTACAATTACATCTCAATTTCATGTTACCAAGGCAACTCCTCTTCTTCCAAGATCTCTTCCAATTCTGCTAATGATACCTCTTTCAATTCTTCCTTCTCAGCCTTCTTCTCTACGGACTTCTTAAGGTTATCAAACTAGGAATCCTGAAGGGAAGGAGCGTCTAATCGCTGGACCACAATGGTCTCAGTAGAACGACTGAGAGGAAAGGATAGGGAAGAAGCAAGTGATGCAAGTGCATCGGCAAGAATGTTTTGAGATTGAGGAGTATGAATATAAATCAATTTGTGGAACTGCCTAGCCAAGAGAGTGACCAAGTCTTGATAGGGCTTGAGCTTTGGGTTACGGGTGCGATAGGTAGAAAGGACTTGGTGCAGCACCAGCTGAGAGTGTCCGATGATATTCAAATATCACGTGCCCAAGAGATAGGCATGCTTCAATCCAACGAGGAGAGCCTCATACTCGGCTATATTGTTAGTAGTAGGAAAAGAGAGTTGATACACAAGGGGAATGGTCACTCCCTCTGGAGTGAGGAGAACAACGCCGATCCCTCGGCCCTAAGAATTAAGTGCGCCTTCAAAGTGCATGGACCAGAAAGGGTGATGAGTGAGCACGACAAGGTGTTCATCAGAAAACTCGTCCTGGATGGAATCAGTACAAGGAATAGGCAAATGGGCAAGATGTTCAGTGATAGCATAGCCCTTGACTGCCTTTTGGATGACGAAGGTGATATCAAATTGGGAGAGGAAGCTCTGCCAGCGAGCCAATCTACTAGAGAGGACGGGCTTCTGCAAGAGATAATGAATTGAGTCCATTCTAGATATCAACTTAACCTCATGGGCAAGGAAATAATCACTACCAGAAAAGGCGGGATTTCAGACGGCCAGCTTTCGTCTGAAATCCGTCTGAAATTCCGTCTGAACTCCGTTTTGTAATGGATTTCGGATGAATTTCAGACGAAAAGATGTCGTCTCATATTTTTGGTTACAAATTTCGGACAGATTAATATCTATTTCAAATTCAGTCTTAAATTTCACACGGAATCAATTCCGTGTCAAATCTCGTCTGTAAATACAAGTTTCGGACATAATAATATCAGTCACAAATACCGTCTGAAGTTTGACACAGAACATTTTCCGTCTTAAATACTGCCTGAAATCAGTCCGTCTGAAATTTCACACGGAAAATATTCCGTGTGACACACCGTCTGAAATTATCCGTCTGAAATACCGTTCCAATATCCGTCTGAAATTTCAGATGTATATTTCAGACGCATACGCTAAAATCCGTCTGGAATTTCAGACGCACACGCACAAATACAAGATTATATTCGTCTGAACATTCAGACGGATCCGTTTGAAAATCCATCCGAAAAAACTTCCATTATTTTTTTTAAAAAATACAAAATTGTTTTAAAAAAACCTATTAAAAATCAAACTAATGACTAAAAACAAAACACATAAATAAGAAACTCAACATTCATAGATAAAAAAATATGCTGATCAAATATCCTTCTCTACATCGCCCATATGCTCGTCCCTGCCCTGCTCATCTCCTCTGTCGCCGCCCGCAGAAGGATCCTCCTACATTAACAAAATAATAACATTCATTCATAGATAAAAAATTTAGTGCGGAGATAAATTATATATTTTATTCTATTGGATAAATTGAAATCAAACATAATATCAAATCGATAACTGCATAGATTTTATAGACCCCAAGAAACCTAGCTGTCATCAGTAATTTAAATTGTTTACATTTACAAAATACACTTTTGAGCGTCGGCCCCAAACCGAGTATCCGATTTGGATTCCGCCAGTTCTCACAAGTCTATTTTATATCCCAGGTCCTGTTGGAATGATCGGCACGCCGATCAGACGGGTATTTCAGATTTTAGACCCCCGGACCCCGACTTCTTTAATTTTAGACTAAGTGTATATACAAAATGCACTTTTGAGCGTCGGCCCCATACTGGGTATCCGATTTAGATTCTGCCAGTTCTCACAAGTCTCTTTTATGACCCAGGTCCTGTTGGAATGATCAGCACGCCGATCAGATGGGTATTTCAGATTTTAGACCCCCGGACCCCGACTTCTTTAATTTTAGACTAAGTGTATTTACAAAATGCACTTTTGAGCGTCGGCCCCAAACTGGGTATCCGATTTGGATTCTGCCAGTTCTCACAAGTTTCTTTTATGTCCCAAGTCTTGTTGGAATGATCGGCACGCCGATTAGAGGGGTATTTCAGATTTTAGAGCCTCGGACCCCGACTTCTTTAATTTTAGACTAAGTGTATTTACAAAATACACTTTTGAGCGTCGGCCCCAAACCAGGTATCAGATTTGGATTCCGCTAGTTCTCACAAGTCTCTTTTATGTCCCAGGTCTTGTTGGAATGATTGGCACACCGATCACATGGGTATTTCAAATTTTAGACCCCCGGACCCCGACTTCTTTAATTTTAGACTCTATATTTACAAAATACACTTTTGAGCGTCGATCCCAAACCGAGTATCCGATTTAGATTTCGCCAGTTCTCACAAGTCTCTTTTATGTCCCAGGTCTTGTTGGAATGATCAAAATGCCGATCAGACAGGTATTTCATATTTTAGACCCCCGGACCCCGACTTCTTTAATTTTAGACTTAGTGTATTTACAAAATGCACTTTTGAGTGTCGGCCCCAAATCGGGTATTCGATTTGGATTCCGCCAGTTCTCACAAGTCTCTTTTATGACCCAGGTCCTGTTGGAATGATCGGCATGCCGATCAGATGGGTATTTCAGATTTTAGACCCCTGGACCCCGAGTTCTTTAATTTTAGATAAGGCTAGAACATAATAAACACGAACCAGATGGGCCTGTGCCGTGGTGGTGGTGGATCAATGATGGAGAATTCTCACCTGGGAGAGGAGGCCACTGAATGCCTGTAACATGGTTGCATGTTGGCTAGATATCTCCTCTCGGATGTGCCGTGACATCTGCTGCTGCAAATCATAAATCCTTCTTTGGACGATGTCCATGACGTCGCTAGCTTGGGAACTGGGGGCAGGTGGAGGTACACTGAATGAACTACTACAGGTTTGGGCAGAGCTTGAACTTGCACACGATGATATCACCGCGCTAGAGTCCAGGCTCTCCCCAAAACCATATAGATGGCCTTTCTTCGGTACGCCAGCTGCTGCCACCCATTCTATCGGATCGAACTCCGGCTACTGCGTGTCTCCCTCCCCGTACTTCTCTGTCACAGCTCTGCTATATGTTTCCTAGAAATTGAAACATTTGACTAGTCAACTTCATATGAATCAATCCGATTTAAATGAACGATACAAGTTGCATATGTAGATAAACTTACCGCTACTAAGTGAGCTCTCTCACTCACAAATTGTTCTGTCCCCTTCTTTTTATGTGTTCTATCGAACACCTCGAGGAACGACGGAGCTTGATTAAGCTCCACAGCCTATTATACAAACGATGCAAAAAAAATGACATATATATTAACATAATGTAAGAAGATAAATTGAAACATTACTTACCATTTTTGTTTATGAGCTGCGAAAGAGATGCACCCACTCGTATGCAAATTTGCGCCCAATTTTGATGCCATGTTTGCTTTGGCTTTTTCAGACTTTGCTATCCAACTGGGATCGGCAAATTTGTCACATGCTATCGCCCAATCCTCCTTCCTCATCCATAGAGGGCGGTGCTCCTTCCACAGCTGTCGGTCTTCACTCCCACCAGCCTTATTTTTAGCGTGTGGTCGGGCCTCATGTACATTCTTTCGGAAATTGTAATTCATAGTCTTCTCCCAGGCCCTCCGACATCTCGCCGCGTCATGTCCACACGTGAATTGATAAGTCCGCTGTAAATAAAATAAGTTTCACACTTAGTATACTGTTGGGAATTGAGTTTGGAAAATACTTGAATTAATTGATGTAATTACGTACTGAGAACATGTCCCATAAGTTGTCGCGGACTTCCACTAGAAATTCTTTGAAAGACGTTGCTGCGTCGGGCACATGTGCCATTACTAGAGAGTTGGAATGATGGACAGCCTCGTGAGGTTCAAATTTCTTACTACAATTACAAATGTCAAAATATTCATATTAGACAGTTGAAGGCTAAATAATGAATGTAATAACCTTGTAAATTTACCCGGAGATCTAGCACGGGCGACGTCCATCGCGGGTCGTGCCTCCCTCGTGATTACTGCTGGCATCGTCAAGTGGCTGAGTGGTGAGGGTGTGCCCTGTTTAAAGACAAGGGGGAGGGGACTGTGAACTATAAGAATTAAGTATCATACGTAAAATGAATATTTTGCTGAAAATAAAAATTTACATAAATGGGAAAATATTGTGAACTGTAAGAATTAATAAACATAAGTAAACTGTCAAGGACAGGAAGGCTGGAGCTAATCAGATCTGTCCTTTCATCCTACTCAATCTATTGGGTAGCTGCCTTCATGCTACCTACAGGGTTAATCGAGGAAGTTGAAAGACTTCTGCGTAATTTCTATTGGAATGGTCATTCTTCCAAGGCATCAACTCACATGGTTTCATATCAGACAGGATTTGGAATTAGGAAAAAATGCAAATGTGGGCCTCTTTATCTCTGAAGGGCAGTGGGTGCTTCCCACTACACTATCTATGGAAATGGCTGATTTGTGGAATCTTGTTAGGCAAGTTCTAATTCATAATGAATCTTCAGATGCCATCAAGTGGAAGAACCATGAGCAGATCATGAAACCAAGTACCATCTGGGAAGAGATTAGGCAAAAATCCTACTACACAAATGCCTTCACATTACACATGGCAGGCGGTTCTTAATAAACTGCCCACATCAGATAATCTACAAAAGAAGGGCTTTAACATTCCTAGTATGTGTGTTTTATGCAAACAGAACAGGGATACTCTAGATCATCTATACTTTGACTGCCCATATACCAAGTGGATAAACATAAACAGATCCTACTCAGATTTGACCTCCATAGGCAACCAAAAATTAATACAAGCTCTGAAAATTAAAACATACATACCTGTAGCGGGAACAGTCGGGGGTGGCGTCTGTAAAACAACATGTGGGAGGGCACTGGGACCTGTAAGAATTAATAAACACAGGTAAAATGATATAAATGATTCTATGGCCCATATTTGGGTTTTTTGGAAAGGATCATTGAATTTGTCTATGCTATGTCAGGATGAGCAGCATATTTCTCTTATTCAAACAAACTCAAATATGCATTTTGGATGTGGATGAAAAGCTAGGGGGTAATCCTCCAAAAAATGGCATCCATGTCAGATTTTATGGAATGTGTGTCCGACTGTGATCTTTTTGATGCTGGTTTCAAGACTTGTTTAAAGACTCAGTTTGGAGACCAAGATTTCATTAGATTAGCAGATTTCATTAGCTAAGCATATTTCATTAGATTAGCAGATTCATCAGATTAGCAGATTCAGATGCTCTTATGCATGACATGTAGTGAAGTCCAATAAGAAATGAGACTCTAGAAACAATAATGACGTTTGAAAGACTATGAAATGTAGTACTGAGACTGTAGCAACCCTAATAAATGAATAATTGAAATGAATTAAAACATATATATTACAGAAGTAATATATATAAAAGGAATAGGGTTAGTTAGACAAAATAAAACAAATTAAAAATAACGCCTCTGAGTAAGGCGTTAATTTAAAAAGAAACGCCTCTACATACGGCGTGACTAAAGAAAGGACGCCCACACCTACGGTCGTCAGTTCTCACGCGACCAAATGGGTAAGTAAAAGAAACGCCTCTATCTTGGGCGTGTTTTAAAACAAGAAACGCCCTTTCTCAAGGCGCTTTTTAAGAAACGCCCTGATATAAGGCGTCAATTAACGAATACACGCCCTGACCAAAGGCGTTAATTCAGTTCGTGACCCGATCGAACCCAGAACTTATCCAAGGAAAGATTAACCTAATCTAGTAAGTGTCTATTAGAGTAAGGACTCTATTAAGGATATATTACCCTCAATCAAACACTACTCTTGTTAGGACTTCAAAATCCTATAAATAACATGTTCGATCGAACCCTAAAACCCATTTGATCGAACGTCTGCTGCTAGGTACGTGAAGAACATATGTTCTTCTATTTTCTTCTTCTGTTCCTTTCTTATGAACGTAGCATGAGAAGAATTAATATTCTTCGTTTCCTCTCCAGGTTGACGGAAGAACGATTGTTCTTCTTCTATTAAGTTGCAGTTGAAGCTTCAAAGCCCTTTCATCTCCTTCATCCAGATCATAAGGTAGGTTTTCTCAAGTTACTGTAGCCCAAATGAAATTAATGCAAGATATATATATATATAAGCATGTCATGCATATGATTATTATAGTTTTCATGCGTTTTCTGAATTGTTTGAAAGAAACGCCCTGGAATAGGGCGCTATTTTAAAATAAACGACCATAACAGCGGTCGTCAATTTATTAAGAAACGTCCTGTACACAGGCGTTAATTTTACGAGATCATGACTTAAGCATGTTAAGAACGGATTATATATGAAACCTTGATTATTAATGCATGATCCTGTCTCCAAATCTAATGTCCTGCAATTTCTTGAATTCACGGCCTGTACAAGGTCGTTTTCCACGTATTAACGCCTCATCATAGGGCGTGACTTTAAAAGTAACGCCCCTTGCTTAGGCGCGTATTATCCAGAGTCCTGGTATGTTCTGAAACATAGAGTTAAGCCAGTAACGCCCCTTCCCAGGGCGTGTCTTATATAAGTCCTGCAACTTATTTATATTCTGTCAAATCCGTAATTCATGAGACGCCTGCAGCAGCAGTCGTCAAATATAAAGAAACGACCCTGTCCAGGGCGCTTTTTAGATAGAGTATTGAAATAATGAAATTCTGCGAAACGGAACATATATAAACGCCCTGATACTAGGCGTTAGTTACTTGAAAAACGCCCCGGACAAGGGCGTGTTTTTCATAAATTAATGAGATTATTGAAAATTCTGTAAAATAGAAATATGTAAACGCCCCTATGTTAGGCGTTAATTACTTGAGAAACGACTTGACCTAAGTCGTTATTTTACTATAAACTGATTTTCATCTGATTTGCTAACCGATGGTTTTATATATATCATAATATATATAAATAGGCACTATTCTCCACTCCGTGAGTATAGTCCCATGTTTTCATGTTGATTTACCGATCACACTCAACTCTCATTGACATACAAGCTCTCCATTGGACATTCCGTTCCTTTGGACTAGCGAGTTAGTCATAGAGACCTCCGTAAGACTCCTCGTAGCCTTGGATTCCCTCAAGGCCGACTGAGCTGGTTGTACCCTAAAAACCCATTACACGATCCTTGCCATGTCAATCTAAAGAAACATGGTATACCGGCCCTTATGATTATACAAAGAGTATATCATAAGAAATTCTTGATGGGATGATGATATCATGCCATATCGTGTCATTCTTGTAAACCCCAATTCTATGATAAGAATGAGGGTATCTTGCTTGATCTAATGTTCATGTGGACCTCAATTCTATATAAAGAATGTCCAGATTGATTTGTCATGGTACCTAAGTTAAGGGAACCATAATCTACCTAGTTTTATCGACATCGTGATTATACCGTTATTATCGCCATTCTATGTCCTTTGTCATATTTTGGACTCTATTCTATCAAAGTTGTCATACGTATCTACAAGCTTGATTATTGAAATTCTATATTGGCTATATAAACAAGAGTGGATGTCAAAACACATGATAAATGCCTGCGCATATAGGGTCCGATCTGGTCCTGGGAGGAGCACCCGAAAGTACTTGTGCCCATGGGAGTTAAAATGATAAGGTATCTGGCATTATACCGAGTACTTGACTTGCTTGATTGGACATTCCACACACATCTTGTACTTGAATCGTACTTGACTTTACATGAAATGCGTGGCCCGAAAGAGGGTAATTTACTTGCTTGATACGTGATAGCCAAAGTTCTTGACATGACTTGTTAAATGTACTTGCTTGAATACCTCGAATAAACTTGTTATCTTGTTGGAAGTTCATGACTAAGTTCATCTTATTTTCTTGATATTACATTCTCTCTATCTTGTCGTTTCATGCGAGCATGCATAGCTTTATTGCATCCATGAAAATGTAATTACTTAAACCACTTGCTAGTACTTGAGATATAATTTCCTACTGAGCGTTCGCTCATTCCGTTTGTCCCTTTTTACTTTTCAGGTAAGTCCGACGACGATGGAAGTCAATCGGATGGGAATGGTCAAGAGTGAAAGTGATAGAGCTTCTACAAGTGTCGTCTAGTCCTTTCCATAGTTTCTTGAGTCAACTATGTATTCTTTTCCTTTTTATTTAACAGAGTATTGGATTTGTAATAGTCTATCCATTATGAAATAAAGGATTGGGTTATCTTGCTATTTTGCGCATCTCTATCTTTGTGTCGAATACACGACCACTCTGATTGACATGATTGATATAGACACGTCGCGCATCTCCGGGTATCTTCCGCGCTCGGGGCGTGACAGTCTTTGTGGTATCAGAGCCTAAGGTATTCAATTCCTAGGAAACCCAAGTCCAAGGATAGGTTTCAAAACCTTTAACCAAGTGAGAGTGGGTAGAACCAAGGGTTAAATGATCAATGAGTCCTTTATAAGATCATAGTGATATAATACTAACATAGCTATTGTAATTGTAGGATAATGGCTGCCGAACGTGCTCAATGGCGCAACATGCAGCGTACCCTTCAAGGGATGACCCAAGTGCTACAACAGGTAGCACAAGGTGGTGCTCCACGAGCTGGAAGCTTACACCAAGCATTCAAGAATATGAATCCCCCGAAGTTCATGGGATCGACCGATCCAGACGATGCCGAGCATTGGGTTCGGGAGATTGAACGTATATTCCGTGTTATGCAATGCACGGATCAGGACAAAGTCTTATTAGCTACTTTCCAGTTAGAAAAGGATGCTAGATGCTGGTGGGAGTCGATTGAAGCTACTATTGACCCAACTCAAGTTACATGGGGTGAATTCGTTGAATATTTCAACGCCAAATATTTCTCTGATAGGGTCCAGGAAAGGAAGGCCGCCGAATTTGCCGCATTAAAGCAAAGATCTTTATCGGTGGCTGATTATGAAGCACAGTTCTCTAGACTGTCTAGATATGCTAAGCATTTAATTGGCACGGAAAAGATGAAAGCCCGTAGATTTCTTAATGGGCTTAGGCCCCACTACATTACTCAACTGGCGCCTATGGATATTCAAGTTTATACTGAAATAGTGCGCCGAGCTCAGTTGCTTGAAGATGCCACGGAACTATCTGATAGGATCCGTGGGAAAGACAAAAAGGAGCAAGTCACAAGTTCGGGTTCTTTCAAACCCAACTTTAAGAAGAGGCCCAATAATGGAGGTTCTTCCTCTCAAGATCAGAAGTACAAGAAATCCAAGCCTTTCTCTATCACCACTACCCCTTCAAACGTAGTATGCAAGCATTGTGACAAGGCTGGTCACAAAACAGAAGAATGCTGGAGGAAATTAGGAGCATGTCTCCGTTGTGGGAGTCGTGAACATCGGATTCCCGATTGTCCATTAATGAATGACCAAGACGGTGAGGGTAAACGCCCAGTGACAAGGAACGCGCGTCTTCATGCAATCCAAGAGACCGAACCAGAAGAAGAAGGCGGATTGGTGGAAGGTACATTAAAAATTTGTTCCAAATATGCA
This sequence comes from Amorphophallus konjac, assembly GCA_022559845.1. Lineage (NCBI taxonomy): Eukaryota > Viridiplantae > Streptophyta > Magnoliopsida > Alismatales > Araceae > Amorphophallus > Amorphophallus konjac. Next base: position 220,743,183 of record CM040123.1, on the reverse strand, counting down.
CATGTCTTATTTGATACGGGTGCATCGCATTCCATTATTTCCAAGAAGTTTGCTGACCCATTACCTCTAGAACCAGAATGGATGAAAATAGTGTTGTCCACTCCTCTCGGAAACGAGACGGATATCACGCATCATTACCAAAACTGTGAGGTGTTGGTTCGAGGAAAGAATTTTCCTATTGATCTTATCTGCTTAGATCTAAAAGAGTATGATGTTATACTAGGAGCAGATTGGTTATCCAAATACCAGGCAACGGTTGATTGCCGTAATAGCAAGATTGTTTTCAAAGAATTTCCAGAACTGACTTATACTAGTCCTAAGAGTCGAAGCAAATCCCCTCTTATTTCGGCTCTTCGAGCAAGCAAGCTCGTCAAGAAAGGATGTGTATCCTTCTTTGCTTTTGTCACTATTAAAGAAGCTAAAGAAACTGAGATAGAGGACATTCAGGTAGTGCGAGAATTTCCAGACGTATTTCCGGAAGAATTGCCGGGATTACCCCCGCAAAGAGATGTGGCCTTTACCATCGACTTAGTCCCTGGTGCTGGTCCGGTTTCAAAGGCACCATATAGAATGTCCCCTGCTGAACTCAAGGAGTTGAAGGAGCAGTTGATGCAACTAATCCGAAAAGGGTTTATTAGACCAAGTACTTCCCCGTGGGGAGCACCAGTCTTATTTGTAAAGAAGAAGGATGGATCCATGAGATTGTGTATCGACTATCGACAGTTGAATCATCTTACTATCAAGAACAAGTATCCACTGCCGAGAATCGATGAATTGTTTGATCAGATTTCAGGATCCAAATATTTCTCCAAGATTGATCTCCGGTCGGGATATCATCAATTAAGGATCAAGGATGATGACATTCACAAGACCGCATTCAGAAGCAGGTATGGCCATTACGAATTTGTTGTTATGCCTTTTGGACTAACAAATGCCCCTGCTGCCTTTATGCAGTTAATGAATAGCATATTCAGGCCTTACTTGGATCAATTCATAGTAGTCTTCATCGATGATATATTGATATATTCTAAGACTAAGGAAGAACATGAAGAGCATTTGAGGATTGCATTGCAAGTCTTGAGGACAAATCAATTATATGCTAAACTCAGCAAATGCGAGTTCTGGCTTGAAGAAGTGGCTTTTCTCGGACATGTCATATCCAAGGACGGTTTATCTGTGGATCCGTCAAAAGTTGAAGCTGTGAGAAACTGGGAGAGACCCACTAATGCAAGCGAGATCAGAAGTTTCTTAGGTCTTGCAGGCTATTATCGGCGATTTATCAAAGATTTCTCTAAGATCGCCGTACCACTTACAAGATTAACTCGTAAGGAGATCCGATATGAATGGAGTGAGGAATGTGAAAGCAGTTTCCAAACTCTCAAGGATCATCTCACCACAGCTCCGGTCTTAGCCCTACCAATTGAAGGAGAGAAATTCGAGGTCTACACTGATGCTTCTGGCATTGGCCTCGGATGTGTTCTAATGCAACATGGGAAGGTCATAGCATACTCTTCTCGTCAACTGAAGAAGCATGAGGAGAATTACCCCGTCCATGACTTGGAATTGGCCGCGGTAGTATTTGCCCTAAAGATATGGAGACACTATCTCTATGGGGTACAGTTTACTGTATACTCCGATCACAAAAGTCTCAAATATCTATTTTCACAAAAGGAGCTGAACATGAGACAAAGACGTTGGCTAGAATATCTCAAGGACTTCGACTTCAGTATACAATACCATCCCGGAAAGGGTAATTATGTGGCTGATGCCCTTAGTCGAAAGCCGAGAGCAAAGATAGCAAATTGTATGATACAAGAATGGAGGTTACTTGAACAATTCTCCGAGCTCAATATAAGCTTGGACACGGAATCCAAATTTGTCACACTATCCCATGTAAGCATACAGTCAGATTTGTTATCTGAGATACAAACACTTCAGGATGATGATCCTATGTTAATAGAAATCAAAGGCAGATTAGAAGGACAATCTGATTTTCGACTAACTTCTGATGGAAGATTATCGTTCAAAGATAGAACTTGTATACCCGATTGTCCGGAATTAAAGAAGAAGATCTTAGATGAAGCTCACCGATCAAGGTACACTATTCATCCAGGATCAACCAAAATGTACCAAGATATAAAGAGGAACTTTTGGTGGCCTAATATGAAAAGAGAAATAGCAGACTATGTATCACGCTGTCTCACGTGCCAACAGGTCAAGGCGGAACACCAAAAGCCTGCGGGAAAACTACATCCTCTAAGATATTCCTAAGTGGAAATGGGAGGATATTGGTTTGGACTTCATCATGGGTTTGTCTAAATCTAAAGGAGGACATGATGGAATCTGGGTTATCGTTGACCGATTGACTAAATCGGCACATTTCTTGCCAATCAAAAGCCGATGGTCAATTGATGTGCTAGCTGTACTATACATCAAAGAAATAGTCAGGATACATGGAATTCCTGTCTCAATCGTGTCTGATAGAGATCCCCGTTTTACTTCTCATTTTTGGAAGGGATTACAACATTCGTTGGGGACGAGACTCAACTTTAGTACTGCTTTTCACCCGCAAACGGATGGTCAGACCGAGCGAACTAATCAAGTTGTTGAAGATATGCTGAGAGCATGCATTATTGACTTTGGAGGAAGCTGGCATGACCACTTACCTTTAGTTGAATTTGCATATAATAATAGCTACCAAGCTAGTATCCAAATGGCACCTTTCGAAGCCTTATACGGAAGGAGTTGCCGATCTCCCATATGTTGGAACGAAGTTGGAGAGAAACAACTATTAGGTCCAGACATGGTAAGGGATACAACCGAGAAGATACAAGTAATCAGGGAAAGATTACAAGTTGCTCAGACCAGGCAAAAGGCTTATGCAGATACAAGAAGAAGAGATCTTGAATTCCGAATCGGAGATCATGTATTTCTCAAGATATCCCCTGGACGTAGCATACGAAGATTTGGTGTTAAGGGCAAGCTTACGCCAAGATTCATCGGACCATTTGAGGTACTCGAAAGAGTTGGCGAGGTTGCTTATCGCATCGCGTTGCCTCCTCAGTTGTCCGAGGTACACAATGTATTTCACATATCTATGTTGAAGAAATATGTACACGATCCATCTCATATTATTGAGCATGGAGATCTGGTGATCCAGAAAGATCTCACATATGAACAGAGGCCCTTAAAGATATTAGATCGAGAAATACGAGCTCTAAGGAATAAGGTTATTCCCATGATCAAGGTGCAATGGAATAAGAATCCTGAACGCGAAGCGACATGGGAGACCGAGGAATCTATGAAGAAACGATTTCCCGAGTTATTCTAAGAGGTATATGTCCTACACTCTCCGCGTGTATAATTATATATATATTGAATTTGGGGACCAAATTCTTTTTAAGTGGGGGAGGGTGTAGCAACCCTAATAAATGAATAATTGAAATGAATTAAAACATATATATTACAGAAGTAATATATATAAAAGGAATAGGGTTAGTTAGACAAAATAAAACAAATTAAAAATAACGCCTCTGAGTAAGGCGTTAATTTAAAAAGAAACGCCTCTACATACGGCGTGACTAAAGAAAGGACGCCCACACCTACGGTCGTCAGTTCTCACGCGACCAAATGGGTAAGTAAAAGAAACGCCTCTATCTTGGGCGTGTTTTAAAACAAGAAACGCCCTTTCTCAAGGCGCTTTTTAAGAAACGCCCTGATATAAGGCGTCAATTAACGAATACACGCCCTGACCAAAGGCGTTAATTCAGTCCGTGACCCGATCGAACCCAGAACTTATCCAAGGAAAGATTAACCTAATCTAGTAAGTGTCTATTAGAGTAAGGACTCTATTAAGGATATATTACCCTCAATCAAACACTACTCTTGTTAGGACTTCAAAATCCTATAAATAACATGTTCGATCGAACCCTAAAACCCATTTGATCGAACGTCTGCTGCTAGGTACGTGAAGAACATATGTTCTTCTATTTTCTTCTTCTATTCCTTTCTTATGAACGTAGCATGAGAAGAATTAATATTCTTCGTTTCCTCTCCAGGTTGACGGAAGAACGATTGTTCTTCTTCTATTAAGTTGCAGTTGAAGCTTCAAAGCCCTTTCATCTCCTTCATCCAGATCATAAGGTAGGTTTTCTCAAGTTACTGTAGCCCAAATGAAATTAATGCAAGATATATATATATATAAGCATGTCATGCATATGATTATTATAGTTTTCATGCGTTTTCTGAATTGTTTGAAAGAAACGCCCTAGAATAGGGCGCTATTTTAAAATAAACGACCATAACAGTGGTCGTCAATTTATTAAGAAACGTCCTGTACACAGGCGTTAATTTTACGAGATCATGACTTAAGCATGTTAAGAACGGATTATATATGAAACCTTGATTATTAATGCATGATCCTGTCTCCAAATCTAATGTCCTGCAATTTCTTGAATTCACGGCCTGTACAAGGTCGTTTTCCACGTATTAACGCCTCATCATAGGGCGTGACTTTAAAAGTAACGCCCCTTGCTTAGGCGCGTATTATCCAGAGTCCTGGTATGTTCTGAAACATAGAGTTAAGCCAGTAACGCCCCTTCCCAGGGCGTGTCTTATATAAGTCCTGCAACTTATTTATATTCTGTCAAATCCGTAATTCATGAGACGCCTGCAGCAGCAGTCGTCAAATATAAAGAAACGACCCTGTCCAGGGCGCTTTTTAGATAGAGTATTGAAATAATGAAATTCTGCGAAACGGAACATATATAAACGCCCTGATACTAGGCGTTAGTTACTTGAAAAACGCCCCGGACAAGGGCGTGTTTTTCATAAATTAATGACATTATTGAAAATTCTGTAAAATAGAAATATGTAAACGCCCCTATGTTAGGCGTTAATTACTTGAGAAACGACTTGACCTAAGTCGTTATTTTACTATAAACTGATTTTCATCTGATTTGCTAACCGATGGTTTTATATATATCATAATATATATAAATAGGCACTATTCTCCACTCCATGAGTATAGTCCCATGTTTTCATGTTGATTTACCGATCACACTCAACTCTCATTGACATACAAGCTCTCCATTGGACATTCCATTCCTTTGGACTAGCGAGTTAGTCATAGAGACCTCCGTAAGACTCCTCGTAGCCTTGGATTCCCTCAAGGCCGACTGAGCTGGTTGTACCCTAAAAACCCATTACACGATCCTTGCCATGTCAATCTAAAGAAACATGGTATACCGGCCCTTATGATTATACAAAGAGTATATCATAAGAAATTCTTGATGGGATGATGATATCATGCCATATCGTGTCATTCTTGTAAACCCCAATTCTATGATAAGAATGAGGGTATCTTGCTTGATCTAATGTTCATGTGGACCTCAATTCTATATAAAGAATGTCCAGATTGATTTGTCATGGTACCTAAGTTAAGGGAACCATAATCTACCTAGTTTTATCGACATCGTGATTATACCGTTATTATCGCCATTCTATGTCCTTTGTCATATTTTGGACTCTATTCTATCAAAGTTGTCATACGTATCTACAAGCTTGATTATTGAAATTCTATATTGGCTATATAAACAAGAGTGGATGTCAAAACACATGATAAATGCCTGTGCATATAGGGCCCGATCTGGTCCTGGGAGGAGCACCCGAAAGTACTTGTGCCCATGGGAGTTAAAATGATAAGGTATCTGGCATTATACCGAGTACTTGACTTGCTTGATTGGACATTCCACACACATCTTGTACTTGAATCGTACTTGACTTTACATGAAATGCGTGGCCCGAAAGAGGGTAATTTACTTGCTTGATACGTGATAGCCAAAGTTCTTGACATGACTTGTTAAATGTACTTGCTTGAATACCTCGAATAAACTTGTTATCTTGTTGGAAGTTCATGACTAAGTTCATCTTATTTTCTTGATATTACATTCTCTCTATCTTGTCGTTTCATGCGAGCATGCATAGCTTTATTGCATCCATGAAAATGTAATTACTTAAACCACTTGCTAGTACTTGAGATATAATTTCCTACTGAGCGTTCGCTCATTCCGTTTGTCCCTTTTTACTTTTCAGGTAAGTCCGACGACGATGGAAGTCAATCGGATGGGAATGGTCAAGAGTGAAAGTGATAGAGCTTCTACAAGTGTCGTCTAGTCCTTTCCATAGTTTCTTGAGTCAACTATGTATTCTTTTCCTTTTTATTTAACAGAGTATTGGATTTGTAATAGTCTATCCATTATGAAATAAAGGATTGGGTTATCTTGCTATTTTGCGCATCTCTGTCTTTGTGTCGAATACACGACCACTCTGATTGACATGATTGATATAGACACGTCGCGCATCTCCGGGTATCTTCCGCGCTCGGGGCGTGACAGAGACAACCTCTTGATTCAGGGTGCTAGGTGGAGGTTAATCCTCAACACATGATATGGACTTTCAAACAAACAGAATTTGTCCTTTCATCTCATATCATTTGATATACCTCTGAAATCAAGATAACAAATGTATGATGTCCATCAAGTATTCACAAGACAAAGTCTGAATCTTTATTCAGAAGCAAGGAACAGTCAATCATAAAATCATTCTTAACCATATCAGGTCATTTATTCAGTTCAGTGAATTGAAATTAATAACTGAATTCAGAGAAATTATTCAAACATGGACTTTCAGACAAACAAATCATGAGCCAATTTCAGTCAGAACAGTAGATTTATTCCAAGGCAGACAGACATGAATTCACAAACCATTTGAGAAGCTTTATTCAAATCATATCAGAAGGTTTCTCTAACAGCATCATAGACGAAGCCAGAGAACTCATTAGATGGAGTTAAATATCTTCAAACTATCAATAGCCAGCCGGCCCTCATTGAATGTGATTCAAATATCCTTGTGCAGAGTGTTACCAGACGGATATTTTACTGAAAATCAAATATGGTTATGAATTACAATAGGGCTTTCTAAAAAAATTAAAATATTCTGCTTAAAATTAAAACATATATACCTGTAGCGGGAGCTAGTGGGGATGACGTCTGTACAATAAGTGGGAGGGCATTGGGACCTGTAATAATTAATAAACATAAGAAAAGGGAATATTTTGTTGAAAATTAAAACATACATACCTGTAGCGGGAGGTGGTGGGGATGGCGTCTGTAAAACAATTGGGAGGGTATTGGGACATGTCAGAATTAATAAACATAAGTAAAATGAATTTTTTGTTGAAAATTAAAACATACATACCTGTAGCGGGAGGTGGGGGGGTGGCGTCTGTAAAACAACTGGGAGGGTATTGGGACCTGTCAGAATTAATAAACATAAGTTAAACAATTTTTTTGCTGAAAATTAAAACATACATACCTGTAGCGGGAGGTGGTGGGGTGGCGTCTGATTGAAAATATTCAGCACTGGCAACTTCTGAGGGGTTTTCACTCATATTTAACTTATAAGTGGGAAAGAGTTTTGATTTAACCCTGCAAACTGCCCACCAATCTTTATTCTTGGATGATGGGTAGCTTGAATAATACACTTGTTGGGCTTGTGCGGCTAAAATGAACGGTTGATAGGTATTAAGTTTAGACCTATGTTTGACATCGACAATCCCATAAGTTGTGTCATGTCGGATAGAATTAGGATCAAACCAATGACACTTAAATATGTATACATGATTGTCTCGTCGCAAATACTGTAGTTCTAAGACTTCATCAAGAAGGCCATAGTAGTCCAATTCCACTTCGTTGTATAAACTTCCCTTAACAGATACTCCACTGTTCATCGTAGACTTACTTCGTTCATAATCTCTCGTATGAAATCTGTATCCATTCACAATATATCTTGGATAGGCACATGCAATCGTCGAGGGGCCATAAGCTATCTGTTGTACTTTTTCATCAGTAATGAGACCTTGTTCAACCTATATGTAAATTCTGATTAGTTATAATAAGGTTCAATCTCCTCAACATACATAACCTCAAACATATATATTCAACGATCGATACTAACCCGATGTCTCAGCCATTTGGCAAAAAACTTCTCGCGTTCTTTTTCAATCTCCACGTCTTGGATATTCAGACATTTTTATGCTAATTCTGAATCAAATTATCCGCAATATAAATACACTACTACTTTAAATGAACTGCAGAATAAGAATGAACAACTTATGGACATCGCTGAAAATGTGAGTCCAAGAACTTACTCAACATAAGGTTAAATCTCGATGTAATTCAAAATAATATATATCTCAGCGACATACAACTCTCTATCTTTGAGCGTGCGCATCAAAGAACGTCCGAACGCACGTCCAGGATGCTTAAATATAGAGAGCTGATCAGACGAATCATCAACTCCCCCATCATCATTACGTGGACGTCGAGTACGACGCGTTAGAATCTCTGACTCAAAGTACATGGAACAGAAGTTTGATATTTCTTCAAGAATATATGCCCCCTCTCTTAGGTTTGAATCTATCATGGTGACAAATAGAACATGATATCTTATCTGCATCATCTTTGTAATATAACATACAGTGATTCGGACATGCATCTATTTTCAGATATCCAAGCCCTAGCTCATTGACCATCTTTTTAGCACGGTAATAAGTTTCTGGCAACTTCTCGTCTCGAGGCAACATACTCTTGATCAAGAGGAGGAGACGGTCAAAACAAGTCTCACTGATGTGAAATTCAGATTTCAAATTCAACAATTGTGACACTGCAGACAACCAAGTGTGCTTTTCACAACCATCCCACAGCGGCTCATCAGCATCCCTAAGTAGTTGATAAAATCTTCCAGATGTCTGATTCGGTGCTTCTTCCATGTATGCAGGTTCCTCATCAACATTAATACTAGGACCAGCAACATCTACAACCATATCCAAGTACCCACTTGTGCCTGCAATATTGTCAAGCTCATACCTTAAGTATTCCTCACCATGACACGTCCAATTTGTATAACCATCCACGAACCCTTTTGTGTACAAATGATATTGCACATCCCATGGTGAATGCCACCTCAAGTTTCTACAATTTGAACAAGGGCATCGAATGTGACCTTCACGATTGTTGCTACATTGGGATTCCCCAATGTAAATTCAACAAAATTCTGCACTCCATGCTTAAATTCATCTGACACCACCCGATCAACTATTCTACGATACATCCATGAACAATCTGTCATCATTTTGCTTGCACCCAATAAATGTTAATACACATCCTAACTTTGAAATCATTACTCCTAAAAATATTCACAACCATTTTCTCACATCATTCGCCGTAGACCATTTGTAGTTGGAAAGGGACTATTAATTAGATTATCACTTTTTAACATATCCATGAAGGTTTGATCGCACAATCACTTACTATATGTGTTGCACGATTTGCTAAAAATTTCAGCAGCATCTACCCACACTTCTCCGATATACCAAAAATATTTATTGATTTTAAAATTTTCTTAAACACTTACAAATAAGTGGTTAAGAAAACACTCAAAATCAATAATGGTATATCAGAGAAGAGTGAGGAGATGCAACCGAAATTCTCAACAAACCATACAAACACATATAGTAAATGACTGCCTAAGTGCGATCAAACATTCACAGACTGTCCTAATGAGACAATTCAAGACTTTGAGGTAGATATATACATTCTCGTAAAAAAATGAAAACATACACATCAATCCCAAAGTCTTGAACGGGAAGGTTCATTGACATAATTTTAACACGCTCGCCTGAGGTGCGTGTAATGTTAGGTCGCACCCACGCACCTCAGCTCACAGTGAATACCCCATGTATTTATCTAACATAAAATTAAATAATAAGGCAATTATCATTATGCATATAACAAGTTAAATAGCATCCAATTGTTAAAAATTTCCAAATGAAGAACATCAAAGTGAAAGAATGCACATTTTTTAGTCAGATCAACATCAAAGATAAATAAGATAAATAACATAAAATAAACAAATGAAGCCACATCAGATAGAGGGCTTCAATTTCTTGGTGAGATACCTCGTGGGTGATAATCCTGGATGCTGCATTTTGGCACATGCACTAGGGTCAGGAAATACTTTCATGCTCATTAGCTTTCTTCAGAGTTTTTTGACTAAATATCATTATTCCTAAAGGAATTCTGCCAACGTGCTTGGGAGCTACACATTGGCAAGTAGAAGAACTTCCTCTGTATGACTTCTACTCTGTTAAGGCTGACAATAGATCTCAGCAGCTTGATGTTCTTCAAAAATGGGAGGAGAATAGGAGTATGCTTTTCTTGGGCTATAAGCAGTTTTCTAGAATTGTGTGCGATGTAAGAGACGAGATAGGGGCTGCATGTCAGGAGAGGTTTGTAAAGGTCCCTAGCCTTCTCATTTTAGATGAAGGCCATACTCCCAGAAATGAAGACACAAATATTCTTCCTACGCTAGAAAAGGTGCAAACTCCCCGTAAGATGGTCCTTTCAGGGACACTATTTCAGAATCATGTCAAAGAAGTTTTTAATATATTAAATCTAGTGCGTCATAAGTTTGAGAACATGGACTCAGCACGATCTTGTAATGATGAGTCCATGTTTAGGAAAACTTACGACACACTAGATCAAATATATTAAAAACTTCTTTGACATGATTCTGAAATAGTGTCTATGAAAGGACCACCTTGCGGGGAGTTTGCACCTTTTCTAGCGTAGAAAGACTATTTGTGTCTTCATTTCTGGGAGTATGACCTTCATCTAAAAATGAGAAGGCTAGGGACCGTTACTAACCTATCCTGATATGCAGCCCCTATCTTGTCTCCTACATCGCACACAATTCTAGAAAACTGCTTATAGACCAAGAAAAGAATGCTCATGTTCTCCTCCCATTTTTGAGAACATCAAGCTGTTGAGATCTATTGTCAGCCTTAACAGAGTAGAAGTCATAGAGAGGAAGTTCTTCTACTTGTCAATGTGTAGCTCCCAAGATATACCATCACAAGATGCCATGAGATGAAAGTATCCTGAGTAAAGCATGTATATCAGGTGGCAGTAGGAGGCACCTGAAAGTTGATGCAGAGGCAGGTTTCTTTGATATAGTGGAAGAAACATTGCAAAACAAAGATCATTGTAAAAGGAGAATTTCTATCATAAAGACCTTCGGGAGATGATCAGAGATGTCTTGCACTACTACAAAGGCGAATTCTTGGATGAGTTGCCAGGACACATTGATTTCACTGTGCTATTGTGTCTGAGTCCTAGATAGAAAAAACTTCTAGGATACTTCAGAAAATATGAGAATTTTAAGAGAATTGATGTTGGTAGTGCAGTGTACCTGCATCCATGTTTGAAAGATTGTGCTGATTATGCTTCGTGAGACTGGAGTGTCATGAAAGTGAAAGATCAAGAGATTGATAATCTTTTGGACTCCATAGACTTGAAAGATGGAGTGAAGACAAAATTCTTTTTGAAAATTTTCTCAATTGCAGACTCTGCTGGAGAGAAAGTGATTGTATGATTTCTGGTGACACAAATACTGAGCAGAGGGAATTGGCAATGAAGCAATTCCTCCACTCACCTAATGCTAAGGTTTTATTTGGTTCAATTAAGGCATGTGGAGAAGGCATCTCTCTTATAGGAGTATCCTATAAGTTTAGTATGTATTTATGGGAGGTTTTCATGCGTAGAAAAAGCACCCAATGCCATTCAACCAGTTCAAATTAAGGCCTTATGACCCTATTTGAAAACATGATTTTTCCAGAAAATTGGCATGATAGATCTAGAGATGCAAAAGGAATGCAAGGTGGCTGCCTTGGTTACCAATGGGTGTTGGTCTTTACCACAACCTGCTTCTTCGGAAATGGCAGACCTTTGGAATACAATACCAGGGATCCCTATTGCATCAGGTGGAAGAGATGAAATCTGATGGAACCATAATAATGGGTTGTTCACTACAGCACATTGCTGGGAAGTAATAAGAGCAAAAGCTACACATTTGCTTTATAGTGAATGGATCTGGAAGGAGACGACAATACAAAGAGCATCTCACTGTCTGTGGTAAGCAGTGTTAAGCAAACTCCCAACTATGGACAATTTACAAAAGAGAGGACAACACCTTGCTTCTATGTGCTACTTTTGCAAAAACAATTGTGAATTTTCAGAACATCTATTCTTTGAATGTCCTTACACTAATTGGATTTGGAAAGAAATTCTAAGTAGGCTAGACTTGCACCGGTCTCCTAAAACTCTCAATCTGGAAATTACAGAGCTTGCTAATAACTGCCCTAAGAAAGGGCCAATTCTAAAGCTGGTGAGAGTGCTACTGAGAACCACAGTTTGGCATATCTGGAAGTAGAGATGTGAAAGAATTTTCCAAGGATATTATGTGCTTAAAGGAAATCTTCTAATCCAAATATTGGAAGGCATCCGCCATTGCATAGAATTCCATGAAGCATTGACAAGGTTAAAGAGGAAGCGAGATATTAGCATATTCAAAAGATTTAACATTAATTGTAAAGCTCATTAGAAGTTTTCCACATTTCTAGTTTTTCTAGTATGATATAATCCAATGAAGGGAGGTTAGCCGACTGGAGCTAGAGTAGTCATCTCCAACTTCTTCTTTACATTCTCTTACATAATACAAATCATTACTTATCAAAAAAAACATGAAGAATAAAAATATTCAACCAAATCAAATGACATGTAATAAGGGCTGTTTTAATGTCAATAGGGAAAAAACATCAAGAATAAAAATATCCTCCGCCAAAATGTGTCGACTCTGAGAGTCGACACTTTCGACTGGATTTTTTGTTTCTTTGCTAGAAACAGACTTCTCGATGAAATGTGTCGACTGTGAGAGTCGACTCCTTCACCCTATGTTCAGTTTTTGTTCTTTGACAGAACACCCGTGAACCCTCATCAGAGGGTTTTGAGATGATTCCCAGAATACACCATAGTCCATATGAAGGATGCGGGATGGCATGCATTGAATAATTCATAATATATTTCACAAACATGTAGACGCATAAGGAAAAAAATAGCCCTATAATATGGTTCCAAAAATCAAGAATCGGAGGCCTAGCCCGATTATCTGAGATCAGAGGATGCCTCCTCCTCCCCCTCCGAGCTCCCCCACCCTCCCTGAACCCCCCTTCCCCTCCCATCGGTGACCTCCCCCCTCCCTGAACCCACTCCCACCGACGACCTCCCCTCCCCCTCCGAGCTCCCCCTCCCTACCACCAGTTGCCCTGCCACTGGTCGCTCCTACCTAAACCCCCCCTCCCCCTCTGAGCTCCCCTTCCCTGCCACCGGTCGCCCTGCCCTCGGTCGCCCCTCCCTGAACCCCTCCTCCCCTCCCACCCACAACCTCCCCCTCCCCCTCCGAGCTCCCCCTCCCCCCCACCCTCCTTGAACCCCACCTCCCCTCCCACCGGTGACCTCCTCCTCCGATCCGAGCTCCCCCTCCCCCCCCCCCACGTACCCTTCCTGAACCCCTCCGATGATCCCAAACAAAAAGGGCACTTGCACCCGTGAGAGAGGGGGAGGGGAAGGGGAGCTCAGGGGGAGGGGCTGGGGGATGGGACTTACCGAAGAGGCAATGGTGATGACAAGAGGGGGAGGCGACGATGAGAGGGGGGCGGTGACGGCGTGGATGACGAGAGGGAGGAGGACGGCGGCGGCGGCGACAACGGAGGCTAGCGGAGATGGCACGGACGGCGGCGGTGACGTCGAGAGGGAGGAGGGTGGCGGCTGCTCCGACGGGGAAGACAGAGGAGAAATAGTAAGAGTGAGAGGGAGGGTGGGGGAAATGAGGAAATGGCGGTCTCGAATGTGGCGGGAGATGAAAAAAGTGAAATAGAACTTCGGACGGAAACATTTCCCGTCTCAAATTTCAGACGTAAGATTATTCGTCTGAATATTCGTCTCTATTTTCATACTTGAATTTTGTCGTCTGAATATCCGTCTGTAAATTCAAACGGATATTCAGACGGAATGATTCTGTCCCAAATACAGATGGAATTTGAGACGAATCATATCCGTCTGAATTTACAGATGGAAATGTGACGGAAATTATTCTGTCTTAAATTTTCATCTGAAATACCGCCTTTTCTTGTAGTGAATGTTTCAGTTTCTGGGCTACCCAAACTAATGCTGCACAGGTCTTCTCCATGGCAGTGTATTTGGCCTCTACGGGATTGAACAACCTAGAGAGGTAATAAGCTACCCTTTCTCTCCCTTCATCGTCCACTTGCGCCAGGACAACTCCTAGGGAGTCCTCAATGACATAAATGTATAAGATTAGAGGTTTCCCAGGGACAGGGGGTTGCAGAACTGGGGGATTAGATAGATAAACCTTCAGATCCTCATATCCCTTCTGACATTCCTCATTCCATTCAAATTTAACCCCCACCTTAAGCAGTTCGTAGAATGGTCGGCACCTTTGAGAATGTTGAGATATAAATCTTCGAATAAACTACAGATGACCAATCAATCCTCGAAGTTCAGTGATGTTCTTTGGCGGGGGCATATCTATGACAGCCTTTTCCTTATTGGGATCGATCTGAATCTCCCGTTTGCTAACTATGAATCCTAACAGTTTCCCTGAGGACACTCCGAATACACATTTCTTCGGGTTCATTTTCAATTTGAACTCCCGCGCTCTTTGCAACACCTTGGCCAAAGTAGCGGGGTGCTATTCTTTCGACCTCAATTTCAATAAAATATCATCTACGTAAGCTTCCATATACACATGCATCATATCGTGGAAGATTGCCATCATTGCCTTTTGATAAGTGTCACCTGCATTCTTCAGTCCGAAAGGCATAACCACATAATAATAAGTGCCCCTAGGGCATGGTGAACGAGGTCTTTTCTTGGCCTTCCGGAGCCAGATGGATTTTGTTTTATCTAGAATAACCATCCATGAATGAGAGGGCATCATACCCGGCGGTGTTATCCACTAACACATCGATATGAGGTAGCGAAAAATCTTCTTTGGGACATGTCTTATTCAAATCCCTGAAATCAATGTAAATTCACACCTTTCCATATTTCTTCATGATAGGGACTATATTTGCCACCCACTGAGGATATAAGACGACCCGAATAAATTTGGCCTTATGCAATTTATCAACCTCTTCCTTCATCTTCAAGGCCATGTGGGGGTGAAATCTTCTTAGCTTTTGTTTCACAGGTCTTGCCCCTGGTTTAAGCACTAATTGATGTTCCACCAGGGAGGGGTCATGACCTGGCATGTCCTCATAGGACAAGGCAAAAGAATCAGTATACTTCCTCAAAACCTTGGCCAATTCTTCTTCAACCTGAGGAGGGAGGTTGGCAGAAATAAGAATGATCCTGGGATCCTCTTCAGTTCCAAGATTTATTTCTTTCGTAGGCTCATCAACTACTGACGACGGTTCATCGAACCTCTTCAAACAGTGTGCGTACAAGTCGACAGTGTCATCTATGCCGCTGTCCTCATAATCCATCGGGTCTTTCTCATCCACGACCTCATAAACACCAAGTCTATCATCACCCCACGCCCCTTCTTGCTCCTCATCATCCTCGAGGGCGATGGTTGTTTCTACGAACTCTGGACATCTAAGGGGGGCATGACAGCATTGAGCTAGATCATGGAGGAACCTATTGGGGATAGACTTGGAATGACGCGTCATCGGGCGCTTCTCAATCATGGAAGGGCTAGAAACTTGAGAACATGAACCTACTTCAACAGACTCTGCTACCCTAGGAGACTCGACATATCCTAATCCTAGCCTAGAAGGGACAGAATCGAGAAAACCTAATAGAAGGGAATTAGGGGCCTCATGCCCCTGGGAGCAGAATGAATCAAGAATAATGTTATCCTCAACTGAAATCTCCGTTTTAAAATTGGCGTTTTTTTTTTGGAGACTAGTAGAGAGCACACAACAAGATGGAGTAGAGGGGGAAGGAGGAGGAGGAAGTGTAAGAGGATAGAGGGATGGAAAAAGGACATCGAAGAAAGGATCAGAGGAGGAGAACCACATGCTTGAGAGATCAACTGGCAGGCAGCGCCCGCACGGACATGTCACAATTAGAAACTCATTCAGAATTTCAACCAGCAACGGATAAATCATGATGGGAGGTGAGCGGGGTACAAACTCCAGCTTTTGAAAAAAAGAAACAAGACGGGAAGGAGGACAAGAAAAGGCAATGAGTGAGCTCCCCTCTTCCCGTGGGCTTTGAGCTGGCTTTCTTCGCGAGTGTTCCACGATCTGCATCTCTGGTCTTCTTGCACAACTTTCCTCACGAAACAACTTTGCAAAATCTTCACAGAAACCATTCATATCATCGACTGGCCCCTTTAGTGGCAACGGCGGGCCAGAAACTGTATAGGCAACATCTTCTCTCTTATTAGGACAGGGCGGCATCTTCAAGGTACCAGGTAGTAACGACCCCTTTACAAAGTGTTGACGATAGTCCCAAGTCAATGGCCCCGAGTCTCCTAGAATTGACAATGAGGACTCTCGGTATCTGAGGCCCCCCTTGCTCATCTTTCTGCCCCTTAGGATGGGCTTGGTTCGCCCCTGCAGCTGAACACCGAGGCCCATGCCTTGCTGATAACCTAGCTTTGATATCATGTTCCAGCCCTTGGGATCTCTTATCTTGGGCTTCATTTTGATATCGATCAGCGCGATGACCGGTTTGCGGTGTGCATAGGCCCATGGAAAATTGAGGTCCATTACAGAAATAATAGGCTTGTTGCTAGGCCAGAGCGTTGGCAATATCTTGTTGGAAATGGCCTCAACCATCTGAACTGTGGATATGCTCTTGACCTTTACCACCCGCCCTTGAAATGGGAACTTAAGTCACTGGTGGGCGATAGATGGCACAACATGAAGGTTGTCAATCCACGGACGACCCAGAATAGCCTTGAACATTGGGTCAATGTCCAGCACGTAAAATTCTACGGGCATCATCAGTGGCCCGAGCTCAGCTTGAATGGTTATCACCCCATGGCAGGCCCTCCTTGAGTTGTCGTAAGCTACAATGGTGGTTGGAGTGGGCCTTAAAATGTCTTTAGAGATATTGCAAGCGCGCAGGGTACTGAAAGGATAGACATTTATGGAGGCTCCAGTGTCCACCAAAGCCGCATCGATAGTCACCTTATTCAAGGAGATGGAGATGCAGAGCGGCATTTGTTGTCCCTCGGGAGGTGCTAATTCAGACTCAGAAAAGGAAATGGCTGGTCACTTAGTAATCATGGCCAAAGCCGAAGGTAGACTGTCTATCACCATATCCACGTTCACCAGGACCATATGTAAAAAAGCCTTCAAAGCATCTTGATGCAACTTGGACTTGTTAATCAGTTCAAGCACTGAGATCTTGGCCGGCATCCGATCCAAGTGATGTAATAAATCATATTGTGTGGCTGGTAACGGGTCCACCTATTCTTGATCAGTAGCCTACGATGAAAATTGGGGATTGGGTGTAGGTGCATCGGTTGTAGGATAGTTTCGGTGAAATAAACGCTCGCTCTAGAGGGCAACATTTTGCACCGGCACGGCGTTGGATGGACTCATGGTGGTTGGTTTGATGGGCCCAATAGGGTGAAGAAAGGGGGTAGAAACAAGGGTGATGGGTGGAATAGGGGTGACGAGGGTAGAGGTAGGCTTAACGGGCCCCGCCGGGAGAATGACGGGTGAAGGGTTAGGGGAAGGGGTGGTAATGGAGGGTGTAACGGGTGTTGGAACGAAGATGGGTGAAACGTTGGGCGACGCGGGGGGTAGAATGAGAGGTTTTGGAGGAATAGTTGGTGCGGCGGGGGTCGCGGTGGTCGGTTGAAGGATAATGGGGGTAGAAGGCGAAGGGAACTGGTGATAAGTATGGTGGAGGGCCATGAGTTGAGCTGATGAATCATCATCATAAGACCACCCAGCGTTGGGAGCTGGGTGGTGAACAATGTTCACCTGAGCCGGTGCCGACGGTTGAGGTTGCAGAGCGACGGATGGTTGGGCATCGGATTCTGATGAATACCCAATTCCTGCACAGGCTACTGCTATTGTAGTTGCTGTGCTGGCTGTGGTGTTGGCTGCTGCGGCCGCGGCGCCTGCTGCTATTGTCTCGGTGCCTGTCTCCTTCTTTCCTTGATCTCTACGATCACCCTGTGCATCTCTGCCCAATCAATTCGTTGTCTTTCATGCAGATCATAAACGAAATCCCAAAATTGAAAATAGTTTTCAATCGTGTGCCCGGGCTACCGGTGGAAAATGCAATATCTAGACTCGTCCACGGCCGGGTTCCAATTCGGCCGTTCTGGTGGAAGTTGTAAAGCACTGGTGGACATAAGGGTGGAAAAGATATCTAGAAGGGTTTCTGGCAAGGGAGGGTACTGGTATCACGCCCCGAGCGCGGAAGATTACTCGGATGCGTGACGCGTCTATATAGATCGTGTAATTAGAGCAATAAGAATTTTAACATACATAATTATGGAGTGCGCAAATGACTAATAAATCTAATAAATTCCAATAGTCCAAGTGATGATTTATTTGATTAATCAAAGGAATTAAAGATAGTCTACAAAAATTTCCAAATTTAGCAAGCCAAATATTAGGCTACATGACTTAACACAAAGTTTATACCACTAACTGACATAACTGGGAATACAAGGTAGACTCAAATAAATTTAAAGGACAAGACTAATTAATGATAGGCGAACACTCTTCACTCGATTCCAATCCCATTCTTGTCGCTATCCGAATCACTTGAAAATTTTAGGAAGCAACTGGATGAGCGAATCACTCAGTAGGAATTACATCTCAAATTCAAGCAATCTTTATGTGAATTGCACTTTGCATGTATTATCAGTATGGCTATGCATGACGTACGTATAAAAGAATTAGGTATATAGGTAAGTCTAGACATGATGAACAATAAGAGATCAAGGTATAAGAACTGTATAAAGAGAGTATAAGCTTCAAGAACTGTATAAAGAGAGTATATCACGATTTCAAGTATTGGACAAGCAGTATTTCAAGAATTTATAAATGTTGAAGCCACTTCGGGGCCAATAGGGATTCATGTACGATTATGAAAATATGAGAATGAACTCATGTACAAGTATCTCAGGTACGAGAAAATAAAAGCAAGTAAAGTCAAGTAAGTATCAGTAGAATTGGCTATTTCAATCAAGTAACTCGCCCTTTCTCGGGCCAAGTCAAGTATTGCCCATTCCGGGCCACGCAAGGAGTGTCTCAAGTCAAGCAAGTACTCCGATGCAATGCTAAACACCGTGGTCAATAAACTCCCATGGACACAAGTACCTTCGGGTGCTCCTACCAAGACCAGACCGGGCCCTATATGCACAACATTTCATATATTACTTTTGACATCCACTCTCATTTTATAGCCAATATAGAGTTTCAAGGGTTGCCTTAGTAGGATATACAAGGTAGATTTTTATGGAATGGAATTCAAGGACTCATAATATGTAAGAAAATGACTTAGGGTTGCGTCGGTACAAATCACGATAGAAATGAGGGAAAAAGTATTAATATATATACTTTTTCCTAAACAAAAACTCTAGATAACTCTATAGTAAAAGTTAAACAAAAGTTAGAACATTCCATAAGGGCCATTATACAAATATGCTAGTTTACTATTTAAGAATAATATTCAATTACTATTTAGATTACTATTCATACTATTCACTACTATTCATTTACTATTGAAAAATACTATTCACCCCAAATAACGCCCTTCACTAAGTCGTCATTTTTGTGAATCACGGCTGTTTAAACAGTCTTGACTTCTAAGTTTGTATATATATTAATCAATTAGTATATTAATCATCCATGTTAAAAATTTAATAGATGTGAATCATGATACCTAATCTAATGCATGAGCATACCGTTAGATTCCTTATATTTTTCTCTACCTATCTACGTGTCTATATCAAAAAAATTCTTTTGTTTGGAAAAGTGACACTATTCATTGAAATAGTGACTCTGGTGATTTTCACCGGGCAGGTACAGTCTGTCACTCAAAACACTATTCATACACTATTCATCCGTAAAAATTTCTCAGAAATAGAAAGTAAGGATATGAATAGGTAGAGGAAATTCTCGAGAGTTGAGAATCATGCTCATGCGAAATTGTTGGATTTTACTATTCAATAAATTGAGGTGATTTACACCGGGCAGGTACATTTCGTGACTCAAAATACTATTCAAACACTATTCATTTTTAATACTTTCAGTAAATCAGGAATTAAGTACATGGTTAAATAGAGAAAAATATGAGGGTTCCAGAACCATGTTCATATAGGAGTTTCATGATTGGGTAAAAAAATTATATTTATCTGAATATGGTGGCTCGACAATATGAGTCACAGTTTACTATTTAAACACTATTCATTTTTAATTCTTTCAGTAAATCATGAATCGAGGACATGGACAGGTAGAGAAAAATCTCAGAATGACAGAACTATATTCATGCAAAATTTTCATGATTTATTTTAATAGTTATAGATTTTAGAATGTGTTGATTTACTAATTACTAGAAATTCCATACAATGAAATTGACGTCATTGCACAAGTCTTCATTTAATTGAAGACTTGATGGCTATTGTCATTTGAAGATTTGACGCCTGGGGATTGCCCAACCTTTCAAAATTTTAATTTTTCAAAAGATATATATACATAATGAAATTGGCGCCCACTTGCACAGTCTTCAATTAATTGAAGACTTAAGGGCTGTCGCTATTTAAGTAAATGGCGCCTTGGCTTGGGGCGTCAGTTACATTTTTGACTCAAGTTACTGTTCATTTCGAAAAGTTTCTCGAAATTCGAAAGTGAGGACATGAATATGTAGTATAAATCCTCGGGAGTCCAGAAACATGTTTAGGTATAATTACTGAGTTCTGGTTTTACAGATAAGAATTTTCCAATGTTATATCTTTAAATTTCTCAAGAATAAAATTGACGCCCTCGTGGAAGGCTTCATTTAATTGAAGACTTCAGGGGTGTCGTCAATTAAGCTTCCCTTAGTTGTGCTTCGCACCAGAACTGTAAGTTATGTGATACAAGTCACTATTCATTTCTACAAAGTTTCTCCGAATCAGAATCCGAAGACATGGTTAGATGGAGAAAAATCTCAGGGTCACAGAAATATGTTCAGTCAAAATTTTCATGGTCCGGTTTACTAGTTATAGATTTTTGAATGTTCTGATTTACCGATTTCTAGAAATTCCAGGAAATTGAATTGACGACATGGGTCATGTCTTCAATTAATTGACACCCTTGCGGGCAGTCTTCAATTCAGTAATTGGCGCCCTGGTCAGGGGCGCCTCTTACAGAAGGTGGTGCACTATTCATCACTATTCATCAGTGTAAAAAGGGTTCTGAATCATGAAGTAATTATACGAATATGTTGAGAAAAATATCAGGGTTCGAGAAACATATTCATGTAAAAATGTTGTGCTTTAGTTCGATAGTTATTGATTTTTGAATGTGTTGAATTTATCAGCTCCTGGAAATTTTAGAAATTGAAATGACGACACTAGGGGTGTCTTCATTTAAATGACGACTGTTTGCGCAGTCTTCAATTCTGAAATTGGCGCCCTTGTCAGGGGCGCCATTTTCAATAGGGCTGGGGCCCTCCGGGTTTTTAAATATGAAACAGATTATGTTAACAGAGGCTATATATTAAGGTTTTTAAAACATGGTTATTAATACTGTAAAACTAGTGTGATAGAATATGCTTAAAAACACATGAAAACTCATGAAATCATGCTTAACAAACTATGTTCAATTCATAAAGATCATGGTAACAGTATGTATAACATGGTATATATGCGGTTATAGCATGGTTGACGAGTTAAACGAACTCTAAGCATGCATCATGTAACCTATTTAGCTACTAGTTAGGCAAGGATTTGAGAACACCTACCTTTTGATGTGTGATACGAGGTTCAAAGCTGCAGTAGGATCGCAGCAGGATGTAGCCTCGGGAGGAAGACGCTTCTGCAGCACAGTAGTAGCCTCTGACAGTGCTACGGATGCGATTAGTTAGAGGGAATCATAAGGCATTAGTTAATGCCCGGTGGGTCATGTTGAGTTGGCAGGGTGTTTGCCAGCTACAATGGGTTGTTTGTGCCTTACGAATCATAGGGTTAAATGACGCATGTGTAAAGGGTCGTTCATTACCTAAATGACGCCTTGCATGAGGGCGTCATTTGTTTAGGTGGCATTATTGTGGGATTATTCAGGGAAATGAGGCCTTGCTAGAGGGCGTTATTTGTTAGACACTTCTGCCCCCCTCACATGTTATCATTCAAGATATTAATATTTTATTGAAATGGGGTCTTAGTGAAATTGGCACCTTCTTCTATGTCTCCAATTGTGTAAATGATGCCCATGTACGTAGTCTTCAATTTGGGAATTGACGCCCTAGTGAGGGCCGTCAATTCATTTGGTGGTGGGAAGGAATCCCACTACGTACTACCCATGGCCCATGTGTTTAAAGGTGTTTTGTACATTTATATATTAACCCCCTCATGTTTTGTTTCTTGGTACAAGACCTCCAAGTAAGATTACTTACCGATGTGCATAAAGTTGGATTACACATTTGTATTCTAGTCCTCCTATAGTTTAGTTCTTTAACCAAAACCTATGATTCTTTTAAAAGAGTGTATTACGTATTCTTAAAGTGAGGGTTTGTAATTTTATATACTAGCCCCCCTTAGGTTTGGCTTTTTACACAAAGCCCTCAAGATTCTTTATGTTATAAAGTAGGGTTGGTTTGTATATTTACATTGTAGTCCTTGTGAGGTTGGGTTCTTTATGTAAGGCCTTTATGTATGCTAAAGCCTTCATGTATGCTTTCTTTTTAAGAAGAAGTTTTGAATTTATGCAAAGGTATTTATCGGGGGTGCTACACTGTGACGACCCGGGATCCGAGTACCGGAAAGGAACCGGCGCGTCTCGAATCTCAGCCCGCCAACCCACGAGCCCGAAGACTCGGAAGGGTAAAAAGGGATGGAGTGGGAGTACAAGAGAAGCTGAAACGACCGCAGAAATAGCACAATGATCAAAAATAAAATGCACAGCCTAATATAAATAAAATAAACTACTACAAGGTCCACAGAGTCTCATGTCCAAAATAAAAGTACAGTCAACAGAAAGGAAAGTACAACTACATGGGGCATCCCCCGGAGTACAACTACACGGGGCATCCCCCGGCTCTGGCAGACTGGGGACTAACCCTGGCTAGAAGAACCACGCTAAAACTCGGCCGCGCCTCTCGATGACCCCGCCTCACCTGAAAAGTAGGGGTGAGTCTCATTTCATTTGCCCAGTAGGGACCCCGTGAACCCCCACCTCGTGCGGAAAACAAGGCAGTAAGCAAGAAGGTAGAAAAGCAACCCCACCTAACAGGAGTACGATAGAACCAACAAGCTAAAGTAAATAAACGGAAAAACCATCTACTCTAACAGTACCGTAATACTAACCTCGGTCCAACAAAACTTGAGTCCACACCTGCCAGCAAACAGGAGCACTATCCACTAGAAGAACGACCGGATGCGTCCCCTGACGTCTTACACCGCGTCACAAGTGTCTAGCTACGACGCCCCGGGCGTGAGACTCAGACACACAACAAGTACCACAATAAGGACTCGCTGGGGTCATGCTCGTCAGCGCGTGTCCTAAGCCCCCAACTACGTGTGCACACACAGACCATCTACTCTAGGTCGGGTCATCTAGCTGGTTTTCCCCCCCACCGGACTCTGGTGGCAAATGAAAGGGGCCCTACGGTAACCAGCCTAAAAACTGCCTCTCACCGGCTCTCGCTCTCCACCACTCCCAGGTGGGTCCGCACCGGCGTGCGTAGGAAGCTACGACAAGTGGACATGTCACTGGAAGTAAGGACCGACTCACGGAAACCACCGGCCACACACTAACGTAGACTCTTGGTAACCAAAATGGTAGGTACGGATGTCGGGGACACGCATGAGGTTCGACCGTCCCTCGAGTCATGCAGCACCCCTACCGAAATAATAGATTCTCCGGGGACCACCGGGCGCCCCTGTGGCTCTCACTGGGTGCTCACGGCAACCCTCGAGCCACACGCCACAACCGGATCCGAGACTCACTCCACCGGAGGTAAAACTACTGAAAGGAAACATGGCACGGGGAGGGGGATTAACGCTCTAGGGACCCAGGGTGTGACACTGTCACGCTCTGGTCCCCTGGCGTGACCCTCTGAAGAACGCGCTAGCAGAAGCTAGCGCGTTCTCCAAGAAGGTGCTAGCAGAAGCTAGCGCGTTCTCTAAGAAGGTGCTAGCAGAAGCTAGCGCGTTCATCAAGAACGCGCTGCCCAACCTTGGCGCGACATAACCCGCCAACTGTTCATCTTCTCGGACGAACGCGCTCGGACGACTCAGCGCGTTCAACAAGAACGCGCCCCTGGAACCTAGCGCGACAACGGGCCGAGCCCGATTCGTGCAGTTCACTCGGAAAACTTAGTACCACGCCCCATTCACTCCCAAGTGAAGGGGAAACAAAAGGGGGAACCTCCCCCAACCTCCCTAGCATGCATCTAAGCCCATAGAGCGGTCAAAAATCCCATAAAACAGAAGATCCGGCGCTCAAACCCCAAGCATGGAAATAACCCTCCCGGCATGAATTTAATCCCTCTCGACCTCTCCATGGCCTAGAAATCACGGGGGATGCTGTAAAGAGGGCAAGGATCCGTCCCCCTACCTTAAAGAATCTCGAAAACCACCGGATCGCCGCCGATCGCCGTATGTTGCTCGAACACGAACTCCTCTCCCACGCACCAATGGGGGCACCGTCACGATCCTCTCGCCACCGCCGTCGTCACCGCGCCGCCACCGATGTCCACCACCCGTCGCAGGAGGGGAAGGGGCGCCGCGAAGTCCAACCGGCAAGAGGGGGTTGCAACGGTCGGCCGTGGCTCACGGGAGGAGGAAAGAAGAAGAGGAAAAGAAGAAAAGGGGAAAAGAAAAGGGAAAATAGGGGGGTATTTATGGAAAATCCAAAAAATGCCAAAAATATCAAAAAATAGAAAAATACATATTCTCGATCCTCGGAACGCACTGATCGTAACGGTACCACCCGCGGGTAGGTGAACGGCCCAGTTCACCCGCTACGGGGTTCCGTAGCTTTTCCCGAAACACACACGCGGGAATCGGAAAGATACGCGAAAAAAGCCACGGAACACACTCCGGGCCTCCGAAACAGCTCCGAATCGCACCAATCCGAACAGAAAAGATGTCCAGAACATAACTCCGGACACAACGGAGCCAAGTTCACCGAAAACGCAGATCCAGGACCCGAGAAGAAGGATCCGAAAGGGTCCGGGACATCACAGCCCTCCCCCCTTAAACGAATTTCATCCTCGAAATTTGAGAACATGGCACAAGAACGGGGGAAAGACTCATGCAAACAAATAGGGATACAGCTCCCGCATCTCATCCTCATGCTCCCAAGATGCCTCGCCACCAGAATGACGTTGCCAGACCACCTTAACCAGAGGAATAACCTTGTTCCACAGGCGCTGCTCTCGCCGATCCTCAATGCAGATAGGAAACTCCGGAAGGGACAGATCTGGGGTCACCTCAGGCCAGACAGCATCCTCGAGAACATGGGAACCATCAGGAATGTACTTCCGAAGCATCGACACGTGGAACACATCATGCACGGCGGAAAGCTCCGGAGGTAGTTGCAACCGATAAGCAACTTCCCCAACACGCTCGACGATGGGAAAGGGATCAATGTAGGGGGGACTCAGCTTCCCACGGCTACCAAAACGTATCACAGCCTTTATGGGAGAAACTCTCAAGAAAACTCGGTCTCCCACAGCAAAGCTGAGAGGTCACCTCCTCCGATCGGCATAGCTCTTCTGTCGGCTCTGAGCTGCCAACATCCTCTGCCGAACGAGATGCACCACCTCAACACACTGCTGCACCAAATCTGGTCCGGCCAGTACACGTTCGCCTACCTCGAACCAATCAAGCGGAGTCCGACAAGGTCGCCCATACAACGCCTCATAGGGAGCCATACCAATGCTCGAATGATAGCTGTTGTTGTAGGCAAACTCCACTAATGGAAGATGGTGGGTCCAACTCCCCTGCCATTCTAAGCAACACGCTCGCAACATGTCCTCCAAAGTCTGGATGATCCGCTCAGACTGACCGTCTGACTGAGGATGATAGGCCGAGCTGAATGCCAACTCGGTGCCTAGAGCCTTCTGGAAGCTCCTCCAGAATCCAAAAGTGAAGCGGGGATCACGATCAGACACAATGGAGATGGGAACTCCATGCAACGGAACAATTCGCTCCACGTACAAACGAGCCAAACGATGCACGCTCCAACTGACCTTGACCGACAGCACCCGCGCCGTCTTCGTCAGTCTATCCACTAGCAACCAGATACTATCCTCCCCACTGGACGTCCTCGGCAACCCAACCATAAAATCAGTGGTCACGTGGTCCCATTTCCACGCAGGAATATCCAAGGGCTGAAGTGTGCCTCCCGGTCGCTAGTGCTCAGCCTTCACCTGTTGACAGGTCAGATACCTGACCACAAATTCTGCCACATCTCTCTTCATGCCAGGCCACCAAAACTGCCTCTTCAGGTTCTGGTACATCTTAGCCGATCCAGGGTGCACGGCATACCGACTCCCATGAGCCTCACGCAATACCGTACGCCGCACCTGCTCCTCGGCTGGCACGTACAATCTACCTCTGAACCTCACGGCTCCATCCTCGCCAAACTCCACCTCGGCCATCGACAGAATACGAGGTAGCTCGGGGTCCGCTCACTGAGCCTCAGTCACCTGTCGACGCACCGTGGGCGTGACAGTCAGACTCGCAACGACAGCCGAATCCTGGTCCTGGGGAACCTTGAGCCTAAATGTCATGGCCGGAACCTGCTCCCAAAGCCTCCACTTCCTCAACAACATCTGACTGACCGTTACTCTCCTACTCAGAGCATCAGCCACGACTTTCATCTTGCCAGGCTGATAAGACAGAGTGAGATCATAATCCTTCATATACTCCATCCATCTTCTCTGCCTGAGGTTGAGGTCCTTCTGCGTGAACACATACCTCAAACTCTGATGGTCAGTGAAAAGCTCAAACTTCTCGCCGTACAAATAATGCCTCCATATATTCAGAGCGAAAATCACTGCCGCCAACTCAAGATCATGAACAGGGTAGTTCGCCTCATGTGGCTTCAACTGCCGAGACGCATACGCCACCACCCTCCCATGCTGCATCAACATAGCACCAAGACCTACCCTAGAAGCATCTATACATACCACGAAACCACCCGAGCCAGATGGTAACACCAAAACCGGAGCAGTGGTGAGCAATCTCTTCAGCTCCCTGAAGCTCCGCTCACACTCCTTCTTCCAGACGAACGGCACCTCCTTCCGCGTAAGCCTGGTCATCAGGGCTACAATACGAGAAAAATCCTGAATAAACCACCGATAATAGCCCGCGAGCCCCAAGAAACTCTGGATCTCCGTGATAGAACTCGGCCTCGGCCACTACACCACAGCCTTGACCTTAGCTGGGTCCACGAAAACACCATCACCAGAAATAACATGCCCCAGAAAGTGCACCTCTCGGAGCCAGAACTCGCACTTGCTGAACTTGGCATACAACTGGTGATCGCGCAGGATCTGCAATACCTCCCTCAAATGCTGCACATGCTCCTCAACAGACCGCGAATACACAAGGATATCATCCACGAATACGACCACGAACTGGTCCAAGTGCGGACGAAACACCCTATGCATCAAATCCATGAACGCTGTGGGGGCATTGGTGAGCCCAAACGGCATCACCAAGAACTCATAATGCCCATACCTCGACCGAAACGCCGTCTTCTCCACATCCAACTCTCGAATCCACAGCTGATAATAGCCTGATCTCAAATCGATCCTCGAAAACACCCGGGCCGACTGAAGCTGGTCTAACAAGTCATCAATCTCAGGTAACGGATACTTGTTCTTAACAGTCGCCTGGTTCAACTGACGGTAGTCGATGAACAGCCTCAAACTACCATCCTTCTTCTTCACGAACAACACCGACGCACCCCACGGGGAATAACTAGGACGAATATACCCCTTGGCCAGCAATTCCTGCAACTGCGCCTTCAGCTCTCGCAACTCTGCGGGCGCTATCTGATAAGGGGCCTTCGACATAGGCGCCGTACCCGGTACCACCTCAATCACGAAATCGATCTCTCACTGTGGTGGCAACCCTGGTAGCTCCTCAGGAAAAATATCAGGAAACTCGCACACGACAGGAATGTCCTCTACCTCAGGACAGTGCCGATCAACCAAAACCACGGATGCGAGAAAATCCTGACAACCCGCATTAAGCAAATGACGTGCACGGATAGCCGAAATAAGCAAGCGGGAAGAGGGAGACTGAATACCTTGGAAATAGAAGGTGGGTCCACGAAGCTGTCGGAAGTAGACCTTCTTCGAGCCACAATCCACCAAGGCATGATGAGCCTCGAGCCAATCCATGCCCAAAATCACATCGAAGTCCTGAAGCGGTAACGTGTAGAGTCTAACCGGCAAGTTCCGCCCTTCCACCCACATAGATACCTTCTCAAAATAGTACGGGGTGATCATGAAGTCACCGGTAGGCAACTCTACTGCAAAGTCACAGGACACCTCGGTCACTGGGTCCTCCACACTCTGAGCAAAATCCTCCGAGATGAACGAATGACAAGCACCTGAATCAAACAAAACACGAGCCGCACAACCCAAAATCGAAAGAGTACCTTCCACCAACTGTGACGCCTCAGCCTCTGCCCTGGTCATGTGAGTCACTCTGCCTCGAGATCTCTGCCTCCCTACAGTAGCTGACCGTGACAACTGAGGAAACTGTCCTTACTGCTGGTACTGCTGCGACTGTGATGACAACTGCTGGGGCTGAAACTGCTACTGCTTCCGAAACTCGTGCGACTGGCTCGGTCTCTGTGGATAGTCACGTGCCATATGCCCTGGCTGATCGCACCTAAAGAAAATCACGGGCGCTGAACACGGTCTACCCGGATGAGAACCACCGCACCTGGGACAACCGCCCCGAGAACCAGTCATCGAACCCTGACGCTGAAAAGCCACCGGCTGCTGAACACTTTCCATCGACTCCTGCTTCGACTCCTTACGATCCTGACGCCTCTTACCAAAACCAACTTCCTTAAGTAGCTTCTTAAGCTTCAATCTAAAGGATGACGACCCTGGCACAGGAGCCATAGAATACGTCACCACTGATCCACCTGCTGAGAGCTGGACAGTACTCTGCTGTTGCATCCCCGTCGGCTGGCTGAAATCTGCCTGCACCTGACTAGCACTGCCCTGCCCTCGAACCTTCTGTAAATCTCTCTCCAGCACCGCTGCTGCCTTACATGCCACATCCAAAGTGGTCAAACTTGACGCAAGAAGATGATGCCTCAACTCTCTAGCCTCAGACCACCCACAAACTGATCGGTCTTCACCTCCTCATCTGCCACGATATGAGGAGCATAACAGCCCAACTCGATAAACCTGGCACGATACTGCATCACCGTCATGTCACCCTGGGTCAGCTCCATAAACTCACGCAACCTCTGCAACCTGACAAAGGATGGACAGAAAGCACGCTCGAAAGCCATGACGAACTTCTGCCACACAATCTGCCGAAGAGGACGAGACCGAAACACTGAACCCCACTCGGACATCCACCAAGTACGGGCCGCTCCCTGAAGACGATGAGTTGCCAATGCTACCTGCTCCTCCTCGGGACACTCCATTGCACTGAAAATCTGCCGCACATCATCCAGCCACTCTCTGGCCACCTCAGGATCTGGCTGCCCACTGAAAGAAGGAGGCCGAAACAGCAAGAACTCCTTCAGCACACGACCATGACCACCATGAGCCCGGTCCTCACCAGCATCGCCGCCCTGCTACTAACGATCTCCCTGCTGCTGACCTCCCGGCTGCCGCTGAAGCACATACTCAAACATACCTCGGAAGAAATCGTCCATCCCCGGAGCTCTCGCATCTCCAGCTACACCCTCAGAAACTGAAGCCCTGCTCTGCTCCTCTGGACCACCACTAGACTCTCCCTGCTGGGGATGAGCCCTCCTCCGTGGCGCCATAACACACCTGGCATCAAGGAAAACAACCACAAATCAATAAAACACACACGGCCCTAAGCCAGTCGCCGACTGTACAGAACATTCATGGACCTTCTGGACTATCGCAATTCGTTTCAAGTTCCGACGTACCTCCACAACCTACGCTCTGATACCAGCTGTGACGACCTGGAATCCGAGTACCGGAAAGGAACCAACGCGTCTCGAATCTCGGCCCGCCAACCCATGAGCCTGAAGACTCGGAAGGGTAAAAAGGGATGGAGTGGGAGTACAAGACAAGATGAAACGACCGCAGAGATAGCACAATGATCAAAAATAAAATGCACAGCATAATATAAATAAAATAAACTGCTACAAGGTCCACAGAGTCTCATGTCCAAAATAAAAGTACAGTCAACAGAAAGGAAAGTACAACTACACGGGGCATCCCCCGGCTCTGGCAGACTGGCGACCAACCCTGGCTAGAAGAACCACGCTGAAACTCGGCCGCGCCTCTCGACGACCCCACCTCACCTGAAAAGCAGGGGTGAGCCTCATTTCATTGGCCCAGTAGGGATCCCGCGAACCCCCACCTCGCGCGGAAAATAAGGCAGGAAGCAAGAAGGCAGAAAAGCAACCCCACCTAATAGGAGTACGGTAGAACCAACAAGCTAAAGTAAATAAACGGAAAAACTGTCTACTCTAACAGTACCGTACTACTAACCTCGGTCCAACAAAACTCGAGTCCACACCTGCCAGCAAACAGGAGCACTACCCACTAGAAGAACGACCGGATGCGTCCCCTGACGTCTTACACCGCGTCACAAGTGTCTAGCTACGACGCCCCGGGCGTGAGACTCAAACACGCAACAAGTACCACAACAAGGACTAGCTGGGGTCACGCTCGTCAGCGCGTGTCCTAAACCCCCAACTACGTGTTCACACACAGACCATCTGATCTAGGTCGGGTCCTCTAGCCGGTTTTCCCCTCCACCGGATTCTGGTGGCAAGGGCAAGGGGCCCTATGGTAACTAGCCTAAAAACCGCCTCTCACCGGGTCTCGCTCTCCACCACCCCCAGGTGGGTCCGCACCCGCGTGCGCAGGAAGCTATGACTAGTAGACAGGTCACTGGAAGTAAGGACTGACTTACGGAAACCACCAGCCACACACTAACGTAGATTCTCGGTAACCAAAATGATAGGTACGGATGTCAGGGACACGCATGAGGTTCGAACGTCCCTCGAGTCATGCGGCACCCCTACCGAAATAATTGATTCTCCGGGGACCCCCGGGTGCCCCTGTGGCTCTTACTGGGTGCTCACGGCAACCCTCGAGCCACACGCCACAACCGGATCTGAGACTCACTCCACCGGAGGTAAAACTACTGAAAGGAAACGCGACACGGGGAGGGGGATTAACGCGCTAGGGACCCAGGGCGTGACACTGTCGCGCTCTGGTCCCCTAGCGCGACCCTCTGAAGAATGCACTAGCAGAAGCTAG
Source organism: Amorphophallus konjac (assembly GCA_022559845.1). Classification (NCBI taxonomy): domain Eukaryota; kingdom Viridiplantae; phylum Streptophyta; class Magnoliopsida; order Alismatales; family Araceae; genus Amorphophallus; species Amorphophallus konjac. The sequence continues at coordinate 220,711,570 of CM040123.1, read as the reverse complement.
CGCGTTCTCCAAGAAGGCGCTAGCAGAAGCTAGCACGTTCATCAAGAATGCGCTGCCCAACCCTGGCGCGATATAAACCGCCAACTGTTTATCTTCTTGGACAAATGCGCTCGGATGACTCAGCGTGTTCAACAAGAACGCGCCCCTGGAACCTAGCGCGACAACGGGCCGAGCCCGGTTCGTGCAGTTCACTCGGAAAACACAGTCCCACGCCCCATTCACTCCCAAGTGAAGGCGAAACAAAAGGGGGAACCTCCCCAACCTCCCTAGCATGCATCTAAGGCCATAGAGCGGTCAAAAACCCCATAAAACGGAAGATCCGGCGCTCAAACCCCAAGCATGGAAATAACCCTCCCGGCATGAACTTAATCCCTCTCAACCTCTCCACGGCCTAGAAATCACGGGGGATGCTATAAAGAGGTCAAGGATCCGTCCCCCTACCTTAAAGAAGCTCGAAAACAACCGGATCGCCGCCGATCACCAAATCTTACTCGAACACGAACTCCTCTCCCACGCACCAATGGGGGCACCGTCACGATCCTCTCGCCACCGTCGTCGTCACCACGCCACCATCGATGTCCACCACCCGTCGCAGGAGGGGAAGGGGCACCGCGAAGTCCAACGGGCAAGAGGGGGTTGCAACGGTCGGCCGTGGCTCACGGGAGGAGGAAAGAAGAAGTGGAAAAGAAGAAAAGGGGAAAAAGGAAAGGGAAAATAGGGGGGTATTTATGGAAAATACGGAAAATGCCAAAAATATCATAAAATAGAAAAATACATATTCTCGATCCTCGAATGCACTGATCGCAACGGTACCACCCGCGGGTAGGTGAACGGCCCAGTTCACCTGCTGCGGGGTTCCGTAGCTTTTCCCGAAACACACACGCGGGAATCGGAAAGATACGCGGAAAAAGCCGCGGAACACACTCCGGGCCTCCGAAACAGCTCCGAATCGCACCAATCCGAACACGAAAGATGTCCAGAACATAACTCCGGACACAACGGAGCCAAGTTCACTGAAAACGTAGATTCGGGACCCAAGAAGAAGGATCCGAAAGGGTCCGGGACATCACATACACCCTTCCCCACTTAAAAGAATTTGGTCCCCAAATTCAACTGCATTATACGGGAATAGGAAAGGTGCAGAGTACTTTTAATTAGAATAACTCTGGAAATCTTCTTTTCATAGATTCTTCAGTTTCTCATGTAGCTTCTTGTTCTAAACATCGATTCCATTAGATTTTCACCATAGGGATCGTCTTGTTCCTTAGAACTCGAACTTCTCGATCGAGGATCTTCATCAACTTTTGCTCATAGGTAAGGTCCTTCTGTACCACTAAATCATTGTGGTCAATGACATGGAAGGGATCGTGCACGTATTTCTTCAGCATAGAAACATGAAACACGTTGTGCACTTCTGACAGTTGCGGAGGTAGGGCGATGCGATAAGCCACCTCGCCTACTCTTTCCAGCACTTCGAATGGACCAATAAACCTTGGTGTTAGTTTGCCTTTAACACCGAATCTTTTAATGCCTCGACCGGGAGATACTTTGAGGAAAACATGATCTCCGACTTGAAATGTCAGGTCTCGTCTTCTTTTATTAGCATAAGATTTCTGCCTGGAATGTGCTATCTTTAAGCTTTCTCTGATGAGGTGTATCTTCTCGGTAGAATCTCGTACCATGTCGGGGCCTAGAATTTATTTTTCACCAACTTCATCCCATCATATAGGAGATCGGCAACTGCTGCCATATAATGCCTCAAAAGGTGCCATTTGTATACTGGCTTGATAGCTGTTGTTATATGCAAATTTGGCTAGTGGTAAGTGATCATGCCAGCTTCCGCCGAAGTCTATAATGCATGCTCTCAACATATCTTCCACAACTTGATTAGTCATCTCAGTCTGTCCATCTGTCTGGGGATGAAAAGTAGTGTTGTAGTTGAGTTTCATCCCCAGGGAGTGCTGTAGACTCTTCCAGAAATGAGAGGTGAAGCGCGGGTCTCGGTCAGATACGATCAAGATGGGAACTCCATGCAATCTAACCATCTCGTTGATATACAGGGCAGCAAGTACATCGACTGACCATCGTCTTTTGATAGGTAAGAAATGGGTCGATTTAGTTAGCCGGTCGATAATTACCCATATTTCATCATATCCGCCCCTAGACTTGGGCAAACCCATGATAAAATCCATGCCAATGTCCTCCAACTTCCACTTGGGAATATCTAGCGGATGTAGCTTTCCGACGGGTTTTTGATGTTCCGCCTTCACTTGTTGGCATGTGAGGCAACGAGATACAAAGCCTGCTACCTCCCTTTTCATGTTAGGCCACCAGAAAGTTGTTTTCAAGTCTTGGTACATCTTAGTGGCTCCAGGGTGGATCGTATACCTCGATCTATGAGCTTCTTCAAGAATCTTCTTCTTCAATTCAGGACAGTCGAGCACACATGTCCGTTCATGAAATAACAATCTGCCATCAGGTGCCAGCTTGAAATCAAATTTCTCATCCAGCTTACTTTTTATCTCCACTAGTGTGGGATCTTCTTCTTGAAGCTTTATGATTTCAGGTAGCAAGTCCGGATGTAGACTCATATGAGATAGAATAATACACTTGTTCTTCTCATTTGTGCTGATATCAAGCTCAGAGAATTTCTCCAACAGCTTCCATTCTTGTATCATGCAGTTGGCCAGAATTGCTCTTGGCTTCCAACTAAGGGCATCAGCTACGGAATTACCCTTACCATGATGGTATTGTATAATGAAGTCGAAATCCTTGAGATATTCAAGCCAACGTCTTTGCCCCATGTTCAGCACCTTTTGGGAGAATAAGTACTTGAGGCTTTTATGATCGGAGTATACAGTGAATTGTTCTCCGTAGAGATAGTGCCTCCAGATCTTCAAAGCAAATACTACCGCGGCCAGTTCTAAGTCGTGAACCGGGTAGTTCTCTTCATGTTTCTTTAATTGTCGGGAAGAGTATGCAATAACTCTTCCATTCCGCATCAATACACTTCCGAGGCCAATACCTGAAGCATCGGTATATACCTCATATTTTTCTCCTTCAATTGATAATGATAAGACTGGAGCAGTGGTCAAGAGATCTTTCAAAGTTTGGAAACTCTTTTCACAGTCTTCCTTCCACTCATAAGGCACTTCCTTGCGGGTTAACCTGGTCAGAGGAACAGCAATTTTGGAGAAGTCCTTGATAAAACACCGGTAGTAACCAGCTAGACCCAAGAAGCTTCGAATCTCTGTTGCATTTGTGGGTCGTTCCCAGTTCTTCACGGCTTCGACCTTTGCTGGGTCAATAGCAATTCCATTCTTCGAAATGATATGGCCTAAGAAAGATACTTCCTCGAGCCAAAACTCACATTTACTGAATTTGGCATATAGCTTGTTTTCCCTTAATATTTGTAATGCCTTCTTGAGGTGTTCTTCATGATCCTCTTCGGTCTTTGAATAGATCAGAATATCATCAATAAAGACCACAATAAATTGGTCTAAATAGGGCCTGAATATGATGTTCATTAACTGCATAAAAGTTGCGGGGGCATTTGTTAGTCCGAAAGGCATAACAGTAAATTCGTAATGCCCATGCTTCAGAATGCAGTTTTATGAATGCCTTCTTCTTTGATCTTCAATTGGTGGTAACCAGAACGAAGATCAATCTTGGAGAAATATAAAGCTCCAGATAGTTGATCGAACAGCTCATCAATCCTCCGCAGTGGATACTTGTTCTTGATTGTAAGGTGATTTAGCTACCGATAATCTATGCATAATCTCATCGATCCGTCCTTCTTTTTGACGAATAGCACGGGTGCTCCCCATGGGGAAGTACTCAGCCTGATGAAACCCTTTTTCAATAACTCCATTAGCTTCTCTTTTAGTTCCTTCAGCTCAGTAGGGGACATTCTGTACGGTGCCCTGGAAACAGGACTAGCACCGGGGACAAGGTCGATTGTAAACGACACTTCCCTTTCCGGGGGTAAGCCGGGCAATTCTTCTGGAAAGACGTCGGGGAAATCCTGAATTACACGGATGTCTTCAAGTTTAATCTCCTCGGCTTTTGTGGCAGTCACGAAAGCTATGAAAGTCATACATCCCTTATTCATAAGTTTACTAGCTCGGAGTGCTGATATAAGAAGTGATTTACCCCGAGAGCTATTGTAAACTAGCTCTGGAAAATCCACGAAGGCTACCTTGCCATGCCGGCAATCTACCGTTGCTTGGTGTGTGGATAACCAGTCGGCACCTAGTATGACATCATAACCCTTCATATCTAGGCATTTCAGGTCAGTAGGCAAATTGCTTCCCTTAATCATCACTTCACAATTTGGATAGTGGTAAGTGATATCGGACTCGTTTCCAAGAGGTGTGGATATTACCAAATCTAACAGTTCATGTTTCTTAGAAAATGAAGCAGCAAATTACTTGGAAACGAATGAATGAGTTACTCTAGTATCAAATAGAACTTTAGCCATTTTAGAACAAATAGTGAGAGTACCTTCCACAATTCTGCCTTCAGTGGGTTCCGTCTCTCGAAGAGCTTGCAGATAGCCTTGTTTCTTTATCGGACGCTTCTCGTCTTTGGTGTCTTGTTCCTTCATGAGCGGGCAGTCTGGAATTCGATGCTCGTGGCTCCCATATCGAAGACAAGCTCCTAACTTCCTCTAGCATTCCTCGGTCTTATGACCAGCTTTATCACAATACTTACAAATCTCCTTAGAGGGAGTGGCGGTGGAGAATGGCCTGTCATTCTTCTGGAATTTCTTTACCTTGGAGGGCTCCCCTCCCATGAAGAACCGCTTCTTGTTGAATGATTGCTTGAATTTTCCCGGACTTGTGACGGGTTCCTTCTTGTCTCTTCCTCAGATTCTCTGGGATAATTCGGTGGCGTCTTCTAGCAGTTGAGCACACCGAACCATCTCCGAATAGACTTTAATGTCCATCGCTGCAAGTTGTGTAATATAGTGGGGCCGAAACCCGTGCAGGAATCTCCTCGCCTTCATCTTTCACGTACACACCAAGTGGGGTGCATACTTTGACAATCTTGGAACTGTGCCTCATACTCGGCCACTTTCAAGCCCCGTTGTTTTAGAACGACGAATTCCGCGGCCTTCTTCTCCTGGATATGGTCGGAGAAGTATTTGTTGTTGAAATGCTCCGTGAATTCTTTCCATGTGACATGGTCTTCTGGCATTGTTACTTCGATGGATTCCCACCAGCATCTAGCGTCCCCCGCTCAAGTTGGAATATGGCCAATAAAACCTTTTCCTCGTCTGTGCATTGCATCACACGGAAGATTCGTTCCATCTCCTTTAGCCAATTCTCGGCATCCTCAGGGTCGGACGAACCTATGAACCTTCGTCGGTTCATGTAGCGGAAACTCTTGTGGAGATCACCCGCTCCACGGTGGGCTCCACCTTGGGCCACTTGCTGTAGTGCATGTGTAAGGCCCTGCACGGTGCGCTGCATCTCGCGCCGTTGTGCCCTTTCTGCAGCCATGATCCTACAAAAGAGTTTAAGAATAATAAAGATCGGGAGGTCAAAAGTCATTATAGATCATAACCCATGGTTCTACCCATCTCACCGAGTAAGGTATACCTATCCTTGGACTCAAGTTTTTTTTTCCTACATTTCAATCATGACCGTAAATTTTGCCTAACCTCTTATTTCTTCTAATTTCTTATGTTTGAAAACCTAGGCTCTAATGCCACGAAGATTGTCACGTCCCGAGCGCGGAAGATTACTCGGATGCGTGACGCGTCTATATAGATCGTGTCATTAGAGCAATAAGAATTTTAACATACATAATTACGGAGTGCGCAAATGACTAATAAATCTAATAAATTCCAATAATCCAAGTGATGATTTATTTGATTAATCAAAGGAATTAAAGATAGTCCATGAACATTTCTAAACTTAGCAAGCCAAATATTAGGCTACATGACTTAACACAAAGTTTATACCACTAACTGACATAACTGGGAATACAATGTAGACTCAAATAAATTTAAAGGACAAGACTAATTAATGATAGGCGAACACTCTTCACTCGGTTCGAATCCCATTCTTGTCGCTATCCGAATCACCTGAAAATTTTAGGAAGCAACTGGATGAGCGAATCGCTCAGTAGGAATTACATCTCAACTTCAAGCAATCTTTACGTGAATTAAACTTTGCATGTATTATCAGTATGGCTATGCATGACGTACGTATAAAAGAATTAGGTATACATGTAAGTCTAGACATGATGAACAATAAGAGATCAAGGTCTAAGAACTGTATAAAGAGAGTATAAGCTTCAAGAACTGTATAAAGAGAGTATATCACGATTTCAAGTATTTGACAAGTAGTATTTCAAGAATTTATAAATATAGAAGCCACTTCGGGGTCAACAGGGATTCATGTACGATTATGAAAATACGAGAATGAGCTCATGTACAAGTATCTCAGGTACGAGCAAATAAAAGCAAGTAAAGTCAAGTACGTATCAGTAGAATTGGCTATTTCAATCAAGTAACTCACCCTTTCTCGGGCCAAGTCAAGTATTACCCGTTCCAGGCCACGCAAGTCGAGTCAAGTGAGTAAAGAGAGAGTAGGGGTGGAGTGTCTCAAGTCAAGCAAGTACTCCGGTGCAATGCTAAACACCGTGGTCAATAAACTCCCATGGGCACAAGTACCTTCGGGGGCTCCTCCCAAGACCAGACTGGGCCCTATATGCACAGCATTTCATGTATTACTTTTGACATCCACTCGCATTTTATAGCCAATATAGAGTTTCAAGGGTTGCCTTAGTAGGATATACAAGGTAGATTTTTATGGAATGGAATTCAAGGACTCATAATATGTAAGAAAATGACTTAGGGTTGCGTCGGTACAAATCACGATAGAAATGAGGAAAAAAGTATTAATATTTATACTTTTTCCTAAACAAAAACTCTAGATAACTCTATAGTAAGGTTAAATAAAAGTTAGAACATTCCATAAGGGCCATTATACAAATATGCTGGTTTACTATTTAAGAATATTATTCAATTACTATTTGGATTACTATTCACTACTATTCACTTACTATTCATTTACTATTGAAAAATATTATTCACCCCAAATAACGCCCTTAACTCCGTCGTCATTTTTGTGAATCACGACTGTTTAAACAGTCGTGACTTCTAAGTTTGTATATATATTAATCATTTAGTATATTAATCATTCATGTTGAAAATTTAATAGATGTGAATCATGATACCTAATCTAATGCATGAGCATACCGTTAAATTCCTTATATTTTTCTCTACCTATCTACGTGTCTATATCAAAAAAATTCTTTTGTTTGAAAAAGTGACACTATTCATTGAAATAGTGACACTGGTGATTTTCACCGGGCAGGTACATTCTGTGACTCAAAACACTATTCATTTCGTAAACATTTCTCAGAAATAGAAAGTAAGGATATGAATAGGTAGAGGAAATTCTCGAGAGTTCAGAATCATGCTCATGCAAAATTGTTGGGTTTTACTATTCAATAAATTGAGGTGATTTACACCGGACAGGTACATTCCGTGACTCAAAACACTATTCGAACACTATTTATTTTTAATACTTTCAGTAAATCAGGAATTAAGTACATGGTTAAATAGAAAAAAATATGAGGGTTCCAGAACCATGTTCATGCAGGAGTTTCGTGATTGGGTAAAAAAATTTCAATTGTCTGAATATGGTGGCTTGGCAATATGAGTCACGGTTTACTATTTAAACACTATTCATTTTTAATTCTTTCAGTAAATCAGGAATCGAGGACATGGACAGTAGAGAAAAATCTCAGGATGACAGAACTATATTCATGCAAAATTTTCATGATTTAGTTTAATAGTTATAGATTTTAGAATGTGTTGATTTACTAATTACTAGAAATTCCATAGAATGAAATTGACGTCATTGCACAAGTCTTCATTTAATTGAAGACTTGATGGCTGTCGTCATTTGAAGAATTGACGCCTGGGGGTTGCCCAACCTTTCAAATTTTTGAATTTTCAAAAGATATATATACATAATGAAATTGGCACCCACTTGCATAGTCTTCAATTAATTGAAGATTTAAGGGCTGTCGCTATTTAAGTAAATGGCGCCCTAGCTTGGGGCGTCATTTACAGTGGGTGATTTTCACCCAGTAGGTACGTTTTGTGACTCAAGTTACTGTTCATTTCGAAAAAGTTTCTCGAAATTCGAAAGTGAGGACATGAATATGTAGTATAAATCCTCGGGAGTCCAGAAACATGTTAAGGTATAATTACTGAGTTCTGATTTTACAGATATGAATTTTCCAATGTTATATCTTTAAATTTCTCAAGAATGAAATTGACGCCCTCGTGGAAGGCTTCATTTAATTGAAGACTTCAGGGGTGTCGTCAATTAAGCTTCCCTGAGTTGTGCTTCGCACCAGAACCGTAAGTTCTGTGATACAAGTCACTATTCATTTCTCCAAAGTTTCTCCGAATCAAAATCCGAAGACATGGTTAGATGGAGAAAAATCTCAGGGTCACAGAAATATGTTCAGTCAAAATTTTCATTGTCCGGTTTATTAGTTATAGATTTTTGAATGTTCTGATTTACCTATTTCTTGAAATTCCAGGAAATTGAATTTACGACATGGGTCATGTCTTCAATTAATTGATGCCCTTGCGAGTAGTCTTCAATTCAGTAATTGGCGCCCTGGTCAGGGGCGCCTCTTACAGAAGGTGGTGCACTATTCATCACTATTCATCAGTGTAAAAAGGGTTCCGAATCATGAAGTAATTGTACGAATACGTTGAGAAAAATATCAGGGTTTCAGAAACATATTCATGTAAAAATGTTATGCTTTAGTTCGATAGTTATTGATTTTTGAATGTGTTGAATTTATCAGCTCCCGGAAATTTTAGAAATTGAAATGCTGACACTAGGGGTGTCTTCATTTAAATGACGACTGCTTGCGCAGTCTTCAATTCTGAAATTGACGCCCTTGTCAGGGGTGCCATTTTCAACTGGGTTGGGGCCCTCCGGGTTTTTAAATATGAAACGGATTATGTTAACAGAGGCTATATATTAAGGTTTTTAAAACATGGTTATTACTACTGTAAAACTTCAGAAAACTCATGAAATCATGCTTAACAGACTATGTTTAATTCATAAAGATCATGGTAACAGTATGTATAACATGGTATATACACGGTTATAGCATGGTTGATGAGTTAAACAAACTCTAAGCATGCATCATTTAACCTATTTAGCTACTAGTTAGGCAAGGATTTGAGAACACCTACCTTTTGACGTGTGATACGAGGTTCAGAGCTGCGGTAGGATCGCAGTAGGATGTAGCCTCGGGAGGAAGACGCTTCTGCAGTACAACATTAGCCTCTGATAGTGCTACGGATGCGATTAATTATAGGGAATCATAAGGCATTAGTTAATGCCCTGTGGGTCATGTTGTGTTGGTAGGGTGTTTGCCAGCTACAATGGGATGTTTGTGCCTTACGAAGCATAGGGTTAAATGACGCATGTGTAAAGGGTTGTTCATTACCTAAATGACGCCTTGCATGATGGCGTCATTTGTTTAGGTGACATTATTGTGGAATTATTCATGGAAATGACACCTTGCTAGAGGGCGTTATTTGTTAGACACTTTTGCCCCCACTCACGTGTTATCATTCAATATATTAATATTTTATTGAAATGGGGTCTTAGTGAAATTGGCGCCTTCTTCTATGTCTTCAATTATGTAAATGGCGCCCATGTATGTAGTCTTCAATTTGGGAATTGACGCCCTAGTGAGGGGCGTCAATTCATTTGGTGGTGGGAAGGAATCCCACTACGTAGTATCCATGGCCCATGTGTTTAAAGGTGTTTTGTACATTTATATATTAACCCCCTCATGGTTTGTTTCTTGGTACAAGACCTCCCAAGTAATATTCCTTACCCATGTGCATAAAGTTGGATTACACATTTCTATTCTAGTTCTCCTATAGTTTAGTTCTGTAACCAAAACCTATGATTCTTTTAAGAAGAGTGTATTACGAATGCATAAAGTGAGGGTTTGTAATTTTATATACTAGCCCCCCTTAGGTTTGGCTTTTTACACAAAGCCCTCAAGATTCTTTATGTTATAAAGTAGGGTTGGCTTGTATATTTACATTGTAGTCCTTGTGAGGTTGGGTTCTTTATGTAAGGCCTTTATGTATGCTAAAGCCTTCATGTATGCTTTCTTTTTAAGAAGAAGTTTTGAATTTACGCAAAGGTATTTATCGGGGGTGCTACACCATCCCCCACTTAAAAGAATTTGGTCCCCAAATTCAACTGCATTATACGGGAATAGGAAAGGTGCAGAGTACTTACAATTAGAATAACTCTGGAAATCTTCTTTTCATAGATTCTTCAGTTTCCCATGTAGCTTCTTGTTCTAAACATCGATTCCATTAGATTTTCACCATAGGGATCGTCTTGTTCCTTAGAACTCAAACTTCTCGGTCGAGGATCTTCATCGGCTTCTACTCATAGGTAAGGTCCTTCTGTACCACTAAACCATTGTGGTCAATGACATGGAAGGGATCGTGCACGTATTTCTTCAGCATAGAAACATGAAACACGTTGTGTACTTCTGACAGTTGCGGAGGTAGGGCGATGCGATAAGCCACCTCGCCTACTCTTTCCAGCACTTCGAATGGACCAATAAACCTTGGTGTTAGTTTACCTTTAACACCGAATCTTCTAATGCCTCGACCGGGAGATACTTTGAAGAAAACATGATCTCCGACTTGAAATTTTAGGTCTCGTCTTCTGTTATTAGCATAAGATTTCTACCTGGACTGTGCTATCTTTAACCTTTCTCTGATGAGATGTATCTTCTCGGTAGAATCTCGTACCATGTCGGGGCCTAGAATTTATTTTTCACCAACTTCATCCCATCATATAGGAGATCGGCAACTCTTGCCATATAAGAAGAAGTTTTGAATTTATGCAAAGGTATTTATCGGGAGTGCTACAACTGGGCTCTCTTAGGACCCGGGCGTGCAGGTGCATAGCCGTTTGGTGGAGGGACGTTATGGTATTGTGGTGTCTGTTGCGGCTGCTGCGGAGCAGGGAAGGATGGTTGGGCATTTTGTGGAGTGGGGAACTGAGGGTTGCAAGGAGGTTGCTGGAAACGGGGTGGAGCAGGTTGGCTAGTGGACTGGAAGTTGACGACTTGCACTTGCTCGTTGGTTTGGACTCCCTCGGTGACTGGCGCCTGGGACTTTTTAGTGTACTTGGGCTTCTGGGGTTTGAAGAGGGTGTGAATAAAGGAATCCTTAAATTGGGTCTGGATGAATCTAGCCCTACTGCACAGCTGGTGCATGCTAGCAATGTCGTTCATGACTAAGATGTTCCTGAAGTTATAGGTGGCATTGGAAATTAGGAGCTTTACCTTCTCTTCCACTGGAATATGCCCGGGCACGCGAGTGGCCATCTGCCTCCACCTATCAGCATATGTTGCTAAATCTTCATCAACTTTCATCTTCTCGGCCACCAGATCAGTAAATGAATATTTCGGGCCAACCTGGTCTTAAAACCTCTGAATGAATTTTTCCATAACGACCTTGAAGCTCTCCGCGTCCTCTAGTGGCAATGCATAGAACCACTCCAAGGTGACCCCGTCCAATGAGCGGTGGAACATATACGCCATGAGGTGATCATCATACTGAAACTGTGCCGACTCGTATAAAAAGTCCCTCACATGGATGTAAGGATTACTATTCCCATCATACTTTCGGTACGTGGGGAGCTCTGACTGAGGAGGGAAATGAATATTATGGAAATTGGGAACTGGGACGTCAGCCAAGTACTGTGGATCGACCTGCTTTTGAAGGAGGTCAATCTGTTGCTGCATAGCAGCCCACTTGTCGAGGAGCTCCCGCTCTCGGGACAGAGGAGGCAAGGCGGAAGAAGCGGACCCGGTGTGAGGGGCCGAAGGATAAGTGGATGTAGGGGGAAGCCCATAAGGAGGATATTAGGCCAAGGAAGGACCCATACCCATATAAGTCAAGTGGGCAGCCCCATCCTGAGGGCACAAGAGATCAACCGAGCCTACAAGGGCCTACGGCATTGGTGGAATGGACCCATAAGGGTCAAGCTGAGAAGATGAAAGGAGCCCATCCTTCCATTTGTCAAGAACCTGACGGGCCGAGTTAGAGGATTGGCCCGCCTCTAAATTGGAAAAATGAAGAACCCTGGGTTGGATCAGGGTTAGATCAATTGGAACAGTAGATGAAGCCCTGGGCCCATTACCCATGGGCTGGGAGGTGGAGGTAACAGCAAGACACTGCGAAATAGAAGGAGATGGGGCACTCGACCCCTGCAAAGTCTAATAAATGACCTGAAGCTGGTCTTGATCTAGCTGGGCCATCATTTGAAGGATCTGACCGACAGAACCTTGAGTAGGAGTATTGGAAAGGGAGGGTTGGCCACCCTCAATGGTAGCAGATAATGAAGGGGCGGACCCCCTGGATAATGACCCTGGGCGGGTCCTCTAGGAGGCCCTGAGAGAGGGAGTCCTCACAGGGCTGAGAGAAATCATAAGACGACATGGCAGAATCAAATAGTGGATTGAAGTAGTAAATGAAAGAGGGATTGCCCCAAGGAGAAGATCCTATGAACGGAAAACAACTCCACATGCAAAGGTGTCTTACACAAAGACGACGACAACAGACAATAAGCACACCTAATGTGATGACTAACAAAATGCACGAAACAAGAGAGGAGATAAGAGGCAACCAAAGTAAATCAAGTTATAATGAGGCACGAAAAATTTTAATTTGTTTCCCCTTTTTGGAACCTTAGTGATTTGAATTAAATCAATGTTCTCTCAAAAATAGGATTCCTAATAGGGGTGGATTGGGGACTTGGTTGACTCTATGTGTGAACTCTCTCTCTCTCGAATGCAACCAAGACACGGGGTGGCAAAGGTACAACTTGTCCGGCGTCCATCTGGGAATCCACGGCTCTTAGAGGCTTACGGAGGTCCCAAATAGGATTACCTAGTCAACTCCAAGGAATATGGAGGCGAGAGGATCTCCTACCAAGGTAGGTATGCAACTACTATGATAAAATGTGTGATCCTATGTGCACCGGAGTGGATGCAAATTTTAGCCTAGAACTAACAAACAATGATCAAACAATAATAAAAGTATGCAACAATAAGATGGGTATAAATGATAATCCAGGGGGAGACAAACAACACCCAAAATAAGTAGCATGATGATGAATAATAAAGCACAAATGTCAATCTCGGGGTGCACTGTAATAAAATGGCGGTCTGTTGGGAGACCACATAGGGAGAGAGATGGTCTTGGGAGGACAGCAATAATCCAAGAGACAGTAAAAGAACAAGACGTAGAAACCAGGCTGAATCAGCAATGGAAATCACCAAGCGCGTACCTGAGTGAAGGAGACGGTCTGATGGGTAGCCGTAACCTGCATGCAAACGGCCCTAACAGGATAGCAACAACTAACAGCTAAACAGAAAGCAAACAACCAGAACTAAGGGGGACACACGTACTTGAGACGGAGCAATGCGGTCTATCGACCAATCGCTGGATAACTGAAACGGTCCACAGAGGACCGCAATCAACCCAGAGAGCAGAATACAATAGGGAATGGAAACGGAGAATCCAAGGAGACTGAAAATTGACTCAAACAAGTACAAAAGAGCAGGCCAACAATGTTAAAAACATGATCGGCATAAGGTGTCCCACCGTGATCGCCAAAAAAGTGAGATGTAGATATTTCTAACCTCCCAAAGGTGTGTGTGTATGGGTGTGAATGAGTATGACTAATGAGGCATTAAACGGAACACAAAATGAAACGAATAATGCAATGAAATCAACACCCACACACTACCAGATCGTGATCGCCACCAAGGCAGACGGTGCAAGGAGGGATGCACTACGTACCTTGGAAAGAGGGATGGATGAAGACACTCGCCAAACCGGGACAGCGCTGGTGTAGGATGAAGATGGTCTAGCGATGACCACTGAACAGAGAAGACGACCTAACGATAGGCTGCTACTAGCACTGAAGCAGAACACAAGAGGAAAACACGGACATAGGACTTGGACGGCCTTCGATCAACCACAAACAGAGAAAGATGGCCTTAGGAGGGCCGCTACCTCCGATTGACGATCGGAGGTAGACCGCAATTGCTTCCAGAATCCGAGCCGGGGAGCTTAATCCTCCACCCCTTCCGGCCGGCCAGGTTGGATGGGCCTCGTGTAGGAACAACTGCTAACCTGCAAGACAACATAAGTAACAAAAGAGAAGGACCTAGATTAGTTTATGGACGTGCAATATCTATAAGCGTGAACGATGAATGAAACACATAATTAGAAGCGCGGATACCTGGGGGTTTTGGTTTTTTAACCCCTATGGGGCAAAGAAAATGATAGGAGGATGTAAAAATGCTAATATGCCAGTGAAAAACATGGAGAAGAATGAAGAAAAACTGTAACGACCCGAGAATCCGATCACCGGGAAGGCCCGATAACCCGAGACTCGTACCGCCACCCACGAGTCTGAAGACTCGGAAGGGTTAGAAGGATGGTGCGGAGATTACCCAAGTATCACAAGTAATTGCAGAAATTAAACAGTTTATATAATTAAGCGGGAGAATAAATAACATTTTAATTAATACATGGTCCACTAGATAACAATAAAATAACAACAGTAGTCCATAACTAGTACAGAGACAAGAAAGAAAAGTACAGCTACATGGGGCATACCCCGGCTCTGACCTCTGGCACTAACGCTGGGTACCCGAACCACACTGAGCCTCAGACTCATTCCCTACGTATTTTCACTGTGTTTCAGGCGAGTTTTTGGTGTCCCTTCTAGTCAAAAATTGGGGCCCAATTAGGAAAAATTTAGGAATAAGTATAATATTATTTAAAATTTCTATCCATTTTTATTGCTAATTTTTTTTGGATCCAATCAAATATCGAAGAACAGAATGTGATACGACCCAATTTCTACTTATTATTTATGATATTACGATTTCAGATTCATCTTCGTGGGTCTCAGATCTGGTTTCTCGGAGTGTCCGGCTCCGTTGTGTCCAAAATTTCGTTTCGGACATCTTTCGCGTTCGAATCGGCGCGATCCGGAGTTGTTTCGGAGGCCCAGAAGCATTCCTCAGCTTTTCCGCGTATGTTTTCTGATTTCCGGTGTGTGTTTCAGTAATTCCTTCGGAATCTCGTTGCGAGTGAACCGGGCCGTTCACCTGGGCGTGAGTGGTACCGTTGCGATCGGTGCGTTCCTAAGATCACGGAAATGTGATTTTCTATTTTTTAGTATTTTATAGAATTTTTGGATTTTCCTATATAAACTCCCTTTCTCTCTCTTCCCTCTCATTTCTCACTCACTCCCCTCTCTCTTCTCTCATGCTCTCTTTCTCCCCTCTCTTCTCCGGCGGCCGACGGAGCGTGGCGGGGGGGAGGTGGAGGCAGCGCGGGTGAGGATGTGGGCGAGGATGGGCGAGGATCGAGGCGGTTGCGGGCGCGATCTCTCGGTGGATTCCGAGATGGCGTCGTACGCGTTCCGGGCGATTTTCGGCGTGCATTAGTCGCTTCGGCGCGCGGTTTCTTCGGTGGAGGTAGGGTGACGGAACACTGCTGCGTTCTGCTCATTTTCCCTGCCATTGCATGTCTTTCGGTGCGGAAATGGGCTGTGTTTGGGTCCGTTCTAGCGAAACCGTGGTTTTGTAGGTTTCGTAGGGTCGGTCGAGAAACAGTGACGGTTTCTAGATCGGTTACTGTCAACGGATTCCTTGGGGCGAGAACGTTCTTTTCCCCTTAATTTTGTCATGATTGGCGGTCCCGTTGGACCGGCAGAGCTTCGGGAAGCTCGGTAACCCTTTTAGGGCAACTTCGGTAGAATCGCTCGTTTCTCGCGATTCGTGCGTCATTTTGACTCCGGTCGGAGTCCATGTGATTGCCATGGTGGTTGTGGCTGTATCCCCTTCGTTTCGGCACGAACGGGGTGTGGAAAGGCTGTGATCGGGCGACCCCCTGGGTTTACCCGCCGTAATGGTTGGGTGGTCAAACCGGGCCTGTCCATCGCTTGGGCGGCTGCCTTTGGCCCGTTCATCTTCTCTTGGTTTTGGGGTTGTGCGGTCGCATGATAGACCGCACATTTGATGTGCGGCCAGGTGAGAACCGCATGTCTCCCCCATGGGCGGCTGGTCCCCAACCGTCTGTCCTTCCGTGGGCTTGTGCGGCCAGGAGCTGACCGCATATCCCAGTTGACCCTTGGTCAACAGTTTAGTGTCGGTTGGGTTGTGCGGTTTGGTCAAAACCGTTTTGACCGGCACTGGAGTAGGTCAGTTGGGTTGTGCGGATGATCCTTGACCGCACATCCCCTTGGGCGGTCCAGTTCTAACCGCCCATCCTCCATTTGGGTTAGTTCGATTGGGGCCTTGTGCGGCTCCTGCCTGACCGCATGTCTCTTGAGCGGCTGTGCCCCAGCCGCACATCCCTTCAGTGGCCCAGGGTGAACCACACATGCGCCAGTCTAACCCGGTGTTTTCATTTTGACCGAATCGAGTCCCGGGTGTGTGGTTCTTGAACCATGTGCCAACCCG
Source organism: Amorphophallus konjac (assembly GCA_022559845.1). NCBI lineage: Eukaryota > Viridiplantae > Streptophyta > Magnoliopsida > Alismatales > Araceae > Amorphophallus > Amorphophallus konjac. The sequence continues at coordinate 220,694,929 of CM040123.1, read as the reverse complement.
TGGCCTGACAGATGCTGTGCACGTCGTCGGGGCCAGGTGTCGTGGTACGTTGTAGTCCCGGGTGTAGCGTTCTCGACTTGTGTCACTGTGTGTTGGTGTGTGTCTTCGGTTTCTCCGGAAAGTGATTCCCGAGTGGGTCCTATGGGAGGCCTTGGGCTACGAGCCCAGTTGTCCAGTCTGGGGCTGGAGACTTCCCTCTTCTCCTTGAGTTGGGCTGCAGCTTGGCGGTGTGCAACTTGCCTTGGGAATCATGCTTCTGTGCTTTCCGCGTAGGCCGTGTGTGTGGCCTTAGTCCTGTGAGTTCCCTTCCCGAGGGAATGGTCTCAGCGGCTCGCGAGCTACCTCGGTACGCGTGCTACCATGGTTTTAGACCAAGAGATTGGACTAGATTGACGGCCTTGTGCTGTTGCGTGCGACGGTCTTGACCCGAGTCTTCTGACTCAAGGACCGTTGGCTGTAGTGCGTCTAGAGGACTGCCCAGAGTGCAGTAACTTAGCGTCACTTGGGTTTTCTCGACTCTCGCGTAGGGTGCGTGTGTAGCCATGAGCTGCGAGTCCCGTTCCTTCTCCGACTGTGGTCACCGTGCGACGGTGCCGGTACGTGGGATGGTCCCCATACGTCGTCGGATTCGGACGTTATTTTCTGTTGACTCGAGAGTCTACTCCTCCAATGACCCTCCACTAGTCGTAGCCTGCTTACACGCGTGTGGTCCCACCAGGGAGTGGTAGAGAGGCTACCCTGAGGATGTTTTGGGACTAGTTTCCGTCGGGCCCCTCGTCGTTAGCCAGAGTCTGGCTACGGGAGAAAATCGGTCAGAGGGCCAGACCTAGGACGCATGGTCTATGTGTGCACACGTGGTTGGGGGCAGTTGGACCCACGCCGACGGGCGTGACCCTTGCTAGTCACTCGTTGTGGTTCTTGTTCAGTGTCCGTGCCTCTGGAAGGCACTACCACGCTAGGCAGTTCACCTGCGGTGCAATGTAAGTCGTCAGTGGACGCAACCGGCCTTGCTTCTAGTTGGGAGGTGCTCCTGTCGAGTCGGGAGTGGCAGACTGTCAGTCTTGTGACTTTGGCCTACGGGTTTAGTCGTGTTGACCATTGAGTTTCGGTAGTCTCGCGGTGGCGCGTGTGTCGGCTCTCGTGCCGTGAGACTAGTGCTCGTAGCTTTACCGAGGTTGCGTCTTGCTGTGCGGTACCCGTGACCACGTGGTCGGGGTTGTACCTTGGACAGCGTGTCCAGGTTGGCCGTGTCCTGGGAGACAGGCCTCTGCGGTGCGATTACCGTGGGCTTTTTTTTCGGTAGGTGGTACTGGTGTGGTTCGGTGACCTCGACTGCGAGCTCGAGGTGTGTCTTCTGGTATAGTAGGAGTAGTTGTAGTGCCGTATTTTGACCGACCACCGGGTTTACTATTCCTGCTATTACTGTTGCTCTCTTAGTTACAGCTTTCTGTGCCGCCGTCATGTTCTTGGTTGGGTTCCGCGGGATCCCTGCTGAGTCTCTATTTTGGAGACTCACTCTCTGCCTTTCAGGTGTGGCGGCTCTTCCTCGAGGTTCGAGGTTGCTGTTCGGAGGTTCTCAGTTGCCAGCTCGTCGGGCCGAGTGTTCACTCGGCATGTGGTACGTTTTTACTACTTTTGACTGTACTTTCTGTTGGACTGGACTCTATTGTAGCTGTAGTTGTTCTTTCTTTCAGCTAGTTGTTGTTTGTTGTCCTGCTTTATTTCCTATTTCTTGTGCCTCCACACTCCTTTTAGCCCTTCCGAGCCCTCCTAGCTCGTGGGCGGCGGTTCGAGTCTCAGGTTATCGGGCCTTCCCGGTAATCGGATTCTCGGGTCGTTACAAAAACGGAGATGGAATGACTAAAAGATGACCAAAAAGACTTAAGCGATGACATAAAAATGCGACAAAAGAGGCTATTCCCTAGACCGAAGGCTTAGAGGATGTAGGAAGCCTTTCTCTCTGGCTGGATTTCACTCTGGAATGCGGCAGCACCTCAACGTGAACTCTGGAATCTCCCCCCCTCGCGACCATGAGCCAAGGGTTCTATTTATAGACCCTTGAAACCCTAGCTCGAATTGAAGGGTTTTTGGCGGGAATTAGGCCTTGTTGATTTTTAATAAAATGGAGATAATACTCCCAGCCATCAACAGGATCAAACGGTGCCCTATTTGGCTGAGAATCCACGGAGAAATCTTTAGATGAAGTAACAGGTTTGACCACGAATAGAGAGAGAAATCACCCGTCGACGCAGGAATCTCGGCTGATAGAAACAGTCCATCGATAGACCGCCCGAGATGTTAAGCGGCCCATCGACCGACCGCTATTCATCCGGCCATTAGAAAAAATAAAAAATGGGATAAATATGCTTATTTATCCAAAGACCAAGTCAAATCTGGGAATCTCGCCAAGTAGAAACGGTTCTTGACAGACCGTCACTAGGCTCAGCAGTCCATCGGGCGACTGCTATTTACCTGGTCGTTAAAAAAAATAAAAAAAAAGATAAAATAGGCTTTTTTATCCCAGTAACCAAGTCCAATCAAGGCTAATCAAGCTCCAATTCGAGAATTTAAGTGAGCAAACCCAGCCAGGGAGAAAAAAATGCCCATAAAATAGGTTAAAAATCATCTAAAAATGGCACAATAAATAACGAACAACTTGGGATGTAGCATTCTGAATTTTATACCGAATATCACATTATTATTTTATTATATTACTATTTTTCTTGGCTCAGATTTAAAAATTTAATAAAAATATGGAAAAATAAGTATCATGTGTAAAACATTATTTCCAACCACTTTGTCTTAACAAGCGAACCCAGAATAAAATTGGATTAGCCCCAATTTCAAAATTTAGGCTAAAAAATCATAGCTTTGTAAAGAACAACCTAAACCACGAAATTGGACCTTAATTCTTGCCCTAATGGGCTCTAATCGAAGCCTAACCCTAGCCCAACCCTTGTTGACCGATTCTTCTTCAAAACCCTAACCTTAGACGCCTCAATTTGGCACGGCGGTGGCAGATTTGATCTATCCCTAATTTTTTGCCGTTTTTCACTCTTTGAACTCTTGGGTCGAATTCGATCTCTAGAGGCTTCAGTAAGGTCTATAAATAGAGGGCTTCGACTGCTGGTGACCCTCATTTCATGGTTTAGCAGGTGACATGATCAATCATGGCTGGACCTGGGCGAATTAGGGCTTTTGGTGGCGGTGTGCTTTAGGGTTCTAGCGAGCGTGCTTTTCCATTTCTCCTTTAATTAAGGTAGGTTTCTCTCAGGCCCAACCTAATTAAAACATTTGAACATGTAGTTCTCGTTCATACCTTTCATTTGATCTATTTTGCCCAAATTTAGCCTTCAATATCATGCATATTTCTGGTTTTATGAAGAACACATGATTAGGGTTCCTACTTTCATCAATTCCCGTTGATTTATATAGACTAATCGAAGCCCAATATTTTAATTGACCATGCTAAGTTGTGCATTTTTAAGCTATCTATCTTCTGATAGTAAATTGCCCAATTTATATGCCATATACATGCTTTAATCATGCTTTTATTGTACCGGTGTCGTGTTATTCGTAATTTGGGGCTCGGGTTAGTAGAAACGGCTCTAACAGGGACCGCTAGGTTGAAAGCGGTCACGCGATAGACCGTTTATCATCTTCAGGCGGCCGGGCGGCATATCACTTCTGGCGGCGTGGTATTAGATAAAATTAGGGTTTACACCGGAGCTTGGCGGTCTTCCTCTTGACCGTTTCTATCTTCAAGTAGTCTGTACTTGACCGTTTTATCCCTATTTCAATAAAATGGTATTGATCGTCCCGACATATTATGTCCTATTAAACAGCTTGTTGATCATGTCATTTACATGGTATGAACGCACTAAAACTAGGGTTTATGAAATATATGAATTAAGTTTAACTCTCCTCCTTATAATTGTTCTATTCATGACCATCTTTCATGTATTAAGAAATACTTAAAAAGGGAGTAAAATGGACCTAGTTGGTCAATTTAAATAAGTTTCTTGCCACTTATAAATTGCTCAATACAATTCATAATATTCTGTTGGACAGTCTTGGCACTCCAGTGGTTTTGACTGATCGCACCGTTCACATTTTCCGTGTTTCTAAGCCTTAATCTTGTAATAGTTGGGACTCTCCACCGGATACTCCTTCTGTTGGACTAGGACCACTATTATGAAGCCTCCGTAAGACCCCGCGAGTCTGGGATTCCCACTAGGACACCGGCAGGTTGTACCCTCAAAGCCTGTACCGATCGACTCGCGATTGCATGTTGGGCAGACCAAGTTCATATGGCCTATCTGTCTGGGACCGAATACGGTCATGTCCTAGACCACAAACCAGTCCTTACGGTCATTTCCTTGACCGTTTTTGGGTTTACTGGTCACTGTGACTCAGTAAGTTCTTAAGTTGATTTAACCTGATTTAAAGTGGTTAGTGCGTCTCACTTGACCCTAGGATCTAGGTCTATACCCTGGATTGGTCCAGACCTATCTTTGGTCGAGTTGCGACTTATTTCCAGATGACTTTTAAACCTGTGTGGTCTGGCCTAATAGCGGTCTCCTGAGGACCGTTTCATTTGATATGCGGCCCAACGATAGACCGCTAAGCATCCCTGGCTTGACCTGTTCGTGGGCCTGCTAGTAGCAGCCTTGTGTCCGACCCTCAATTTCCCTTGCGGTTTCTATTGATCGCAAGCAGTCTTTGACCTGATTTTCTTCATGTTTTTGTGATGAGGCTAATTGATTGTGGTGTCCTCTAAGGCTACATTTCTGGCTTATCATTATTGATTTTGGGCTATCGAGCCTATTCCGTCTCTTTCCTCCAAGTAATTATGCTCTTAGAAATTTGGATTTGTGAGCTTAGCCTTGGAACTCTTGGCCATTATACGAGTGAATGTCTACATTGGGATCTATGATCCAACCCCTTTCAATGCCAACACAAGATAAGGGCCTGGTCTATTACTGGGAGGAGCGCCCGAAAGTACTTGTGCCCCGGGGAGTTTGTAATGACAAGGTGTGGCATTGCACCGCAGTGCATGACTAGCGTGATAATCTACGACATTCTACTTCATTCAATCACTTGAAATTTCTTGCGTGACGTGACGTTCATGCTTGACCTGGCCAAATTCACATGGGAAAACAATACCTTATTGTACTTGTAATCATTCTTCATTATCATCTATCTTTTCCATCTCTTATTCGTCATTTATCGGTTGTTATTTTGACTTTTGCATCGTCATACATGATGAAATGATTATTCACTTTAACTATGCCTGATGATAGAGATATAAAATCCTACTGAGCTCTCGCTCACTGAGTTTTCCAATCCTTTTCAGGTAGCACGGATGAGGATTTGCAAATTGATGGGGATGGGAAGGAGTAAATATGGAGCGAGCCTCCTAGTTATGTTATGAGTCTTTGGTCTGGTTTTGTGGAGTCGTGTTGACTCTGGATCTATATAATTTTCTTTTCTTTTAGTCAGTGTAATGGTTAGTAAAGTCCACAAGATGTCATTGTAATAAGCACATTTCCTCTTTATTATCAATGAAGTTTAGTTGGTTGAATGTTTTTTGTTAGACTTTGATATTTGGTCTCTTGTGGCAATGAATGCTCTGATTGACATGAATGATATAACTGCTGCGTTCCAAATTTCCGCGTCGGGGCATGACAGTTTTTGTGGTATCAGAGCCAAGGTTTTCTTTGGACCCTAGGTTTCTAGAAGTGTTATAGAACCCGTGACATTAGTGAAGTCAGAAATCCGACGCAGTGAGATGGGGTAGAGACTCGGGTTAAGTTAATTAACCAACTTTAAGAAATAGGTCCGGTAGAATGTTCTTAATTAATTTTCTTTATGTTGTAGCAATTTCTCGCGATGGTAGCAGAGCACGCGCAATGGCGAGATATGCAACACACGGTTCAAGGCTTGACCCAGGCCTTACAGCAGGTGGCGCAAGGAGGCGTGCATCATGGAGCCTGTGATCTCCACCAAAACTTTTGTGGCTTGAATCCCCCTCATTTTGGTGACACAGCAGACCCCGATATGGCAGAGAAATGGCTGAAGGAGTTGGAGCGTATCTTTAGAGTTATGCAGTGTAGTGACTAGGACCGATTCCTTTTGGCGACCTTCCAGCTAGAGAACGATGCACGTGCTTGGTGGGAAGCTGTGGAAGCCACATTCGGTAATAGACGTGTGATGTGGGATGAGTTCAAGGAGCATTTTAACAGCAAATATTTCTCAAATCGAGTGTAGGAAAAGAAGGCGGTGGAGTTTGCTTCGCTGAAACAAAGGAACTTATCAGTTGCTGAGTACGAGGCACAGTTTGCTAGATTATCCTGCTATGCGCCGCATTTAGTATCCATTGAGAAGATGAAGGCCAAACGATTTTTGAATGGATTAAAGCGTCAGTACATTAACCAGTTAGCACCTTTGGAGATCCATGTTTATGCTGAGATTGTACAAAAGGCCCAACTTCTTGAAGACACGATGAGATGATGGACCGGATAAGAGGTCGAGACAAGAAGAGGGAGCAGACGATTAGCTCCGGGAATCCTAAACCCACCAACGGCAAGAAGAGGCCTAATGGCGAGCCAAGTTTTTCGAAGGACAAGAAGCCGAAGGAAGGAGATAAGAAGGCTAGATCGACTGCTCCATCTAAAGTAGTCTGTAGGTATTGTGACCACCCGGGTCACAAGATGGAAGAGTGTTGGCACAAGCTGGGCGCTTGTTTGAGATGTGGTAGTAGGGACCATCGAATCCGTGAGTGTCCCCTTATTAATGAACAGGCGACATCTGATAAGCCGTAGGGAAGTCAAAGGCGGCAGGGCAAGCTCCAAGCCCTCCAAGATGTAGAGACTGAAATCGAGGCTACCAAGGAAGGAGGTATTGTCGAAGGTACCCTTACTATTCATTCTAAACCAGTATTTGTACTTTCGACACTGGAGCTACTCATTCATTTATATCTCAGAAATTTGCTAAGACTTTATCTGTGAAACCGGTATTATTGGATTCTCATCTGGTGATATCAACCCCTATTGGTTCGGGGTCAGAGATTAAATATTATTATCCCTCTAGCGAAGTCTTGATTGATGCTTGTAACTTATCGGCTGATTTAGTATGCATAAAGATGAAAGATTATGATGTGATTCTAGGAGCGGATTGGTTGGCTAGACATGGAGCTAGTGTTCATTATAAATCAGGAGTAGTGTCTTTTCCTGGATGCCCTAAGCTTTTCTTTTTCGGCTCTAGGCAATCTAGGCCTATGCCACTCATTTCGGTACTCCGAGCGAACAAGATGTTGAGGAGAGGGTGTCAGGCATTCTTGGCCTTTGTCTCTTTGATCGATAAAAAGGAAGTGGAGTTGAAGGACATCTCGGTTGTTCGAGAGTTTCCAGACGTGTTTCCTGAGGAATTGCCAGGTCTTCCGCCTGAGAGGGAGGTGATTTTCTCTATTGATTTAATTCCTGGCGCTTCACCTATTTCTAAAGCTCCGTATCGTATGTCCCCTGCTGAGTTAAGAGAATTGAAGGAACAGTTGCTGGAATTGCTAGAAAAAGGGTTTATTTGTCCGAGTACTTCCCCATGGGGTGCCCCCATGCTTTTCGTAATAAAGAAGGATGGTTCATTGAGATTGTGTAATGATTATCGCCAGTTGAACTAGCTCATTGTTAAAAACAAGTACCCGTTACCGAGGATCGATGAGTTGTTTGATCAATTATCTGGAGCCCAATTTTTCTCAAAAATCGATCTCAGATCGGGGTATCATCAGTTAAGAATCAAGGACGAGGATATTTATAAGATGATGTTCCGTAGCAGGTATGGGCGTTTTGAATTTGTTGTAATGCCGTTTGGACTAACAAATGCTCCTGCATCTTTCATGCAGCTAATGAACAGTGTGTTCCGACCCTACTTAGATCAATGGGTTGTGGTATTTATTGATGATATTCTTATATACTCCAAGAGTAAGGAGGAGCATGAGGAGCACTTGAAGATGGCATTGCAGATACTAAGGGATCATCAGTTATATGCCAAGTTCAGTAAGTGTGAGTTTTGGCTGCAAGAAGTATCTTTTTTGGGGCATATTATTTCCAAAGATGGAATTTCAGTTGACCCTTCTAAAGTAGAGGCGGTACGTAATTGGGAAAGGCCTATAAATGCAACTGAGATTAGGAGTTTCTTAAGCCTAGCTGGTTACTATCGGAGGTTCATTAAGGATTTCTCCAAGATTGCACTACCCTTGTCTAGATTAACTCATAAAGAGAATCGATTCGAGTGCACGGAAGAGTGCGAGAGAAGTTTCCAAACCTTGAAGGAGTGCTTGACCACTGCCCTAGTGTTGGCCTTGCCATCCGGAGAAGGAGGTTTTGAATTATATATCGATGAATCAGGAATTGGCTTAGGTTGTCTGTTGATGCAGAAAGGGAAAGTGATACCTTATTCTTCCAGGCAGATACTAAGGGATCATCAGTTATACACCAAGTTCAGTAAGTGTGAGTTTTGGCTGCAAGAAGTATCTTTTCTGGGGCATATTATTTCCAAAGATGGAATTTCAGTTGACCCTTCTAAAGTAGAGGCTGTACGTAATTGGGAAAGACTTGTAAATGCAACTGAGATTAGGAGTTTCTTAGGCCTAGATGGTTACTATCGGAGGTTCATTAAGGATTTCTCCAAGATTACAGTACCCTTGTCTAGATTAACTCGTAAAGAGAATCGATTCGAGTGGACAGAAGAGTGCGAGAGAAGTTTCCAAACCTTGAAGGAGTGCTTGACCACTGCCCCAGTGTTGGCCTTGCCATCCGGAGAAGGAGGTTTTGAAGTATATATCGATGCATCAGGAATCGGCTTAGGTTGTGTGTTGATGCAGAAAGGGAAAGTGATGGCCTATTCATGACCTAGAGTTAGCGACAGTAGTATTTGCTCTAAAGATTTGGAGACATTACTTATATAGAGAAACTTTCATAGTGTACTCTGATCATAAGAGCCTGAGATATTTATTCTCTCAGAAGGAGCTGAATATGAGGCAGAGAAGAAGGCTAGAGTACTTAAAGGATTTCGACTTCTCGATTGAGTATCATACTGAAAAGGGGAATGTTGTGGCAGATGCTTTGAGTAGAAAGCCGATGGCCAGATTAGCGAGTTTGATGCTTTAAGAATGGAGGTTGTTAGAGCAGGTTGCAAGCTTAGATCTTAATGTCACAGAGAAGAAAGATCGGGTTATGATTGCTCATGTCCAGCTTCATTCAGAGTTACTGGTAGAGATTAAGCAACTGCATGATAATGACCCGTTGCTAGTAGAAATTAAAGAGCAGATGGCTAGTCGACTAGACTTCGGGTTGGCCAATGATGATAGATTGTTGTTCCATGGTAGGACTTGTGTCCCTGATTCTGTGGAAGTGAAGAAAAAGTTTCTCGAGGAAGCCCATAAGTCCAAGTATACCATTCATCCAGGAGCTACAAAGATGTATCAAGATTTGAAGAGAACCTTTTGGTGGCCGAACATGAAAAGAGAAGTGGCCGAATTTGTAAGCAGATGTTTAGTATGTCAGCAAGTCAAGGCCGAACATTTTAGGCCTGCTGGAAAGTTAAAACCTCTCAAAATATCACAATGGAAGTGGGTGAGTGTCGGCATGGATTTTATCATGGGCTTACTTAGAACTCGTAGCAGTTTTGATGCAATTTGGGTGGTTGTTGATCATTTGACTAAGTCCACGCACTTTTTGCCTATTAAATCTAAGTGGACGGTGGATGTTTTGGCTACCCTATATATGAAGCAAATAGTGAGATTGCACGGAATTCATGTATCCATCATATCTGATAGAGATCCCAGGTTTACCTCTCACTTTTGGAAAGGTCTGCAAGCATCATTGGGAACTCGTCTGAACTTCAGTACTACTTTTCATCCTCAGACAGACGGACAGACTGAGAGGACTAATCAGATTGTTGAAGACATGTTGAGGGCCTACATAATCGACTTTGGAGGTAGTTGGCATGAATATTTGCCTTTGATCGAATTTGCCTACAACAACAGTTACCAGTCCAGCATTCATATGGCACAATTTGAGGCTTTGTATGACAGAAGCTGTAAATCCCCTCTTGGTTGGGAAGAGATTGGTGAGAAGCAATGGCTCGAACCAGATCTTTTTTCAGAGTCATCCAAGAATATTCAAGTCATTAGGAACCGTTTGAAGATTGCTCAGTCCAAGCAGAAGAGTTATGTTGATAATAGAAGAAGATATTTGGAGTTTCAGGTTGGTGAACATGTGTTTCTGAAAGTTTCACCTTCAAGAGGAATTCGAAGATTTGGAATCCAAGGAAAGTTGAGCCTGAGGTTTGTTGGCCCGTTCAAAATCTTGGAGAGGGTAGGTGAAGTTGCCTATAGGCTGGCATTACCACCGCAGTTATCGGGCATTCATAATGTCTTCTGTTGTCTGCATGACTAAGGTTGGTGCAAGTGTGTCTTGCACAGGACTAAGGTCGGTGCATATCTCTCATCCTGCATGAGAAAGGTCTGTGCAGATGTTTATCATATACATACAATGTCAGTACACATCACTGTAGCATTCATACCAAGGTCAGTGCATACCACTATTCACTCATGTAGAAGTCAGTGCAAGTTTTGTGTTCACGCACAAAGGTCGGTGCACATCTTCGCTAGTGGTAGTTCATGCATAGCTAAAGTCAGTGCAGATTTTATTTGTGCATCATATAGGTCGGTGCATGCTTAAGTTTAATTGCATATAGGTCGGTACATGTAAAGTCGGTGCAGCTTTTGCTGCGAGCACAAGTCAGTGCATGTTTTACTGCTATGCATCATGGGTCTGTGCATGTTGTCTTCCTGCAGCATAAATAAGTCTGTGCATGTTTTACACTCAGCATAACCAAGTCGATGCACATATGGCATCTTGCATACTGAAGGTCTGTGCATACACTGTAGCAGGTCGATGCACTCTTTGGTTCAATGCATATCAAGGTCTGTGCATACTTTCCTATATGCATATCAAGGTCGGTGCTTACCTTGCATATACAATATTAAGTCAGTGCAAACTTCATTTTATACCATATGACTAATTACCTCTAACTGACAGGTTAAAGTGAACTCGTGAGCTCGAACTAAGAAGGCACGTGTTCCCAGAATGTTGAAAGCTAGCACGTGATCCAAGGAAATGAGTGAGCTAGTGATTCTGCCACGTGGAGTGCCACAGCCCAGTGATGATGACACGTGGAAAGGTCTGGATCAGATCTGCTTGGAGAATTGGGCGGGAAACGTGTTAGTCACGCGCCCATCTCCTGAAGCATATAAAAGAAGGTAGATACTCCATTTCAGAATGCAAGAAGCAGACAAGCAGAGGGCAGAGCAGTGAAGAAAGAAAAGCTAACCCAGCGCAGAAGAAGAGCAAGAGAAGCCAGATAGAGGAAAAAGAAAAGAAGTTAGAGCAGTTAAGAGGAGAGAAAGGGAAGAAGAAGAAGAGGGAGATCGTGAGATCGAGAGAAGAGATTGAGAGAAACAACTTTAGCTCACCCATTGAGCTCATCTCAAATTCATGTGTCATTAAATCAAAAAATTCCTTACACATTTTTGGGTTAGTTGAACCAAAAACTATACCATCCACATATATTTGAATAATGAGAATGTCTGGATGACATATCTTTTTGAACAAAGTTTGGTCAATTTCACCTCTTGAGAATGTCTTTTCTGTAAGAAATTTACTGAGCCTGTCATACCAAGCTCTAGGAGATTGTTTAAGACCATATGGAGCTTTATTCAATTTATACACATGATTTGGAAAGTCTAAGCATTCAAATCCTGGAGGTTTTCTCACGAAGACATCCTCTTTTATTTTCCCATTCAAGAAAGTAGATTTTACATCCATCTACTAAAGGGTAATTCCTAATGAGCAAGCATAAGCTAATAAAATCCTAATTGCCTCTAACCTAGCCACAGGGGCAAATGACTCTTCAAAGTCAATTCCAAATTTCTGATTGTACCCCTGAGCTACAAGTCTGGCCTTATTCTTAATAACATTGCCTTGCTCATCAGTTTTATTCCTGAACACCCATTTGGTCCCAATGACAGTCCCATGATCAGGAGGTGGAACTAGGTGCCATACATTTTTCCTATCAAATTGATTCAATTCCTTGTGCATGGCATTGATCCAATGCACATCACTGAGGGCACTGTCAATGTTCTTGGGTTCAACATGAGAAACTAATGCAAAAGCATTTAGTTCATTCTGAGCTCTAAAATAACCTCTGGCCCTAGGGGGTTCATGTAAGTTACCAATTACATTATCTTTAGGATGGTCTCTAAGAAATCTCACATTGATAACTTGATTACCTTGGCCCTCATTTACCTCCCCCTGAGCACCAGGTTCTTCTGCATCTTCATTATAAGATTGGTCTTTAGAATTTCCTTCTTTCAGAATTTCTTCATCATCTTGTTCCCTGCACAGACCATTTTCAGATTTAGTCATGGTTTCATCAAAGACTACATGTGGAGGCTCTTCAACTATTTTAGAATTTAAGTTGTATACTTTGTAGGCTCTTGTTGTTTCTGAATATCCTAGGAAGATTCCCGGATCACTTTTAGGTTCAAATTTGTCAAGATCTCTTTTAGCATTAACATGCACAAAACATTTACATCCAAAGACCTTGAAGTAAGTAAGTGAAGGTTTCTTACCCTTGAGGATTTCATAAGGTATTTTCTGGGTAAATGGTCTTACCATAGCTCTGTTGACCACATGGCATGCAGTGTTGACTGCCTCAGCCCAAAACTTCCTTGGTAGATTACCTTCCACCAACAATGTATGAGCCATCTCTACAAGTGTCCGGTTCCTCCTCTCCCCTACTCCATTTTGCTCAGGTGTCCTAAGTGAGGAGAATCGATGAGTGATGCCATTGCTCTTGCAAAAGTCATCAAACTGTGAGTTTTCAAACTCACCACCATGATCAGATAAAATATTCTGAATTGAGTTTTCATTATCCTATTTTATTTTCAGATAAAACTCATGAAATTCAGAGAATACTTCATTCTTGTGTGTGAGGAAAAACACCCAAGTAAATCTAGAGAAGTCATCAACTAGCACAAATCCATATCTTCTTCCTGATAAACGGATTGTTCTTGTAGGTCCAAAAAGGTCCATATGAATCAGCTCATAAGGTTTGGAAGACATATTCTCAGTTCTAGATTTAAAAGACTTCCTAGTTTGCTTAGATTGGGTGCATGCTTCACATACAACATTATTAGTTTTAAATGACATTTCAGGGAGTCCTCTAACCATGTAATGTTTATTCAGTTTATGAAGAACAGTATAACTGGCATGGCCTAATCTACGATGCCACAGATATGCCAAGTCATCTTTATTTGCAGTGAGGCATAGATTAGAATGAGCTATATCATCTAAGTCAACTAGGTATATGTTATTGACTCTTTTACCAGAGAATTTAACCTTATCAGAATTAGGTTCATAAATGTTGCAACCTAAAGAGTCAAAACTACCTTATGACCTTTGTCACAGAGCTGGCTAATACTTAACAACTTGTAAGCAAGACCCTCAACCAGCATGACTTCATCAATACAGCAGGTAGTACACTTACCTACCTTACCTGAACCGACAATTTTACCCTTGGTGTTTCCTCCGAAGATAACAAGGCCTTCATTCTTTTTAGTCAGCATGCAGAATTTTGCCTTGTCCCCAGTCATATGCCTTGAGCAGCCACTGTCCAAGTACCACATGTTCTGTTTGGCTGCCAGGCATACCTGTAGTAACAATCAAGCAAAAGAATTTGGAATCCAAACATATTTCGGCTCCAAAACAGAAGTAGAGCTACTCAAACATGACAACAAATTCTTAGGAATCCACATTTGTTTGAGGGTTGTTTGTTTGGTGGATTTACTTGTTTTCTTTTGATTGTTGTTTTTCTTCTCAGCATTAACGTACTTAGTCTCTCCTTTCTTATTTTGTGTCCTGGCACCATTGTCATTAGCAGTTTTAGCTTGTTTGTGCCAATGCCTAGGCCAATGAGCATTCAGTGTGGTGGGGCCAGTGATGGTCCTAGGCTGACTATAGTGGCTTCAGTTCCTGGAATTCCACATCCTGGATTGAGCAGACCAGCTTCTGGTCGGAGGTCCATATTTCTGAGTGGAATTGAAATGGTGTCCAGCCCTCTCTTGAATTCTATCCCTTCCAGACCTATTAAACTGTTGAGCCTGTGCATGGTAGTAGGTGTGATAGGTCTGAATTCTGGGATGATAAATTTGACTTCTGTGACCCCTATTTGAGTCTTGTCTTCTGTATACATGATACCCACCTGAAGTATGCAATGGCATGGATTGGGTTTTTCTCTGAACTTTCTAAGGAGACTTGATGAACCTAGTCTGGGGTTTAGATATGAGTGAAGGTTGACCCCTAACCTGAACTCTACTGTGAGGAGTGGGACAATGTGTGCTCACATGGCTCGGCTTACCAATTTTCTATTTGCCCTTGTCCTTGGCATTGGGCACTTTAGAATTAACAATTTTTGCAGCGAAATTTCCACTGCTCATTATGATAAGTGGTCTCTTTTATTTCTCAGCTACGAATGAAATTGAATTAAAGTTTGTTGAAACAGAAAAACAAATTGCTGACATATTTACAAAACCTCTTGGAAATGAAAGATTTAAATTCTTACGAAGAGAATTGGGGCTATGTAAATTTTAGCATGAAAATGACTTCTGATTCCATTCTTGAATTGTCATTTGACTTGATTTGAAAATAAGTGTGCGTCAGCTTGTTCTGGATTTTTGAATAAAGAATTCTTGATTTCTGAATAACTATTGTGCATAGATGCATTGTTAAATAAAATTGCATATAGATAGGGGGAGTTTTTCCTCTAGATCACACATCAGTTGATTCTGCCATCTGATTACTAAGGTCTGAACCTGCTGCATTTCATGCATTACTAAGGTTGATGCAGGTCTTTGCTATGAGGATTTGAGTTCGATGCGTGTTTTTGCACCGAGTATAAGTTAATGCATGTCTTGCACATAGTCGATGCACCGTGTGAGCATTCTACATACAAGTTCAGTGCACGCCCCTGCCTTACATCATGTAGGTCCGTGCATCTTGTGTTTTTCACATAACAGGTCGGTGCATCTGTGTACCACTCAAATGCAATAGTCGGTGCATTGTCTTGAGAATTCTTCACTGATAACACACATAATTGAATGCTTGAATAACCATGCATAGAGACAGGGGGAGATTTTGTCAGGGGGAGTTCATTCAAGTCTGGTCTGAGAATAATTCATTCAAACTCTCTCTTCACTCTCACAATTTCTCATCATGTGGTATCAATTATATCAATTGGCATCATATAGATCTATTTCTCTGACTTTGTGCAATACCCACTTCTTGAAATCCCTCATGAGCTGAATTTGTGCTTATGTGTTAAACTCCTCATTCTGAATGGATGACAGTCTTGCAATTGGTTCATTATTTTGAGCAGAAATTATCACAAGTCTTCCTTTATAAGAATCATATGTGCTCCTTGAATGAACTGATGGTTTAATCTTAATAAATTGTAGAGTCTAAAGACTATCTTAAGAAAATAAGGTGGTAGAAAACCTTTTATAGCTCTCAACCTTCCTCTCATGGTTATAAAAGACAAGTTTCTTACTGTATCTGAAAATGACAGACTTAGTGAGGTCTAGGCTGAGAAACTCAGAAAGTGTATTATCTTTAAACAAGTCACTTTGAAAGTTAAAAAGGGCAGCAACAATAAAATCATTAGTAAAAGTAAATGTATAAAGTGGTAGAGCAATAACTGAACTGCATTGAGAAACTGAATGCTCCATCAAAGAAATGGAGAGGAATTCATGTCATGAAGTGCTTCTTGTTACCTCTGTTCATATGGTCAAATCTATAGGGTTGGTTTCACTTAGTAATTGGGGGTGCTGACGTCTGATAAATGTGTAGCCTTAATGTCAAAGGTGTAAATCATCTGTGTATGTGGATGCAGAATTTTATTTATTTATAGATTTTTATTTTATTTGGATTTTGGATTTGTTAGGCGTGCCAGTCACCGGAGTGACGATTTTATTGTGCGCTCGACCTGACTTGGTCAGTCGATTGTGAAGTCCAAGTCGGGACCAGAAGTCCGCCATACCATAAAGGTTATGACATTAATTACGCCCTTCCGAGGAAGGGCAACCCTTGATTAAACGCCAAAAAAATAGGATGCCTCGAGAGGCAGACATATATTCATGTGCGTAAATGGAACTTCATACCAGAGCCAGGAAGGCGGGCAAGTTAACAACATCAGCTGTAGAAGCAGACGATATCGTTAAGTCAGCGGTTCAAAGACCGAGCTAAAGGGGAGAAGGAGGATCTCAGTCACAGGCAGATTGAGCCATGGCTATGATGGGGGTTTAAAGCATCGATCGATATTTCTACGGCATTTCTCATTTATCTGGATTATGCCCAGGGGGAAATAGGCTATCACCCACGGAGTGCCGAGATGAAAACCGAGAGAAAGAAAGAGGCCAAACCTCCCGACCTATATATATCTGTCATAGGACAATGTTTGATATTCCCTATAGAAGCCGGCGGAACTCATGTAGTGGCAGAGCCCTCCCGAGCTAAAGGGGTTATTCATGAACCCGATGCGGGATGACGGAATGTAAGTGAACGCTCAATGTTGCGCCCTCGCACGCGGATCGACCTGCGCGGTCAGGTCGCGGGGGTCAAGGGGGCACGCCCCTTGCGGGGGTTTCCGGGGGCAAAGCCCCCGGAACAAAATTTGGATTGAGGGCTCAGTAATAAATTTTGGGGTAGGCTATCAATGCAGTTCAAGTGTGCATAGGTTCCCGGCGCGAAGGCAAGATGGCCAGGGGATCCCGGCGCGAAGGCAAAGAGGCCATGGTTCCCGGCGCGTAGGCAAAATAGCTGGGGGATGGGGTTCTCGGTGCGCCCAGGAGATAGGTTCCCGGCGCGCCCAGGAGATGAGGCTCTCGGCGCAAAAAGGCTTACGCCGGGAACCATTTACCTATTCTACTGTTCGTGGCGCCGGGATGTGTAAGAGAGGGCGCCGAGATGGTTTGGAATGGTTTCCGGAGCCCTGTTTTGGGCTTTCTTGGATTCAAGCCAAGGTAGATGGGTTCTGTGGGGTCAAAGTGGATCAGTTCATCAGATTGGAACTGGATTAGGTTTAGGTTCCAAAGGAAGGCCGGGATCGGAGAGGAATTGGGGAAGATCAGGGTCTAGAGGATCCCTGCCACCAGTGTCGTGCCCAGCCCCGGGGACAGCTTGATATCGACTTCTATCATCCTGGGAGAATTTTGGCAGCACCTCCCCTGGACTTAGCATTTGCCAGGGAGGAAAATAGGCCGACATCCACGGAGTGCCGGGATGAAAGCCAGAAAGTGGGGGAGCACTAAGGCTCAAAGGGACTATACATGTCTCTAGCATCGGTCACTATTCCCCTCCTCGGAGACCGACGAAACCCATGTAGAGACAAGGTTTGCCAGACCCACGGGGTTGCATGCGAATCCAGTTCAGGACATAGGAATGTATGGGAAGTCAATCCCCAGTTAATTTATCTCCAGGGGTGCATATGACGACTCAAGGATGTCTCGGGATAGGTGGACGGAGCGGCCAAGGAGTGGACAAAGGATGGGAACTGGGTTCTCGGCACAGTTGGGAGATCAAGGGGGGTTTCCCGGCGCGGAATCCTCTCGGCGCACTCTAATGGTTCCCGGCGTGGCTTTAGCGGGGCTCTCGGCGGTCACTAAGAAAGGGGTTCTCGGCGCGGCGATGGCCGCGCCGAGATGAAACCACTGTTCCCGAGCCATTTGGCGCCGGGAACTCCGTGAAGGTGGCGAGGAGGCCATTCCGGAGGCTCTGTTTTGGGATTTCTTGGATTTTCAGTCAGATTGGAGGGATCTGGGAGATTGTGGGCTTGCTGACTGCTGGGGTTTGATTAGGCAGGGGTTTAATCTCATCAATGAGGGGTTGAATGGAAGAGGGTCGGATAAAAGGGATCGCTGAAATGGGCTTTTATTCGTCATGTGTTGTTGACCCTCAGGGGATTGTTTACTGGCATCTGTGGTCGCCCTGGAGCCACGAGATGACTGTCTCTGGCCCCTGGGACAACCCTGATGGAGCTATTTGGATTGAAACCATATTAAACACCCTCGGTATAGATCTGTTGACATAACTTACCTACTTCTACGAAAAGAAGATTTCAAACAGGCCGTCGAGGCCATTGCGGATATTGGTAGCAGACCGCCCCAGAAGCCAAGAGATGGTCTGTCTCTGGCCCTGGGGCAAGCCCAGAAAACCTTATGCAGACGATAGCGAATAGCGAGGGACATCGGAATGACCATAGCTAGGTCTATTTAGCTGAAGACAGTCGATTCTGAAAACCCATCAGAGAATCGGGCATGTCTTAGCTAAGTTAAAAATCATAACATCCAGAGGGAAAGGAAAACACAGCAACCATGGATAAAACAACCGTCGTTGCGAAAACGAGCGGGAGCATATTTTCATTCATTCTCAGATATATATCACACCTTCATCGCCTAACACACAAGAACAGAGGGGGCGATGCAATTATCACCCGTACATGGTGGATGGTAAGGAGAATACATCAGAGGGAAAGAAAAGGGACTAAAACAACATCAAGAAAGCAAAGGGAACCCCGGGACCTAAAGGGCGAGGGGGAGAGCATTGACTCAAACCCCCCTCCCCTCAGCAGCCCACCTTCTTGAGCTTCAAGCCTTCCTCCTTCTGCAGATCTCTTCTCTCTTCTCTTAGCTGGCTCTTCTTCTCTCTTTTTTTTTCTTGGGTGGATGAGGTTGGAGGTTTCTTCGATGCTTTCTCCTCTGTTCTCCTTCGAATCAGTGGGTTTATAGGCCCCTTGACTGACTTCTCGGCCGACAGCAATCGGCGCGCCCTTGACGCGGCTCCTGGTGCGGCAGGTGGTGTCGATGGCAGCTCCCGGCGCGCCTTAGTCGGAAGCAGTAGACTTCCCGGCGCCACAGCTTCCCGGCGCCCCTTCCCCATATGAGCCTTGTTGGGCTCTCGGCGTCACACAGATGGGTCCGCTTAGAGCTTTTAGTATTTTTTTTTTATGCTTCCTCATTAGTAAGCTTGAGCTGTTAAAGCCGCTTAATCCGTTCTTTCACTCGTCAGTCCTTCGAATCCGTCAGAACGGGCGAAGGTCATATCAGAATATCTCTGGAGTTTCATCAGTCAATTAGACTACAATTCTTATCAGTATTGTCATCTGGGACATCAGCTTGGTCGGGGAGGACTTCAGCCGGGTATATAGTCCATGGAGGTGGTTCTTCTTCCGTTCTGACTTTGCGGAAGTTTTCATAATCTTCATTTGCTGGTTCTGGCTTCATCTTCATCTTGTTCATATCTTAACTGTCAACAAGTCAACATCTGACTTAGTCTGACATATTGTCTGTAGATTTTCGGACGAGGCAGTAATACAGCTCTTATTAAAATGTGATAGGAGGTCTCATCAGTCAGGTGACTGCTACTTCATCAGTGCTGCCGTCTGGCTGACGACGACACCGGACATCAGCTTGGCCGGAAAGGGCTTCAGCCGGGCAGATGGTTGACGAGTTTCATCAGTAATCTTTCACTGTTGGTCTGATCTTCTTTTCAATTTTGTCTCCGCCATTGCTCATTTTCTAGGCGTCAACAGTGTAGTTCTTTATCAGAGACAGATATGGCAGCTTATGCTTAGTAACTGGGGGTACTGGCGTCTAACCAACGTGTACCCTTAATGTCAAAGGCATAAATGACACATGTTTGTTCACTAAATTCAGTCTTGAAATCAAAAGTGAAAAAGATTTGTTGTAACCCTTGTAGTTCTAAATTTCAATAAGTGTCATTTGTTTAACCTCAATACATACTCTTGTTACACTCCTTGATGTTCATTGATTCTGAAATTAGTAAGATACAATCTGGATCTAGTCTATAATGGTTATGTGTCTTAGGTTTACTGCTATAAATGGAATCTATAACCCTATTTCAGAAAGTCACTGAATTCACTCTACCTTTTGAAACTGTTAAACCAGATTTCTGTCAAGAATGCACATCGTTGATTCTTACATCTGAAGAATTACCCAATAAAGTGCTTATTTTCTGAACTATTGCACAAGAGTGTTTCCTTCTTATCTTCCTTTGTCCTCGTCCCTCCTTGTTTGCTGATGGCAAAGGGGGAGAGATTGTTCAGACTACTTCTTCAGTCTTCGTCTGGATCGAAGGGGGAGAGACTGTTTGATTAAGCTCAGGGAGAGAGGTTGTTTTTGGGGGTGTTGCCATTATTGTCTTTGGGGGTGTTGCCATTATTTGGTAATTCTCTACTACATAACATCTGACTGAGTTTATTGCTTCATCAAAATACATCATCTCTTTTGGGGGTGTTGCCATCATCAAAAAGGGGGAGAATGTTGGGTCTCCTCTGGAGTTGGTCAGCAGTGTGTGTACTGCTGTGTGCTGAAAGTGTTTTGATTGAATGGCAACAGTAAAGTTGACTTGGTTAACATTATTTTGACCATATAATGTTGTGTATTTTGATGATCTTTTATATGTCAGATATAAATATACATAAATCATGTTTGCACACTTATACTGAAACAATCACATTTCACTAAACTGTCTGTTTAAATGAGCCTGCGAGTTTATAGGGTCGGTGCAAATCATTAGTCATTTAGTTGCTAAGCGTCAAGGTCGATGCAATTCGATGTTTAGGTCGATGCATCTGTTGTTTGTTTGAACTAAGTCTGCGCATCTCATTGTTGATGTCGGTGCATGTCTTGCATTGCAAATGACTCAGGTCGGTGCACATCTCTTTTATGCACACAAAGGGTCCGTGTATGTCTTGCCCTGTGCGTAACCAAGTCTACGAATTTCACCGCAATAAAGCCATGAAGGTCAGTGCAATCTTTATTCCTTGCACATGCAAGGTCTGTGCATGATATGTTTATGACACTTTGAGTCAGTGCATCCTTGGCATCTTGCACACACGAAGTTAGTGCACTTTTAGCCCCACTGTCATATAGAGCCTGTGCATAGTTTCAAGTCTGAGCACTTTTGCCATAAATGACTAAAGAGTCTGACCATGTTTGCCTTGTGGACAACTGAAGTCCGTGCATATTCGTTCTAATGCTCTATCAAGTCTGTGCAATTCCTATATTTGTCTGACTATCTTATATTGACTAAAGGGTTGATATATTGACAGGGACTTCACTGAAGAAGGTCCAGAGAATGAAGATAAGTGTTTGTAAACTTTAAGGAGGGCACGTGATCCAAGGCTGAAGACATAGCACTACTCGTGCCACGTGGAAATATCTCAAATTCTGATGCTGCCATGTGGCCTTGTGAAAATTCAGATCTGGACAAAAAGCTTCGGTGGGAAATGTGGTTTCCACGCGCCCATCTCTCTGATGCCTACGAATAAGAAGCCGTCTGCTCAGAAGAAAGCATCATTAAAAAAGATAGAGAGAAGAAGAAAGAAGCAGTGAGAGCTTAAGAGCAATCATGATCCAACAGAGAAAAAGCTAGCAAGAATTGAGAGAGCTATGAAAGCTTTGTAAGAAGAGCATTTGAGAGTCTTTGTGTTCGGTCTCTTGGTTCAGAACCAAAGCCGTTTTGCTCTTTGCTAATAGCTACATTTGTGTTTCGATATTTGGTTGTTCCTTCATTTTTATTTTGAGACCTTGTTCTACAAGCTGTGTGTCAGTGGCAGAGAAGGATTTCTCTGGACATGTTAAGCTGCAAACCTCAGCTACAGAGGAGGATTCCTCTGGATAGCATAAGGTGTAACGCTCAGCAGTTGTAGGGAACCTTTCCCCGAAGCTGTGGATCAGCAGTCATGAAGCTGTGTAATCAGCAGTGAAGCCACACTAGGTTTTAGTGTGGGGTGGACGTAGATCTCTGGATAGTGGTCGAACCACCTAAAAAACCTCGTGTCTCTTGTGCGATTGTGCTGTGGTGTGTGTTTATCTCAATCTTCGTTTCAGCTCTCGTTAAATGGATGTTTAAGAACGTTTGAGTGCCGATCTACTTGAGCTATTCTGTTCAGGTTGTGACTGAGTGTTTTCTGTTCGTCCTAAAGTAGTTTGTTTTAATTCCACACTAGTAGCTACTGTAGAAAATTTTATTGGGTGATTGATCTATTAACCCCCTTCTAGATCACATATCAATTGGTATCAGAGCAGTTAAGAGGAGAGAAAGGGAAGATGAAGAAGAGGGAGATCGTGAGATCGAGAGAAGAGATTGAGAGAAAGATCGAGAGAAGATTGAAGTTCCCGAAGATTTGCTCTACTGGCTCTTGGATCAAATCCAAGCCAGTCTGCTCCTACGAGAGCTACATTTTATCTGCTTTCATTTCTAGCTTTCTGATGTTGTGTGTTGATCCTTTGTTTTTCCCGTCCTGATTTTCTTTCAAGCTATATGTCAGCGGAGCTAAGCTGTAATGCTCAGCGAGCGAGGTATGTACCTCGGACAGCAAGCTATGATGCTCAGCGGGTCAGCAAGCTGTGATGCTCAGCGGATGTAAGCCAAGCTATAATGCTCAACGGACGTAAGCTGTGAGGCGCAACGATTCAAGCTATTAGTCAGTAGTAAGCCTCACTCTGGTTAGAGTTGGGGGATGGACGTAGGTCTGTGGGCAGCAGACTGAACCATCTAAAATTGCTTGTACAGTGGTTTGATTGCTTGCGTCATATTTCGATAGATGTATGATTAGGATCGTTACATCTAATATGTTCAGAGTTCATTAAAATCACTGAGTGGTTAAGTGTTCCAGCTAGTTCTGCTAGCTAAGTGTTTGAGTGTGAGCTTCTTAGAATAACGATTTAATTTGAGCATTTTTTATTTTAATTCTGTAAAATTTTGAAGTATAGTTTTTATTGGGCATACTTCAAAGGGGAGATTCATTCACCTCCCTCTGAATCTGTGTCTGCACCATCTCGTAGACTTAACATCTTCCACGTGTCTATGCTACGGAAGTATGTTTACGACCCTTCGCATATCATGCAACATACAGACTTAGAACTGAAGGAGGATTTATCCTATGAAGAGAAGCATGTCAATATTTTGGACTTCAAACAGCAGCAACTCAAGAATCGATCCATTCCTATGGTCAAGATCTAGTGGAGTCGACGTGGAACTGAAGAAGCCACGTGGGAATCCAAAGAAGCGATTAGAAAGTGGTATCCTGATTTGTTCTAAGGTTGGTATTCGTTATCTTCGTTAGTTAGATTCGATGAGTTTGGAGGACCAAATTCCTTAAGTGGGGGAGGGTGTGGCATTCTAAATTTTATACCGAATATCACAATATTATTTTATTATATTACTATTTTTCTTGGCTTAGATTTTGAAAAGTTAATAAAAATATGGAAAAATAAGTATCCTCTGTAAAACATTATTTCCAACCACTTTGTCTTAAGAAGCAAACCCAGAATAAAATTGGATTAGGCCCAATTTCAAATATTAGGCTAAAAAATCATAGTTTTGTAAAGAACAACCTAAACCACTAAATTGGACCTTAATTCTTGCCCTAATGGGCTCTAATCGAAGCCTAACCCTAGCCCATCCCTTGTTGACCGATTCTTCTTCGAAACCCTAACCTTAGATGCCTCAATTTGGTGTGGCGGCGACGGATTTGATCTATCCCTAATTTTTTGCCATTTTTCACTCTTTGGACTCTTGGGTCGAATTCGATCTCTAGAGGCTTCAGTAGGGTCTATAAATAGAGGGCTTCGACTTCTGGTGACCCTCATTTGATGGTTTAGCAGGCGACGTGATGAATCATGGCCGGACCTGGGCGAATTAGGGCTTTTGGTGGCGGCGTGCTTTAGGGTTCTGGCGAGTGCACTTTTCCCTTTCTCCTTTAATTAAGGTAGGTTTCTCTCAGGCCCAACCTAATTAAAACATGTGAACATGTAGTTCTCATTCTTACCTTTCATTTGAATCTATTTTGCCCAAATTTAGCCTTCTATATCATGCGTATTTCTGATTTTATGAAGAACACATGATTAGGGTTCATACTTTCATCAATTCTTGTTGATTTATATAGACTAATCGAAGCCCACCATTTTCATTGACCATGCTAAATTGTGCATTTTTAAGCTATCTATCTTCTGATAGTAAATTCCCCAATTTATATGCCATATACATGCTTTAATCATGCTTTTATTGCACCGGTGTCGTGTTCTTCGTGATTTGGGGCTCGGGTTAGTAGAAACGGTCCTAACAGGGACCGCTAGGTTGAAAGCGGTCACGCGATAGACCGTTTATCATCTTCAGGCGACCGGGCGACAGACCACTTCTGGTGGTGTGGTATTAAATAAAACTAGGGTTTACACCGGAGCTTGGCGATCTTCCTCTTGACTGTTTCTATCTTCAGGCGGTCTGTACTTGACCGTTTTATCCTTGTTTCAGTAAAATGGTATTGATCATCCCGACATATTATGTCCTGTTAAACAGCTTGTTGATCAGGTCATTTACATGGTATGAACGCACTAAAACTAGGGTTTATGAAACATATGAATTAAGTTTAACTCTCTTCCTTATAATTGTTCTATTCAAGACCATCTTTCATGTATTAAGAAATACTTAAAAAGGGAGTAAAATGGACCTAGTTGGTCGATTTAAATAAGTTTCTTGCCACTTATAAATTGCTCAATACTGTTCATAATATTCTGTTTGATAGTCTTGCCACTCTGGTGATATTGACTGACTGCACGTTCACAGTTTCCGTGTTTCTAAGCCTTAGTCTTATAATAGTTGGGACTCTCCATCGGATACTCCTTCCGTTGGACTAGGACCACTATTATGAGGCCTCCGTAAGACCCCGCGAGCCTGTGATTCCCACTATGACGCCGGACAGGTTGTACCCTCAAAGCCTGTACCGATCGACTCGTGATTTCATGTTGGGCAGACCAAGTTCGTATGGCCTATCTGTCTGGGGCAGAATATGGTCATGTCCTAGACCGTAAACCAGTCATTGCGGTCATTTCCTTGACCGTTGTTGGGTTTACTGGTCACTGTGACTCAGTAAGTTCTTAAGTTGATTTAATCTGATTTAAAGTGGTTAATGCCTCTCACTTGACCCTAGGATCTAGGTCTATACCCTGGATTGGTCCAGACCTGTCTTTGGTCGAGTTGGGACTTATTTCTAGATGACTTTTAAACCTGCATGGTCTGGCCTGATAGCGGTCTCCAGAGGACCGTTTCATTTGATATGCGACCCAACGATAGACCGCTAAGCATCCCTGGCTTGACCTGTTCGTGGGCCTGCTAGTAGCAGCCTTGTGTCCGACCCTCAGTTTCCCTTGCGGTTTCTATTGATCGCAAGCAGTCTTTGACCTGATTTTCTTTCAGTTTTTGTGATGAGGCTAATTCGTTGTGGTGTCCTCTAAGGCTACATTTCTAGCTTATCATTATTGATTTTGGGCTATCGAGCCTATTCCGTCTCTTTCCTCCAAGTAATCATGCTTTTAGAAATTTGGATTTGTGAGCTTAGCCTTGGGACTCTTGGCCATTATACGAGTGGACATCTAGATTGGGATCTATGATCCAACCCCTTTCAATGCCAACGCAACATAAGGGCCTGGTCTAGTCCTGGGAGGAGTGCCCGAAAGTACTTTTGCCCCGGGGAGTTTGTAATGACAAGGTGTGGCATTGCACCGCAGTGCATGACTAGCGTGATAATCTACGACATTCTACTTCATTCAATCACTTGAAATTTCTTGTGTGACGTGATGTGCATGGTTGACATGGCCAAATTCACATGGGAAAACTTTACCTTGTTGTACTTGTAATCATTCTTCATTATCATCTATCTTTTTCTTCTCCTATTTGTCATTTATCGCTTGTTATTTTGATTTTTGCATCGTCATACATGATGAAATGATTAATCGCTTTAACTATGCCTGATGATAGAGATATAAAATCCTACTGAGCTCTCGCTCACCGAGTTTTCCAATCCTTTTCAGGTAGCACGAATGAGGATTTGCAAACCGATGGGGATGGGAACGAGTAAATATGGAGCGAGCCTCCTAGTTGTATTATGAGTCTTTGATCTGGTTATGTCGAGTCGTGTTGACTCTGGATCTATGTAATTTTCTTTTCTTTTTGTCAATGTAATGGTTAGTAAAGTCCATAAGATGTCGTTGTAATAAGCACATTTCCGCTTTATTATCAATGAAGTTTAGTTGGTCGAATGTTTTTTGTTGGCCTTTGATATTTGGTCTCTTGTGGCAATGAATGCTCTGATTGACATGAATGATATAACTGTTGCGTTCTGATTTTCGCGTCGGGGCATGACATGGGACATCATAAATGAGGGTAAGAAAATGTCTCAACTCGAAGGTATAAACGAGTGTCAACAGAAAGTACCGATCGGAAGGAAGGAATATCCCGCGGAGTGTCCAATCATCACCAAGAGATAGTGTGTAGGCGATAGAAAGCAAAACAGGGACCAAGTCTTGGATGTGAGATAGTGGTGCCAAAGATCCAGCGTTCTAGGATCAAAAACACGCGAAGGAAACTATCTCAGAAATCTGCGTCCTTACAGTGGTCGCCCATTAGAATTGGCGTCCACTGGCTGAACGATGTTTCAGTAAATTGGCGTCCTTAATCAAGGCGCACATACCTTTTTATTTTTCTTAACATTTATATGTTTTTCAGGAATAGCGCCTTCTCAAACCGGCGCACATTATTTCCTTCAGGAATTTGTGTCTGTTCAACCAGGCGTACATTCCTTACTAATTTCATCATATTTATCATTTTACAAAAATTACAGGAAATAGCGCCTCTTTAAGAGGGCACTGGTTCTGGAATGTGCGACAGTTGTCTGGTCATAATTTACTTTATTATTTTTTTAGGACCAATTTGCACATGTGTACACAGGCGTAGGTTTAAATAGGCGACAAGGTTCTGGTCGCCCATTCCTTTTAACGTTTTATACTGCAACGCATCCACTGGATACGTTTACAGATACAACGGTACAGTTACTTCCATGTTTTACTATTCATTAGGAGATGAACAGTACTACTTTCAATTCAAGAAGATTTTCAAAAAACTAAAGACATAGGAAAATATAGAAAATTACAAGGAATCCAGATGTATGCATTACATGATTTTTAGGCACATGGTTCCATAGTTATTGAGTTTCTAGACATGTGAGTAATTTATTAATTTACAAGAATTTGCTTCAGTGGTTCAGACGCAGGATGATTCTACGTCCATGACCAAGCCGCAATTCACTGAATTAGCGGCCACTGTACGGTCGCTAATTCCTTTCTCATGCAGAGACGTTGCCAGAGCATTAAAAACTCACTTTTTCATACGATATGAAAAAGAAACCATAGCAAGAAGTTCATGGAAGATTTCTATATGCACTATCATCTGGCATGCTAGTTATTTCGGGGTTTTGCTTGGGAGATTGCCTACCTTTTGACGACGCTTTGACGGACAGAAGAAGTAGTAGAGGCTGAAGAGGAATAGGGGAAGAAGACGATGCACACAGTAGCAACACAGAAACTGCAGCAATAGAACAACGCCCGCGTGAAGGAAGGAAGGAGGCAATGGAAGAAGCTCGCTTGCTTCTTCACTACAACCACAACAGCAACAGCACACACGGAAGACGCAGACAGGAAGACGAGGATGACGAACAGGATGTCGACGTAGCAACAGCAGGACCAACAACGATGGCGCTGCCATCGCCCCGGGGGGGTCGTTTTTATAGGTTTTAGATTCCTATTTGATTCCTACGCAAATTATGAGTCCTAAATTGCTAACTTGGAATCCTAGTTGAACTAAAGATTTCTTAGTTCAATCTAATCTTCCAGCCACTTTCCTTGATTAACTCAAACCTTCCCTCTCATGCAAAGCCATTATCGAATCGTGAGAGCTTTTAGATATAAACCAGCAATCCTTGTTACGATAGTATTTAGGTATATACTCTTAAAAGCCCATTTATTATAAGGCCTTTTACGTTTAAGGCCCATTGTTCCTTTACCTTAAATATATTTTCCAAAGCCCAACAAGCTCTGAGGTTCCTTTTAAAGCCCATTGAGTATTAGCTTTATGGTTGGGCTTTAGTATTTTGGAGGATTTATTTATAGAATATATTTAAGGCCCATTTAAACCTAATTCTTATGGAAGTCCATTAGTATTTTCAATTTGATTTACCAAGACCCATTAATTGATATTAATGCTCATCATCTATCTTGGCTATTTCTATTTATCGATTTTTTTATTCTGCATAATTGTTATATGACTAATATTATATAGTCATTATTATTTTTCTTATATTTAAATTTCTGGGGTGCTACACCCTCCCCCACTTAAAAGAATTTGCTCCCCAAAATCACGCAATTTTTCTTTCCATAGCAGTGGGGTAAAATCACCATATTTAAAACATGTATTCTAGCTCGATCCATTCTTATAGCATGATAAGAACTAAGATCACCATATCCAATAGGATTGGTTGGAGTTACCTTCCAACGCTTGAAGTCTACCCTGACACTTTGGTCCGCCTTGTTGTCGCTCTTGTGGTGCTTTCTCCTTCAAAAGTGGATAGTGGGCGATTCTATGATCCTCACTCCCGCAACGAATGCATTTCCAGAGTTTGTACCAACACTCCTCCGCTTGGTGCCCTCCTTTTGCAATGTTCACATTTTTCCTTGGCTGGGACAACTTGTTGGTCATTATTCCGGGGTTTCTTTTCTTACGGGAACCGTTACCTTCATTAGACCTCTTCTTACCATTCACGGGTTCCCTATTCTTGGATCCATTCGCTAACTCCTTCTTGGCAATTTTCCCTTTGATTCATTCCATCATATCCATAGCATCTTCCAATAGTCGTGCCTTCCTAACCATCTCCGTGTAAGTTTGAATTTCTAATGGCACTAATTGAGGAATAAGCTCCACCTTCAAGCCATTCATAAATCTCCTTGCTCTCATCTTCTTCGTATAGACTAAATGTGGTGCATATCGGGCCAATCTAGAAAACTTCACTTCATAATCCGCTATTGATAGACTACATTGTTTTAGTGCCACGAACTCCATTGCCTTCTTCTCTCGGATTCTCTCCAAAAAGATTTCTCGTTAGAGTGTTCTAGGAACTCATCCCATGTGACTTGATCGTTGGGCAAGATCGCTTCCACGGATCCCCACCATGCCTGAGCATCTTTTTCTAGTTGATAAGTTCCTAATAGTACCTCCTCTTGGTCAGTACAATGCATAACCCTGAAAGTTCTCTCTATTTCTTGTACCCAATTCTCTGCCTCATCCGGGTCGGTAGACCCACTAAACTTAGGGGGATTCATCTTTTGGAACTTCCGATGCAAATCCCCGACCTCATGTTGGACTCCACTTTATGCAACTTGTTGTAATGCCTGAGTCAACCCTTGGACGGTATGCTGCATCTCTGTCCATTGAGCTCTCTCGGCAGCCATCTTAGCCTACAAAATAAGTTTTAAGGTAATTATTACTCACATCTGGATATTAATTTAACGTAGACAAGTCACATTTTTATTAGTTAGCCCATAGTTCTACCCAATCTTACGGAATTCCTATAGGATGATAGACAGGGATGACTCAATCTATAACTTGGATTTGATGTCCTAGGGATTTAGAAAGCCTAGGCTCTGATACCACCTTCTGTCACGCCCCGAACCGATAGTAGCGGAACGTGTCGTTGCTCAGAACATGGCAGTTAAACAGTCATGTCAATCAGAGCATAACCATAAGACAAGATATAATTTGAACAAAATAGAATTTTATTTCAAATATAAGTTTATTACAAATTGGACCCAAATAAAAGGACTCAATAAAGGAAAATTACAATGGACTCTCTAATTAGACTTGACATGAACATAATGACATAGACCATGATGTTCATCTAAGTTGTCGGATCACTCTTCACTCTTTCCCTTGCCCATCTTGTTCGGTCTCATCGTCACTATGGTCCTTACCTGAAACACATTGGAAAACACTAGGTGAGCGAATGCTCAGTAGGTCTTAATATCTCAAGCTCCAAGCTAGCTTTAAGTAATTAACAAGTTAACATGAACATGCAAGATCATGCAAGGTACATAATAATCAAGATCTATAATGGCAGGAGCTTGATCAATAAATCAGAGACAATATTAAGATAGTAAACATGACAATAGATAATTTCAAGTGCTATGAAGACAATAGAAATACTGGACAATAATTCCGAGAATAATCATGGCAAGATAGCAAGCTTTTCACTAAGGTTTTCAAGAGCGTCCATGATGTGACAATAATGATCGTGCGTTCATGATGTGACAATAACAATCGTTTCAATAACGCATTCACTTTCACTAGAACATTTCACGCAACTATCACTTTGTAAGATTGGTCATATATAATTAGGAGTTCAATATTTGAGTAACAATCACTTGTGGACTATCATAGATCAATCTTGCTTTTGGTTGGTGCATTGCCACAACCGATCAATCATGATACCGATACATCTTTGGACTTTACCTCGCCCCAGGGATCAGATTCGAACCCCGTCACTTTTATGTTCTAGCATTGAGAATCAATTTGTTTGGACCCATAGCCCCTTTTGTGTCTAGACCAATTCCACTTAAAATAATGGCCAAAGAGTCCCAAGGATCAAGCATGTAAGGACATTAAGGTAGATTCATGGAATAATGATCCCAATAATGGACTTTTCACAAGAATAGTATGACGATACATGAAACCAAGACAAATCGTGAAATCTGCATAATTGGCATCCACTCAAGTTGCCACAGATTATAGAATAGGTGTAATATCATGGATTCTTTGGATCGGAATCGGAGAGCTTTCAGATCGCTTTCGTGGGTCCTGATGTGTGTTTTACGATCCACTCAGGTTTTTCCCTTGCATAACTTACGGAACCATGTGGAGAGTTGACCGTTGAGTTTTGCGACTCAGGAAAGCGACAGGTGCGTTGTGCTCGTTCCGAGGATCGTGAAGACTATTTTTTCTTATTTTTTTGAATTTATGGATTTTTGTGCAAAAAATTGGATTGTAGGAAAATTGCTAATTTCCCTATTTCCTTTTTCATCTTAACCCTTCGCTCTCCTCTCTCTTCCTCACGTTCTCTCCCTCCGTTCCCTCTCCTCTCTTTTCCTCTCCCCCGGGCGTGCGACCGGCGTGGAACTGGGTGAGGTGGTGATAGCGTAGAGCTGACGTGGAGCGTGATGGCGCGAGTATCCGAGCGTGGCATTGGCGCGATCCCGTTCGTGGATTCAAAGCCGATGTAGGTTGTCCATGTGATGGTTTTCGGTGAGGTTTGGCATTCTCGGCGCGTGAGATCTTCGGTAGAGGTAGGGGGATAGATGCCCTACTCATTTCCTGCGTTCTCTCACGATTTGGAGCCGAACGGTGTGAGTTTAAGTGGGTTTTACTTTTTTGGGGTGAAATGCACGTTCGGGGGGTATGAGCCATGTTCGCCATTCCAGGCAATGATTTGTAGATTAAATGGTTTCATTTGAACCCCTAGCATGTTGCGAATCTTTTCTCGCCAGTTTTATTGAATTTGGTTGAGAATCGGAGCCGGTATGAGCCCGGCTGTCCATGTGAGTCGTTTTGGGTCAATTTGTGGGAATCGCCTGTTTCTTACCATTTTGAGGTCGGTTTAATCCCTTCCGACTGGTGGAAGGATGGTATTGTGATTAGGGTTGTTTCCCCGTCATTTAGACATGATTGGGGAGTGAAAAATCTGGATTTTAAGTAGTTTTATGGTTTTCCCGTCGGAACGGCTTAGCGGTCCAATCAGAGACTACTAGGGGGGCTTGGTGATCTACTGGAGACCGTTAGGGAAGTATGTCAGTTTGGCTTAGCGGTCACGCGACTGACCACAAGGTTAGCTATAGCGGCCCTTGGGCGACCGCTTGGCGACGTTTTATGTCAGTTTTGGTTATAAGTCGGTTCGGGCTAGCGGTCTAGCTCCGACCGCAAGGGGTCCTTGGCGGCCTAGAAGTGACCGCCAGTCCCTGGGAAATGGTCCTAGGTAGATCGTTAGGTGGTTTTGACCGTTTAAGTCGGTTTAACTATTTTGGGGGTTGACTGGGCATAGCGGCCATGTCGTGACCGCTAGGTCCAAGATTGTGGCCCTGAGGAGACCGTCTGGTGACAGTAGTGGCCTCAGGAAAACCGCAAGGCTCCTGCTTCTGTGGTTTTTATATATGGGATTTCTTGAGGGTAGTGGCCATTTAGATGACCGCCAGGTTGGTCTAGCAGCCAGGGGTAAGACCGCCACCTTCTTAGAGTATTTCTTTGTGTTGGTTTGATGTCCAGTTAATGTGGCTTCGACCCCTTGGTTAGCTCATTGTTCTATGGATCTCTTGAACATCCTATGAGGGCTATGACCGTGTTATAGGGTGTCTGGGAGTGCCATTATTCCGAGTAGTGTTTTGTGTTATTTCAAGGTCGTTATGGTTTCTGGTCAACCTGGTTGTGACCCAGTGGTTGACACATGATCTCGTGAGTGTCTCGTCTATCCTTTGAGGATCGAGACATGGTTTTGGGTATTGAAGGTAGTGTCTTACGTCAATTTACGTGCCATGTGGTTTGTAGGTTTTCGGTGATCCCTCATGTTTCGTGTTTCATGTTATACAGAATTGTGAGTCCATTGTGCGGCTCGGAGGCCGAGGACTCATTGTTGTCATCATTGCTGTTATGGACCCGGATGTTGTGTGTCGTCTTCCATAATGTGTTTCCCGTGGATTTTTGCTTAGGGACTAGGCAGATTGACAGCGTGTTGATGTGGTGTGCGACGATCTTGACCATAGTCTTATGACTCAAGGATCGTTGTCATCAGGTCTAGTTGACTGTCCTGAGTCTGGTAGCAGTGGTATACTACATTGTGCTCCGTAGTACGTACGATAGGTGTGTGCTAACCCTGTTTGTACTCCGGTGTTCGTTGTTTGGAGTCTCTGTGTCTAGTGAACCTCCACTAGTCGTAGCCTGACGACACCTTCCGGTGTATCGGCCCACCTAGGAGTGGTCGTGGGGCTATTCCTGACAGACGATTTTTAGGCTAGTTTTCGTGCCCCCCCTTGCTTTGTGGTAGCGTCCTACTGGGGGAGAAAACTAGTTAGAAGCCTGGCTCAAGGCATTGGGCTTGTGTGTGCACACGTGGTCAGGGGCGGTTGGACGAGTGTCGACGAGCGTGACCCTGACTAGTCACTCGTTACTGTTGTTCCTTGTACTTGGTTCTTTGTATGTGTCTGAGTTGCCACCATTCTAGGCGAGTGCGAGATACTTGAGACGCAGTGTAAGACATCAGTGGATGCATCTGGATGTTCTTCTAGTGAGGAGGTGCTTCTGTCACTTGACACGATGACTTGTGTTTTCTTGACTTTCTGAGTTGCATGTGCTTGGCTTCACTCGAGATTACGGGTTTTATAGCGTACAAGACGGTGAGTTCGTGTATGTCTTATACCTTTGACTGTGTAGGTCTTTGGTAGGCCTTTACTGTTTTGGTAGGCTTTTCACAATATGTTTCATGATTTGACAATGGATCGGTAACGCTTGACTTTATGAGATCGGGGTTCACCTTTCTATTGCTGTTGGAGTAGTTTAGAGGGCCGAGGTTCCTTTGACTGTCGTGTTTCTATGTTATGGCTTTCCTCTTTACTTTTGTTGTTCCTGCTCCTATTGTTACTACTTTGCTCTACGTGTTTTGTGGTAGGGTTCTGCGGGATCCCTACTAAGCCAGTGATAGGAGGCTCACCCCTGACTTCTCTGGTGTAGCTGTTCTTCCTCGTGCTGGGAGGTTTCTGCCACGTGGTTCTTAGTGCCAATGATGCCAGAGTCGGGTTTCCCCCGACTTGAGAGTACGTTTCCCTTTCTGTTGGACTGTACTTGTCTTTCTTTGGACTGGACTCTATTAGTTTTAATTTGTTATAGAAAATGTAATTTTATTTATGCTACTTTAGCAATCCTGATCATCGACATTTAATTGCTTACTGCTTTATCTGGAAGTTCGATGTACTATCACATACCGTTCTTTCCCTTCGGAGCTTTTTCGCTCATGGGAGGCCTCGTAGGTTCCAAGTGGTATCGGGCTTACCCGGTATCCGGAGTTTGGGTTGTCACAGTTGGTATCAGAGCAGAGTTCAGAGTTGTTCAGAGTTTTTATGAGCTAGCTGAGCTTGTGTTTGTGAAGTACATGGGAATTCAAGATATCGCAGTGTTTAGAGTCCTTAAGGTCCAATATAGTCGGCAGCTGGCATAGGTTTTGCGATTGTTTATCGCTTTACTTTTCGCGTGTGGTCTTGTGCGTGTTGTGTTAGCACTGTGCAAGATGGTTTTACTCTTGTAAGATTCTGATGGAGCGCCTTTCTTTTGTCATGGTGTTTGTCTTGGTTATGCTGTACGTGGCAGAGTTCGCCCGCATGCTTGAATCTGTGGTGAGGTGTTCGAGATTTTTTCGTGACTTATTCAGGTGGCTGTTAGGAACTATAGTTGGGGTGATGGCCGTGCACATTCTTATGTTGTTTTGGTCATCCCAGCTTGAGGTTTGTTCAGCGCCTGAGGTGTTAAGGTTGTGTTGTGGTAGTCGTTTGGATGCCTTGTTTGAGAGAATGCTTGGGCGAACCTAGGATTTTCCTTCCTTGTGAGCTACTGCTAGTCGGGCTTGATTCTTATCATCATGTCTTGTAGTGTCTTTTCGAAGTGAGCTTTGGAAGTGCTGTCTTGGTAAAGCCTTTGTCATGTGTCTGCTTATGCGTGGACTATGTTAGTTCTGAACCTGATCTACTCTTGTTCGGCGGTTGCATGGCTTTGGACCCAATTTGTGTTTGGGGGCCGTTGTGCACCGTGTTCGGCGTACCATGTTTGGCGACTGTTGTGCTGTGAAGGTTCAGTAATCATTTCAGGACGAGAGGATAAGATGAGATTATTATTCTTTGTGCTTTTTGCTGAAGCTGGTTGTAATGCCCTGAGTCTTTCGGATCCTTATCGGAGAGTTTCGGATCGCTTTTGTGGGTCTTGAGTTGTATTTTACGATCCACGTGGGTTTTTCTCCCGTACAAGTTACGGAACCCAGTGGAGAGTTTATTATTAAGTTCATCGACTCGAAGACACTACAGTTGCGTTGCATTCCTTCCGAGGATTGTTTAGACTATTTTTCCATATTTTTCTGAATTAGTGTATTTTCGGGCCAAAAATTGGATTTACGAAAATTACAAAATTTCCTAATTTCCTTTTCTATTTCTTCTTTTCTCTCCTTCCTCTCTCCTCACCGTCGCACACTTCCTCTCTCCCATTCTCTCTCCTCTTTCCCCCTCTGCTTCGGCTGCAGACGGAGGTGGCCCAGGGATGCTGTGGACATGCCGTGGAGGTGGTCTAGAGCGTGCTGACGTGAAGGATGGAGCGTGGTGTTGGCGTGATCCCTCGGTGGATTAAAAGTCGACGTGTTCAGTTTGTTTGATGCATTTCAGCGTGGTTTAGTCGCTTCAGTGCGCTAGAACTTTGGTGGAGGTAGGGAGATGGACGCCCTACACTTCTTCTGCCTTTCCTCACGATTTGGAGCCGAACAGTGCGCGTATGAGCGGGTTTGGCTTCGTTTTGGGCAAAAGCATGTTCAGGGGGTGTGAGACAAGTTCATCTCTTTCGGCGATGGTTTCTTGCTAGATTAGTTTCATTTGAACCCCTGGCATGTTAGCATTCCATTTTTGTTGGTTTCATTGCGATTGGAGGTCATTTGGGACCGGTGTGAGCCCGGGAAACCATGTGACTCATTTTGGGTCGATTCGGTAGAATCACTCGTTTCTTGTATTTTTGGTGTCGTTTGGACCCCTTCCGATTTGTGGAAGGTTTATTTGATCATTAGGGTTGTTTCCCCTTCATTTAGAAGCGAATGTGGTGTGGAACGGCCGGATTCGGCCATTCCCCTATTTTTCTCGCCGTGACGCCTAAGCGGTCGTACCAGAGACCGTTTGGGTTCCCTTCGCGGTCCAACCGCGACCGTTTGGGTTCTTTCGGTTCTATGTCGGTTAGAGTCTAAGCGGTCGTGCGATAGACCGTTTGGGTTGGCTAGCGGCCCATTGGAGGACCGTTAAGCCATGTGAGACGGTCTATTGAGACCATTTGGATTGTGAGTGTATGGCGGTTTGGCCAAGCGGTCACGCGATAGACCGCAAGGCTGGCCCTAGCGGTTCAATGGATGACCGCTAGGCTTCGTTGTCGGTTCAATGGGTTTTTATGTCGGTTCAGGCTAGCGGTCTTGGCTCCAACCGTTTAGCGTTCTCAGCGGTCCCTTGGGTGACTACTTAGCTCGTTGACCGGATTATGTCGATTTGGGGGTTGAATGGGTCAAGCGGTCACGTCCATGACTGCTTAGGTCTCCATGCGGCCCTGCGAGAGACCGCATGCCCCTATGGATTTGGAGTTTTATCCCTTGAGTCTATGAGTGAAGCGGCCATGTCTTAGACCACCTAGCTCAGTGAGACGGCCTATGAATAGACCATTTATATGTTGGTGCAACCCTTCTTGACCGCCCGGTGTCTGTGTTCTCTGTGTGAGGGTAGCGGCCTTTGGCTGACCGCTTGGCTTACCTAGCGGCCTGGCATATGACCGTTTCCTTCCCAGAGCCTTGTTTTCCTATTGTTTGGCCTCCAATTGTCTTGGCTTGACCTTGTGGTTTGCCCGCAATCCCATGGATGTCTTGGACGTCCTATGAGAGCTATGACCATGTTGTGGGATGGCTGGGAGTGCCATTACATCGAGTAGTGTTTCGTATTGCTTCAGAGTCATGATTAGTTCTGGTTAACCCGGTGTGATCCAATGGTTGACAAGTAACCTCGTGAGTGTCTTGTCTATCCTGTATGGACTGAGATACGGTTTTGGATGCTTTGAGGTATTGTCTTACCTCGGTTTATGTGTCCATATGTTTTGAGGGTCTTAGTGATCCCTCAGGTCTCCATGGTTCGTGTTATGCGGATGTATAGATCCGGCTGTCCTGTGCCGTTTCCTTTACATGTGTTTTCTCGTGACCTTGGCTTAGGGACTAGGCTGATTAACAACGTGAGCTGTGATGTGTAACGATCTTGACCCCGAGTCTTGTGACTCAAGGATCATTGTGTCAGTAGGTCTAGTTGTCTGTCCTAAGTCTAGTGGCAGTCTGGTATGCTACCTTGAGTTTTGTGCTTGGTGCTTCGTATTACATACGACAGTGCATGTGTAGCATGTCTGTACTTCAACACTAGTGTTTTGGAGTCATTGTGTCTACTGAGCCTCCACTAGTCGTAGCCTGATGACACGTTCTAGTGTGTTGGCCCACCTAGGAGTGGTGGCGGGGTGAGCTTCCATTACATGGTTTTTAGGCTAGTTTCCATGGACTCCCTTGCCTTGCGGTAGCATCCTACTGGGGGAGAAAACTAGCTAGAGGCCTGGCTCAAGGCATTGAGCTTGTGTGTGCACACGTGGTCAGAGGCGTTTGAACGAGCACCGACGGGCGTGACCCTGACTTGTCACTCATTACTATGGTACCTTGTCCTTAGTTCTGTGGTACCGTTGCTCCTAGTACTTGGTTCTTTGTGAGTATCTCAGCTACTACCGTTCTTGGTGTGTGGGAGATACTTGTGGCGTAGTGTAAGACGTCAGTGGACGCATCTGGCTGTTCTTATAGTGAGAAGGTGCTCCTGTCACTTGACACATAACTCTCGTGACGCGTGTTTTCATCATTGGTTTCAGAGTAGCCTGTATGTGGCTTCACTCAAAGTCCAGTCTGGTGTGTTGTACACGACGGTGAGCTCGTGTATACTCGTGCCTTGACTGTGTAGGTCTTTTATAGAGCTTTTATCTGTTTTGGTAGGCTTCAGCTTTGAAGCTAGTGCTTTGTTAACAGATCGGTAATGCCCAACTTTGTGAGATCAAGGTTTACCTTTCTGTTACCGTCTAGAGTAACTTAGAGAGCCATGGATCGATCGGCTGCCGTGATTCTGGTTAGTACAGTTTTACTCTTTCCTTTAGTAGTTCTTACTCCTGCTTTTATAGCTAAACTGTTGTAGTTTAGTACTGTTGTTACTTCTGTTCTTTCTGCTATACTGTTTAGCGCTGTTTAGCGTGTTACTGCGTTGTTTCCAGTGGGGATCTGCGTGACCCCTACTGAGCCAGTGACACGAGGCTCACCCCTACTTTTTAGGTGTGGTCTTCTTCTTCCTTGTGGTTCGTGGCGCAGTGCGTCAGTTCGTAGTTGCCAACATTGCCAGCATTACCTGCGTCGGGCTTCCCCCGACTTCAGTGTGCATTTTCCCTTCTATTGGACTATACTTGTCTTTATTTGGACTGGACTCTATTAATTTAAATTATTAATTAAAAAATAATTTTATTTATGCTACTTTAGCAAACCTGATCAATGAAATATTAATTGCTTACTACTTTATCTGGGACTTCAATGTACTCCACACACTCCTTTTATCCCTTCGGAGCTTTATCGCTCTTGGGAGGCCTCGCAAGATCCAAGTGTTATCGGGTTTATCCGGTATCCGGAGCCTGGGTCGTCACAGTTGGTATCAGAGCTGTGTTGTGTGTAAGTACCTGAGAATTCGAGATATCGCAGTCTTTAGAGTCCTTAAGGTCCAGTACAGTCGGCAGCTGGCATTGGTTTTGTGATTGTTTGTCGCTTTGTTTCCGTTTGTGGTGTTGTGCGTGCTGTGTTGGCACTGTGCGAGATGGTTTTGCTCTCGTCAAGATATGACGGAGTGCTCTTCTTTCGTTATGGTGGCTGTCTCGATTATGTTGTACTTGGTAGATTTTCGCCGGTAGGCGTGAATCTGTGGTACAGTGTTTGACCTTTTTCGGTAATTTGTTCGGGTGGCTGGTGACTTTATCGTTGGTGTGATAGCCGTGCACATTCTTATGTTGCTTTGGTCGTCCCAGCTTGAGATGTGTTCAGTCCCTGATGTGTTGAGCTTGTGTCGAGGTGTTCGATTAGATGCCTTGTTTGGAAGAATGCTCGGGTGAACCTAGGATTTTCCTTCCTGGTGAGCTACTGTTGGTCGAGCTTGATTCTTTGCCTTTTGTTTTGTGGCATCTTTTCGACGTAAGCCTTGAAAGTGTTGTCTTGGTGAAGCCTTTGTCCTGTGTCTGCTTAAGTGTGGACAGTATTAATTCTGAACCTAATTTGCCTTTGTTCGATGGTTTCTTGGCTTTGGACCCAGATTTTGTGTTTAGGAGACGTTGTGCACCGTCTTCGATGTGCCGTGTTTGACGGCTATTGTGCTTTGAAGGTTCAGTAATCGTTCTAGGACATAAGGATGAGCTGAGATAGGTGTCCTTTGTGCTTTGTGTTGAAACCAGTGCTCTTCATGGTTTGCACTTTGGCGACTTGTGATCGGTTGTTTACAGGATCAGTACTCAAGGCTTGGTTCGTTACAGTTTTGTGAATTGCAATGGCGCCGAGTGTGTGCTGAGATGCGGATGCCGAGTTGTCCTTGAAGCCTATGTGCATTGTGTTGAGCGTGTAGCGGAAGCGTGTGGGCTGATAACCCACAGTTCATGATCGTGAAGTTGGAAGCTTGTCATTGGCCGAGAGGTTTATTTTCTCGGTGTGACTTCATCTTGGCTATTTGTGTCTTGATGTTGTTGGTTGCCGTGTGTTGACATGTTTTCCTACCCTTTTTCTTCTTTCTTACCCTCCCTTTTCTAAATGTATCAGAGTGTGAAAACAAGCCAAACAAAGGAAAGAAAGTAAAGAGAGGGTAGAGGAGTGTGTGATCGTGATCGCCACCAAGACACGAAGTATTGAGGAGTATGACGTACCTTGGAAAGGGAGAAAGCACTCGCCCAAAGAAAGCAGCGCTACAGAAGTACGCGGTCCTGGACGAACCGCCTATTGAACGGAACGGTCCCTCGAGAGACCGCTCACAACGCTGGGAAGGATGTGGGACGAAGATAGATCTGGTAACATAACGGCTAGAAGGCAACCGCTTACAGGATATGAATGGCTTGAATAGATCCGCTCTGATCTGCAAACGGACGGAAGAAGACCGCCCAGAACGCCAGACTCCTAAGTTGTGGGATTTGATCCTCCACCCCTTCTAGCCGGCCAGAGGGGATGGGCCTCGTGCTACGATGATGCTGACCTGCAAAACAAAGTGTAGAACACAAAAATAAAACCCAAATTAGCTTTAAGAAGTGTAGCAACTATAGAACGAAGTGGAAAATAAACATAACAACATGAAAGGGGTGGTACTTGGGAGGTTTTTAAACCCCTAAAGGGCGCCAAAAAAAAATAGAAGGGGTGTGAAATGCTATGAAGCAATGAAAAAGGTGGGAAGAAGATGATGAAAAGGGCATGCAATAGAGAAAGAAAGAACTAAAAAGCCTATGACTCAAAACAATGAATACTCCCTAACATCGGAGGCTTAAAGGACGTAGGAAGCCTCCCTCCCTGGCTACAGTTCGATCAGAAATCCGGCAGAGCTTCACTGTCCATGT
Source organism: Amorphophallus konjac (assembly GCA_022559845.1). Lineage (NCBI taxonomy): Eukaryota > Viridiplantae > Streptophyta > Magnoliopsida > Alismatales > Araceae > Amorphophallus > Amorphophallus konjac. The sequence continues at coordinate 220,654,439 of CM040123.1, read as the reverse complement.
CGGATCTCCTCCTTTCAAGCTTGGACTACGGGTCCTATTTATAGAGCCCTCAAAGTCCAATCTCGAAATTGGATTTTCCAGTGGATATTAATCCAAGTTGATAAAACAAAATTCGTAGATAAACCCTTTATCATCCACTAGGATCAAACGGCACCCCATTTGGTTGAGAAATCATGGAGAAAATTATGGAGAAAGTTAGGGGTTTAACCATGAATGGAGAGAGCAAACCCACATAATCCACAGGTTTCGAGCATGTACACGGTCTCGCGATAGACCACCCAACCCATCGAACGGTCCATCTCTAGACCGTCCAATGCTGTCGGTGATAAATAAATAAAAATAGAAATTATCCAATTATCCACCGAACTGGCCGATCAACACGCCGTTGGACTCTTTTGGATAAAACGGTCTACTGATAGACCACTCAACGAATGGAACAGTCCAATGGTAGGCCGTGTAAAACGTGTCGGTGATAAATCAGAAAAACAAAATAAATAGATAATTATCTGAAAAACCACCGGTTTGGGACCCTGGGAGCTGGACGGTCTAAAGATAGGTCGTTCAATGAAAGAAAACGGCTACACTCAGACCATGTAAAAGCTTGTCGGTGGAAATTCAAAAAATCAAACAAATATCCAATAAATCATGTAAACGGTTCCCAATAGGCCGCTCAATAACTAAACGGCCCATATATAGACCGTCCTCAATAAGGAGAGACGCTAGTTAAGACACTGTTATGATAAACGCGGTCCTTCACTGGACCGTCCCACTCAAGATGAGACGCTAGTTAAGACGCTGTTATGATAAATGTGGTCCTTCACTGGACCGTCCAACTCAAGATGAGACACTAGTTAAGACGCTATTATGATAAACGCGGTCCTTCACTGGACCGTCCCACTCAAGATGAGACGCTAGTTAAGACGCTAGCCTTTCCTGCCTTTAAACGGTCCTTTAATAGGCCGTTCAATTAGTAGCGGTTCACTTGGGACCGTTTAATGAAAATAAGGTCGGTGTAGGAAAATTCAAGTCGGTGCTAGCTCAAAGCAAGTCGGTGCAGGCAAAGGCCAGGTCGGTGCAGGTTTAGTAGACGGTCCCAACCAGACCGCTTAAAGACTAAACGGTCAATCGATAGGCCATTTTTAAGCAAAAGCAGGTCGGTGCAAAGACAAGTCAGGTCGACGCTAGTTTCAAAGGCACGGTCCTCAAAGGATTGTGTACTTATTTAAACGGTCAATCGAAAGGCCGCGTAAAGGCTGGACATTTAAAATCAATAAAATAGGATAAATGAACCCATTCAACCCAAAGATCAATCGAAATCAAGACCCAATAAGCCTGTATTTGAGAACAAACCGAGCCAGGGAGGAAGGTACCCATAGAATAAGCACAAAGGCGTGCCTGGAAATGGCCTAGTGAGTAATGGACAACTCGAGGCATCAACAAATGATGGTAAGAGGAATGACCCAACTCATAGGTAAAAAATGGGTGTCAACAGATGCCCCTCCTTAACGTCCCTTTTGCAGGGGAGCGAGCAGAGATGAAGTGAAAAGCGAAATGTAACATGGAGATGAAGTGGAAATGAAGCGGAGTGGACTGAAAAGAGGGCGTTAAGGTAAAAGACACCCGTTTTCTCGCCAACGAGTGATAGGAATTTTCCGACAAACTCCGAACCAAACACAAGGAATGATTGGACCAAAACGACGCCAGTCTGAGAAACTAACTAAACGATAAACACACGATCAACCTCATGGGGGACACAATCTCTCAGACCAATGAGGAGACCAGAATAAGTAAAAAATGGTAAAGAAACAGACTAAAACTCCAAACAGGGACCTTCGGTTAATCAAACCAGGTGAGTAGACCAGAGAAAACCTTCCAACTCTGAATGGAATAGTTCCTCGCACACAAAACTATGAACGCACAATCATCCATTCCAAATGAGATACTTTCAGACAAACCAGGGGTCATGAATGCTCAAAAGATGCGTATGATGCATGCTGGGCTAAAATAAAATAAATCATTAAAATAAATGCAAAGAAAACCAAAAAAATAGAAAATACTCGAGAATAATATTGCTAGACTAGGAGAATCAGGGTCAAGACACTATCTGCAACCACGGCGTGCGAGATAGAACCGTCGTCCCCTAATTTTCCAAACCTAACGGCCTATCCAATGATTAAACACGTGTACCTAGATCATCATCATTTTTGTTATAGGGGAACGTCAGATCCTGGAACACGCAGATAACCAGCTGATTCTCGAGATAATATAGCGTAGATACCATATAGTAATGCAATAAGGGATATAGGGATAGAAAGTCATACCTGACTTACCTGTGCAGGAGAAATGGCAAGTGACTGATGCTGCAATGAATTCACGAACAAAGATTTGCAACGTACATATCATGAAATAATCAAATTCATCAGTGAATCACCTAATGCAGCACAAAAGGGGCTTAAAACATTATTTAAGCACATGAACGGTCAAGCATAGGCCGCTCAGAACATGGAAAGGCCCATTGGATGCCGTGCCACCATCATCGATTTGAACATGAATGTGAAGCCACACGGCCCACATCAAGACCGCTTAATGAAACAAACAGCCAAACTCTAGCTGCGCCATAGCAACGTACCGTTGGAGATTACGCGGTTAATTATGAACCATCATTTTAATGAACGGTCATGCGATAGACCGCACAATTGTCAGAGGTTTTAAACGAATAAAACCCTTCGTCTCCCTCCCTCCCCACCGTAACCGATGGCGGGGAGAAGGGAGAAACGCCACACCCCCACTCCTCCATCTCTCCCCCACTCTCAAGTTCTCTCTTTCAATCTCTCCCTCTTTCATCTCTCTCAATCTCTCCCCCACTCATCCTCTCCCTCATCTTATGCGAACGTAACACCAGACCCACCGCGAATGGATGGCCGGTGAGGGGGACGTGGCGCCGGCGTCGGCGGTCACCGCGGAGGAAGTGACAGCGGTGCCACCCACCGTGGAAGGGGAGATTCGGCCGCCACCGGCGGCGGAGGCGGAAGCTGTGGCCGTCGAAGGGGAAGCAGAGGCGGCCGTTAACACCGGGGAGGAGCTCGAAGCGCCGGAGGTGGCAACCGCGGCGGCGGCCAAACCCGTTAAGACCGACGAGGTAGGCCTAAACCCTAGCCATTTCATTTTTAGCCAATGCATGCTAGTTCTAGGGGTAGGATAGGGGCATTCAACCCCTTAGGAGCCAGTTTGGGGGGCCCTTGGGCCGCCACCGTTGGCGGGGTAGGGTGTTGACATCGTCGAGGACGACGATAAATAGACGGTTCAACAGGAGCCGCTCTAGAAAACAACACGGTTCTCACCGAACCATTTAATACCTGTACGGCCCAGGAGTGGCCATTTTGTTTTAGTTGAACCGACGGTGGTGAGTGTAGCACGGTCTGGGGAAGACCGTTGATAACTAGGATGGGCCATTATGGTCCGTTCAGAATTCAAACCGTTAAGAACAACACGGTCCCCATCAATCCGCTCATAATCACACGGTTTAAGGAGAATCGTGCAAATCTAAGCGATCAGGGCATAAAACGGTTATGTAGGGACCGTGGGTCATCTGAACAGCTAGCTGAAAGCCGTTACTGGGGGGAAACTAGAACCAAGAACGGTCATAGATGGTCCGTCCACGAAGTAGAGCGGTCCAACAAGGGCCGTTGTCCTGTGAGGGGTGGTTTATTGGGACGGCTAGAATCAAACCGTGACAATGTTAAACAGCCCAAATATAACCGTTCAGCTTATTAAACTACATTTTCTGTCTTCTTCTTTCATTTATTCACTTAGTGAAAAGCATGATCCTATTATGAAATGTATGCAATTGTTGAAAATATATGCAGGGAAAGCGTAGGACCCGGATCTCTTGGCTGTAGGTCCAAGTAGTGTACCTTACACTGCCCGACTTCCAGCGGGAGAGGCTGGCAGTGATGGGATTCTTGGAGTTCCTGAGCATAGAGGTGAGTCAGTTTGACACACCGCTACTCTATGCTCTGCACGACCGCTGGGATCCAGTGAGTCGCACGTTTCTCTTTCCATGGGGGCACATGGTCCACACGTTGGAGGACGTGGCGCACATCACGGGCCTGCACTTGCGCGGGTCTCCGGTTAGCGGGAGCACATACCCCGACTACCGGGAGATGGCCCAGGAGCTCCTGGGATTGGACTTGCTGCATGCAGAGCGGCAGTCCACTACCTTGACCAGAGCTGCGCTCCAAGATAGCCTCGGACTGAGGCGAGCCGAGATCGCGATGGGGGAGCTGCCCGAGCCGCACCTCCAGAGACTGATAGAGCGAGTGCGTCCGAGGGTTGCAGCGGAGGCGGGATCGGAGGCGGACCGCGTGCTAAGGAGATTCTTGACGCTCTTCTTCGGCCGGTTGCTGTTTGCCACAAGAGATGACATCATCAGCTGCTTCTTCTTACCGTTGCTTCGGGACCTTGACCACGTTGGCGACTACGCGTGCGGAGCAGCAATTCTTGCTTTCTTGTTCGACACCCTCAGCTCGACTAGCCGACGGACGATGCTAGGGGACTTCTCTCCTCTACTCCAGGTACGACTCTCACCGCCTTCTTCTCCTGCACACGATCAGAGAAATACTTGCTGTTAAAGTATTCCTTAAATTCTGCCCATGTTACACGCCTATTACCGAGCGTGGCATCCACGGATTCCTACCAAGCACGTGCATCGCGCTCCAGCTGAAATGTGGCCAAGAGGACTCACTCCTGGTCACAACACTGCATAACTCTGTAGATTCGTTCCATCTCCTTCAGCCAATGTTCTGCCTCATCAGGGTCTGCAGAGCCACCAAAAGGTGGGGGCTCAAGCCTCGAATGTTCCGGTGGAGATCACCAGCTCCATGATGCGCACCGCCTTGCGCTACTTGCTGTAAGGCCTGGGTCATGCCCTGCACCGTGCGTTGCATGTCTCGCCACTGCGCGCGCTTAGCTGCCATCGCAACAGATTCCTACAATGTATGAGAGTTAATCAGAAATGACCTATCGAAATTTCTTTAAGGGTTTATTAGTTAACTTAACCCAAGTCTCTACCCCATCTCATTAGGTTGGATCCTTAGACTTTACCAAGGTTACATGGTCTAATGACACTTCTTAGAAACCTAGGGACACTAGAAAACCTAGGCTCTGATACCACAAAACTATCATGCCCCGACGCAGAAAATTGGAACGCAGTAGTTATAATCACTCATGACAATCAGAGCAATAACATAATTAAATAAACATAAAATGCAAGGAAATTTACTTAATAAACTGCCAACTTTATTAATTAGCAAAAGTGCAAACTTCTCCAAGTTCAACCCAACATTTAACAAACTGACCCACTTGAAAATAACTAAACCAAATTACAACTCCTCCTTTATTGGACATAACTCTACAAATGGACATGTCCTATAATAAGACAGGCATGACTTCTAACTGGCTCGCTCCAAGATCTTCACTCTTGCCCATCCCCATCAGTTTGCATATCCTCGTCAGCACTACTTGAAAGGGGGGGGGGACTGGGTGAGTGAACGCTCAGTAGGTTTTATAGTAGATAATGTATAAGTGATTAGCCAATTTAATAATGTCATGCTGAAAACATCAAATAATAAATAAAGCCGATAACAGTCGACTATAGCCATAATGAAAGGACATGAATGTAGGGAATGAGCAAGAATATAGAAGAACAGTGATTAACAATATTCCATGAATTGGCCGAACAAGCACGCAAGTATAGCAAGTCATGTAGAATCATAATTTCTTGTGGGAATGAATGTCATAGACAACACGCTAGCAAGTACTTGGTGCAATGCCACACCTTGTCATTACAAACTCCCCGAGGCACAAGTACTTTCGGGCGCTCCTCCTAGGACCAGATCGGGCCCTTTATGATGCGTTGGCATTGATTGGTGGATCCAAGATCCCAAGTAAAAATCTAGACATCCATGGGAATCGGCCAAGAATTCCAATATTAAGTTTTGTAACTTATCTCTACGACCAAGTGAAATTCAAAAATAAATTTGGATTTGAAAGTCAAGATTCATGAAACGGGATCATGAATGGGACCAAATCCCAAGCACACGAGAATCACGGAAAACAAGTTCTGGAATAGGGTTGCGGTCATGCCTAGACCGCTAAATGAAAGTGACGGTCCAAACTGGACGGCTATTAGGTGGATAGTCAAAAATGGCTTGCGTCGACTCAATGGATCAATAGGTCGACGCACAAGAGGGGGTAAGATGAAAACGGTCCATAGAGGGCCGCTAAAAGGAGGTTGCGGTCCAAGGAAAACCGCTACCATGTTGGGTTCAGCAAATGCAATATCAATCAACTGAAATAGATTCACAATCTTCCTGAGGCATGGTTGGACCGACTAGGGTTCCGCCCATGTATCCTAGGCCGATTTAGGGGACTTAGGTCGACTTGAACAAGGCTAGGTCGACTCAGAGCAAGGGTAAGTCGACCCGACAAACTGGCACACAGGCCAGGCCAGAAAGAAGATAGCGGTCACGCCATGGCCGCTAAATGAAGGTAGTGGTCCCAGAATGTCCACCTTGTAGTCGGACTGGGTAGAATAGTCCCGAGCTCGGACTGCCCCAAAACGCGAGTCGATCGAGTTGGTAGGTTCAGGCTTTGGGGGTATAACCTGCCCGACGTCCTAGTGGGAATCCCAAGCTCGCGGGGCCTTACGGAGGTCTCATAATAGTGGTCCTAATCCGATGGAGGGAGTATCTGGCGGAGAGTCCCAACTATTACAAGATTGAGGTTAAGAAATGCGAAAAATGAGAGTGATGCGGTCAATCCACACCACCGGAGTGGCATGACTATCAAACAACCTTAGTAATGTACACACCTAACAGGTGATAAAGTTGTAGCAATTTAATGAAAACATGGATAGCTTTTACTCACCATTGCAACAAGAGGAATAATTGACAAGCCATGCTGTGAAGGGAAAAAGATAATATTCCAGCAGCCATGATCCAAAGATAGATTAAATTTAGTTGTTCCATATAACCCTAGTCATTATGTGCATTTTTTACTCTAATCATACTGTCTAACCGAGATAAATTTAAGCAATAAAAGCAGTGATCAGACTGTAACTCGAGCGCTGATGGCGGTCAGGAGAGGGCCGCTACCATGGGGTAGCAGTCGGTCAACGACCGCTATCGCGCCGTGATACGCAAAAGAATCAGAGGAAATGGCAGTCTGTCGGGCGGTCGCTACTTCCAGCAGCGATCCCTGGTAGGACCGCTACTAGGATCCCCGCCCTGGCCTCCGGTGAGCCCCGACACACCTTGCTTATACGTCAAAATTCGTGCAATATGGTGACCCAAAATTGGGCAAAAAGGTATCAATGAAAAGAGGATAAAATTTCATACATAATAACATGCTCAATTAGAGATTTAGCCTTCTAGCATCCTAACTTTAGATCAATACAAGATGAAACGGACGCTACCAAAACCCTAATGTGACATACCTTGATTCAAAATCCAATTGTGAACGCTATACTATACAAAAAGTAGGCTATTTGGTATCGAAGTGAAGAGGACTCGAAGGCGCACATGATGGTATAAGTTAATTAACGTTTGGCCTGGGGTAACCTACCTCAATCGAGAGAAGGGAGGGACGCTGATGATCAACCTAGAAGAGAAAACCCGCTCCTAAACTCACCGTCTCCACTTGCGATTGGGCACGCCCCTGGCCTTCTCAACAAATGGGGACTCTTGGCAGTTCTAGGGTTCATTTTATAGAGCTAGGTTAGATTCTAGGGGTGTGATAAGGACAGAAAGAGTCGTGGAAATCGATCACGCGTGATATTCACGCTATGGCCGAGTCACTCCGCCTCCGCTCAAAATTGAGCCGCTAGGGTTAGGGTTTTCATGCGGAGATAGAGGGAAATGGGCTTCTAGATTGGGCCAAACGATTGGGTCCGATTCGAGTCCATTTGAGCTCGATTTGGGTTTGAATTTGGCGAATTAAGGGCTGGTTAATCTAAACTCCGATTTTAACCCAAGAACCTCTAATTTTGGCCTAATTGAATTTTATTTCGGGGTCGGCCAAGAAGACAAGGTATCTATAAATTCGATCCTCTACACGATTATAAATTTTTCATATTTTTATAAATTGGTCAAAATTTAGCCTAAGGGGAATTTCAATTTAATATTAAGAAAATCTCTCGATTGCTACGTAATTTTATTATTAAATAATTTCGGGATGCTACAAATTAGGGACCCGACTAAACTTTAGCACAGCATTTCATCCACAAACAGATGGCCAAACTGAAAGAATAAACCAGGTGATAGAAGATATGCTCAGGGCTTTTGTTATTGATTTTGGTGGGAGTTGGCACGACCACTTGCCTCTAGCGGAGTTTGCCTACAACAATAACTATCAAGATAGTATTCAAATGGCACCAATCATGGCACTATATGGGAGGAGTTTCCAATCACCTATCTGTTGGAATGAAGTTGTGGAGAGACAACTTCTAGGCCCAAAACTTATTAGAGATACTACCGAGAAGATTAAATTGATCAGGGAGAGACTCCAGATGGCACAATCCAGAGAAAAGACATATGATGATACAAGAAGAAGATACATGGAATTTCAAGTGGGAGACCATGTGTTTCTTAAGGTTTCCCCAGGTCGTGGAAATAGAAGGTTCGGCATCAAAGGCAAACTTACTCTGAGATTTATTGGCCCTTTTAAAATTCTTGAAAGGGTTGGCGAGGTCGCTTATCGGATAGCTTTGCCGCCACAATTATCTGGAGTACATGATGTGTTCCATGTCTTGATGCTTAAAAAGTACGTTCATGACCCATTTCATATCATCAGTCAATGACGATCTGGTAATACAGAAGGACTTAACATATAAACAAAGGCCAATCAAAATACTTGATCGAGAGATATGCTAGCTTCGGAACATAACCATTCTCATTGTAAAAGTTCGGTAGAATAAAAGTCTAGACCAAGAAGCAACATGGGAGATGGAGGAAGCTATGCGCAAGAGAATTCCGGAGCTATTTGATTGTAAGTAAATTACAATCTCCATAACTCCATACAATGAATTTAGGGACCAAATTCTTCTTATGTGGGGGAGGGTGTAGCACCTCGGGAATTTATTTAGATTTTTCAAGAATTAAATAGAATTAATTAAGCTTAAAATAGGCTAATTATTGATTTAATGAGTTATTTAACATTTATTTAAAAGCCCGATTACTTGTAGACCATTAAGACCATTGAAAATGGGCCCATAGACCAAATTCTAAGGCTCTTAGGCCCAAACCTTGCCTTAGAGACGTATTAGGGCTAGTTTCCTAATTAAAGGAGATAAATAGGAGGAGATTAGAGTTTGAATTATAATAAAATTCAAATTTCGGAAGGGCAGGCAAGTCGACTGACTGACCGCGACCTGCTAGTCGCGGTCCTCTCTAGACCGCTACTTGGTTCCGTAAATAGAAGTTGATAAACCCAAGAAAGTCTAGATTTTTATCCACCCAATCGCCAGGGATCGATGTGATCTAGCATGGGAACTTGTCCATGACTCTTAGCCTCACTTTGGTATTGATTTATCCCAGGGTTAGCTCTAAGTTAACTCCGAGATAAGTTTTTTTGTGCTTTGATAAGGAGTTAGTGTTAATCGATTTAGGTTAAGGACTAACTCAGGGTTATTCCTAAGTTTTGAAATCCACAGCCAGAGGTGGTTTAAGGTGGGTTAACATCCTATCTTCAATAAATGCTCAATTAAATGTGTCTCTCTCTCATAATTAATGCTATTTCTCTCTCTCATTATTACTGGGTTAACCTGCTATTTATCAAATCATACTAGATTAAAAGTAGGTTAGCCCACATCCTTACTCCCCGATTAACTACCCTCCTACCAAATTAAAAATGGATTAACTCCGGGCTACTTTAATCGGGTTGAGTTAGCCCACCTTTAGCCTAACTCCATACCAAAGTGAGGCTTAGGGGATCGAATTGACACGACATAGGACTTCTAATTCGATCTAATTCTACACCCCTAGGCCAATCCCTATAAATAGGACACATTGTCAACCTGCGGGAACCCTAATTTTGGATCAAATGGTTCGAAGGTATAGTGTTATCAATTTATGTTCGTCCTTTAGAAGTTTTTATTCCTCTTAGTATCTTCTAACCCTCAACTTAATTTCGTGTTAGGAGGTCAAGAGGTTAAGGATTTAGGACAACCGGAAGTCGCTATTTCTACGCAGGACGCACAGGAACCATAGCCATCTTCCAGCAATAAATTCGCACTCTAGGAGCAAACCCAGAGGTAGGTTATTTCATGGTTGGCTTAAACATTAAGTTAGGAACAAAGGCCCTCTGACTTGCTTGATTTCATGCATTATACGTAGAGAATTTTATGTTTTTCCATGACTGCATAGTTAGGTTTTTCATGGCATGTCATCCCTGCACCCTTGACTAAAAGATAAAAACTTTGGTTTAATTCATGCCTTTCCCATGCACTTACTTCGTTCTAAACATGTTACCATGTCTTACCTTTCAGTTTCACATAGTTTTTATGCATTAATTGCCCTAGAATAGGCTATGCACGCTGGACTTAGCTTTTTTTTGTTGCAAACAGAAGGTGATCTTGCAGAGACTGCTACCAACAAGTAGTGGTCTTTGACCAACAGTGTTATGCTTTCTGTTAACTCCAAACAGAAATCAGATCAACCTTCATAATTCCCCATTAAATATAAGTAGTTATGCCATGTTTCATGTTATTTCATGATATTCATGATTGTTGTCATATCATGTTTCAATGTTAGGTTTTATGGCCTTCATGCTAAAGGAACTTATTTTCATGTATGTTAGTTTCATACCAAAAATTTATAGTTTTGTACTTAAAGGAATTTTCCTTGACTTAAGTTCACGTTGATTTATGCTTTGACGCGTTCCTTTCTCATCTCCTTTCTATTTTATTACTGCACATATAGCTCGTACTCCGGTACGACGCTATTAGATCACTTGCACTTGATAGCAACACCTCTTGAACTTGAGAGCCTCTCCGTCAGATATTCCTTCTGCCGGACTTGGTAATCTTGTTTCAAGGCCTCCGTAAGTCTCCGCGAGCCTAGGATTCCCACTAGGACGCCGAGCTGGTTGTACCCTACAAACCCAAAAGTCTGAAAAACACTTCATGAATTATGCATTTTCTAGAGGCTGACTTAAACGCGGCCATCAGGTGACTGCTACTTCCACATAGCAGTCCTAGCGTGACCACGTTATGTCAGATGTTCATAGCATCGACCTAGTTTCTTCCTGCGTCGACACATCCTCGATAACCCGTTAGATAGTGGACCCCATGCGACCACTACTTCATGATAGCGGTTCTGGTTCGACCACGTTCTGTCAAATGTTGTCCAATGCGTGGTTTGACCCAAGGGCTGACTTACTCTATTCTCAGGTGATCTTCTGATTATCTGGAACCTAACACCTTATTCATTAAGACACTAATGAACTTTACAAATTGGTTAATGTACCGTTATGCTGTCGGATTCCTTCCGCAACATGACATTCTCATTAATTCTTTCTTGGCCTCACATGCTCATTTTGGTACATTCTTACCTTGATTTTTGTTGCCATGGAACTATTGTTTGAACTTGATATTATTGACCTACTTTATTATTATTTCTCGTGGAAGTAGCTTGATTTATAACTTGAAGATGCAAGAGCGGGCACGGGCAATGTCCAAGGGTTCCACGCACGCTAGCACCCTCGGTAGATGGCCGAAAACATATTATAAACCATGGGGTATAATGAACACTAGCGTCGCATTACACTGGGAGTACTTTTTTTATAAACGGGTGAAATCCACGAGGCAATCTCATGAAATTATATGCTCGCTTGTTACATGACTTTCTAGTATATAGCCTTTTCAAGGTTATGAAAAGTACATTCTCGATACATGATAGTACATTCTCATTATTGAAAGGCCATATTACCATCTTGATTGATCATGCTCATATTTACTTGAAATCTCATATCTCTACACTTATCTTGATACTTGTTGTTACTTTGATTTTATTTCAGATGTTTTGTCGCATTTTCCTTATTGCCCTTTTTCATATAGCTAAAATGTTAATTACTTTAACATTGCCATCATGTTGATTTGAAGATACCTACTGGGCGAGTGCGCTCACTCCCTACTTTCCAATCTTTTTGAAGAAATTCTAGCAGGTCGGAATCGGACTACTCAAGTGACGGGTCTGAGAGTGAATAAAGCACAAGTGAAGCCCTAGAAGTGTCATGAGTCCGATTATGTTAGTTGAAGTCATGTCTATGTAATTTTCTTTTTATTGAGTCTAGTGAAATATCAGGTTGGAAAAGATCAAGTGTCATTGTAAACTTATGATTATTATTCAATAAAGTGGAAGTTGAATATATAATTGTGTTCACTCTTTTATGTGTGAATGTTGCGCTCAGATTATCTTGCTAGCTTGAGGCTTTATTTGTCGGCTGTTCACGTTCCCGAATCTCTTCCACTGTACATATATCTCGGGGCATGACAATACGGTAGGTGTATGAGAGCAGTGTAAGAAGAGTGATGTGAAGATGTTGAACTACATAAAAATATGGATGCAGTGAACTAAAAAAAACTATAAGAAAACAACAGAGGAACGGTGACGAAGGAGAAACAGAAAGAAGAAAGGAAGAATAAAAATCCTTTTCTGGGATCAGGTAGACAACACGGCTGGGCTCCCTTCTCCAAAAAAAAAAAACCCCTTGCTCTGTTCCTTCATAATTGTGTTCACCATTAACCATTCACTATTAGCATTAGCATTATCCTAGAACGATGGAGCAAGGTGCTCTATTTATAAGAAAGAAGGGAGCCCAACTTTTCTTAGACTGTGGATTACTCAAGAGAGGAAGTCCTTCCTTGATCAAACCACTTGCCAAACTAATTATATATCCTCAATTGGACTCTTTATAAAGCTAATCCAATCTCAAATAACGGAATGGAAGAACTCGATCGAAAATAGAGTCTGGAACTGAAACGCGTCAAGGACAATTGGAGCTTTCTTTAACAAGCGTTAGGAACATTTGTTGCCTTTCAGGGATAAAATATAGCAAGAAAATCTAAGATAATTACGAAACTGAAAGACGTCAAAGTGCTATGCTATGTCTTTGACTTAAAAATAAGAATTTTAGTAAAAATAGAACTCTTTTAATTATGGAAATCCAATTTTGAAACGCATCAGAGAACACTAACACTCCATTGGAGGAACGCGTCAAGTAGCCCTGGCGTGACTTAGAGAAAATAGGAAATTAATTAAAAAGATTTAGCATTGAAACGTGCTAGGTCCTGCTAACACTTCTTAGGAGAAATGTGTCAACTGGCCTTGGCGCCCTTTAGAGATAAACATCAAATGCCCTCGACGCCTTTCAGAAAAATGCGATAAAACATCAGAAAAATAAAAAACTAGAAAATGGTCCATACAATCTAATTTTGAAGGCTACTTTAGGACGTTGCATTGTGATATGAGATTTGCTCAATAATGTGTCAAAATTAACGTGTCTATATGTGTAAGTCCGCAATGATAACAAGTTTGATCATTATTAGGTTTTACCATGACTAGCTGCATAAGTTTTAAATTATTATTAAGTTCCACCATGACTTGGATCATTATTAAGCACCACAATGATAGACTACATACTAGGAGGCCATTTTCTCCTTGGTTGCTTGTGTATCAGGTTAAACATCATAATTACACATGAAGTACTATGCCCCAGGTCAAGAGGTCGACTCGAATAAACTAATTACTTCCTAGTTCCTACCGACAATAAATACTAATCGTCTCTTTGACAACAGAACAAGTTATCTCAAATGAGTTGTTCTAGGCAAAGATATACCAGAATAAGTGAACCACAATGTATTCCATGTAGAATAAGATAGAGGAATAAGCTAGTAAAATAGATTCAAGAGAGTAAAAAAAAATAAGTAGAAATCAACTTATATTCTACCTGGACTACCTAATTTGTGATTTTTGGCTAAATTAGACATGCTGGACGGCAACTGCACCAATTGATTAACCTGGGAGAACAGCGAGATAGGAACCATATCATGTCCTAATTAATGTCTCAAACGAGAAGGCAAACAACGAAAAAAGCACGGGGAATCACCTCCCCTCCATTCACACCACAAATTGCCGCTAATTAATCAAATTGAAATCCCACAACCTTAGCATGGAGTTAACCCTAATGCATGAAATAATCTCGCATTCAAGTTCAAATAGAATAAAATCACCACGGGACGCCTAAGGTTCATTCCCCCTATCTCCGGGATGAGCACCCCCATCGGATTGCCGCCCTATGTAGCCGATCGCCACCATCGCGCTGTGAGCAATAGGCGACGGTCGCCACTATCACTACTTTGTTTGCCGCTGGCTCGTCCCTCACCCTGCCGCTGTCGCTGCACGCCCCCACTGGTGAAGCCACTACTACCTCCTGTCGACAAGGTTACTGCTTGCACTACCGATGAAGTCGCTGCTTTGCTCACCTCCGAGTCCGCTGCCACCGTTACCGCCCTTCTGGCCGCCACATCGGCCCCCCTATGTTGCTGTCATTGTTGCCGCCTCGTCCTCCCGCATCCGCCATCGGCCACCGGTTGGTGGGAGGAAGAGGAAGGGGGAAGATGGGGAGGGGGCGAAGGAAGTCGGGGGATGGGGAAGAAAAAGGGGGGGGGAGAAAAGGGGGGTTCGGGGTGGGGGGGGGGGGGGTTAAGTCACGAGGGTGAGTTTTTTCTTTTATTTTATTTTTGTTTATACAAAAATGAGATAAAATCCCTATTAACCAAGAATGTCACATTAAAACCCGCTTATCCCGCTCAACGTGTCATGAAAATTTTGAAACATTTTGATATTCACCATTTGGGATCCAATTGTCCACGAAAAATATGATCTGAAACCCACAGATATTATAGTTCGTGTAAAGATGGGGTGGTTGATTTGGGGGAAAATCCTAAATTTTCTTTTCTAGTCGGGAGTGATTGCTACATTTGGCACCAAAATTCCCTCACTATATTCCTACTACTTAGGATGGGATAGGTCCTGTCTATACCTACGACGAGTGAATCCTTGAATTTTTTTTCCACTAGTCTGCCCTATTCTTACTACATTACTGAATGGTAGGTATGTGACATCACGTACCTACCACAAGACCGTATGTAGTCCAATATATACCAACGACAACATAGTCATAGGTAAGTATCGTAGGTATACCTATCTCTTCCTACGACTCTGCCAAACCATAGGGATGATAGACCACCTACCTACGACATTGAGCGTAGTTAATATATAAATCTACAAAATCATATGTATAGTTTAGTCTATTCGTACGACTAACAGAACCGTAGGTAAGCATAGTAGTTATAGGTCCTTTTTGCTGTAGTAATCGCGCCCAAGACGCCGATCGAGATGCCCGCCACGATGCCCTTCCTCAGAGAACGAGCAAGTAGACAACGGACGATCTCTGTGATGGAGTAGAATATCGCTCCACTAGCCACATCTTCGTCAAGTCAGGAATGAGATGACCCCATGACAACCAATATAAATAGGGTCATAAACGAACATAGAGAGGGGACTTGCCTAAAGACACCCGCACAATCACGCTCCTGCTATCAGAGAGAGATACAGAGTGATCACCACCATCTCAGGTTTCGGGTCTCTTCGTCGAGCACTCATTGTCTCTTCCAAGAACTCTCGCCTCTCCCTCTCTCCGTTGCTTAGTGTGCACCTGTACACATCATTGACTTAAGTATCGGAGGGTTGTCCCCTAGGATCGCACCTAGAGCTCCTTCTGATGCACGATTCAATATTTACAGTTTCCTCGAGATAGTCAGCCGCTCTTCTCCTCCAATTAAATTTCAAAGGTGTAATACGAGGTCCATGCAACACTTTTCATCCTCTACAGAGTTAGTTAAAATAGATTTAAAATCTAGTTATATCCACTAATTTGGACATTGGGCCTAGGAAAATCTTCTTCTTTATTCTTTATATTGAACATAAAAACGAGGGACATATAAAAGAATTAGCTTTGAGGTTGAATAACAATTAACAATTCAAGGGCGGCATCTGATAATTACTCATACACCCCTATTATTGCCTAGTTACGAAGTAACTGACTCTGACATATGGTGGCAGTACATCCATTCAATGGTAATCTTTTAAACTGATATATATATATAACATAAATTTAAACAAACATTAGCTCTCTAATTGGTGTGTTACTTGACATAATGTCGTTTGATGCTGATTCAAAAACACTGATGGGAAGGAACTGACTATGTCATATATATATCACGTACGGATTCAGTGTTGGGTGGAGGAAGCCTTTTAAGTTAACCAAACACATACTCAAAAACTTAACGATATATTCAAATTAGTGTAACGCCCGGCAAACCATCAACCAACGATTCTTAGTTCATTGACGACTGTCGTAACATCAGTAATGACTTAGTTTCAAATCCCAGCATTAAATTTCCAATCCAAGGATATCAGGCAAATCATGCTCCTAAATATAATGCTAAGGTTGATTTGGGGGAGGGGGTAATTGATCAAAAAAGAAGAGAAGAGATTTTTTTATTTTTTCCTTTAGTTTTTTTTTTTTTTTGGGTGGGGGGGGGGGGGGTTGTTGACGGTCGATATGGGTAGCCTAATTAACCTGCATCTTAGCCTTGTCCCCCGAGCATTACCCAAGGCCTTTTGTTTAGTACCACCACTGGCTGTCTAGTCACCTACTTGGTGAAGCATAATGTCAGACACTCTGGCAACCGGGCGGTAGTATTCCGGTGTTTGGTAGAAGTTTATAAGGCCTTGTTTGATGCTTAATATTACTTTCTCTCGTTACTATGGTCGCTGCAATAGCATCGTTACTGAAGCCAGAGTTCTTCTTGATGGAATCAAATATCTTCACACTGTGAATATTCAATTGACATTGATAGAATGTGATTTAAAAGTTCTGATACAGATTATCAATAAACAGGTTCAATGTCCATGGGCAATACTTACTCGTGTCAGAGAAATCTGAGATAATCTTTCACAATGGGACTCCATAACTCACATCTATAAAGAAGCTAATACTGTTACAGATTCATTAGCCTCCTTAGTTTGCACCAATAAGTGTAATTGTTTTTTTCTTATCATGAGTTTCCCATGAATATTAAGGGTGCAGTTCGACTGGAAAAGTTAGGTATGCCTAGCGTTCGTCTCATGTAATTTTATTTTTTCACTCCTATCAATAAAATTAACCTCCTAGTGGTACGACGGAAAAGTGCATCCAAAAGGGATACACTTTCCAAAATACTCATAGGCAGGGTTTTCCAAAAAAAAAAAAATTCTACCCAACCAGAGAAAAAGTGATTCAACTCATTTGAGTCCAACAATTATTCGACCAAAACATCACAAGTTTTCACGTGAAATCAGGTTAAACATGTAGTTGTCGAAACAGAGAAATCGACAAACAGGGACGAGAACTGAGAGGGCACCAATAAATATGTCGCCTTACCCGGTTATCAAACACGACTTAAATTAATTTATTTAATCAACAAGAGAGTGAACCATATGTACATAGATAATGTCTCGGTTCAATCTTGTTCACTTTCTCGAAAAAAAAAGGCACGATTTTATCAAAATCACCGTCACCTCCACTCCAGAATTTTCAAAATCTTAATGTCTGCTTCGCAGTGAAGCTTTGCATGCATGATCATAACAAACAGGCCATTTTCCAAGCCCTCCAATGCGAGGACGACAACGACAACAACAATGACCTCATCCTTTGGGACACACCTTAGGGTGTCAATGCCAAAACCTAGTGGCAGATCTGCAATTACGTCGTTGTGTTGTCACCATACTTGTCATTTGACTTTGAATATTTAGTATGCATCAGTCCTAATATATGTGACAGAAAAGGCCGGGGCTCTGAAAGAAAGAAAGACGAAAAAGCAGACACACGCAGAGAGAGAGAGAGAGAGAGAGAGAGAGAGAGAGAGAGGTGCTCAGCTAAGCTGGTGGTGGTGGTGGTGAGGGATGGATCTGGAGAGGAGCAAGGAGCAGTACAGGGAGTGCATGCACAACCATGCGGCCCAGCTGGGCACCTACGCCATCGACGGCTGCGGGGAGTACATGCCCGACCCTGGCAGCCTCGGCGGCCTGCACTGCGCCGCCTGCGGCTGCCACCGCAACTTCCACCGCAAGTACGTCGCCTTCGAGGCGGGGGCGGGCGGCGCCGGGGACAACGCAATGGTGCCCTTCTCGTCGCCCACGGGGTCGGAGGAGATGGGGGGCACCGGGGGGAAGCGGAGGGCGAGGACCAAGTTCTCCTCGGCCCAGAAGCAGAAGATGCAGCAGTTCGCAGAGGAGATCGGGTGGCGGGTGCAGCGGAGGGACGGCGGCGGCGGCGGGGACGACGAGATCACGAGGTTCTGCGAGGGGATCGGGGTGACGAGGCAGGTGTTTAAGGTGTGGATGCACAACCACAAGAACTCCTCGGCGTCCTCCTCCTCCACGACCACGGCTACCACCGCCACCACCAACACCGACGCTAACGATGCCAACAACGCAGGCAATGCCTCTCCTCTGACCCACTAGAGAGGAGACGACCGTGATAGTGCATAGAGACAGGTGGGGGAGAGAAGAGAGAGGGAGAGATGATGATGTTGGGGGGGAGGGTGTCCGTTCACCGCTGTGTGTGTGTGAGAGAGAGAGAGAAGGGAAGGACGAGAGGGGGATGGTTGAGGGGGAGAGTGCCTATGGATTTTGGGGGGAGAGAGAGAGAGGAAGAAGGGAAGGAAGAGATCGGGAGAGATGGTGGGGGAAGAGGGGGCTGTGTGTTTGTGCGTAAGAGAGGGAGAGTGAGAGTGCATCTTTGTGTGTGTATGTAAGAGAGAGAGAGAGAGAGAGAGAGAGAGAGAATGAGAGAGGAATGCGTGTCTGTGTGTGCGTGCGTGCGTGTGTCTGTGAGTGACTACTGTGTGTGTGTGTGTGAGAGAGAGAGAGAGAGAGGGGGGGGGAGGAGGGGGCAAGCAGGGAGATAAGCATCGATTTGTCATCTTTTTCTTTCATCTTCTAGCTTTGTTTGATTTTTCCTTGCGGAGGAGCTTCTCCTCCTTTGCTTCATACAGTTTGCTGCTTATTTGCTCCATTCTGTTGGATAGTTTGATTTCTGTGTACTGCTAGCTGGTTCTTGTTCGACTTTTATGTTGGCTAATTCTTCTTTCATATCAATGCTTGTTTATGAGATATTTCCGGCCGAAGAGGAGAGATACAACTACATAAACTCACACTTAACATGCTAAGCTAGAGAGAGAAAGAGGTTGGGACACACAAACAGTACAGAGAGAGAGAGAGTAAAGTGATCCATGCATTTCATTTGAGCTCTTGTTAGAGTACTGGATGGGCACTCTTGCAGAGAGACGTGAGGGAGACTACAAGATGCAAGATGCAGCTGGTAATACACACTGAAGTGAGATCTGATAATCCGGGTTCTTAATGGTGACCAGTGCCAAAAAGTTTCTGTTATCTTCTTTTCTAGCTTGAGTGCATTAATTAGCTCACTGGCAGTCACACAACACCACCATCCTCTTTTGTCTTAATTTCGCCTAGCTAGATCTCCCTCTGGTTCCTCTGCTTTTATTTTATTTATTTTATTTTATTTTATTTATTTATTTTTATTTTTTTTTTTGGGGGGGGGGGGGAGGGGGGCGGGGAGACGACGTGGGTGGCCCTCCTCACTCCCTGCTCTTTAACCCTAACCAGAGAAGGGAGGAGGGGAGGAACCCACCAGAAAGGGGTCTCTGCTGCTGGTGGTGGGGGGTGGCCCTGCACCCCCCGCAGCCACACAAATCTTTGCTTGCTGCAGGGTTTGCCCAGTGACCCCCTCTTGTTTGTTTCCCAGGATACAAACAAAACGGGCAGCAAGAACGGCTCAGACTGGGCCGGTGGGCCCGGGCCGTGACGGCGCCCGGGCGAGCCAGGCGACCCGGCTCGCTCCCAGGCTGCGGGGGGCGAGGGGACCCAGTGCTCGTTTTGCAGATATACCCCCTCCCCTCCTCCTATGGTTGAGAGTACCCCCACATGAAGCTAGCGTGTCTGAAACTATAATAAATACTTGTATGCTCCCCTACGTACGGAAGGATCTGTACACTTGTATGCTTTCCAGTTTCCACTGCGACCGTAATCTTTTCCTCCACCCTGTTTGCTCATTTTTTTATGGCGGCCGCGCGAGGTAGTCTTTATTAATTTGACGACTTCTTGTGAAATTTCTTTCACTGGGTACTGGGGAGTATACTGGACTCTCATGTTTTTAGTTATATACATAGAGTATTGTTTTATGTTATAATGCAACATTCCTTCTCGTTGGTTTAAAAATTAGGCGAAAATCTTATTTCTACGTAGAAAATAACATCTGCGTAGAAACTCGTACCATCTATTTTTTCACTTGTAAAATGTGATACGTACTCCCTAGAAAATCATAGGACTGAAATATTTTTTAACATTGACATATGAACGAAATATTTTATTATAAGAATAAAATATTTAATATATGAATAAAATATTTTATTTAATTATAAAATAAATTAATAAAAATATTTTGTAAAAATAATATTTTATTATAAGAATAAAATATTTGTTCCGTAAACGAAATATTTTCTTTATCTATAGAAATAAAAAACTATTTTTTTATAAAAATAATATTAGTATATGAACGAAATAGTATGTTACAATAAATTTAATAAAATATTTCAATCTTATATGAAATATTTCGTTCATGTAACATAATCTTTCGTTTATATGTAAAATATTTCAGTCTTATATTTTTATATCAAATGCGTTCCGCATTTAATATTTCAAAAAAGAGTGTACGAGTCTGACCCGATTACCATTTTATCGGTAAAAATAATCTTTTGACCTTATTTTTAGACTAATTAGAGAATATATTACATAATGATGTCATTTTATACATTAAATTTAATCCACAGATCGCATTACTCGTACATATGCATGTACGGACTCAACCAAAGTCAGTTCGTGTATCTGATCGATCATATTTTGTCTTGTTCTCAGCCCATTCACTGCATGTACACGTCTTCACAGTGGGCAATTGAGAAATTTTCGTACGTACGTGTTCCTTTGTCTATCGTTGGATATATATATATAATTAATGCACTGAACATTTTGTTGCATAACACATTATTATATATATTGTTAATACTGGTGCTAATGATTGTAATTATTACGATCCTAGTCATCATCATCATCATCATCATCAGAGTCTTATCCCAATTAATTGGGGTCGACTACATGAATCATGTTCCGTCAAAGATTTCTATCAAGTGCAATATTCATATTTAAACTCAAAGAACTAATGTCCTTCCTAATAACATCGCACCATCTCATTTTAGGCCTTACTCGAGCTCTTTTACTAGCATCCACTAAGATTTGGTCACATCTTTTAACCGGCGCTGAGTTAAGGCGACGAAACACATGGCCAAACCACCTGAGTCTATTTTCTCTCATTTTACTATCAATTGGAGCTATCACTAAGTCCTTACGGATGCGCTCATTCTTAATCCTGTCTTTCTTAGTCTTGCCACACATCCATCTCAACATCCTCATCTCTGCTACACACATTTTGTGGATGTGTTCCTTTCGTACTGCCCAACACTCGGTACCATACAACAAAACAGGTCTCACAGCCATTCTATAAAGCCTCCCTTTGAGTTTCACAGGCATACGACGATCACAAAGGACACCTGATGCATTTCTCCATCTTAATCAGCATGCCTTAATCCTATGTGTAACGTCATCATAAATCTCCCCATTCTCTTGTATGATAGACCCTAAGTATCGAAAGCTACTACTCTTCGGAATGTTATGTCCATCAATTAGAACCATGTCTTCCTGAACCACTCTCCCATTACTAAAATTACAGTGCATAAACTCTGACTTGCTCCTACTAATTTTAAAATCTTTATACTCCAAGGCAAGTCTCCAACGCTCTAACATAGCATTTAGAGCAACAATACTCTCATCAATTAAAATAATATCGTCTGCAAATAGCATACACCAAGGGATATCCTCGTGCAATTGTTTAGTTACTTCATCCGTAACTAAGGCAAAGAGATAAGGACTTAGTGTAGAACTTTGATGCAAACCTATAGAAACGGAAAATTCACCAGTCTCCCCAGCAATAGTTCGAACACTAGTAATAACACCGCCGTACATATCCTTAATCAAATCAACATATCCTTAAGAGATTCCTTTCTTTCTTATCAACGTATATTTGTACGTACTAATATGTATATATAAAGGGCTAATTTTATAAACCGGATCTAACTCTTCATGAATTATTTATTTATTTATTTATTTATTTCTTATAAATATCTATATATATATATATATTAACAATCTTCTGCGCTGAATATATATATATATATATATATATATATGGGACGTCTAAGCACATTTATTAGGACGTTACACGAGCAAGATCCAAGTACGTACAAATATGTTGTAAGAAGGGCACACATGCAAAAAGGCCCCTTTCTGTTTGATTAGTAGCGTAGGTCATGTCGCCTTTGGATGGAGGTGCCGGGCGAGCACGGGGGCTTGGAGAGGGATGGCTCGATCATGAGGTGACGGGCATCAGAGGCCAATTACTTCACGTGGGACGCCCATTTGGGGGCAAACCTCGCCATCTTCCTCTTGTTCGCTTGTCTCTTCCCAGAATCTCCTTTGCGTTGATTTCCTTCTGATGATGATGCGATGGGCCGGGGGCAGCGCAAAAAAAGCCCTCCCTTCCCCCTAATCATATCATTCATGCCCACACCCACACGAGAAGCAGCATGCTTAATTTATAATATGGGCTTGCGTGTATATATATATATATATATATATATATATATATATATATATATATATATATATATATATATATATATATATATATATATTCAGATGGAAAGATGTAGTGGGGGACACTAATTAGGGATGGGTCTATGCAAAATTAATATATATTCTTACGAGTTACGTTTCACACATTTGGCATTACCGGGACTGAGTTCACCCACATGTGAGTTAATTTTGTCGTACTTTGTTTGCAAGCCCCGAGTAAAAATTGAGATGAGAATATTTGGGTACAGGGGTGATGATTTTAGTACGTCATAAAATAAAGTAAAATGTCTATTTTTGATATCACCAATTTTGAACCGGTAAAAATAAGCCCTCTTTTTATTTTAAAATTGCCATTTCTAAACTCTTATATGTCCTTGTTTCTTGTGTTGAGTTGGAAGTCGATCGAAATTGGTTAAAAAGGAGTATGATCACATGGGTCAGCTCACTTTGAATCCCGGAGATTTATGACATGTCAAACATTTTAAAGAGACGAGATTACTGTCAGATCATGGATGATCGCGAGGGGTAGCCACCTCGAGAGAGATTCCTGCGTGCAAGAGAAGGAAAGCAATAAGGGGCCCGGGGTTGAGATCTCAGGGAAAACTCTTTCGATATTTAAGTCAACAGTGGTAAGAGCTATACGTGTGAGATGGAGGCAAGGGGGTGTGGGCACGAGATTACTCCTCACTAGTGAAGTGGCTAGAATTACCTTACCTTTCCGGAGAGCTTCCTTAGGTTTATATAGTGATTCATTCTCTTTCTGGGGTAGAGGAAGAGGGAGTGCTTAGGGGGCGTTACATCCTTGATGTGGGCTCTCCACCGTTCGAGGGCACTTACCCTTCTCTTAACCCCTGGACTTCCCACGGTTAGGTATGCTCGGTCGCCCCTAGGGCTTTCCCCGAGTTAGGAGGTACTGTTATTCACAATCCCGAGCCAGGAAGTTACATGGGCTATGTCGGTCCAAATGAGTTGGGCCTCCTGATGAGTGGGCCCAATAAGGGAGGTTGTCACTCGTTGGGCCAGGTAGGCCTCGATGGGCTATTTGGGCCGTGTGTATAGTGGGCCACAAATCTCCCCCTCTCCACTTGCCCCCTACTCCCTGCTGACACCCATTTTTAACTTACAAGTTGAGCTATTTCTGTTATTCTCCTTTATAATGCTCCAAATTATCCGTTGCTTTGGAGTCTTCTTTGACCGCATTTCGAGTCCATTTCTTCACCATTTTTTGAGCCCATTGAGTTTTAGAGGCCTTTATCTTCAATTCCTAAGTTTTGGGTCGGTTCCGGATAGTTCGGGAGGCCGAACGGGCGTCCAGAAGGATCCTGCACAAACTCATGGCCGCGGTCTCCTAGGAGACCGCGTTCTTAGTGAACAGTACTTTTTATTATTATTGTTTTTTATTCGCCATGGTAGCGGTCTCCTAGGAGACCGCCTTCATAAGAAGGCGGTCACCTAGGTGACCGCGTTCTACTCGAAATTTTTATTTTTATTTATTTTTAATATCAAGTGACGGTCTTCAAGAGACCGCCACTTTCAAGTAGCAATCTCATGAAGACTGTTTCTTCATGAATTTGCCCGAAAACCTCTCGGACGTGATCCCTTCAAATGGCAGTCATCCCATGGCTGTTTCTTCAAATGGCGGTCCTTGCATGACCATTTTCTTCAAGTTGCGGCCGTGCGATAGACTGGTTTCTCATAAAAGAATTCGGATGATTCTGAACTCCGATTTCTTTGCCGCAAGACTCTTTGGACTCCTTGTTGACACCATTTTCGAGGGAGATAAGCCTCCACCTCGGTTTCCATCGATCCATGACTCTTATCCTCACTATTATCTCGTGGTTCATGCACATATATCCCATATTTTGGTTGTTTATCCTCGGATTTAAACCCTAGCGTTTCTGCAACTCTATAAATAGTGCCTAGTTTGCAGTGCGCGAAGGGGGGCTCTTCTTCGGTTCGGGGCAAAGCCATGCCATATCGCTACCTCGTTTCTTCGACCTCAACCTGAAGAGGGAAGTATTGGCTACATTTTTCAACGTTTAGGGCTTTCTATCTCTCTTTCTTCTCTTAGTTATTCCCCTTTACTCTTTGTAAATCATCACAATATGCACTTTCTGCACTCTGCTGCACTTTTCTTCATTTTGCATGCACATTTCCCGCAGTTATACTGCATGTTAATTTCTCCTATTTGTTCTATTCTTATCACAACACACACATCTATCTTTTGCACATATTTAGAGGGGTTAAAAACCTCCCCCGATGTGTTCTCCCCCTTTATTTCATGCTCTTTATCACTTCGGGATAGATGCTACACTTGTATATTCTAATGGGTTTTTGCCTTGTCTTTATCTTTGTTTCGCAGGAGAGCATGAATAGAACATGAGGCCCTCTTCTTCTAGCCGACTGGAAGGTGAGGAGGTGTCATCCCACAAGGTTCCCGCATCCCGTTTCTCAAGTGCGATCACGTCTTCATCCTTGCTTTCCAAGGTACGCGGCGCCATTGCATCTTCTTCCTATACCTTTTGGCGTTGTTAATCCTTGGTGGCAATCACGGTACATTTTTCTATCTTTTTATCGCCCTTTTTCCTTTGCCTTGTTCATGCTTATTATGCATATTATTTGCTTAGTTTGGGGGTGGGGTAGATATAAACATCGACAACCTTGATTTTTTGGCAATCACGATGGGACACCTAGTGCCCATTACGTCATTCATGTTCTCCTACAAAGTTTGGTGTGTGTATATCCATATTTAGGTAGTGTTTCCTTGCTTATTTTTGTTGTTATGTGTGGTTTTCTGCTCTGGGAGACAGTAACGGCCTTACTCAGACCGCTAACATCATATAGTGGCCCTTCTGGGAGCCGTCACTTGCAAGCACAAGTCTCTAGGGTAAGTAGTGGCCATCCGGGGACCACTACTTGCTTTGTGGCAGATCCTGCGGCAGGTTCTCAGGGGCCTTGTTCTTCGACGATTTAATTCACCTCCCGAGCTCATGTCGCACTGTTTTTGGTCTTATTGTGTAGCCCTTTATATTGTCTTCATTTTCATATATCATTTGCATGCATTTGGCCATATTTTCATAATTTAAAAGTGTCTTGATTTTCACATTTTGTACAAGAAATCTGCGCACAGACTCTCAGGTACGCTGTTCATTGATGATTTAAATTACTTTTCGGGGTCTGTTTGTGCCGTTTTTTTGTTCTATCTTGTAGTCCTTCATATTTTCTTCATTTCCATATATAATTTGCATCCATATTGTTGAGTTTTCATAATTTAATCTTGCCTTACTTTTTCAGTTTTATGCTAGAATTCAGCATGCACTCCGGTGCACATAGGGTCATGCATTGCATACTATAGTTACATTCCTACCTTGGTAAGTGTGACGACCAGGACTCTGGATACCGGATATACCCGATAGGATTATCGAGTAGACCCGATACCACTTGGAACCCGTGAAGCCTCCCAAGAGCTGTAAAGCTCCGAAGGGATAAAAGGATTGTTGTGTATACATTGAAGCCCTAGATATAATAGTAAGTAATTAAATTTCATTAATCAGGTTTGCTAAAGTAGCAGAAATAAAATTACTTTTTAATTAACAGTTTAAATTAACAATAGAATCTAGTCCAAAGAAAAGACAAGTATAGTCTAATAGGAAGAAAAACGTACACTGAGGTCGGGGGAAGCCCGATGCAGGTACCGCTGGCAATTACGAACAGACATGCCACGCCAGGAACCGCAAGGAAACAGAGATGACCACACCTGAAAAGTAGGGGTGAGCCTCGTGTCACTGGCTCAATAGGTGTCACGCAGATCCCTACTGGAAACAACGCAGTAACACGCTACAACAAAACAGCAGTAGTAGTAAAGCAAAAAAGAAAGCAGGAACATCAGTGCTAAACTACTACAGGAAAGCTGTAAAAGAAGGAGTAGGAACTACTAAAGAAAAGGGGAAGAGGCCGTACCAGACAAAACACGACTGCCGAAGGAAGTACGGCCCCCTAAACTACTCTGAACAGCAACATAAAGGTGAACCCTGATCTCACAAAGTTAGGAGTTAGCGATCCATCGACACGACACCAGGCCTAAGCTAGGACTCACGAAAATAGGCAAAAAGGCCTAGAAGAGACCTAGACAGATATAGAACACTAAAGCATACACGACTAGATTGCCGTTCACGCTACACAGAGCCGACCTCGGGTAAATTCAAGAACAGACTAACCCGGAAAAGGTCACGACACGAAGAACAAGAAACATGGAAGTCACGTGTCACGTGACGGAAGCTCCTCCTCACTAGAAGAACAGCCAGATGCATCCACTGACGTCTTACATTGCGCCATGAGTATCTCCCTACGAACGTCGAGAACGACGGAGACAGAGATACTTACTGAACTGAACCAGGAACTACAGTAACGAGTGACTAGTCAGGGACACGCCTGTCGGCGTTCGTCCAAACTCCCCTGACCACGTGTCCACACACATGCTCAATGCCTTGAGCCAGGCCTCTAGCTAGTTTCCCCCCCCAGCAGGACACTACTGTACGTAAGGCAAGGGAGCCTACAGAAACTAGCCTAAAAATCGTATCTCGGGAACTGCCCCGCCACCACTCCCAGGTGGGCTGACATTCGAGGTCGTCGGACTACGACTAGTTGAGGCTCACTAGACACAGAGACTCCGAAACATGAGTGCTGAAGTACAGACAGGCTAGGCACGCACTGTCACACGTACTACAAAGCACCAAGCGTGAAGCACGAGGCAACATACCAAAACTGTCACCAGACTCAGGACAAGGAAACTAGACCTGCTGACACAACGATCTTTGAGTCTCACGACTCGGGGTCAAGATCGTCGCACAAGCAGAACAAGCCGCCAATCAGCCTAATCCTAAGTCACAGGGAATGACAAATCCATGTGAAATGAAACACGGAGACCTGAGGGAACACCAAGACCCTCAACGCACCTGGACACACAACCCGAGGTAAGATAGCACCTCAAGGTGTCTAGAACCATGTCTTGAGCTGGACAGATGCCGAGACACTCACAAGGTCACTTTTCAACCATTAGGCCTCACCGGGTTGACCAGAAACCTAACAATGACTCTGAAGTGATACGGAACACTAATCACTGCACAAATACTCCTAGCTACCTTATAGCATGGTCATAGCCCTCATAGGACATCAAAAGACATCCACGGGACAACGGCAAACCATGAGGTCAAGCCACGACGATTGGAAACAGAAACCACGGGAAGCAACACTTTGGGGAATGGCAGTCTATAGCTCGGCCGCTAACCAACGTAAGCGGTCGGGTGAAGGGCCGCTACACCCCAAAGAGAACCAGACTCTAGCGGTCCTAGAGTGGGCCGCTAGGGGACTGTAGCGGTCAAGGATTAGACCGCTAAAGCCAGTCAACCCTGAATCGACCTACTCAGTTAAACCACCAAGCGGTCCAATACTGAGCCGCAGCACGGACCCACACAATCTACCATTGGGCTACAAGAGAGACCGTCCTAACCGACTTAAAAGTTTGACCATTGGTCAAACGGCACATAGCGGTCTATAAAAGGGCCGATAGAAGGAAGAGGCGGTCGAAGGTTAGGCCGTTAACCTTACCGACTTAAAACATTGACTCGGTCAAACGGACTGTAGCGGTCCGACGATGGGCCGCTACACGACTCCAGGCGGTCGGAGCTAGGGCCACTAGCTCGAACCGACCTAAAACCGTTGACTCATTCAACGAACCATAGCGGTCGAACCAAGGGCCGCTACAGTAAGCGTCGTGGTCTATCGTAAGACTGCTCAGCCCAACCGATATACGGACATCGTCTAGCGGTCCACTAATGGGCCGCTGGACAAGGCATAGCGGTCCAACGAGGGGCCGCTAACCCAAATAAATGGTCTATCGTGAGACTGCGATGACCCGAACCGACTTAAGACTAACCGACACGCTATGGAGTGTGGCGGTCTAGCATGGGGCCGCCAGAGACAAGAAATGGTCTCTGGAACGACCACGAGCACGTTAACGGCGGGAAAACAGGGGAATGGCCGGATCCGGCCGTTCCACGCCCCATTCGGGTCTAAACGAAGGGGAAAGGGTCTTAATCGACAAAAATAACCTTCCACAGGCCGGAAGGGGTCCATGCAACATCTAAATTGCAAGAAACGGGCGATTCTATCGAATCGACCCCAATTGGGTCACCGGGGTTCCCGGGCTCGAACCGGCCCCAAATGACGACCAATCGCCATGAAATCAGCGGAAATGGAATACAGACATGCCGGGGGTCACAATGAAACTAATCTTGTCGAAAACCATCACCGTTTTTTTGTGAACGCGCACACCCCCCGAGCATACTTTTCTTGAAACCAAACAAAATCCACTCATATGCACACCGTTCGACGTGAAACTGCGAGGGAACATAGAGGTGAAGTAGGTGATCCATGTCCCTACCTCCCCCAAAGATTCCGTGCGCCGAAGCGACTAAACCGTGCCGAAAACTGCCAAACGAACAAACCACGCCGACTTTGAATCCACCGAGGGATCGCGCCAACGTACGCTCCATCCGTCACTCCATCACGCTCTAGGTTCACTCCATCGCGTCCCCGCCTCAGCCAGCTCACCAACGGTGCGCGCCCCGCGTTGAGAGGAGCAGAGGGGAGAGAGAATGAGAGAGAGGAAGTGAGGGTGAGAAATGAAAGGGAGGAGAGAGGAAAAGGAAAGAAATAGAAGAAAATTAGGAATTTTCCTAATTTTTCAAAATTCTGATATTTGTGCCTGAAAATACACTAATTCTGAAAAATATGTAAAAATAGTCAAAACGATCCGTGAGAAGAGCACAACGCAACTGTAGCGTCCTCGAGTCGATGAACTGGAGAATAAACTCACCACAGGGTTCCGTAACTTATATGAGAGAAAAATTCACGTGGATCGTGAAACTCAACTCAGGACCCACAAAAGCGATCCGAAAGCTCTCTGATAAGGATCCGAAAGAACCAGAGTATTACAGCCTCCCCTCCTTCAAGAAATTTCATCCTCGAAATTAAAGGAGCTAGCAAGAAGCAGGGAAGAACAAACCCAACACGCTAACACGGAGCTAGACGAATCTCAAAAAACACAATTCAGAGGAACACTGTCAGACCATAATCACAAGCACAGGCTCTGGATCTCAAGGGAAATCAATCCAAGGGACGAGCATCATACACGAGTGAACACAAGCCTGACACCTCCGAAACAAGGCAACGTCGCTTACGTCTCACAGGAAAGGAGACACGACTCATGCCACGACAACAGCAACCGATAACACAAAACGACAGACACAGCAAGCATCAGCTTAAACCAGGAATTGAGAGCTCGACATATCGGCTCTAGTGCCAAAGGTAATCACGAAACCTGGCACACAGGATGATAACGACAGCACCGGACCACAAACACAATCAAGTCAGCCCTCACTCAGATATTACATCTGATCGAGTCGCATGCGAACTCTACCAGGAAAGAAGAGTACATCACAACTAACCGACAAGATCATGGTCCACACGATGCTAAGACCGAATCACAGGGAAACAACGACAAAATGACAACGACAGTAGCAGCAATACTTGCAAAATCTCGGCTCCATACTGAACACAGAACCACGGAACACACCCGCAAGCTGGGTTACATCAAGGCACAATAACAGCTGAACATACGACTACAATGGACTAGTCATGTAACAAGCAGCTTACCAAGGAAAGACCCACAACAACAACAACAACAACAACAATCTCGGTAAGCGTATCTCGAGGACCATGATCACGCCCTGAGAACACAACACCCAAGAAAAAGTTACAAGGAAGCGGAGGGTACTCAACCCACAGAAATGCCGATAGATTCCCCAATACTCATAAATGCCAGTGCCAACACCATAATGCCTCCAAGAACAATGGCACGGCAACACACAACATCAAGGCATATGAAGCCAAGACGAAGTCACACCGAGAAGAACAATTCTCTCAACTGGCCAGAATCTTACAACCAACAATGCTCGACCCGTGGGTGACCAGCCCACACACTTCCGCTGCGCACTCAAACAACGCACACAAGCATCAGAAATACCAGAGTATCCGCATCTCAGTACACACACGGCGCCATCGCAATCTAACACGCCACGAGTACTGATCCTGCAAACAACCGATCACAAGTAGCCTAAGTGCAAACTAAGAAGAGCACCAGCTTCAGCACAAAGCACAAAGAAAGGCTAATCTCAGCTTATCCTCACGTCCTGGAAACAATTACTGAATCTTCACAACGCTTTAGCCACTAGACACGGCATGACGAACATGGTGCACAACGGCTTCTAACATAGAATTGCATCCAAAGCCAAGCAACCGTCGAACAAGAAGCAGATCAGGTTCATAATAAACATAGTCCACACTTAAGTAGACACGGGACAAAGGCATCACCAAGACAACACTTCCAAGGCTTACCTCGAAAAGACTCCACCAAACAGGACGAGAAGCATCAAGCTCGACTAACAACAACTCACCAGAAGGAAAAATCCTAGGCTCGCCCGAGCATCTTCTTAAACAAGGAATCTAATCGACCACTTCAACAGAAGAGAAACACCTCAGAAGCTGAACAGACTCAAGCTGGGATGACCAAAACAACATAAGAATGTGAATGGCCATCATACCAACCAGAAAAGTTACCAGCCACCTGAACAAGCCACGGGAAAATCTTGAACAGTGTACTTCAGATTCGCACCTGCCGGTGAACTCTGCCAAGTACAGCACGATCGAGACAAACACAAGGATGAAAAAGAGCGTCCCGTCACATCCTGACGAGGGCAAAACCATCTTGCACAATGCTGACACAGCACGCACAAGACCACACACGGAAACAAAATGACAAAGAATCACAAATGTACGCCAGCAGTAGACTGTACTGGACCTTCAAGACTTTGAATACTGTAATATCTCAGATTCCCATGTACTTGGACACAATAGTGCTCTGATACCACTTGTGACGACCTGGACTCTGGATATCGGATATACCCGATAGGATTACCGAGTAGACCCGATACCACTTGGAATCCGTGAAGCCTCCCAAGAGCTGTAAAGCTCCGAAGGGATAAAAGGATTGTTGTGTAGTACATTGAAGCCCCCGATATAACAGTAAGTAATTAAATTTCATTAATTAGGTTTGCTAAAGTAGCAGAAATAAAATTACTTTTTAATTAACAGTTTAAATTAACAACAGAATCCAGTCCAAAGGAAAGATAAGTACAGTCTAACAGAAAGAAAAACGTACACTGAGGTCGGGGGAAGCCCGACGCAGGTACCGCTGGCAACTACGAACAGACACGCCACGCCAGGAACCGCAAGGAAACAGAGACGACCACACCTGAAAAGTAGGGGTGAGTCTCGTGTCACTGGCTTAGTAGGGGTCACGCGGATCCCCACTGGAAACAATGCAGTAACACGCTACAACAAAATAGCAGTAGTAGTAAAGCAGGACAGAAAGCAGGAACAATAATGCTAAACTACTACAAGAAAGCTGTAAAAGAAGGAGTAGGAACTACTAAAGAAAAGGGGAAGAGGCCGTACCAGACAAAACACGATTGCCGAAAGAAGTACAGCTCCCTAAACTACTCTAAACAGCAACAGAAAGGTGAACCCTGATCTCACAAAGTTAGGAGTTACCGATCCGTCGACACGACACCAAGCCTAAGCTAGGACTCACGTAAATAGGCAAAAAGGCCTAGAAGAGACCTAGACAGATACAGAACACTAAAGCATACACGACTAGATTACCGTGCACGCTACACAGAGCCGGCCTCGGGTAAAGTCAAGAACAAACTAACCCGGAAAAGGTCACGACATGAAGAACGAGAAACACGGGAGTCACGTGTCACGTGACGGCATCACCTACTCATTAGAAGAACAGCCAGATGCATCCACTGACGTCTTACACTGCGCCATGAGTATCTCCCTACGGACGTCAAGAACGACGGAGACTGAGATACTCACTGAACTGAACCAGGAACTACAGTAACGAGTGACTAGTCAGGGTCACGCCCGTCGGCGTTCGTCCAAATACCCCTGACCACGTGTGCACACACAAGCTCAATGCCTTGAGCCAGGCCTCTAGCTAGTTTTCTTCCCTAGTAGGACGCTACTGCAAGGGAAGGGAGCCTACAGAAACTAGCCTAAAAATCGTATCTCGGGAACTGCCCCGCCACCACTCCCAGGTGGGCTGACATTCGAGGTCGTCGGACTACGACTAGTTGAGGCTCACTAGACACAGAGACTCCGAAACATGAGTGCTGAAGTATAGACAGGCTAGGCACGCACTATCACACGTACTACAAAGCACCAAGCGTGAAGCACAAGGCAACACACCAAAACTATCGCCAGACTCAGGACAAGGCAACTAGACCTGCTGACACAATGATCTTTGAGTCTCACGACTCGGGGTCAAGATCATCGCTTAAAGGGGAACAAGCCGCAAATCAGCCTAATCCTAAGACACAGGGAATGGCAAATCCATGTGAAATGAAGCACGGAGACCTGGGGGAACACCAAGACCCTCAACGCACCTGGACACGCAACCTGAGGTAAGATAGCACCTCAAGATGTCCAGAACCATGTCTTGAGCTGGACAGATGCCAAGACACTCACATGGTCACCTGTCAACCACTGGGTCTCACTGGGTTGACCAGAAACCTAACAATGACTCTAAAGCGATACGGAACACTAATCACTGCACAAACACTCCTGGCTACCTTATAGAATGGTCATAGCCCTCATAAGACATCAAAAGACATCCACGGGACAACGGCAAACCATGAGGTCAAGCCACGACGATTGGAAACCGAAACCATGGGAAGCAACACTCTGGGGAATGTCGGTCTATAACTCGGCCGCTAACCAACATAAGCGGTCGGGTGAAGGGCCGCTACACCCCAAAGAGAACCAGACTCTGGCGGTCCTAGAGTGGGCCGCTAAGGGACTGTAGCGGTCAAGGATTAGGCCGCTAAAGCCAGTCAACCCTGAACCGACCTACTCAGTCAAACCAACAGGTGGTCCAATACTGAGCCGCCACACGGACCCACGCGATCTACCATTGAGCCGCCAGAGACACCGTCCTAACCGACTTAAAAGTTTGACCATTGGCCAAACGGCACATAGCGGTCTATAAAAGGGCCGCTAGAATGAAGAGGTGGTCGAAGGTTAGGCCGTTAACCTTAACCGACTTAAAACATTGACTTGGTCAAACGGACTGTGGCGGTCCGACGATGGGCCGCTACACGACTCCAGGCGGTCGGAGCTAGGGCCACTAGCTCGAACCGACCTAAAACTGTTAACTCATTCAACGAACCATAGCGGTCGAACCAAGGGCCGCTACAGTAAGCTTCGCGGTCTATCGTAAGACCGCTCAGCCGAACCGACATACGGACATCGTCTAGCGGTCCACTAATGGGCCGCTGGACAAGGCATAGCAGTCCAACGAGGGGCCGCTAACACAAATAAACGATCTATTGCGAGACCGCGATTACCCGAACCTACTTAAGATTAACCGACACGCTATGGAGTGTGGCGGTCTAGCATGGGGTCGCCAGAGACAAGAAACGGTCTTTGGAACGACCACGAGCATGGTAACGGCAGGAAAATAAGGGAATGGCCGGATCCGGACGTTCCACACCCTATTCGCTTCTAAACGAAGGGGAAATAGTCTTAATCAAAAAAAATAACATTCCACAGGCCGGAAGGGGTCCATGCAACATCTAAATCGCAAGAAACGGGCAATTCTATCGAATTGACCCCAATTGGGTCATCGGGGTTCCCGGGCTCGAACCGGCCCCAAATGACGACCAATCGCCACGAAATCGGTGGTGTTGTGAATGTGATTTTGATGATTACAAAATGTCTTTGTTGCTTGGCCTTGTGTGGATGCCCTTGTTGTTTGGCCTTGTGTGGAAATGGTTGTGGAAATGATGTTGTGGAAATGATCACAAACTACTTTTATTGGGATATCATGTCGATGCATTTGTGACTCTATAAGGCTCATATGTGCTTTGATGCTAGCACATTGCATTGTGGAAAACATGCTTGGATAAATGTCATATTGAGCCTCATATCATGCATGGTAATGCTAAATGATTGATATCATGCATGGTAATGCTAAATGATTGATTGAGATGCAAATACCATTGCTAGCCCCCAAGGTAATGATGTGTGGATTGATGAGAGTTTGGATGATGATCAAATTGAATGTGACTCAATATTATTTTATGTGGCTTGGCTCCTTACTCTTTGAATTCCAAATCTATACTATCATGCTATGGTGAATGATATTTGGAATTTCATGACTATGTGTATGAATGACTCAACCAATCAACAAGAAATGTGAACTCAGATAAAACAATGAGGACTGAATTTGGAACTCATATGAGGATCTTAAGATGAAAATGTTATCAAAGCATTTATGTGTCTCATGCAAGTGCTTTCATGTTCATACTTCATGTCATTTGGGTCTCGGCCTCAAAACGAGCTTCATATGTTAATGCATGACCCATATATTTTGATCTTGATCTAACATCTTGCTTTATCATGTTTTTCAGGATGAAAAATCATGGTGGATCTTCATAGGATTATGGTAATATTTAAGTAATTGTTTCCCATTGATTTGATGGTATTTTTAGTGATTTTTCAGGCCCAAACAAGAAGGGGTCGACCCATGGGGTTGATCCTCTCAGGTTCTGTTCAAAACAGAACCATTTTTGTGAAAGCTGCCTGAAAGGGTCGACCCCTGGGGTCGACCCTCCATGGAAGGGTCGACCCCTGGGGTCGACCCCTGTAACCCAGAACCAAAGTGTTGGTTCTGTTTGGGTTCTGGAAATCTGATGGTCGACCCCTGTAAAACAGAACACAAAATCAGTTCGGTTTGGCTTCTGTTTGCCCGAGGGTTGACCCCTTCAGTTCCGACCTCCAGCCGCCATTGTTGACCACCGTTTTCTTACTCCAAAAGTCTTCCAATCCGAGTCCAACTTCCACAAATCACTCCATAACTTGTGGATCTTGTCCAAGGGCTGTCTCTTGACCATCCCAAACACTTATATACTTCTCTTTGGGTCACAAACCCTAAGGAGAGAGGTGAGATCCGATTTTTGGGTGTGTTTGCTAACCCTAGTGTGTGCAGGTCGAAGGTAGCAGCTCCATGGCTTCTTCCACGTTGTTGTGAGCTTGGATGTGAAGGGAAGAAGGTGTTTTCAAGTCTCCAATCAACCATCTATTGGAAGCTACGTGGAGAATCAAGATACAAGCATCATCCATGCAAGAATCAATCATTCTTCTTCAAGAACGGGTTTCATACTTCAGAAGCATTCAAATATGTTCAAAGGAGAGAAAGGGGGAGCTCTAATCACTGCAACATATTCTTCATTCAGATTTCTCAAAATCATTGTTGATTGAGCTTGAATATCTGTTTTAAGACTTCTTAGGATGGTTTTATAAGTCTTATATCCACTCTCTCTTGCATACATATATATGAGATGCGAATTGTGTTATTCAACAATCCTAATGCTCATGTGATCCTTGTATAGGATGAAGATGAAGAGGGGGATCTCTGAACCGTTCATTTCTATTATCTTGTTTGAGATTAGCTTAAAGTTTGAGCTTATCATTTCTATCTGTTTTTTTCAGGTGAAGAAGAAATTGGAAGAAGGAAATGACATGCATCTTGAGGCGAGGGAGAAGATGATGTCAAGATTATGATCATCTGTCAAAGAGCAAGGAGAATCAGATTTTGCTGAAGAAGGGGGAGCCTTATACTTGATGCATCTGTCTAGTTTTCATTTCTATAATTTGTTTGGAGGGTCATAGCATATATGTGTTTTTGGTTCATAAACATTTGAGATAATGCTTTGTGTGGGTGTTCGGAGAAAGGGTTCTCCGAGTGTGTGTGTTGTCGTGTGTGCATCATTTTGTGCGGAGTATATCCGCGTGTGTGGTTGGGCATAACTTGGGGTGTGTTCCCCGTGTGTGGTTGGGAGTTTACTCCTGTGTGGTTGTGTAGGCATTGTCCTACGTGTGTGTGGACGGAGTTGTGACTCCGTGTGAGGAATTTGTTCGAGGTGTGTTCCCCAGTGGTGTGTGTGTGTGTGTGTGCCGCTGTGGCAGTAGGTTGAGGCAAGGCCTCGTGTGTGTGGTTTGCTGCGAAAGCAGCGTGTGTGTGTTGGGGTTCGTCCCCGTGTTGCTACATTTTGTAGCGTGTAGTGAAGCCTCACCGATTTGGTGAGGGGTGGACGTAGGGATCCCGTCGTGGTCCCGAACCACCTTAAAAATCCCCGTGTCTTGTGGTTTGATTCTTGTGATTGTGTGTTCTCTATCCTATATGTTTGTGCAATCGTGTGAGCTCGGTGAGATTGAGTGAATCTAGTGTAAACATGTTTAGATTAAATTACTCAATCTTGTATATTCCGGTGTATGCTAGTTGTGTTTTTAATTGGACATAGTATTTAGTAGAAGGATCTATTCACCCCCCTCTAGATCCGTATTCTTGCACTTCGGGACCCAACAATTGGTATTAGAGCGAGGCTCTGTTGTCCCTGGATCTTGCGATCTACAGAGTGATCCCAGTGCATTCTACAATCATGAATTTTTCTGTTGAACATGTCTCAATGAATTGTTTGCCAATCTTCACTGGTTCGGATTTTGATTCATGGCTAGGCAAACTTTGTATGGTGATCAATTCTATTAATCCTAGTCTTTGGAAATTGATTTATCATGGTCCACACATATTACCTCTAGATGAGACCAAGTGGTCTAATCAGGATAAAATGATGCATCATGATAATGTTACTGCTTTGAGTTTATTGAAAGCTTCCGTAAATACTAACAAGTATCCATTTATATCTTCTTGTAGGACGGCAAAGGAGCTTATGGACCGGTTGATCAAAGCTCAAGAAAAGGAAAGGCAAAAATGTCCCATGGCCGATGATGCTGATCAAAAAAGTGATGAAAATGCAGAACATGTAAAATCTGATTCTGAAGAATTTACTCTTGATGATCTTGTTGAAGCTTATGATGAGTTGAAAAAATAATATAAGAAAGTCAAGTCAGAAAATAGAAAATTGAAAAAGAAATCTGAAAACTTGGTCCATGAAAATGGTTCTTGTGATAAATGTTATGAGCTTGTTAACTTCAATGAACTTTTAGAGCATGATGTTGAATGTCACAAAGAAACCATTGCTTGTTTGAGAAATGAAAATGTTACCCTCAAGAACATAATTGATCAATTGGAGAAAATTGAAAAAGATCTAAGAAACAAAATGGAATCAAACTCTATTGATCACGATATTTGTAATGAATTGATTATGAATGATAAACTTACAAATGAAAATGAAGAACTTAAAAAGGAGAACAGTGCGATGCAAATTCAAATCTCCCTGCTTGAAAGTAGATTGAAAAAGCTTGAAAATCTTGAAAAAGGGAAATCTGTGATAGTTGATGAATCTGATAAGGTGCATGTGCTTGAACAAGAAATAGCTAACTATGAATTGCACATTGCATCCCTTGAATCTGAAATCGGTGACTTGAATGCATCATTGTCTAAGTTTGTGAATGGGGAAGAAAATCTGAACAAAATATTGGGGACTAAGGTGAATTTTCAAAGAGAGGGACTGGGCTATAATCCTGTGAACAAAAAGAATTTTAAAAATAAAGTCTATACATCATTTGTCCATAATTCAAATATAGCCATCATATCAAATGGGCCTCCAAATCAATCTGCTCCTCAAACAACAAAGAGATCAAATGAAAGTCTGAAAAAGAAACAAAACTTGCATCAAAAGGTTAAAAATATTGTTGGTGTCACGATGAATGCCATGAAAAATCATGTTGCACACACACATGCATCCACAAAGAAAATATCATGTTTTTATTGTGGTGAACTTGGTCATATGATGTATGATTGCTTTTTGATGAAATCTGAAGATCTAGAAGCATGCAAGAAAATGAATGGCTTCACAAAGTCTTTGAACACAAAAAGAACTTTTGATAACTCTTATGTACATGCAAGAAGACCATTTGAAAGATTTGCTCCATTGAACTGTTTTCATTGTGGAAGGTTCGGTCACAGGATGAACAATTGCTCTAGTTTGAAAAATGAGAACACCTCTTCAAACCCACAAAAATTCCATGCTCATTCTTACAAGAAAAATCTGAAGTCTTTTGGTCATTTGATGAATAATTGTTTCATTATGAAATTGGATGATTTGAAAGCATGCAAAAATGAACTTGTTTCCAAAAGAAAAAGGGTTGCTTGTTTTAAATGTGGAAAGTTAGGACACCGTGTGTCACAGTGTTGGCAAGCAAATGAAAGAAAGAATTTCAAAGTCAAAAATAATTATACTTTCGCCAACCCACAGAAATTTCATACTCATCCTGTTGTGAAGAAGAGAAATTTCCATGCTTATAATGATAACATTCATGCCAAATCACAAAAATTTGACTATCATGTTTATGAGAATTCTGTGAAGTCTCTTGGTTGTTGTCATTATTGTGGTGAGTTTGGGCATACCATGCATGTTTGCTCCTTAATGTATTTTGATGATATGCATGCCCAAAAACTGTGAAAGGCACCCTCTAGAGGTACAACTAACCATCCGAGACCCAAGAAGGTTTGGGTACCCAAAACAACCAAATGAGAACTCTTGTTGAAGGATTGCCTTGAGGCCAAGAGGAAGACGCTACGTTGACTTGGCTAGTTCTGGTGTGATGCCTTGGTGAACATGGGCTTGTCCCTGAGTTGATACTTGAAGCTCATCATTCACACTTGCAGCTCATAGGAGATTATCTTGTGGAAGAAAAGCACTGAAATTGGCTTTCTCATTTGTATTGAGTTGAGATTGATATGAAATTGAGTTTCTGATATTGCAGGTTGAGAGAGAGAGAGAGTCATATGTGATGAAAAGTCTTGAAGTTAGTTTCTTCATATGCATTGGCTTAATATTGACATGAATTGAGCTCTTTACAGTGCATGCTTGATAATGACCATCAACCCTTGAAATCATGGAGAGAAAGAAAGGAGCTCAAGAGGACTTCAATGCCAGATTTGATCTACTTCTATTTCTTCTGGCTAATATCATTCTATTTCTTACAGGAGAGAAAGAAAGGAGCTTATTGATGCAGAAGACAACAAGGGGAATAAAGTAAAGAATCTAAAAATGTTAATAAAGGTAACTCAAGACAAATGTGAGAAAATAAAGTGTTTGGCTGAAGTTCCTTGGTCTTGATGTTAATGCCATAACTTGACAGACAATGATTTTGAAGGTTTAGATACCCCTTGGTTGTTCTTGACAATGTGGATAATGAATGCTTGGCTGAATGATATTGAAACATCTGAGCAGTATATATGAGAGTGTAGCCATTGAATGCCTTTTGCTAAACCCTCGATGTCAAATGAGAATATATTTGTTTCTGATCATCATTTCAATGATTACATGGTATATAAAATGGTGACATGTGGAAGGGCATGTCAAGCCTGTCTGAAAGCTATCACCATGCGTGAGAATATGTCTCCGTCCGATACCATGAATCATCTATGCATATGGCATCAAACTTAAATGAATTTTCTGAAATCATGCATTGATTATGGGGG
This sequence comes from Amorphophallus konjac, assembly GCA_022559845.1. Taxonomy (NCBI): domain Eukaryota; kingdom Viridiplantae; phylum Streptophyta; class Magnoliopsida; order Alismatales; family Araceae; genus Amorphophallus; species Amorphophallus konjac. The sequence continues at coordinate 220,613,876 of CM040123.1, read as the reverse complement.
AGTTTTGCATGCTGAAAATTTTGAAAATGATATTTTTCCATTCTCTCAGCATGATGATATTGTGTTTGTGACTGAACATCTTGAGGACTGAAGTTGATCAATGTTCCATGATCTTTACCAATGTGCCACTCATCTTTCTGGATAAAAGCACAACTGTTTTCAAGAAAAGTTCACATATGATGATCTTGATGCTTTGAATGAATTTTCTGAATTCTCTTTTCAGAATAAAATTGTATCCTCACATTTTAACAATTGGTAATGCGTGTCATGCATTAGTTGCATTAGGTGCATATAGAGTGTCATGTGAAACTGAAAATCTTGCATCACATTGCATATTTGAATATCATTATCTTCACATCATCCACATAATACTTTTGGAAGATGAAACTCATCATGTGTCTTGTTGCATAGTTAGAATTTTCAGCATACATATAGTGCATAGTTTGAAATGCATCATTTTGAACATTCCATATTGCATAAATGCCAAAAATGAATTCTTCCAACAAAGTTCTCATATCTTTAGGGCCAACAATTCAAGAACTGAAATTGCATATCTTTTCATTTTACATTGTAGATGCATATCTCCATTGTATGCTTGCATGTTATTATATGCCATTCAACCCCTTCCTTTGAAACTTCTAAGACCAAACACTCCATTGTTAACTAATGTTGCATCTGAGTCTTAATAAGTGTGCTTCATGTCAAACTCTCAATGGGAGCATTTCATACTTATTGCATTTACATAGGGGGAGCTACACTATCATGTTCTAAGTTAAATTTTCTCCATACATGTTAAATCAAATTCGTACACTTCATGCACTTTAATGTGAAATTGAGTGTTATTCATAAGGATATATGAATTTCATTTCAACACTCTAAAGTAATTCAACTTGCTGCATGGATGATAAGAGACAGTTGAGAAAAAAGCTGCCTACCTTCACATACAAAAAATGGTTGAAATGAAAGGCACAGCATGCTAAGTCTCACTGAGTAAATTGGGCACATGTCACCTGAGACGTGATGTGGTTTATTTCTGAAAAGTGTTGACTAAGTATCTCTGTTCAAATGAGGTGATAAGGTTCAGTATTCTGAGTAATCGAGGATTCTGGCATGAGCTCCATGTGTCTCCTCGCGTAAAAAGGAATTATTTGAACCTGATCCTTCTTAGAAAAATACAGATTGTCAGTATGAAAATTACTGATGATAATTTGATGAGGAAGAGCGAAGCCTCCAATACGCTGTTCTCTATAATTGAAATGTAGTTTGTGAACTTACTATCGTGTTTACTTGAAAATCCGGTTATCCATATGGCTAAGATTCATACTCATGTTACTCACTTACACATGGTAATTTGATTTGATATGTATTTTAAAAATTTGATTAATTTCTTGACCTGCTGTACGTCTTCTCCTATTTATCTACACAATCCTCTAGGTGTAATCATGAGCATTCTGAACTTAATGACTCACTTGCACTTTTCCTACACCTATCCCCTCACTGTAAATCAATTGGTATCACTTCTTGTGAAGGAGTTATGTTGCATGTATCTATAGATATCTGCTTGATTACATTGTATGCATTTCATCTCTCATCATTTTCATACATCCTGTTTCATGCATTTCACAAGAAAACTAAAAATCAAAAATTTGAAAATCAAGTCAATCATCTAATGTGTCCATGTCCAAGGGGGAGCTTTTCATGTGATCTTATCTGCTTAAGTCATCAGGACTCGTATGAGTCAATACTTTATGGGTGTTTGAGTGCTTGTTTGCTTGCTCATTATTGTCATGCCATACACCATTTCTAACATAGGTTCTTGCCATTCTGGGTTCCCCATCTGCTCCCTATTTCTGATTATGTCAAAGGGGGAGAGAGCATTATAGCATAATATTTTGTCATCATCAAAATGGGGGAGATTGTTGTGAATGTGATTTTGATGATTATAAAATGTCTTTGTTGCTTGGCCTTGTGTGGATGCCCTTGTTGCTTGGCCTTGTGTGGAAATGGTTGTGGAAATGATGTTGTGGAAATGATCACAAACTACTTTTATTGGGATATAATGTCGATGCATTTGTGACTCTATAAGGCTCATATGTGCTTTGATGCTAGCACATTGCATTGTGGAAAACATGCTTGGATAAATGTCATATTGAGCCTCATATCATGCATGGTAATGCTAAATGATTGATATCATGCATGGTAATGCTAAATGATTGATTGAGATGCAAATACCATTGCTAGCCCCCAAGATAATGATGTGTGGATTGATGAGAGTTTGGATGATGATCAAATTGAATGTGACTCAATATTATTTTATGTGGCTTGGCTTCTTACTCTTTGAATTCCAAATCTATACTATCATGCTATGGTGAATGATATTTGGAATTTCATGACTATGTGTATGAATGACTCAACCAATCAACAAGAAATGTGAACTCAGATAAAACAATGAGGACTGAATTTGGAACTCATATGAGGATCTTAAGATGAAAATGCTATCAAAGCATTTATGTGTCTCATGCAAGTGCTTTCATGTTCATACTTCATGTCATTTGGGTCTCGGCCTCAAAACGAGCTTCATATGTTAATGCATGACCCATATATTTTGATCTTGATCTAACATCTTACTTTATCATATTTTTCAGGATGAAAAATCATGGTGGATCTTCATGGGATTATGGTAATATTTAATCAATTATTTTCCATTGATTTGATGGTGTTTTTAGTGATTTTTCAGGCCCAAACAAGAATGGGTCGACCCTCTCAGGTTCTGTTCAAAACAGAACCATTTTTGTGAAAGCTGCCGGAAAGGGTCGACCCCTGTAACCCAGAACCAAAGTGTTGGTTCTGTTTGGGTACTGGAAACCGGAGGGTCGACCCCTGGGGTCGACCCCTGTAAAATAGAGCACAAAATCAGTTCTGTTTGGCTTCTGTTTGCCCGAGGGTCGACCCCAAGGGTCGACCCCTTCAGTTCTGACCTCCAGCCGCCATTGTTGACCACCATTTTCTTGCTCCAAAAGTCTTCCAATCCGAGTCCAACTTCCACAAATCACTCCATAACTTGTGGATCATGTCCAAGGGCTATCTCTTGACCATCCCAAACACTTATATACTTCTCTTTGGGTCACAAACCCTAAGGAGAGAGGTGAGATCTGATTTTTGGGTGTGTTTGCTAACCCTAGTGTGTGCAGGTCGAAGGTAGCAGCTCCATGGCTTCTTCCACGTTGTTGTGAGCTTGGATGTGAAGGGAAGAAGGTGTTTTCAAGTCTCCAATCAACCATCTACTGGAAGCTACGTGGAGAATCAAGATACAAGCATTATCCATGCAAGAATCAATCATTCTTCTTCAAGAACGGGTTTCATACTTCAGAAGCATTCAAATATGTTCAAAGGAGAGAAAGGGGGAGCTCTAATCACTGCAACATCTTCTTCATTCTGATTTCTCAAAATCATTGTTGATTGAGCTTGAATATCTGTTTTAAGACATCTTAGGATGGTTTTATAAGTCTTATATCCACTCTCTCTTGCATACATATATATGAGCTGCGAATTGTGTGATTCAACAATCCTAATGCTCATGTGATCCTTGTATAGGATGAAGATGAAGAGGGGGATCTATGAACCGTTCATTTCTATTGTCTTGTTTGAGATAAGCTTAAAGTCTGAGCTTATCATTTCTATCTATTTTTTTCAGGTGAAGAATAAATTGGAAGAAGGAAAAGGCATGCATCTTGAGGAGAGGGAGAAGATGATGTCAAGATTATGATGATATGTCAAAGAGCAAGGAGAATCAGATTTTGCTGAAGAAGGGGGAGCCTTATACTTGATGCATCTGTCTAGTTTTCATTTCTATAATTTGTTTGGAGGGTCATAGCATATATGTGTTTTTGGTTCATAAACATTTGAGATAATGCTTTGTGTGGGTGTTCGGAGAAAGGGTTCTCCGAGTGTGTGTGTTGTCGTGTGTGCATCGTTTTGTGCTGAGTATATCCGCATGTGTGGTTGGGCATAACTTGGGGTGTGTTCCCCGTGTGTGGTTGGGAGTTTACTCCCGTGTGGTTGTGTAGGCATTGTCCTACGTGTGTGTGGACGGAGTTGTGACTCCATGTGAGGAGTTTGTTCGGGGTGTGTTCCCTAGTGGTGTGTGTGTGTGCTGCTGTGGCAGCAGGTTAAGGCAAGGCCTCGTGTGTGTGGTTTGCTACGAAAGTAGCGTGTGTGTGGTGGGGTTCGTCCCCGTGTTGCTACATTTTGTAGCATGTAGTGAAGCCTCACCGATTTGGTGAGGGGTGGACGTAGGGAGCCCGTCATGGTCCCGAACCACCTTAAAAATCCCCGTGTCTTGTGGTTTGATTCTTGTGATTGTGTGTTCTCTATCCTATCTGTTTGTGCAATCGTGTGAGCTCAGTGAGATTGAGTGAATCTAGTGTAAACCTGTTTAGATTAAATTACTCAATCTTGTATATTCCGCTGTGTGCTAGTTGTGTTTTTAATTGGACATAGTATTTAGTAGAAGGATCTATTCACCCCCCCTCTAGATCCGTATTCTTGCACTTCGGGACCCAACAGGCGGGAATGGAATACAGACATGCTGGGGGTCACAATGAAACTAATCTAGTCGAAAATCGTCGCCATTTTCTGGCGAACCTGACGCACACCTCCCGAGCATGCTTTTCCCGAAATCGAACGAAACCCACTCATATGCGCACCGTTCGGCGTGAAACTACGAGGGAACGTAGAGGAGAAGTAGGTGATCCATTTTCCTACCTTCACCGAAGATTCCGTGCGCCGAAGCGACTAAACCGCGCCGAAAACTGCCAAACAAACAAACCACGATGGCTTTGAATCCACCGAGAGATCGCGCCAACGTACGCTCCATCCGTCACTCCATCACGCTCTAGGTTCACTCCATCGCATCCCCGCCTCAGCCAGCTCGCCAACGGTGCGCACCCCGCGTCGAGAGGAGTAGTGGGGAGAGAGAACGAGAGAGAAGAAGTGAGGGTGAGAAATGAAAGGGAGGAGAGAGGAAAAGGAAAGAAATAGAAGAAAATTAGAAAATTTCCTAATTTTCCAAAATTCTGATTTTTGTGCCCGAAAATACACTAATTCAGAAAAATGCACAAAAATAGCCGAAATGATCCTCGAGAAGAGCACAACACAACTGTAGCGTCCTCGAGTCGATGAACTGAAGAAGAAACTCACCACAAGGTTCTGTAACTTGTACGAGAGAAAAACCCACGTGGATCGTAAAACTCAACTCAGGACCCACAAAAGTGATCCGAAAGCTCTCCGATATGGATCCGAAAGATCCAAGACATTACAGTAAGTGACACTACAAGAAAAATGGAAAATTTTGACATCCATTTGCCATCTCAAAAACGTCGGAGATACGTCGCAAAGTGAATTTTTGACGTATTTACGACAGAATATGGACGTCGGAAATCTTACGTCGCAAATTTCTGACGTATTACAATAGCATCGCCAATTCGTCCGAAATCACCGATGAAACTATATCGTCGAAGTTATGGTGGCTATTTGTGTCGGTAATTAATAATACAAAAATTAATTAATCATTGCCACGGAACATAATTTAGTTGAAAATAGGTCTAAAGTTTTCGACGTATTTCCGACAGAAAAATTATGTCGTCGCAAATATTTGGGTTAAATTAGTTCCAACGAAAGTTATTTTGGTCAGAAAAATGTCGTTAATTTTTGACGTATTTCAATCGGATAAGTAATACGTTGAAAACCTGTGGGTCAAATTAGTTCCGACCAACTGTTATTGTGTCAAAAATACGTCGTTAATGTTCGACGCATTTGAGACAAATAATTAATAAGTCAGAAGTGATGTGGATCAAATTTAAACGACGAACCTACCTTGGGTCGAAAATACGTCGTTAATGTTCGACGTATTTGGGACGGATAATTAATACGTCGAAACTTATGTGGCTCAAATTAGATCCGACGAATATTTAGTTGGTCGAAAATACGTCTGAACCTTTCGACCGATTTGCAATGGACAATAAATACGTCAGGAAATAAGTGCATGAAATTGGTTCCGACGAATAGTTAGTTGATGTGACACTACTGACGAGAATGCAGCAATTAGATGGTGGATCCTTGGACCTACTACGCAAACACAACGTACAAGAGTGAATAGCAACACTTGCCGAACCACCGTCGCGCACACAATCCTCGGGGTGACTCGGCAATGCCGAGTGGAGGTGGTGGAACAAGACCCTTGCTGGTAGAGGGCCAGCAGAGCTAGGGTTGTTCTTCCAAGGGCACGGTGCCCACACTCAAGGGGCTGGCTAGGTGCCAAAGGGGCACAGGGTCACTCTCTCTCTCTCACCACTCCACGGTGACCATACGCAAGCTGGAAGCTCTGGGGTCGGGCGCTCTCTCACCGCCAGCGGAGCAATTCCACGGATATTAAATAAACAAGTACCGAATTAGGAACAAGGGTTTAGAGCTTACCTGGTCAATTTGAAGAAATAGACCCCGTTCGGAGACGTGGGCGAGCGGGGAAGTGTGGGTTCCCCGCACACTGCGTCTGTGTAGCTTCTCCCTGTTTAATAGATTACATGAACTACTCCTTACGCAGGAGGGGGAACTCAGGGTGGGGAGGATAAGAGTACAACCAAACACTACCTCCACGCAGGGAGGGGCGCTAAGCCGGCCAGGCGGGGAAGGGAGGGTAGCTAAGGAAGAAGCCGATTGGTCCTTTCGCCGGTTCTGTCCGCTTCTGTGACTGCCTAACAGGTACTCGCTGTTGATGCTGCCACGAGTTCTCCTGAGCTTGGAATTCATCGAAACTAGCGCCAAATCTTCACTGACTGAATCGGGAGGGCTCCTGAGTTTTCTAGTGATTTCTGGACGTCGCCGACGGCCGGGGCAGAACCTGGAACTGAACCATTCTGTTATGGCTCGGCCTGGTTCCAGGGTACTACAATAGGAAGATGAAATCGCCACGAGAACTCCCGAAGTCGGAATGATGCCGGACCAAAACATATGCGACTGTGCTCGAGTCCTCTTCAAGCAGCAACCAGGGTGGTCATCGGGAGAGGTCAGGGGAGAGAGAGAGAGTCCGAAGAGTGGAGGGTATCTCTGCTGGTTCTTACCGGACTAACCTGCGCACCCGAGGAAGAATAATTGGAACGGAGGGTTTCGAACTCCAAACGAGGCTCCGTTTGCTGGGCTGGATAGGGGACTGGTAGAAGCTTGTCCCGGTCATGAGGCACACCAATGGGAGCAAGGATGTGGGCGCAGTAGCTTCAGCACTGGGGCTCTGGTCTCTGCTCAGATGCCAGCTGCGCGGTTGGACGAGAATGAACCTCCTGGGTGGCTTCAAACTCAGATCGAGGCGGGACCGCCTTGCCTGCGAAGCTGACTAGAGGATCTTTCTAGAAATATAGAGTGTGTCTTCAGGAACTTGGAGAGGACGATGAGGCAGGCTATGGAACCCACGGATCTTCAACTTCTGGTGACTTGAAAATAGATTGAAGAAATAGTGTGTGTGTGGGGTGGGAGAGGGGAAGAAAGCTTGCAAGGGTGGCTAATGGAGGTTGTGGGAAGGGGAATGGAGGGATCTAGTGGTGATGGAGGGGTGTGGGGGGTGCTGGAGTCGCAGCTAGGGGAGAGGGGGAGAGGGTTGCGGCAGGAGGTGGGGAAGAGAGGGAGAGAGAGTGGGCACATGTTGGCTTAGAGGGAGAGGGGAATTTGAACTTGGTTTAATGGGGGGTTGGTTAATGTGGTCTTGGGAATGGGAAGGGGTGTGTTGGGGATGTGGAGAGGTGCTTGGGGAGGTGGGATTCACTACAAGAAAAAGTGCGATTTGGGACGGAATTTTGCGACGGAAATTTGAGACGGAATTTCCGTCTCAAATTTGGGACGGAATATTTTCCGTCGTAAATTCCATCTCAAATATGGAATTTGGGACGGAATTTGCGACGGAATTTGGGAGGGAAACTATTCCGTCTCAAGTTTGGGACGGAATTTGTGACGAATTTTTAGAACCGTCTGAAATTTTTGACCAAGAAATTGTGACGGACCGACTCCGTCGGAAATCCGTCTCAAAATCCGTCGCAAAACACATTTGCGACGGGTTTCGCAAGGGCACTCACGAATTCGAAAAGTCGGGATTAGATCATATCAACATAGGGAGTTCCTATGAGGTCTCGCACTGGCGGGCTATGAATTCGATCATGAAACACTCCTAGAGATCCTTCGAAGCTTGTGTCAAGACCGTCGTGAGTCTCCTTTCTATTCCTTGATTTTAGAATCTGATGCTTTTGGCCCTTGCGAAATCCGTCGCAAATGTGTTTTGCGACGGATTTTGAGACGGATTTCGACGGAGTCGGTCCGTCACAATTTCTTGGTCAAAAATTTCAGACGGCTCTAAAAATCCGTCACAAATTCCGTCCCAAATTTGGGACGGAATAGTTTCCCTCCCAAATTTTGTCGCAAATTCCGTCCCAAATTCCATATTTTAGACGGAATTTGCGACGGAAAATATTCCGTCCCAAATTTGAGACGAAAATTCCGTCTCAAATTTCCGTCGCAAAATTCCGTCCCAAATCGCGCTTTTTCTTGTAGTGTTCTCCCTTGGGAGAAGGAGGGGGTGTATGGGGAGTGCCAAGAGTCAACTTGGAAGAGGGTGGGAATTGAAAGGAGGAGTTATGGGGATCTAGGGATATGAAGCGGTGGGTGAGGTGACAAGTGGAGAGTGGAGGAGGTGGTGCCTAGGTGGATGAGAGAGGAGAGAGAGGGAAAATTGAAAGTTTGAGGGGAGGAGAGAGAAAGGGTCGACCCTTTTAGAGAGAGAAGGAGAGGGGAGAGAGAGAGGGAATCACTCCCTAGAGGAAGAAAATTCACACAATTTTTGTGGAAGCTTAAATTCAAAATTTCATTCATTAGTTCTCAAGTGGGGGAATGGGGTCCTATTTATAGGAATTCCACATTTAAACATAAGTCCCTGACTTTTGGACTAATAACAAGAAACCAAGGGAAGGGGGGCGCCCATGGGCCTAGCCCATAGAATTGGGTCCAATTAGCTAATCTAATAGTCCAATTGACATATGACTTATGTAAATGATTCTTAACCTAGGTACTTTACTCAAATAAAAGGAAAATACAATGACTGGACTCAAATAAAAATTACATTGGACTCAAAAATAAATAACTAACCATGCCGGATGCATCCGGGGCGAGGACACGGGCCCTGAGTGTTGGATCGGGTGGTGATGACCCCATCATACTCCCGGGATGCGGAGAACTCGACTCTGTCGAGTAAGAGTCCTTCCTGCTGTGGTACTGCTCGAGAATGTCAGGGTCTAGCTGCTGGAGATCCTCCCGACTCACCCATGAATCATACGAGGGAGGCCGACCCTTCCACCTGTTGAATCTCTGTAGTTTTGATGATGACTAACACTATGAATCAAATTACTTGCATGCACATCTTCTGATTAAAATGTCTTTCATCATGCTCTTCTGATTAAATGCTTCTCCAACTTGTTCACTCATTAGCTCGTATCTGTTTGTCTTCATTTATATGGGTTCCGTGCCTTCAGTGCGTTGACGCACTTGGCTGGCTGCGTAGACGCCTTGAGCTTATGACCCAAGGTCTTATGATCAACAACCAAGCAGACGCGTCGACGCTGTCACTAATGCGTTGACGCATTAGTGTGTTTTGTCAAGGGACCAGTTCTCCATTATATCCATTGCGTTAACACCTTGGCTTTAGTGCGTTGACACGTTCTTCAGTCCTTTGAAAAGTCCCGTGCAACCTGTGTGAACAAACGCATGACTTGAATATTTCTGAGAGTGACTGAATGTTCTCTGAAACCTTACAAGGACTTAAAGACAAATTGGAACTTTATTCCAATCATGTGAGCACGTGATTTGAGGGAATAATCATCTAACACATGGCTCGGCTCATCTGGAAGCATCTTCTTCGCGCGTGTCTCCCACACCCTCAGTCTGTCGTGAGTCTGGATATATAGAGGAAGGTTTCTGCCCCTGCAAAGCTGCCGAAGCCACAAGAAAAAGGGTGAGGCCAGAGCGAGAGGAAGGAGAGGAGAAGCCATCCTGATCCATTCGTTGAGCGTACCTGGAAGAGAGAGAGTGATGAAGGAGAGAATGGTTTTCTTCTACGTTTTGTCTATGCTTCTTTAAGAAGCTACATTGTTTCTCTGTTCGATTGTCTTTCAATATTTCTTTATGTCTTCTTTTGTTCGTTCTCAAATTCCGATACTCTATTTTCATTCCCTCTAGGTGTAGAGGAAGAGAGGTGAATCCTCTGGGTCGCAGTGTGGCATCCCTCTGATTTAGATCAGAGGAAGGGAGGAGTTCTCCGGGGTTTTATGTTCAGGTAGTGAGAAGGCTACCTGGGTTCTTCCCTCCGGCTGAGGAGGAAGAGAGACAGCGTCTCTGAATTGCAGTGAGGGTGGGTCACTGCTGGGTTCCCTCTTGTCTAAGAGGAAGGGAGAGTTATCTCCGGGTCAGGTCTTGTGGTGTGAGACCTGGGTGCAAGCTGTGAGTTCAGCATCTGTAGGGATTTCGATCCCCAAGCTGTGGATCAGCGTGTTGTTGGCAGACTGAGTCTGCGGTTCTTTCTTGTGAAAGGGAAGCCTCACTCTGCCTTGAGTGAGGGATGACGTAAGTCTGCAGGTTGTAGACTGAACCATTTAAAACTCTTGTTCTCCGTGGTGTGGTTGTGCGCATCTATTTCCTTTATGCTTCTGTCTGGCTTCATGAAGTAAGTGTGATTGTTGATGATCGAAACCTTGGTCTGACTGCTCGCTTAGTGCTTGTGCATATGTGCTGATGAAATTCTGAGTGATATATGTTCTGCACTCGTGACCTGCTTTATCTTGGTTAAGGTTTCGGATTATTTTACATATTGTCAGTCTTCCTAGCCCATCTCATCTTCTAAGATTTCGTCGGCTCAGACAAATATTTTTTAAACGGTGATCTATTCATCCCCTCCCCTTCTAGCTCACCGTCCTCCTGTTTAACAGTTGGTATCAGAGCGGGTTTACCCGAGATGTGGTCCAACGACCAGGGTAATCCTGAAACCAGTGGTCCTCGCAGCTACATAGCTGAAGGACAGTCAATCTCCCGTCCCCCATATTTTGATGGTTCTAATTATTTCTTTTGGAAAAACAGGATGGAAGTTTTCATCCGATCTCAGAGCCTCAAGCTGTGGAGCGTCATTACAACTGGACCTTATGATTTACCTCCGAATGAGGAGATGTGGTCTGAAGAACAAGTCAAATTATCCGGACTGAACTGGTCTGCGCTCAACATCATCCAGTGCGCAGTTCACCCTAAAGAATATGCCCGAATTTCGGCGTGCAAGACAGCTAAGAAGATGTGGGATGAACTAGCGCTGATTTACGAGGGTACCTCTCAGGTCAGAGCTACCAAGGTAAACTACCTAACCTCTGAGTATGAATTATTCAAGATGAAGTCAGAGGAGAGCGTGACTGATATGTACGCTAGGCTGTCACTGATCACAAACAACCTTAAGGGATTTGGAAAGGAAATATCTGAAGGGGATATAGTCAAGAAGATCTTAAGATCCTTGACTCCAGCGTGGCACACAAAAGCCACTGTGATAGAGGAATCAAAGGATTTAACAACCATGACCGTCACTGAACTCATAGGGTCTCTTATGACCTATGAGATAAATCTCAAGAAAATAGGAGAAGGAAATGACAGAAGGGGCAAGAATGTTGCTCTTAAAGTTGAACGACACAGCAGCAGTAGCAGCAGCAGTAGCAGCGGAGAGTCTAATGGAATTCCAGACCTTGACAGAAGTGAAAAAGCACTGCTCACACGTCAGTTCAGGAAATTCCTGAAAATGCAGGGAAATTCATATAGGAAAAGAAGAAACTACTCATCAGGTAAATATCCGAACAATGGCAATGCCAAGGATAGGAATGCTAAAGGTGTGATGTGTTATCATTGCAGCAACTTTGGGCACATGAAGCAAGATTGCCCTGAGCTTCAGAAGAAGACACCGGACTACCACAAGAAAGGCTCCAAAGTGTACAAGAAAAAGCCAAAAGCTATGGTATGCACTTGGAGCGATGAAGAAGAAGACTCAGAGACTAATTCCTCAGGAAAGGAGACTGATGGAGTATGTCTGATGGCCGACGAGGAAAATGAGGTAACCAATCCCTTTGTAACTTACTCTATTGATGACTGGGAAGAGAAATATGGTGAACTGCTAGATATGTACAATGCCTTAGCTAAAGAACATAGAGTCATCAAACGCAAACTCAATATGGTAAATGAAGAACAAAAACTCATCAAGATAGAAAATTCCAAACTGGTAGCTGAATTAGCTCAGATGGAGAATGTAAGAAATGAGAATAATCTTTTTAAGAATGAACTTAAAAAATTTAGAAAATAGCTTGATGAAACCAATCAACATACTGAAGAAAACCTGAGACAAAATGACTTAATCAAGGAAGGGTATGAAGCTGTTATAAAGGTCAATGATGAATTGCTGGAAAACAACATATCTCTGCGAAAGGAGTTGGAAGATAAGAAGAAAACTCTTGAGAGGTTTGTTTTGGGAGAAAGCAATTTGAACGCCTTGTTAGGCACCAAAGTAAACTTTAACAGAGAAGGTTTGGGTTTCAACCTAAATAAGAAGGAAGTATTTGGGATAAAAACCACCACATTTTGCACTGAGAAAGGAAAAGAGAAACTGGACATCCCATCCAGTTCCAAAAGTACTGAACAACAAAAGAACATCCATAAACAACAGCCTGATTTTGGAAAAAATGTCTTTAAGGAATTCAACAAGCCCACGCACCAGAAACAAGGTGCCTGTCAATTCAACAACTATGACTTTAATAAAAGAATGGGCTATTTGAAAAGAAACATGGGAAGGTCTAACTACACACAGAATACTGTCAATAAAATGTCTTCAACCAGACAGTTTAGAAATTATGGTCTGGCTGGGACCCAAGCTTTTATCAACAGAAATTGGACACACTTTGAGAAACAAAAGGAAACAACTGAAATGCACATCAATAGCAAAACTGTCAATTCTCAGCACAGAAAGAAAAAAGGGGTGAAGCAGATCTGGATCCCCAAAACTGTGCTTAATCATTTGAGCGATATTTTTGGACCCAACTTACCTTGGGCTCCAAAGCACACTACTTAAATTGTTATTGTGCAGGTGAGCCTAGCAACCGAGAACAACAAGTGGTATCTCGACAGTGGCTGCTCGAGGCACATGACAGGGGATCAAAGAAATTTCAGCAAGCTTGCATTGAAAGCAGGAGGGACAGTCAAGTTTGGAGGTAAAAACAAAGGCCAAATAATTGGGACCGGAACCATCGGTAAGAAAACCTCCAACTCTGTTGAAAAAGTATTGTTGGTCGAAGGTCTGCAACACAATTTATTGAGTATTAGTCAGTTATGTGACAAGGGTCACAAGGTCCTCTTTGATGAGCATGCTTGTAAAATTTTAGAACCAAACTCTGATAAAATAAAGTTCATTGCAAATAGAGTCAATAATGTCTATATTGTGGATCTTGATGTTGAGTCTGAGTCTAATCTGTGTCTCTCTGCTGATTCAGAGAATAACATGTTTGACTGGCATAGGCGACTAGGTCATGCCAGCTTTAACACCTTGCATAAATTAGCTAAATTTGACTTAGTTAGAGGCATGCCTAGCTTGAAGTTCAAATCATTCTCTAAGCCTTGCGATGCCTGTGCTCTAGGCAAGCAAACCCGAGCTTCTTTTAAAATAAGGACTGAGAGCTTGTCAAACAAGCTTATGGAACACTTGCACATGGATCTCTTTGGTCCTACCAGAACCCAGAGCCTAAATGGTAAGAGATTTGGTTTTGTCATTATCGATGCCTACTCTAGATTTGTATGGTTGTTTTTCTTGGCTAATAAGAGTGATGCTTTTCAAAAATTTGAACATTTTTTTAATCAGCAAAAACTTGTAGGCCACAAGATCACTGTTATCCAATCAGATCATGAAGGAGAGTTTGAGAACTCCTCATTTCTAGTTTTTGTGACAAGGAGGGACTGACTCACAAATTTTTTTCTCCCAGGACCCCAGAGCAGAATGGAATTGTGGAGAGAAGGAATAGGACAATAGTGGAAATGGCAAGAACATTACTAATGGAGAGTTAGCTACCGAAGAGTTTTTGGGCAGAAGCGGCAAACACTGCCTGCTATATACTAAATAGAGCTTTGGTAAGACCCATACATAAGAAAACACCATATGAACTCCTGAAAGGTAAGAGGCCTAATGTCTCATATTTCAAAATTTTTGGTTCAAAATGCTTTATTCATAATAACAACAAGAGAGACTTAGATAAATTTTATGCTAGAAGTATTCCGAGAATATTCCTAGGATACTCTGAAACATCTAGGGCCTTCAGGGTCTTTAATAAAACTGATAGAACTGTAGAGAAAACCCCTCATGTTATTTTTGATGAAACAAAAATCTCTAACAGTCTAAATGATGATAACAGGTCTACAAGTCATGATGGAGAGTTCCTGAATCAAATGCAAGAGGAGGAAATACAACCGGCTGAAGAACCCACTGATCTGAACCCAGTAAGTACAGCCGAACAAGGTGAGTCCTCAACAAATGTCAGAGGTTTAAAAGACCACCCTGTAACCAATATTATTGGTAGTCTTCATGATCCCCCTAGGACAAGATCCCATTTCAGAAATGTTCAGAATCAGGACTTAATTGCTTTAGTTTCTCAAATTGAGCCTAAGACCATTGAAGAAGCCTTAAGTGATGAGAATTGGGTAACTGCCATGTGTGAAGAACTAGGGCAATTTGATAGAAACAATGTCTGGGAACTTGTACCTAGACCTGAAATTTTCAATGTAATAGGAACAAAATGGGTTTTGAAGAACAAACTGAATGAAGAAGGTGTCATCTCGAGGAATAAAGCTAGACTTGTAGCTAAAGGCTACAGTCAGGAGTATGGAGTGGACTTTGATGTATCCTTTGCTCCAGTAGCTAGAATGGAGGCTATCAGAATTCTATTAGAATTTGCTTGTTCAAACAACATAAAACTTCAACAAATGGATGTTAAGAGTGCTTTCTTGAATGGAATTCTAAAAGAAGAAGTTTATGTTGAACAACCTCCTGGATTTCAGTTTTCGACTAAACCTGATCAAGTTTTCAGGTTAAACAAAGCTCTTTATGGACTAAAGCAGGCTCCTCGGGCCTGGTATGAAAGGCTGACCAGTTTCTTACTGAATAAAGGATATAACAGAGGTAATGTTGACCAAACTTTATTCACTAAGAATTCAAGACAAGATCTCATCATAGTTCAGGTATACGTAGACGACATCATCTTTGGATCAACAAATCCTGAACTATGTAATGAATTTTCACAACTTATGTCAGCTAAATTTGAGATGAGCTTAGTTGGAGAACTGACTTATTTTCTTGGCTTACAGATAAATCAAATGTCAGATGGCTGCTTCTTCCACCAAACCAAGTACACGCTGGATATCCTAAAAAGGTTTGGGATGACTAACCTGAAGCAAATATCCACCCCAATGAGCACAAGCATGACCCTTAATGCAGACGAGTCAGGTAAACAAGTGGATGAAAAACTCTACAGAGGTATGATTGGATCCCTCTTGTACTTAATAGCTTCTAGGCCAGACATACAATTCAGTGTTGGCTTATGTGCAAGATATCAGTTTAGGCCTACTGAACTTCATTTGTCTGCTGTAAAAAAGAATCTTTAGATATCTGTCTGCCACACATACATTTGGATTATGGTATCCTGCTTCTCACACATTAGATTTAGTTGCATACACTGATGCAGACTTTGCTGGATGCAAATTAGATAGGAAGAGCACCAGTGGCCACTGCCAATTCTTAGGAGGATGCCTAGTTTCTTGGAGTTCAAAGAAACAACATTCAGTGGCCCTTTCCACTGTTGAGGCTGAATACGTGGCTGCAAGCAGCTGTGGCACTCAAGTTATCTGGATTAAGCATCAGCTTCAGGATTACCAAGTAGAGACTGGATGCACTCCCATTTTTTGTGACAACACGAGTGCCATAAACATTGCAAAGAATCCTGTTTTACACTCACGAACAAAACACATTGAAATCAGGCACCACTTTATTAGAAATGAAATTGCAAATAAAACATTTGAACTAATTCATGTTGGGACTGCAAATCAAACTGCTGATATTTTTACAAAACCTTTAGATAGTAAAAAATTCACTTCATTGAGAAGAGAACTTGGTATTTACAAACTCTGACTGATCTGTGGCAATGAATTCAGTTTTATGTCTTTCCATGATTTTAGTGATAGTTCTGTCTTACTTTTTCTGATGGGGTCACTATGTGAGGGGGAGCGGGTGTGAGATTTGAAAGGTATCAGGTCTGTTTCTCTGCTGTTTATCAGGGTAGAATGGGAGATAGAGCTACTAGAGAGGGGGAGCTTGACTAATTAAAAATGTTTGAAAGATGGTTGTTGTTGCTGGATTAATTGTGAAAATTGATCTTGAGCATCCCTTTTTAGTAGAACCTCGTTCATTTCTTACATTCTTAAGTTTGTGCAATTAAAGTCCAGCCAGAATCTTCTTCTAGTAAGTCTTAAGAGGCTAAGATTAACCTTCACAAGTATATCCTCTTACTTTGTTTCCTGACTGATGAACAAACTAGACTCATATGAAATGGGTTCTGTTATACGCTTTTCATTGGATTTCGTGATAAGACCACGAGTAATTGCCCTGGCTTTGTCTTCAAACAACCTTCTTGAAGAGCTAGTTAAACTGATCAGTGTTTAAAACTGTATACTGAGAAACTAGGAATCCCATCAATGAAATGGGAACTTTCTAAGTCATGAAGTATCAGTTCTCATAAACAAACACAAAAGAAAGAAATTCAATTCAAAATTTATGGTTGGCAGAGCAATGATGCCATGTGGTGAATAACTGGGGATTCTGGCCTCTGATCAAGGTGTCTCCTCATGTAAAAACCAATAGTCACTATCTCTGTTCTCTAACTGAGAAGGTATGAGGCTCTTACACTGAGTAACTGAGGATGCTGGCCTCTGACCAAGGTGCATACTTAATGTCAAAGGTGTAACTGGCCAAATACACTCTATAACAGTGCTTTCTCTCCTTGGTATGTTTGTCCTCAGCGCCTACAGGCTGTTTTCATGGTTCAAATTCTTGTTGTCTTTTTGACGAGCCTTAATAGCTACCTCAATCATATTTGTTGACACTTGCTCTTCTTTCATATTCATCGTAAGTTGATAAACTTCAAGCTTCTTCTGAATCTCTTTCTCTTACCAGAACTCCAAGATTCCTCACTGACCTTAGAGCCCCACTTAAGCATCTAAGATCTGTTACTGAGATTCTACTATTGGAATTCTCTCCATCTTTTCTCATCAATCCAGCGTCAACTGCTCTCTTTCTCTTATGTTTTGATGATGTCAAAGGGGGAGAAGGTTGAAAGGGGGAGTGAAGAGGTTGTAAGGAGGAGGTTGAGCCAGTGAAAAGTAAGTTTTTGGTGTTTCTTTTGGGTAAAAGATAATGAGTGCTGAGAGTTCAGATTTTGAGAGGTCACCATTGCTGTTTTATCGAGAACTATTGCTGTTGCTAATGAGACTGTTTTAGGTTGATGTTTCCTCTTTCACTGAATTTGACTCATGGTGTTGCCATCATCAAAAAGGGGGAGATTGTTGAATCTCTGTAATTTTGATGATGACTAACACTATGAATCAAATTACTTGCATGCACATCTTCTGATTAAAATGTCTTTCATCATGCTCTTCTGATTAAATGCTTCTCCAACTTGTTCACTCATTAGCTCGTATCTGTTTGTCTTCATTTATATGGGTTCCATGCCTTCAGTGCGTTGACGCACTTGGCTGGCTGCGTAGACGCAATTGTGCATCTTTCGCTTGCTGTCGTGTTCACTGTGTCGACGCTGTCACCTGATGCGTTGACGCATTGGCTTGTTGCCAAGGTCTTGAGCGTCTCGCCTAAGGAGCTGAGGCGACGCTGCACGATGGAAGCGTCGACGCCTTGAGCTTATGACCCAAGGTCTTATGATCAACAACCAAGCAGACGCGTCGACACTGTCACTAATGCGTTGACGCATTAGTGTGTTTTGTCAAGGGACATGTTCTCCATTATATCCATTGCGTTAACGCCTTGGCTTTAGTGCGTTGACGCGTTCTTCAGTCCTTTGAAAAGTCCCGTGCACCTGTGTGAACAAACGCATGACTTGAATATTTCTGAGAGTGACTGAATGTTCTCTGAAACCTTACAGGGACTTAAAGATAAATTGGAACTTTATTCCAATCATGTGAGCACATGATTTGAGGGAATAATCGTCTAACACGTGGCTCGGCTCATCTGGAAGCATCTTCTTCGCGCGTGTCTCCCACACCCTCAATCTCTCGTGAGTCTGGATATATAGAGGAAGGTTTCTGCCCCTGAAAAGCTGCCGAAGCCTCAAGAAAAAGGGTGAGGCTAGAGCGAGAGGAAGGAGAGGAGAAGCCATCCTGATCCATTCGTTGAGCGTACCTGGAAGAGAGAGAGTGATGAAGGAGAGAATGGTTTTCTGCTACGTTTTGTCTATGCTTCTTTAAGAAGCTACATTGTTTCTCCGTTCGATTGTCTTTCAATATTTCTTTATGTCTTCTTTTGTTCGTTCTCAAATTCCGATACTCTGTTTTCGTTCCCTCTAGGTGTAGAGGAAGAGAGGTGAATCCTCTGGGTCACAGTGTGGCATCCCTCTGATTTAGATCAGAGGAAGGGAGGAGTTCTTCGGGGTTTTGTGTTCAGGTAGTGAGAAGGCTACCTGGGTTCTTCCCTCCGGCTGAGGAGGAAGAGAGACAACGTCTCTGAATTGCAGTGAGGGTGGGTCACTGCTGGGTTCCCTCTTGTCTAAGAGGAAGGGAGAGTTATCTCTGGGTCAGGTCTTGTGGTGTGAGACCTGGGTGCAAGCTGTGAGTTCAGCGTCTGTAGGGATTTCGATCCCCAAGCTGTGGATCAGCGTGTTGTTGGCAGATTGAGTCTGCGGTTCTTTCTTGTGAAAGGGAAGCCTCACTCTGCCTTGAGTGAGGGATGGACGTAAGTCTGCAGGTTGCAGACTGAACCATCTAAAACTCTTGTTCTCCGTGGTGTGGTTGTGCGCATCTATTTCCTTTATGCTTCTGTCTGGCTTCATGAAGTAAGTGTGATTGTTGATGATCGAAACCTTGGTCTGACTGCTCGCTTAGTGCTTGTGCATATGTGGTGATGAAATTCTGAGTGATATATGTTCTGCGCTCGTGACCTGCTTTATCTTGGTTAAGGTTTCGGATTATTTTACATATTGTCAGTCTTCCTAGCCCATCTCATCTTCTAAGATTTCCTCGGCTCGGACAAATATTTTTTAAACGGTGATCTATTCATCCCCTCCCCTTCTAGCTCACCGTCCTTCTGTTTAACACCACCTAACCAGATATCGCTCATATGCCTTGCTCCGGGTAGTAGTGACATGTTCATCCAATATCCGCTTCACTTGCTCACGTTGGTTTCTCGGGACTGGTGGATTTCTCTCATGGGTAGGGGCTCTCTCAAGGGATGGAAAAAGCTCGATGTCCTTACTGGGTGTCACTGTGGGACCCCTGTATGGCACCAGGTCAGCCACGTTGAAAGTGGGGCTTACTCCGTATTCCTCAGGGAGGTCTAACACATAAGCATTAGCGCCAATGCCCCTCATAACCTGGAAGGGACCTGATCTACGAGACCTCAGTTTTGAGACATTTCAGGGAATAGTCTCTCAGTCCTCACCATCACTAAATCACATACACGGAATTCTTGGTGGCGGCGGTGGGAATCGGTCAATTTCTTGTACACCTCGTTGCTCTTGTTGATGTGCTTGCGAAGGTTGCTATGCAATGTTGTGAATGCTGACGTTCTAGGGGTGATGGGTGGACCTGGGCAACCAAAAGTAGACCTATGATGCAATGCCGCCATGTAGACTTTGATGGACCTAGGTGGGCCGGGGCATCCGTAGGTGAACCTATCATACAAAGTGGTGATGAATGCCGGGGGACCCGGACATCCGTAGATGCTCCTAACATGCGTATGATCAATGATGAATGAAGGTGGACCATTACATCCATATATAGACCAGTCATACATCCGACTTGACATGTGGGTGTCATGAATGAAAGGACCCGACTTACTATTCATGCCAAGTGGTGTGATGTGCCAAGACATAGGAATTCCTTTCCCAAAGATGACCTCCTTGTGTGGGGTGGTGGGGTGGCCTTTGAGCTTCCACTCAAAAGGGTCGAAGGGATCTAGGTATGTGGATATCATGGAATGGGACAATTCCTCAATTCCTAGTTGTATTTCACCCAGGGTCATGGTTCCCTTGGTGTGGTCTCCTTTCCCAAGGGAATGGGAAGGTCTTTTGGGGGTGTGGACCGGGTCTTGGGAGAGGTGGGCTTGGTCCAACATGGTTGGTTGGGGTAGGAAAAGGTTGGTGGTGAGTAAGGTGGGTGGGTATAAGAGGGGATAGAAGGGGTCATGGTAAGGGTCACCTAGGGAGAGTAACTCTAGGTCCTCATGGTCCTCACATAGTGGCGGTTCCTCCTCCTCGAATGAAACAGTTGAGCCGAAGTCTTTGGTAAGTGGATTGGCTATGTGGGGATGGCTTGGCTTTCTACCCGATATAAGAAGCTCCAAATTGAGGAGAAGGTCGGGCTCATCGAGTGTGGGGAGGAATAATAGAAGGTCGCTAGTGTAGCAACCAATAGTGCAAATTGAGGTGATGGACCCGACACATAGGTGAGTGAGGTCAAGCCCCTTAGGTCGGTCGATTCCCGAGCCAACTTGCTAGTCAGCTCAAGTTGCCATTCAAGACCTTTGATAAGATCATCTAAAGTTTTCACCTCATAGGAGGATTGGAATGTGGTGTGGGAGGAGTTAATGGGTACTAAGTGGAAAGGGTGCTCCAAGGTTGGGGTTTGTAAGTTCAAGACATGAGGGATGGGATTTTGCTTGAGCCATTTGATGATGAGTTCTCCTATGGTCACCACCTTTTGGGTGAAATTGATTGGCTCGGGGAGGTATGGGTTAATTGGGATGGAGATGAGTTGATGTCCTTCCTATTTATTGATATGAGTATGGATTTCCTCAAAGGGTGGGGAAGGCTTTGGGTTGGTGTTCATTGCCGGGGATTTGGTCTTGTGGGCCGTGGTCTCCTCATGTTCACTAACGGCCTTGTTTATTCTTTGAAGCGGGTTGAGAGGGTCTTTTGGGGGTGGGGTGATGAAGGTTGGTGTATGGTGCACCCGGGGTGGAGGGTAAAGGGGAACTTGATTTGGGATTGGTAGGGGAAGTAGTGGAGGCCTAGGTTGTGATAGGATTGGGGTTGGAAGAGGAAGGTGCGTTGGGTGAGGTGGTTTGAGTTGATTGAATTTGGGGGGTGCGTCCCCTTTTGAGGATAATGGAGGGGCAATGGTGGGGACCAAGGAGGCTTGTGGGGTATGGGTTTGGAGATGGATTGTGGATTGGGGGGTGGTGGTCATCATAGGGGGAACCGGGTCAATTAGGGGTCTTTTGCCCTTAGGATCGGCCGGTTGTGGAGGAGTGAGGCTGGGGGCCAATTTGGTTTGAATGGTGGTGGTTGGGTAGAAAAGTGTAGAGGTGTTGATTGGGGTTGGAGGTGGTGGGTGTTGTGGGTGTTGGGAGGTGTAGAGGGCCTTTATGGCGGCTTTGAACTGGTCGTAAGAGAAGGGAGGAGTTGTAGTGCTCCTCGGACTATGGCTCTCCAAGTAGGAGGGGGAAGGTCGGAGAGCGTAGATCTTCCTAAGCTCAATCTTCATCTCTTCCCATGAGCCTATGGGTTCTTGCCTCCAAACCCTCCTTAAGCCCACTATGTGTTCCCACTCCTTCTTGGCTTGTCCCCAAAGCCGCCCCTTGGCCTGGCGGACTCTAGCGTGTCCATAGATCTTAGTCCTATCAACGTTTTTATCCATGGTAGCCTCCCACTTTAGGTAGACATTAGGACTAGATCCGTCAAAACTAAGGTCCCCATCTACAATGATGTCCAAGAGGAGGGGGTCAATCGGACCCTTGTGGAGAGGCGAGTTGTGGGGATTTGACCAAACAGGAGTATACATGATGATGATTCTAGACACGAATGTGCCCTAGGACCAACGTGTAGAGAGACAAGTTGTGAACTTGCTCTGATACCAACTGATGTGACACTACTGACGAGAATGCAGCAATTAGATGGTGGATCCTTGGACCTACTATGCAAACACAACGCACAAGAGCGAATAGCAACACTTACCGAACCACCGTCGCGCACATAATCTCCGGGTGACTTGGCGATGCCGATTGGAGGTGGTGAAACAAGACCCTTGCTGGTAGAGGGCCAGCAGAGCTAGGGTTGTTCTTCCAAGGGCATGGTGCCCACACTCAAGGGGCTGGCTAGGTGCCAAAGGGGCATAGGGTCACTCTCTCTCTCACCACTCCACGGTGACCACACGCAAGCTGGAAGCTCTAGGGTCGGGCGCTCTCTCACCGCCAGCGGAGCAATTCCACGGGTATTAAATAAACAAGTACCGAATTGGGAGCAAGGGTTTAGAGCTTACCCGGTCGGTTTGAAGAAACCGACCCCGTTCGGAGACGTGGACGAGTGGGGAAGTGTGGGTTCCCCGCACACTGCGTCGGTGTAGCTTCTCCCTGTTTAATGGATTTCATGAACTACTCCTCACGCAGGAGGGGGAACTCAGGGTGGGGAGGATAAGAGTACAACCAAACACTACCTCCACACAGGGAGGGGCGCTAAGCCGGCCAGGCGGGGAAGGGAGGGTAGCTAAGGAAGAAGCCGATTGGTCCCTTCGCCGGTTCTATCCGCTTCTGTGACTGCTTGATAGGTACTCGCTGTTGATGCTGCCACGGGTTCTCCCGAGCTTGGAATTCATCAAAACCAGCGCCAAATCTTCGCTGACTAAAGCGGGAGGGCTCCTGAATTTTCTTGTGATTTCTGGACGTCACCGACGGCCGGGGCAGAACCTGGAACTGGACCGTTTGGTTCTGACTTGGACTAGTTCCAGGGAACTACAGCAGGAAGATGAAATCGCCACGAGGACTCCCACAGTCGGAATGATGCAGAACCAAAACAGATGCGACCGTGTTCGAGTCCTCTTTGAGCACCAGCCAAGGTGGTCACCGGGAGAGGTCGGGGCAGAGAGAGAGAGTTCGAAGAGTGGGGGGGTATCTCTGCTGGTTCTGACCAGACTAACCTGCGCACCCGAGGGAGAATAATTGGAACGGAGGGTTCCGAACTTCAAAAGAGGCTCCGTTTGTTAGGCTGGACAGGGGACTGGTAGAAGCTTGTCCCGGTCAAACGGTGCACCAAGGGGAGCAAGGATGTGGGCGTAGTAGGTTCAGCACTGGGGCTCTGGTCTCTGCTCGGATGCCAGCTACGCGGTCGACGAGAATGAACCTCCTGGGCGGATCCGAAGTTAGATCGAGGCGGGACCACCTCCCCTGCGAAGCAGACTGGAGGATCTTTCCAGAAATATAAGGTGTGTCCTCAGGGACTTAGAGAGCAAGACGAGGCAGGCTCTGGAACTCACGGATCTTTAGCTCCTGGTGACCTGAAAACAGATTGAAGAAATAGAGTGTGTGTGTGGGGTGGGAGAGGGGAAGAAAGCTTGCAAGGGTGGATAATGGAGGTTGTGGGAAGGGGAATGGAGGGATATAGTGGTAATGGAGGGGTGTGGGGGGTGCTGGAGTCACATCGAGGGGAGAGGGAGAGAGGGTTGCGGCAGGAGGTGGGGAAGAGAGGGAGAGAGAGAGGGCGCAAGTTGGCTTAGAGGGAGAGGGGAATTTAAACTTGGTTTAATGGGGGGTTGGTTAATGTGGTCTTGGGAAAGGGAAGGGGTGTGTTGGGGATGTGGAGAGGTGCTTGGGGAGGTGGGATTCTCCCTTGGGAGAAGGAGGGGGTGTATAGGGAGTGCCAAGAGTCAACTTGGAAGAGGGTGGGAATTGAAAGGAGGAGTTATGGGGGTCTAGGGATATGAAGCGGTGGGTGAGGTGACAAGTGGAGAGTGGAGGAGGTGGTGCCTAGGTGGATGAGAGAGGAGAGAGAGGGAAAATTTGAAAGTTTGAGGGGAGGAGAGAGAAAGGGTCGACCCTTTTAGAGAGAGAAGGAGAGGGGAGAGAGAGAGGGAATCACTCCCTAGAGGAAGAAAATTCACACAATTTTTATGGAAGCTTAAATTCAAAATTTCATTCATTAGTTCTCAAGTGGGGGAATGGGGTCCTATTTGGGGCGCCTATGGGCCTAGCCCATAGAATTGGGTCCAATTAGCTAATCTAATAGTCCAATTGACATATGACTTATGTAAATGATTCTTAACCTAGGTACTTTACTCAAATAAAAGGAAAATACAATGACCGGACTCAAATAAAAATTACATTGGACTCAAAAATAAATAACTAACCATGCCGGATGCATCCGGGGCGAGGACACGGGCCCTGAGTGTTGGATCGAGTAGTAATGACCCCATCATTAGTTGGTCGAAATTCCGTCGAAAACTTTCGTCACATTTTTTTATATATTTTAAAATTTTAAAAACTTGTTTAAAGTTACAATTATACACCATAATTGACGCAACTCAATATAAAACACACAATGAACAACATATACAACACACAATAGGATAAAGTCATATTGTAAATTACAATAAAGAAAGTCCACAACACATAAATCTTTGAATAAAAAAAGTTACAGTTACATTAATTGCAATGTATCATTTTTTCACAAAACATCATTAAAAAAAATCAAGAGATATCCGCTGCATCATCCTCATTCGTCATTCGTAGCATCTCCACCATCACCGGCTGTAGGAGGATCCTACATCACAAAAAATTAATAATAAATAGATTTAAATAAATATAATTATTAATAAATCTAGTTAAATGTCTTTCTGATTTTCTAAATTCGAAAGTAGATAACATGAAGATGATTTCTTTCTCTCAAAGCTGAATTCTTTGAACTAAGTAGTAATGTTATTGTTGTGCCATGTGGTTTTGATGATGTCTAACACTGTGAATCATATTATGATAATGGTTTTTTATATCATGAATTTGATGTGTGCTGGCTAATGTCCATATGTTTTCTAATGCCTTGAACAACATTTTTATACGATGGCTTGAAGAGTTGTAATGTCAACGCTATGAATACTTGAACTGTTATGTCTGTATACTTGAAGAATGTCTGTTTGAAGAACTGTAATATCTGAAGAATTCAGGTAAGCATAGGCAGGGCAGTGTCACAGCAGCCCTAGAAGCAACTCTGCAGAAGAAGCCTCCAATCGCTAAAGAAACAAGCTGATATATCACCTTAAGATAGACTTCGTACCCGCTGAAGAATAAGGGTGAAAAATATCCCTTAAGGCTGACAAATGTGGATTACGGGTGACCGATACTACCTTAAGGGTAACAAATAGATGGACTAGGTGAATAATAGGCAACAGTGGTGACAAATAGTAGTGCAAAGGTGAATAATAGGCAGCAGGTGTGAAACAGTTGAAAACCAAGAACCTCAAGCCGACTCGGAAGGGCTTACAAGTCGACTTCTGACTGAAGAATTCACAGAATGAAAGAAGACTTTTTAGCTACTGATTAAGGGTGAAAATGGGTGGACAAAGCAGACAAATGGCTGTATAGCAATGTGAAATGGCTATTCAGTTGTATAAAGTGGCTCATGGCTATGACATTTGAAGAATGATCAAATTGGTTGAAGAGAATGATTCCCTTTGTGCTTCAGAGAAAGAGAGGACTGGTCCTCTGGTTGTGGGTTACTGGGTGTTACTCACAGTTCCTTATAATTTGATCAGAAGAAGGGAGGAGAGTGTTCTTCTAGGTCAAGTTGTAAGTCAGCGTTTGTTTGCAAACTGAGTCTGCGATTATTGCTGTTGCAAGGGGAAGCCACACTCAGGTTTGAGTGTGGGGTGGACGTAGATCTGCATGGTAGATCGAATCACCTAAAACTTCTATGTGCTGTGATTTGCATTGGTGTGATTGGCCCTTATCATCTTCCTTCATTCACAGGTTTACATATGAATAGATCTTCCCTATACGCTAAGTGGTTGTATTGCAGTTTGTTAGATCTGTCTGATCTGAGTGGATTTTGTGAGATAGCATTCTCTTAGTTAGTGCATTCTTGTCACTTTCATTTATATTGTTGTCACAGATATCATCTGAACTCGTGGTTTGATAGCTGAGTGTTAAATTGTCTTAGGCTTAAAAATTGAGGTTAAAATTTTTATAGGTTCTATTCACCCCCCCTCTAGATCCTACTATGCACACATATTCATATACTTGCTTCCGGCTTTGCCTATAGAGCACACAACATCGGTATCACAGATACTCTTCTATTATAACTCTAAAGTCTATGAAATTAAAAATTAAATTAAATACTCACATGAGAGGGCTGTGGTGTGCTCGAGGGTGCTCCCTGAGACAAAATCCCCGCCTGGGCCAAGAGGGTAGCAACCACCAGAGTAAAGCGTGCCTCCATACGTTCCTCGACTAGGTCTACCGCATGTTCGACGATGGATGTAATCTTGCTCGTAGAAGTGCCGATGGAGGGAGTAGAGAAGGAACTGCTACCGGGGTAGGACGAAGCTGAGCCCGGAGAAGATGCTAGAATCGGGCTGGTGTCCAAGCTCTGCCCAAAACCGTATACTCATCCTTTCTTCAGTGGGCTGGCTGTTGCTACCCATGCCTCAAGATCTAGTTACGGCCGCTGCGTCTCCTCGTCCCCATACTTTTTAGTCATATGCCTATCATATGACTCCTGCAAATTGAATAAAAAATATTGTAAATGTCATATTAATCAATCATATTTAAAAATAGAAATAGAAAAGAAATGGGTATGTATATAATTTTACCACTACCGAGCGAGCTCTCTCGCTCACATACTAATCCGTCTCCTTCTTTTGTTGAACTGTAGCAAATAAATCGCGGTACGAGACTATACCACCCCTCTTCTTTTCCTATTATACATGTTACAGAGAATAAATAGGGACATATAAGAAATAAATTATAATAAAATTAAGATGATTACTTACCAATCTCTCCTTCTGGGTCGCGAAGGAAACATATCCAGAAGTATGGAGATGCAAGTCTTGATGTAACGCACGTGCGGCTTTGGCTTTTACGGATTTGGCCATCGAATTAGGCTCGGCCCATCTATCCCAGAGGTCCTCCCAGTGCTCCCTCCTCATCCATGCGGGGCCGTGTGCCTTCCAAAGGCCACGGTCTTCGCTCCCCCCGGCTAGAGCCTTGGCATGTTCCCGACAGCCGTGTAAATGATGCTTATAATTTACAGTTCCTGTGGCCTCCCATACACGTTGAGCTCGTCCGACATCAGCTCGCCTCACAAATTGATATCCTTACTGTCAAAAATTCAAATTTTATAAGTTAGTGGATTGAAATTGTGGAGTTGGGAAATATGTAATTTAAAAGATTAAATCGTATACCAGGAACTCGTCATACAATCGATCACGGATATCCTGAAGAAACTTTTGAAATGACTTATATGGGCCGGTCACACTACAGGAAAATCGGCCTATAGCGACCAAAGTCAGTGATCGCTTAAATAATCAGGCTATCAGTTACTATTTAAAACCCTACTCCCAGCTAGACATGGTTTGACGTGATGTTGCGTATTGGTGGCGATCAGTTGTATCAAATCGTACATGGACACGATCGGTATTCTTAGCACACGACACATCGATGATTTATTACTACCATCGATCACCATAGCCCGCCGACGTCATTGAGTCCGTTGTGAATAGTTATGTCACGCAACGTACCAATCGTGCCAGATCATACCTAATTAATCTTAGCCGATCATGACAAACCTTACTCTATCTCCTAAAGTAAATGAAGATGCTCCTCCTATCCCATGATTGAAGTGAGATTGTATCCCTATATACTATTTCAATTTACTTAGTCACTAAATATATACTAATCACTAACGTTGAAAGTACTCTTATTAAAATTTGTGAACTATGAACTAATAAATTATTTTTTAACCATTAATTAATAATTTTATTGATTGCAATTCATGCATAATTTCATATTAATTATTTATTTAATTATAATTTTTTACAGGCAAAAATTACATTATAATCTAAAATATAGCATTAGCAACCCACATAAATAGTAGTCGCTATTAAGTTTCAACTAAATAGCGACCAACGTAAAACATTTGTCACTAAAATAAATATTTAGCGACTACATGTCGGTCGCTATTTGTGTTCACGCCATTAGCGACCAATGATGTCTTGGCCGCTGACTCTTCTTAAGGTTACTAGTCAAATGAACGCGCTTCGCGCGTGAGTTTACTATGATCTTTTAAAAAAAATTAATAATATTTTCAATCTTTTTATTCGATAGTAAAAAAAATAAATGAAAAAAAACATACTCAATGAACGTTCATTCATTTGTTCGATTTACCGTATATTAAGTTAAGTTTAGCTAGAGCACTGTGTGAGACTTCATATATATTACCATGTGTCATATTTATTACGGTGTTATTTGTAATTGATAATTTTTACGTACGTAGCATATTACGTCGAGCCCAATAGCGGATGACTCAGTGTCACAGTTCTTCTTGAAGTCTGATTAGAGCCGTTCGAAGGCAAAATAAATTGTTCATTCTATACGGAGGCCAAATGTGAATGTCCATATCGTCTAAAATGATGAGATGGCTTCCAGGTAGGCCTGACAATTATCTGTTTAAAATTCGAACCGAATTCGAATTCGTATTCGTTTAATCGAATAATTATCCGAATAAAATATCTGACAGATAATTTAATCGGATATCCGATTATTAATCGGATATGAATTCAAATATTGAGATATCCGTGTCCGATATTATCCGACCGAATATCAACCCTTAGATAAAAATTTAATGATATACATATTCTATATATAGTTAACTTAAATATTAATATATTATTTGATTATTCTTTTTTATCTTTTTTGATCTCAAAATATAATTTAAAAATAAAAATTTCACTTACACCCACTTGATAAGTTATCTCCTATTTTTTAGGATAAAGTCTAATCTTTTGATAACATCTCTTAAAATAAAAAAAATTTCACTCTTTCTTTATTTTTTGGAGAAAATAATATATGATGCTCTCACACGGCTAACACAACTCACCCCTAAGTAGGCCTAGTAATTATCCGTTTAAAATTTGAACCGAATTCGTATTTATCCGATCATTATCCGAATAAAGTATCCGACGGATAATTCGATTACTAATCGGATAATTTGATTATTAATCAGATATAAATTCAGATATCACACTATTCGCTCCGCATCTGACCGTTTAATGATCTACTTCCAGGTCTCGTCTAATTTATTACCTTTGGACGCGTCTCTGCCCGACCGAGGAAAGGGAGAAACTAACTCGATGTATTTCCTCCTAAGGATAGTTATATTCTTCCTCATGACACATAAAGTAATTAAGGCGATGGATTCCTACACTTCACAATTGTTTTAAAACCTAATTATAAAGGGCATTAATGGCCTTGCTCTCTTCCTTAATTCTAAGCAAGTTTCCTAACTTCTAGGCCTACGTCCTTCGAAGAAATCCACCGTGATGGAAGTAGCACACATCTGTGACGATAATGCAGACGGCTTTGAAAAAAAATAGATGAATATAATGGGTAATATTTATCATTTTTTTCTTAACACTCACGTCATCACGTCATATGATGACAGTCTCCACTTAAAAGATAAATTGGCTGGATGCCACTAAAAAAAATTCAAAAATATAACAAATTAAACGACGCTAACATTGCACAAATTTTGTGCAACGTCGACGTTACATAAAGCATTTCTGTGTTTGTAATTGATACTCTTTATAAAGACAACAACGGAACAACGTGCAGTGAAATTATGAAGATTGCATTTAATCCTTGAGTAATGTGGGCTCCGATTTTAATAGTCTTTTTTTGCACAACATATGTCATATTTAAAACTCCGCACAACAGATGTAACAACCAGTTAATAATACAGGTGAAGATCAAACTATCATATAAGCACAATTATGGAGGAAAGTGAGAGCTTACACAAGGCTTTTGGAACTACGAAATATCTGCAATAGTTAATCAAGGAATAGACTATAATTATATGATTCCTATGTATAGTAACATTGTATATGACACTGTATATCAGATTTTTTTGTTGCACTTATTAAAAGAAATATGCATCAGATAGCTTGCGACATTCGATGATGTTCCCCCTAGACAACATCCAAGCAAAATCTAACCAAAGGGCAAGAGCTGGTGAAAGGCCCAGGGCTTTGCTAATTATTGCTCCAAAGGCTGGCATGATGGTGTATCGAGCAGCACAGCCAAACAGTATCTGGAAAAGTGAAATGAAGTACAAAGGCCATCAGAATAGATAAAAGAAATAAGTTAGCATATGTGGAGAAATTTATTGAAATACCAATTGCATCCATCTGAAGAGTGTCATTCTTTGCTACTTCCAGTTAATCACATGTTTGTCTCGTACAATCATGACATGCTAAATGACAGTCCTAAAGTGAGCAACATCAAGTAGAACTCGCAGACTTAGGGATAACTTCCTTTCTACCACGGGCTAAAATAATTCACTAAAACAATTAAAACAGAAAATGAAAATAGTAAAAGTGATTAACGAACATAATATCTAGTTCAATAACAAATTTAGCTAAAAACAAGAAACTTATAATAGAAGACATGTCAGAGATATAAAACATATCGTACAAAGGCTATATATATGCAACTGTCCCAGACTACCACAAAAACATAAGGCCAAGTTTAGTTGCTTTACATTATGTAATAGAACTTCTCACTTTCTCAGCATTTTATGCATCAATTAGTGCAAACTATGATTAAAAAATGATGTGTGACAAATCTGCTTGTCTCTGTTCCTCTCTCTCTCTCTCCCTCTCTCTCTGGGTGTGGGTGTGCCAATACACCTTTTACAAAACCTTATATCCATTAAGATTGTCAAATACAAATTAAATTATAGAATCTTTAGAAATGCCTCGACAGCTATATATCTTACCCTTCTGTTTTTTTAGAGAGATGTGTATATATGTTGTGTACAACTCTCCAAGGATATTTATATCTTTGTATTGCTCTCTAAGTTCTTAGAATTTGCCCTAATCCATATTTGTATGCCCCCACAGTGATTACGAATTCATACAAAATCTATGCTGAGTGCTGGCATCATGATTATAAATTTAGTAAAAGAGGAGACACTTTGGGTCAGATTTGTTCTGGATGAATATTTCAAGAACAGCTATAAATCACTTAGTTCTCACATTCTCCTATCTGTAGGGGTACTGCAGAAGTTGTCAACTTTTTAGAAGCCTTCTCATTGTGTCAGGTAGGGAATGGACAATAAATTAATTTTTGGAAAGATATCTGTCACTTAGACATTGTTTTCAACTTCAAATATAGAATTCATAAGAGATTGCTATTGAGAAAGGTAGCCTTATCAACCATTTTCTGAATCATAGGGATAGTAATGACAGGAACATTCAGCTAAGGAGAAATCTTACTGAAAATTGGATGCAAGAATATTTGTATGTTCTCCATACTCTTCACCACATTTGACTGAATAATGAGAACAGAGATAGTAGACTATGGAAGTGGAATAGCTCAGGAAAGTTTTGACAAGATCTGTTGTGAGGATGGATGGATGGTGGTGGTGTCAATGTGGGCACAAAGGGTTTGATGCAACAAGATTGATATTGTACATGTCATTGAGGTATATAGGCTAAGTATTCTAGTAGAACTTCAAACCAAGGTGTTCTTATTCACTCGAATAAGCCAATATCAGCAAACTGCAGAATCACAACAAAACAGCAAATTGCGAGAGCAACTACAAGAGGAAGTCGATTTACATGTTGCCCTAGCACATGCTGTAGGTCACGATACTTCCACACTATTGAGTTCCCAGAGCAATCCCCCAGAAAAGATATTTTCCCTTACCCATGGTTCTGCAATCTATTAGGCATTCCACATTGGCTTGTGTCTGTAATTACCCTTGTTTTTCTCCCACCACAACAAATCTTTCAGGCTCAGGAGTTTCTGGCTAACATCAGGATGCTATATGCAAAAATTCCCTAGAAATTTACAAAAATCTCAATAGAACATCACTAAGACAACATCCTTGGAAGTATGGATAATAAAGACATTAGCAAAAATATCCTGTGATCTTCATTCACACAAGCTACTTTAATTACCTGTCAGAGCACATGGGTAAAACACCTAATAAAACAGAGTTGATGGGCAGTAAATATATTTTCAAAGCATTTGTGTGGACCATGTGCAGAAAAAAAATGTGATGTTTCCAAAAGGAAATGGAAATTTGACATCACCATTGGCTGTATTCGATGCAGATAGATACATTGGAAAAAAAATTGCACAGAAGATAAATGCAAAAAAATGAGAAAGGCAATCCAGTGCCACAAGGGGCCAGGCGATTGTGGGTTTGGGAGGGAGCATCAGATATATGCAGCCTTACCTCTGCATTTTTGCAGAGAGGTTGTTCCAGTTCCAAACCTGTGACTTCTTGGTCACAATGGAGTAACTTTATTGTTGCACCAAGACAGATGGGAACAATATATATTAAGCAAAAAAACATGTGGGAAACAACTATATCAACAATCATCATTAGAAAATTGAATATAGGAAACCAAATATACATCTCTATAAACAGTAGATATTTTTTATGAAAGTGGTATAAACAATAGATATTGTCTTGTAATAAAACTAACAATATATGGATGGCACCCAGCTTTCAGATACCTTTCTCTCTCTTGCGCCATCTAGAGAGAGGCTCTGGGCTCTCAGCCTCTGGAGTGGCTTCGGCGGTGCTTGTTGGTCTGTCCGATGGAAGGATTGTAAAGAAAATTATTATTGCGATGATTTCATTTCTATTTGAGTACGAGGAAAGAAAGCTGCATGGGGTGTTTCAAGCAACTTCTTATAGTTTCATATCATAGTTTAGACATCTCAGGAAGAATGGCATGAAAAAAATATCAAAACTACAGGTTTGGAAAATGTAAACCTAACAAAGAAAGTAACACAGATTTGAACATGTAGGTGTCATTCACAAAAGTCTAGAAGATAGAAGATACTGAGATTGAGTCCTTATGTGATGACGTTAATGCTTGGGTAGCTCGGAGAATTGGTCCTCAGAGAATAGACTGGATTTCTTGGACTGGACTGTAAATTTTAGAGACATGGAATGAAGGCACGGAAATAAATTTTCAGTTCTTGTTTCAATCAAGGGACTGCATCATTTGTGATATATACATGACAATGTTGATTGAATCATAGGATGCTCCTCTATCTAATATTGGCAAACATTAAAAGAGATAAAGAATCTATCTATAACCTGATTTACTATTTTACTTCCTACAACATAAATATTCAACTAAGTAATGGTATCTACTAACTTCCGACAAAAAAATTCAGAGAGTTTGGACATCTCAGGAAGAATGGCATGAAAAAAATATCAGAACTACAGGTTTGGAAAATGTAAACCTAACAAAGAAAGTAACACAGATTTGAACATGTATGTGTCATTCACAAAAGTCTAGAAGATAGAAGATACTGAGATTGAGTCCTCATGTGATGATTTTGAATATCTTATAAACCTATATTATATACATGATAATGATGATTGGGTCATAGTATGCTCCTCTATCTAATATTGGCAAACATTAAAAGAGACAAAGAATCTATCTATAACCTGATCTACTATTTTACTTCCTACAACATAAATATTCAACTAAGTAATGGTATCTACTAACTTCAATACAACACTACAAATAGAAAGACATACATATAAGTTAAAAAAATACAGATGACATAATGATATGATTTCAAAGCAAAAATAAAAGCCCTGATAGAAACAACAACTTGCTTGGAGATGGTTCCTTTCTTGCTGGTGCTATTTTCATGTCGAACCGTGCAACAAAGAAAGAATGTTTCAATTAGAAGACACTTTAACACCCTCAGAGGATAGACTGGATTTCTTGGACTGGACTGTAAATTTGAGAGATATGGAAGGAGGGCACGGGAATAAAAAATATTTGCGAGGCCAATATTTATAATAAAATATTTGAGACACCAACATAAAAAAATTCGATATATCCATGACAATGTTGATTGACTCATAGGATGCTCCTCTATCTAATATTGGCAAACATTAAAAGACACAAAGAGTCTATCTATAACATGATTTAGTATTTTACTTCATACAACATAAATATTCAACTAAGTAATGGTATCTACTAACTTCTGACAAAAAAATTCAGAGACAGAGAAGGATCATATGGTTGCCCAATGTATGAGAAGAAAATCTTCTGCCGTGCATAAAGATAAAAAATAGCAAATTAAGTAACAAAAAAGTTGCTAAAATAAACTGCTCACCAGTGTTAAAAGATACAAAGATGAGGAGGAGGATGGAGTCCAGGGCGCCTTATATAAGAGTAGAAAACCTCAAGGTGGACTCCGAGAGGAAGAAGAAACGTTGAATCATGGTCGGAGTCCATGGTGGAGAAGGAAACAGAGTAGGGGGGAGGGAAGGGTGCAAAATTTGGGAAGAGGAAATCGGGGTTGGAGAGGTAAGTTGACCTGATATTTCGGGGAAGGGAAGGGAACCGTAAAGTCGAATAGGATTTGAATCGTGAATCCATGGAGAAGACGGAAGGGAAACCGTTATGTCGAATAGGATTTGAATCGTGAATCCATGGAGAAGACGGAAGAGAATGAATCGGAATCTAAGGGCCTTCACGCGGCGGACCTGGACCTTGGATTTGGATCTGGACTGCTCAAGCTCAAAGGAATTGAGCTGGCGGGGGCGACGGAGGGACGACGGCCACATACATACATAAGGAGAAACATGAGGAAATCGGGGTAATGTGGTCAGACGATAACCAAAAGCTCGAAATCGTTCCTCTACGCGAACAGCACCTCGAGAGACTCCACGTCGAAATCGTTCCGTGGAGTCCATCTTCACGCCGTTCCGCACCCCTCCGCAAATGGATCACCATCCGCAGCCTCCACCGGACACCACCTCAGACCATCGTGGAGGAGAGAACGAAATCGTTCCTCTGCGAGCACGGCACCTCGAGAGACTCCACGTCGAAATCGTTTCGTGGAGTCCATCTTCACACCGTTCCCCACCCGCAGCCTCAGCTCCGAGCAATGGTGCCCCCTCCGCGCCAGCCGTATCGGAGGAGAAGACCGAAAGGGACGGGGAGAGGGCATTCGCGGACGGCGCATGGCCTCAGCTCCGAGCCGTATCGGAGGAGAAGACCGAAAGGGACGGGGAGAGGGCATTCGCGGACGGCGCATGGCCTCAGCTCCGAGCGATGGTGCCCCATCCGCGCCCGCCGTATCGGAGGAGAGAACCGGACAAATGACCCGAGTCATCACATAATACAAAGGAACGGGCGGAAAAACACCGAACCGGCGGAAAAAGACTTCGCCTTGAACTGGCGGAAAAAAACCGGCCTTTTCTCTTATAGTATATAGTATAGATTAGCGATCACAGATAGCGACCAATCATAAAACGGTCGCTATTACAATCCATTAGCGACCAATGTTGTGTTGGTGGCTGTACGTCAAATCTTTATCGACCAATGAACTATTCTGGTCGCAAATATAGCTTTTTTGCGACCAATTTTAATTGGTCGCCAATGATTTGGTCGCTACAGACCCATTTTTTTGTAGTGTCACATGTCGCTCAATAATGTTGGTAATAAAACGAGAAGCCTCATCGGGCTCTACTTTATCCCTGCAATTACAAATGTTAAAATGATAGCCAACAATTATATATATAGTTGATGGATAGATAATAAACATAATTCATGAGTTTAAATTTTTACCTAGAGACCCAACATGGCTTGCGTCCCTCTTGCAACACCACCTGCTCGCCCTCGTGATGGCTAACAGCATCGTCTGCCTGTTGTGTGCCCGGGTGGGCGGACGAGCCAACTATTGCAGGTGGTGTGCCCGACGTACCTGTTACAAGTAAAATAGAAGTAGTTAATTAGAATTTAGTTCATTATTAAATAAAAAATTTCAACAAGTAAACATATAGAATTCTTATCATTTAACTAAGAATTTAAATAAACATAGCAGTAGAATGTGATGGAAGTGGTGTACTCTGTAGACCTGATGTAGAGGCACTCAAACCTGTAAACAAAAAATATTGTGAGCAAAACAAAGTACATATCACTACTCATTTATCTAAGAATTTAAATAAACATACCCGCAGTTGTTGGCGTGGGCGGTGCACTCTGTGTACATGGTGCGGAGACATAAAATATCGTGAGCAAAACAAAGTGCATATTCACTACTCATTTATCTAAGTGATGTGTGGAAGGATAGGATATAGAGGGGTGGTGAATATATCTCCCGATTAAAAACTATGCCCAAATTAAAATAAAAAATCTGGCGCTACCCAATTTTAAAACATAATGAACAATATGTTAACAAGAGTTTGCGTAGAACATACCTCGAACACTTAAGCACTTAAGCTAATGTTTCCGTTGACACCTATTTTTCACCCTTAAGAGGGTATATGTCACCCATAGTAGTCTATTTGTCAGCCTTATGTGTGCATTTGTCGTCCTTAGCTTCTTCTACTGGCGGGTAAACACAAGTGGACTTCCCCTTCATACAGCTTCAACACTTCACACATATTCAGTGCTACAACCTATTTTTCACCCATAGAGAGCTATTTGATAGCCTTACCTCCCTATTTGTCACCACTAATGAGTCATTTATCTGCCTTATCTTCCTGCATTCCCTTGTATGAATCTTAATAGATTTGTTCATCATTACTAAAGAATTCAGACTTTGACTGCACAGACTTGGGTTGACCACTGTCTTAGCTCCATTGACTATGCATTGACTACGTTACCACGTTGACTTTTCTTCATTTCATGAGAAAATAACTGGCTTTCAGCCTGCTCTATATGCAACTGTCAACCTGTTCTTTGTGCAATTTAGAAGTAAACTACACACACAAAATCATTATAGCTCCATGGATGATTCTACATCAACAAAACACATTGACTATCCACATGAAGAGTATACATGAATCTAAATTTTGACAGCATCCCAGGCATGGAGCTGAAACACTAAGGATTTAAATAAACATACGCGCTTCAGTTGGTGGGGGCGGTGCACTCTGTGTACCTGGTGCATATATTTAAAATATCATGCACAAAACAAAGTACTAAGTCACTACTCATTCATGAACGATCTTAAATAAACATACCCACAGCACATGGTGGGGTCGGTGTATTCTGTGTACCTGATGTAGAGACATAACTATCATTACCAAAATGAAGTGCATATTTACTACTCATTCATCTAAGAATTTAAATAAACATACTAGTAGCAAGTGGTGGGGGCGATGTAATCTGTGTACCTGGTGCAGAGACATAAACTATCATTACCAAAACAATGTGCATATTCACTACTCATTTATCTAAGAATTTAAATAAACAGACCCGCAGCAGGTGGTGGGGGTGGTGTAATCTGTGTATCTGCTGCCATAAATACAAACTATCATTAGCAAAACGAAGTATATATTCACTACTCATTTATCTAAGAATTTAAATAAACATACCGATAGAATCCCTCCCGGAACCACCTCTCCTTGAAGATCCGGTACGACCTCGAACCATCTAATTATTGACAATAACTAAAGTAGTGCATATTAGTCCACAACTAATTACGAGGAGAGGTGGCAATTAATAATGATAAGAAGTGCATATATGTTAAATTTCTTACAAAATATTCAATCATCATCTATTTCATCTCCAGATACTGAAGATATATCAAACTCAGCCTCATCTTCGTCATCTTCCTCATTCTCACTAGATTCATACTCTTCCTCCTCAGAGGACTCCTCCTGC
Source organism: Amorphophallus konjac (assembly GCA_022559845.1). Classification (NCBI taxonomy): domain Eukaryota; kingdom Viridiplantae; phylum Streptophyta; class Magnoliopsida; order Alismatales; family Araceae; genus Amorphophallus; species Amorphophallus konjac. The sequence goes on along the minus strand of CM040123.1, from coordinate 220,575,866 downwards.
CCAACAATTGTTTCATTTAGCTCAGTTGGATCGACTTCTTCCACTTCATCCTCTATAGACAACCGAAGTGGCTCGTTAGATTCGATCACATGAAGATTAGAAGCAACCAAGTCTACAGTGTCACCCTCGTCGGATTGAAAAAAATCGGCACTAGAATCCTCTGAGACAGCTTCAATCACATCTAACTCATCATTAGGCACAAGCCTTGGTTTTACCCTACAAACTGCCCAACAATCTTTATTCTTGGACGATGAATAACTTGAATAATACACTTGCTGGGCTTGTGCGACCAAAATGAACGGCTCATAGGTATTCAATTTTGATTTATGTTTTACATCGACAATCCCATATATTGCATCGTTTCGAACTGAATGAGGATCAAACCAATGACACTTAAAAAGGAATATATGCTTGTCTTGTTCGAGATACTGTGATTCTATGACCTCCTCAAGAATACCATAGTAATCAAGATCATTTTCATTATATGTACTATCTTTCACGCATACACCGCTATTCATCGTAGACTTATTTCGTCCATAATCTCTGGTGTGAAATCTATAACCATTCACAAAAAATCCTAGATAGGCATGCGCGACCTTCGAAGGTCCATAACTTATCACCCGGACTCTTTCATCAGTAACATAACCTTCTTCAACCTATGAATATAAACCACGTTACTTTTCTTTTGATACGTGCATACACCTCAAGCTTTGTGGAATTGGTAGATTGACACTTACTTGACCTTTAAACCATCTGGCAAAAGATCTCTCTCGTTCATTTTGAACCTCCATGTCATTGAGGTGTGGACATTGAGTAATTAATTCTGAATCAAATTGCCTGCAATGATGAATGCAACATCACCGTAAATGGGAGGAAGAACGTCAAGAGGCTTATAAATTTTCGGGAGCTGCGGAGTTGACGACTCACTCAACATAAGGTTCAATCTTAGCACAGTTCAGGAGAACATATATCTCTACGACCAACAACTCTCTGTCCTCTAATATGCGATTCAAACAACGTCCGAATGCACGTCCTGGATACTTAAATATGGACAACCGGTCGGACGGACCCACCTCTCCTCCATCATCATTACGTGGAGGTCGATTGCGGCGAGTTTGAATTTTGGGTTCGAAGTACATCGAACAGAAGTTCAAAATTTCTTCAATAATATACGCCCCAATAATCGAACCCTCTACTTTAGCCTTATTGCGAACCTTCATTTTTAGGTCATGCATACACCTATGACAATAATTCATATGACAATGGCATACAGTGACAATGACAGACACATGTAACTACTGTCAAATAATCAGTAAATACATATTGATTACCTCGCAAATGGATACATCCATCGAAATTGTACCGATCCTCCAACTTTGGCCTCGTATGGCAAATGGATAATCAGGTGCTCCATGGAATCGAAGAATGCAGGGGGAAATATCTTCTCCAACTTGCATACCGTCGTGACCACATTCTGTTCCATAGTTTACACGTCCCCAAGTTTGAGTTCTAATGCACATAGAATCCTGAAAAAATGACTCAACTCAGTCAATGCTCCCCATACAGGCTTTGGCAATATGTCACGGAATGCAATGGGCAGAAGTCTCTCCATGAACACATGGCAGTCGTGACTTTTCAATCCATATATTTTTCCCTCATTGACATTCACACAACGGGCTATGTTAGACACATATCCATTAGGGAATCTTAATTGCTTCAGCCACTAGCATAGTTCATTGATCTGTGTGTCTTTCAACAGGTAAGCTGCTTTAGGTTGCACAACTTTGCCCCGTACCGGCCATAATTCCAACTATGGTCATTTGCAAAGTATCTTCAAGTCCGCTCGCGCCTTGGCATTGTCCTTTATTTTAGCTTTCACATTCATGATGGTGTTGAACACATTATCAAAGATATTCTTCTCAACATGCATGACGTCCAGGTTGTGCCGTATCAAAAGGGCTGACCAGTAAGGCAATTCCCAGAAGATACTTTTCTTCACCCAATTGTGATCCTCTCCAAATCCATGAAGATGTCGTGTACTACACGACAATTGCACTATATCTGGTAAGTTTTTCACCTGTGCCGCCATTTGTCGACTAGACATCCGTTCCAAGTCTGCTTCATCCATTTCAACTGTGTTCTTAATGAATGAGTCCTTTTGCCTTCGAAAAAGATGGTCAATTGGTAGAAACCATCGATGACAATCGAACCAGCATGATTTCTTACCATATTTCAGGACAAAGGATTTGGTATCAGCCATACAGTAAAGACATGCCAACCTCCCGTGTGTGCTCCAGCCAGATAGCATTCCATGCAGGGAAGTCACTTATTGTCCACATCAATGCAGCCTTCATAGTGAAATTTTATTTTCTATACGCATCATAAGTAACAACTCCATCATTCCATAATCTTTTCAACTCATCAATCAGTGGCCTGAGATATATGTCCAAATTTTTTTTGAGATTTTTTGGACCTGGAATCACCAAAGTTAAGAAAAGGTTCTCTCCCTTCATGCACATGCCCGGTGGAAGGTTGTACGACGTCATGAACACTGGCCAACATGAGTAAGACGCCACTGAACCTCCAAATGGGTTGAAACCGTCTGTGCATAAACCTAACCTAACATTGCGTGGCTCGTGAGCAAAAGCAGTATACGTACAATTGAAATGAGCCCAAGCTTCACCGTCGGCGGGATGACTGATTATATTATCTACACGACCTACTCTCTCCATGTGCCATATCATATGCCGAGCTGTCTTTGACGACATATATATCTGCTGTAATCTGGGCGTGAGAGGGAAGTATCGTAGTGACTTGTAAGGCACATCCTTCTACATTGAATTGTCCCCTCTCTTAGGTTTAAATCTATCATGCTGACAAATATCACATGATCTTTTATCTACATTATCTTCATAATATAGCATACAATGATTAGGCATGCATCTATTTTTTGGTATTCAAGCCCTAACTTATTGAGCATCTTCTTTGCACGGTAAAAATTTTCAAGCAACTTCTCATCTCGAGGCATCATACTCTTGATAAGGAGAAGCATATGATCAAAATAACTCTCACTAAGGTGAAATTCGGATTTCAAATTCAACAACTATGAGACAGCAGACAACTGAGTGTGATTTTCACAACCATCCCACAGCAACTCATCAGCATCCTGAAGTAACTGATAAAATCTTTCAGCCGACTTGTTTGGTGGTTCTTCATTGTACACGTGTTCCCCTTGTACATTAAAGTCAGGGCCAGCAGCATCGAGTACCATGTCTGCATAGGTACTTGTGCTTGCAACATTGCCGGGCTCATACGACCAGAACTCCTCACCGTGACACACCCAATTCATATAACCTTTCGTGAACCATTTCCTGTATAAATGAGCTTGCACATCCCATAGCGAATGAAATCTCTTATTTTTACAACGTAAACAAGGACATCGGATGTTACCACACTGGTCCACTACTATTAGATGCACCAATACAAACGGAATAAAACTATCAACTCCATCCTTAAACTCCTCTGACACCACTCTGTCAACTACTCTGCAATTCATCCATGACTGATCAATTGTAGCCATATTTACCTAACATATTAAAAAATTCATATCAATGTGTCTTATCACTACATCTAAGAAAATATCGTGTACATCTCCCCTAAATATTGACTATTTTCTACACTTGTACATCCTGTCTTTCATATACATCCATATCCACATCCACTTTCACTTCCATATTCACACACCGTGGTTGACATCGACATCATCTTCTGGAAAAAATCATTAACATACTCGCATTCACATAGACATTTTCTCACATATCGGTGTTGACACCCGTTTTAGCCCACAAGTTCTGTCATTTCTCTTATTCATCATTTTTGATGTCCCGAATTAGCCATTATTTTGGAGCTTCCTTGGATGGATTTCAAGCCCATTTTTATCATTTCATATCCTTTGAGTCTTGGAGATCATGATTTCTTAGAGCCCTGGAGCTTATCTTATCAAATTCCCACTTCAAGTCGACTTTCGGCCCATTTATGCCGGCTTCCCTCAAGTAATCGACTCTCTCTCACTGTGCAGTCCTGAAAGTGGTTCTTTTTCACCCTCTTCCATTCCCTCTTTCAAAAAGTTGTCTTGATCAAAGTTGTTCCTCTTTCAAATATCTACAATTTCTTCTTCTACACCGTTGGCCAGTTCTGCCCCGATTGTGAGTTATTCACATTTTTTCCGGCGTGCTGTGCTGTTCACCTACATTCAAGAATTTTCCTCTCTCTTCCAGCCCTATTTTCACTCTCTTCCAATCATTTTCTCACATTTCTTTATTCATGAAAGTTGTTCCTCTCTCAGTTATCTACAACTTCTATGTTTACCACTTTGTCTAATTCTCCACCGTTTGAGAGATACGCTTCGATTTCTAAAGTCGCGCGCAGTCTGCCCAGAATCTGCCTTCATCGAAGTGAAGGTCATTTGCAGGTGCGTTACTTCATTGAAGTGACGGCCCAGTGAAGACCGTTACTTCAGTGTGACGGTCCTACGATAGACCGTCACACCAAAACTTGCCCAAAACAGCCCGGTTCAACCCCTAGAGTGTGGCGGTCCTATCCTTGACCGTTAGACCAAGTGACGGCCCTATTTAGGTGCGTTACATCCAATCTCATCCGAAAACGTCTCGTTCGACCTCCAGAGTGTGACGGACCTACCCTAGTCCATTACATCAGTCTGACGGTCCTATGATAGACCGTTACATGCACCAGAGAGTCCAATTCATGTTGGACTCTGCTCCGTTTTTGTGCGCCGTGGCCCTCTTGAAGAGTCCATAACTTCTTGAATTCTTATCCAAATTGATCCCCGTTTTTTCCTACTTCTAGCCCTTGGTATTATCTTGAATTTGGTTCATAGGAATCAAATTTTCATTGGCTATATCTCTTGGGATCTGGGTCGAAAGATCATGATTTATGTTTCCTAGTTCAACTAAAACTCTGCAGATTAAGCTCCGGGGCTGCCTTCCAAGAGCCCTATCTTCTAGAATCCTCCTCCGAATTGATCCCCGTTTGTTCCTATCTCTTGTCCTTAGTATTATCTCGAGCTTGATCCAAAGAACTCGATTTATCTTGGACTCTATCTCCGGGAATCGTGATAAGAAGATGAGGCTTTCTTGTAAAACTCTATATAAACTGCCCAGTTCGCAGTCGCGACGGGGGGCTCTTTCCGGACGTGGGGCGAAGCCATGCTGCACCGTCGACTCACAACTTCGGCCCTGACTTGAAGAGGGAAGTATTGGCTTTCTATTCTATCCTTCTGGGCTTGATTCCATGGTCTACACTCTTAGTTCTAGTCTCCTCAAAATCATAAATCATCACAGTTTTCTGCACTTTTCTGCTATACATGCATTTTTCTCCGTTTTGCATCATTGATTTCTCTCAATTCTCTCAATCAAATCTCGTGATTTCAAATCCTATGCATGCACAACACTCCCACCTTGCTTTTGCACCCACTCATAGGGGTTAAAAACCTCCCCCCGGTGAGTTTGCCCTGAATTTCTAACACTATTTTATCACTCCGGGATTGATACTACACATGCATGTTCTAATGGGTTTTTGCCTTTGTGTTTCATCTTTGTTTTGCAGGAGAGCATGAATACAACGTGAGGCCCTCTTCCTCTAGCCGGCTGGAAGGAGAGGAGGTTTGAATCCACAAGTTCCCCGCACCCCGTTTCAAGCGCGATCAAGTTTTCTTTCCAAGGTATACGACGCCGTTGCACTCCTTTCTTCATCCTTGCGGCGTTGTTAATCCTTGGTGGCGATCACAATTAGTATTTCCATCCTTTCATCCCCTTGTCTTTGATTCACATGTTTATGCATGTATGTATTTAAAGGGGGCAGGATAGGAATCTAATCTAATTAAAAAAATAAATCAACAATTTTTTGGCGATCACGGTGGGACTTCAATGCCCATCACGCTTGTTTTCATGCTCTTTTGTAGGTTGGGTGGGTGCATGTTCATGTTTAGGTGATATTTCTTCCATTGTCCAACTATTTTTGGTGTTTTAAGGGCTTTGGTTGTGTGACGGTCCTGCAGTAGACCGTCACATGCATGTAACGGTCCTTTGGTAGACCGTTACACGGCTTCTGGCAGTCTTGCGTGCATGCTCACAGGGCCGTGTTCATGGAGGCATAACTTTTGATCCCGGAGTCCGATTGAGCTGATTCTTGTTGCGTTGGATAGCCCTTTGTATTGTCTTTCCATCCATATATCATTTGCATCATTTGGTTAACATTTGCATATTCTAATCTTGTCCAACTGTTTGAGTTTTGTGCATAAGTTCTGCAGGCAGGCTCAGAGACAGGTTCACAGGTACATCTTTAATGAGTGATTTGACTACCTTCCCGATGTCTGATTACACTGATTTTTGATCCATTGGATAGTCCTTTGTATTGTCTTTCCATCCATAGCTTATTTGCATCATTTGGGTCTCATTTGCTTAGTTAAAAATTGTCATCATTTTAGCATTTTGTCCATAAAATCTGCATGTGGTCTGCGCATAGGTTCACGGGGGCATCTTTGCTTAGTGATTTGATTGACCTCCCGGGGTCAGATTGATCTGTTCTTGGGGCCGTTGTGCTGATCTTTGTATTGTCTTCCCATCCATATACTATTTGTTTTTGTTGGATCATGTTTGCATAGTTTAATCTAGTCTTGATTTTCTAGTTTTAAGCTAGAATTTGCATGCACTCCGGTGCACATACGGCCATACATTGCATATCATAGTTGCATTTCCTACCTTGGTGCGTGGACCTCTCGTCTCCATATTCCTTGGAGCCGACCAGGAAAACACATCAAGGACCTCCATAAGTCCCCGTGAGCCGTGGATTCCCACACGGACGCCGGGCCGGTTGTATCTTTCCACCCCTTTAGGCTTACATTTGCATAAGTGTGAGGGAGTTAACCTTAGTCAACCCAAAGTTTGGACCTTATTCCTATGAGATTCCTATCTTGAGGGAATTGTTATTAATTCAAATCATTAAAAGGTCTATTGAAACCCCTAAAAGATTTCCCATCATATTAACTTGTTTGACTTGGGTGAAAACTCTCACATTGCATTGTTCGTGTTGATTGGGCTTGTCCAAGCTCATTAGTGATTTTTGTGTTGCATTCTTTCATCATCCACATGTTTTGTTATTGTTAGGCCCATTTAGCTTAGGCCATTTTGTGTGTCCATTGTCTAGTCCATTGTCCCGTGGTCCGTTGTCCATTCATCTTTGCATTAGTGGGTCGGCCCCCCTTGTTCTCAAGCCAATTAAGCCATTGCTTCCCCATTTGTATTGTCCTTGATCTCCATGTATTAAGTCTCCATTTGCCCTCATGGAGCAGTATTCTAACCTCTTGTATCATTCTTTTTCCCAATCTGCTTCCTATTCCCACGTGGAATCCTCTTCCCGCTTGGGTCCATCTTCTCGTGGTCCCCCTGACCCATCTGAGGAACAAGCTAATCTCATGGCCCGTATTTCAAGCCTTGTTTGCCAAATGGACCCGGCCCAGGCCCAACGTCTTATTGCATCTCATCTTCATGGGCCTTCTTCTCATAATGGGCCATCTCCTATTCATGGGCCTCCTCCTTCTCCTTCATATGTTGCTGGCCCAATTGCTAATGGGCAATATTCTCTTAATGGGCCTCATCCTTCTGCCCATGTTGCTGTTGGCCCATTCAGCCCATATGCTCATGCTTCTTCCAGGCCCACATATCCTTCTACTCCCGGAATGGGCCCTTCTTCTTCTCAGCCCGGATCCTCTTATCCAGCCCAATACCATGCTCCTGGTCCTAATTCACAACCTCTTGCTCAAGCTGGCCCATATTCTTCTCGATCTCTCCCTACCCAGGAGATGATTGCTCAAACCCAACGCCAGCTTGATGAGCTTCAACGTCGGATCGATCCTAAATCCTCTTTAAGTGTTCCATTAGCATTTCAAGGTCTTCGGCTTCCGCCATCTTCACAAATTCCTGCATATCGTCGTTATAGTGGAGTCGGTGACCCATATGTGCACTTGAAGGAGTTTGTTTATGAGTCGGCCCAGTTTCGACATGACCAACACTTGATGGCTTATCTGTTTGGTCTGTCATTGGAAGGCCCGGCTCGGGATTGGTTCTTCTCTCTTCCGCAAGAGCAAGTTGTGAGTTTTCAAGCCGTTCAAGAAAAATTATACAGCAGTTTCAAGATCAGGTTGGGCCCAAGTACTCTATTATGGATCTGGCCCATGAGATGATGAAGCCCGAAGAGGAGTTTTCTACCTTTGCTGATCGTTGGCGTCGCTTGGCCGCGCAAGTCCCGGGGCACATACCGGAGGGAGAACAAATCAAGATGCTGATATCCAATGCAACGCCCGAGTACCGCTTCATCTTAGCCCTCAACGACATCACCTCCTGGCAACAATTATACAGCCGAGCCCGCTTCATTCGCCAACAAATCCAAGATTCCCTTGACCTCGATTCTCCACCATCCACCTCCACATATCAACCTTCACCCTCCACATGTCAACCCTACGCTCCCATGAGTCGGCCCGCCATGAGTCAGCCTTCCGCCACATATCCCTCCACGAGCCAACCTCCCGCCTCTACGTACCCATATGCCTCAGCATATCAACCTTCCATGAGTCAGCCTCCCGCATCCACATACCCGTCTCTATCTCCACTTCCGGTCAAGGGAACACCACATCCTGAGCAAGTAGATGCCGTCTACATACCCCCTCATCCTGTTCCACACATGCCTTCACCAAAGCCCTCCACCACTAGCCACGCACTTCTGCCTACGCAACCTCCACTTCCGTCTCCACAACCTTCTCCACCATTACATATCCCTCGGCATCCACCTTGCCCGAAGCAGGCTCCTCATCTTCCTTTGCCGAAGTGTTTCACCGATATATTTCAGGCTTTGATGGCCACTCACGCGTTGCCGTTCTCTCCGGTTGTGCCTTACCGACCTGCGGTCGGGGATATGGTTCAGTTCTGTGATTTCCACCGTCAGCAGGGGCATTTGGTTGAGGATTGCCCCGAGTTCCGGGATTATGTTTATGATCTGGAAGCTAAGAAAAGGATTGATTGGGCCGCTATTCACAAAGTCATTTTACATCTTCGCAACCAACAACAGCAGCAAGAAGTGCCACCCAGGCAGCCGTCTCTGTTACTTCAAGGTCAGGGGCACCCCTATTATTCCTCGTCTAGTGATGCACTCGCTCCGTCACCTACTCCGTTACCTCCGCCATCTCTTACTCTGGCTCCATCGCCGCCACAAACCCAAGCCTCTGCTCAGGCTAGTGCCTCCTCTTCTTCTCCTGCCGCCACTACCACTACTTCTATCCCCAACACCGCTCGACGCGTTGTGTCGACACGTCGACGGTGGACACCACAACCTCCCTCTTCACCCTCTCCACCTCCATGTCCACTACCCCCATCGCCTTCATCACTATCCTCGCCATCTCCATTGCCATCTCCATCATCTCCATCTCCACCACCAGTGCTTCCATCACCACCTCCATCTCCACCCTCGCCTCCATCTCCGCCATCACCTTTGCCCGAGCCTGAGCAAGCCACACCTTTTCCTTTATCTCTACCCTCAGCCACGCCTTCACCGTCACCTTTATCGCCACCCGAGCCTATCATCGCCACATCGCCTGCGCCTTCACTTTCCATCACCACTCCCGTTGGAGCCTCCATGCCTTCCAAACCTCCACATGTTCCACCCAAGCATATTCCCTTTACTTCTCCAACCACTTCCACCCCACGGAGCAGGTGTGCACTTCCTTTGGTGCCCCGCGGGTCTAATCCCCAGGGAGACAATAAGCCAAGTCAGGATGATTCAGTGATGGCCGTGCATTTCAAGATTCAAGATTTTATCTGTCGGATGCCGGTTCGTGTCCTCGTCCCTGGTTATTTTGGGGATGATGCGTCTACACTTTCAAAGATGACAGTTGCTAAGAAGAGTTCCCAGGCATTGATGCCAGTTTCTTCCCGAGCGAGGCCGGTGGCAATCTCCTTGCTCGCTGGAGAGTTCACCATTGATGCTATTATTTCTCCTCGCTTTATTGTTGTTCAGATGACATGCCAAGAAGGGTTCTCTACCCGTGTTTTGCTAACGCAGACGGCCGCCAAGCAGATTATGGATTCTATGTTCAAGGGGCAATTGGATGTATCTTCTACACTTTCCAAGGATATTCTGCACTTGTTATGCAATCTTCCTCAGTTTATTAGCAAATCGGCCATGTCAACGCCGTGTATTACTCTCCCTCAGCTTCACCTTTTACCAAGGGAGTTGTGCTTCAAGGCTGAGTTCCGAGTGGAGTTGCCGAATCTCATGCTACTTGTGCCAAGTAACAAGACTCCATGGTTTTATGATATTCAGTATTATGAGGAGTTAGTTGTTCAAGAACGTCCTACTATTGTTAGCTTTGGGAGTCTAGGGGCAACCGCCCCGATGAAGCTGCATGTCCACAGTCGGGCAAGGCCATCTGCTAGATGGGCTCGCTATTTGAGAAGATATTGCAAGGCAAGGTACCCAAGGGTCCTAGTCCGCGCCAGGCGAGTCCATGTTCAAGAAGTATCAGCTAAGAAGAGGCGACGACGTAAGTTTAAGGGCCGTCAGTTGTGCACTCAGGGGTCCACTTCTCTTCCTTCTTCTTCATTTCACTCATCATTTCTTCTACTCAGTTCCCACCCCTGGGTGGTGTATCTGCCCTCTCCTAATTCTCCCCCCACAATTCTCTCCTCCCATCTCGGGTCCGCGAATCCCTGTTCTTCTTTTTCCTATCCGGATCCTCCAGATTTTTCCTCCTCTCACGATTCTAGGCCCTGGCCTATGTCATCATTCCATCCAAATCTCGGGACATCACCTGATTATTCTTCCCCGAGACTTCCAGGTGTTGCCTCTGATTCTTCCCTTCCAGTATCTCTGGGTTCTTCTTATTCCCCGACCTTGGCGGGTGTCTCCCATTCTCCTTCTCTGGCACTGCCGGATGATTATCGTTCCTCTTCTCCGACCACGTCGGATGATTCTTCTTATCATCTTTCTACTCTTTCCTCTTCACCCTTTCGGGGTCTTCGCCCTTTCTCTTGCTGTTTTCGAGGCTTTAGTCCGCCTTGATCTCGGCTAATCTGGTTTCTTCTGTAATTGGTTCCTTGTTATCAGGGTCTCGGCACCTTAACGAGGGAGTTCTAGCCCTCGTCTCTCTTCTTTTTTATCCTCCTTCGTCCAGTTTGATGTCTGCCGCTCCTCCGTGTCAAGGAATCTTTAATCCTTTGTTATCCTCTCCCTTTCGTCCTGTCAAGCAAGGAATATGAAGCTCGTGCTGCGCGAAGCTCGATGATCACGATTGCTTCAGGATGCTAGTTTCATTCCGTGGATTTGTAAGGTATCTTTATTTTGTGCAAAGAACATGCTATTATTATCACTTATTTACTCCTGCACATTGTTAAGATAAATGTTGGTTCCTCACATGGTTAAGTGGCTTTTAGAAATTTGCTTAGGTCATTTAAAATGAGTTCGCTTCTGCAGCATCCTTAGGCTGGTGATAGCTCCATGCTGGGAGTCTAGTTCTTTCCTTGATTGTTGAGGGTGACCTTTGAGCATGTGTTTTTCACACACCACACGGCGAGCCATAGCCGACCCCTCCAGTGCAACAACGCTGCTGCTTTGACCATACTTTGGGTATGCACGAAGGCCTTTTTCTCTTCTCTACTCGGCCAAGTGTAGGGGCAAGAGATTGATGGATGAGATGACCAACCTAGGTACTCCCTAATACGAGAGAGGTCTCAAATAGGGGCAGTCTTGACCCTCGAAAGTGAGCTTTCATGCAATATCTAGCCAACAAGGGCTGTCAAAAATCAATGAGAAAATGAATCAATGCAAAATTATGAATCAAAGGCATGGCAAGAGTGGTGAAGCCCCGCGGGACGTCTTGAGCCTGGTCGCATGCGTGCCTGATAAATATGGGTCTCAAAATCAAAGACACAAAGCCCCAGCGCAGCAGACTATCTCTTTGAGGGGTGGTGCCCTGGAAGGAATTCAAGTCCTGATGTCTCCCATCCTGCATAAAGCGTGTCTCTAATTTTTCTTCTATTTCTCCCTCTTAGGCTGGGTTGTATCCCGGGTATGGCCTTAGTAGGGGCACCGTTCTTTAGAGACGGTTGGTTATGGTAAGCCACCCTAACATGCACGCCCTACTTAAGGGAAGTTTTTAATGAAAGGGGTAGGAACGACGATCCCTGGCCAGTAGTTTGAGCCCGTCTTTGGGTGCTGCAGATTGCTATGTCAAAATCTAAAAAAATGAAATATAGTTCAAAATCTAAAAAAAAAACAAATATGTCAAAATTCCAAAAAAAAATCAAATATTTCAAAATTCCGAAAAAAATCAAATATGTCAAAAAATCCCAAAAATTTGAATATGGCAAAAAAAATCAGAAATACAAAAATCTAAAAATACTTCTCTTCTATTCCTTTTATTTTTATTTTGAGGACAGATACGTAATTTGTTTGCTAAGTGTGCAGGCTGTAGGTTACAGGTTCAAGCTTTCCTTGCCATATCTTTGTGCTCTGTCTCCTGTCCACATCTGCGATATGTTCTCATCTCTTCAATCCTATCTCTAGATCTGTTCTGAAGCTCATGGCCTTCTCAGCTTTCGCTTATTTGCTTAATCATGTTTCCATGAGTGGGCAATATCTCACAATTTTGAACCTGGCGATTTCGCTTCATCTGATCTTGGGCTTTGATTGAAGAGTGTGTCCTTGTCATATATTTCTATGGTCCTCCATGTCTTTTGTCCCGCCGTGTCATTCGTCACACGTATCCCTATCCTGCCGTGTCATTCATCACACGTGTTGTCCTCCGTGGTATTGTCATCCCACGTGTCTTTGTCCCACCGTGTCCTTATACCACTGCATGTGTTGTCCCACCGTGTGCATGTTGTCTTGTCCCACCGTGCCTTTAGTCGCATGCATATTTGCCATTTGTTTGTTTGTTATATTTCATCCATCTTTGTTATGTTATGTTGTGCCATGTTTTGTTCATATTTCTCTTATTATGTTATGTTCATGTTATGCTCGTTCATATTCGTTCATGTTCACATTATATCATGTCAATGTGGTTGTTGTTTTATGATGAAAATCCACAAAAATCAAGAAATCGAAAATCTAAAAAATGCCGTTTCGCTTGGCAGGTAAGTCAGGTATTGTTCTCTATCCCTGCTCATTGTTGCATTACTATATGGTATCTACATTATTATAGTATCTCAAGGACCGGATGGTTGCCCGTGTGTTCTAGGATCTGATGTTCCCCTTTAACAAAAATGATGATGATCTAAGAGCATACGGTTAATCGTTGGATAGGCCGCTTGGTTGAGTCGAGTGGGGGACGATGGACTCTGTCTCGCACGCCGTGGTTGCAGAAGATTCTTGACCCCGTCTTGGCTTAGTCTAGCAATAATATCCTTGAGTACTTTCTATTTTATCTTTTTTTGCATTCATTTTAATGATTTCTTTATTTTAGCCCAGCATGCATCATGTCATTTTTGAGCATTCATGTCTCGTGATCCATTCAAGGATTTCTCCTCAGCAATGGTTGATTGCACTCAGTTCTCTTGGATAAGAGATTCTTCATTCCACTCCGAATTTGAACGATTTCTCTGATCTTGCCGCTTGGTCTAATTGGCCAGTGTGATTCCTGTCTGGATTTTATCTCAGTCTTATCTCTCCTTTCCAGCTCTTATGCTGTGTTCCTTCCGACCCACTCATTATCCGTGGATTGTGTCCCCGATGAGGCTGGTCGTGTTTTCTTTTTCCTCCTTTAGTTTAGTTCTCCAGACATGTCTCATCCTTGTCAATCATTTCAGGTGGTTAGTTCGGCGTTTTCGGGAGAATTCCTGTCGCTTGTTGGTTGTAACGGGTGTCTTTTTTGGCCTTGATGCCCGCTTATCAGTTCCCTCCGCTTTCATCTCCGCTTCATCTCCATTTCACGTCGCTGTCGCTTTCACTCCACCTCCTTTCCATTTTGCCTCCACGTCGCTTTCGCTCGTTCCCTTGCAAAGCGGACATCAAGGAGGGGCATCTGTTGACACCCGTTTTAGCCCACAAGTTCTGTCATTTCTCTTATTCATCATTTTTGATGTCCCGAATTAGCCATTATTTTGGAGCTTCCTTGGATGGATTTCAAGCCCATTTTTACCATTTCATATCCTTTGAGTCTTGGAGATCATGATTTCTTAGAGCCCTGGAGCTTATCTTATCAAATTCCCACTTCCAAGTCGACTTTCGGCCCATTTATGCCGGCTTCCCTCAAGTAATCGGCTCTCTCTCACTGTGCAGTCTTGAAAGTGGTTCTTTTTCACCCTCTTCCATTCCCACTTTCAAAAAGTTGTCTTCATCAAAGTTGTTCCTCTTTCAAAGATCTACAATTTCTTCTTCTACACCGTTGGCCAGTTCTGCCCCGATTGTGAGTTATTTACATTTTTTCCGGCGTGCTGTGCTGTTCACCTACATTCCAGAATTTTCCTCTCTCTTCCAGCCCTATTTTCACTCTCTTCCAATCATTTTCTCACATTTCTTTCTTCATGAAAGTTGTTCCTCTCTCAGTTATCTACAACTTCTATGTTTACCACTTTGTCTAATTCCCCACTGTTTGAGAGATACGCTTCGATTTCTAAAGTCGCGCGCAGTCTGCCCAGAATCTGCCTTCATCAAAGTGAAGGTCATTTGCAGGTGCGTTACTTCATTGAAGTGACGGCCCAGTGAAGACCGTTACTTCAGTGTGACGGTCCTACGATAGACCGTCACACCAAAACTTGCCCAAAACAGCCCGGTTCAACCCCTAGAGTGTGGCGGTCCTATCCTTGACCGTTAGACCAAGTGACGGCCCTATTTAGGTGCGTTACATCCAATCTCATCCGAAAACGTCTCGTTCGACCTCCAGAGTGTGACGGACCTACCCTAGTCCATTACATCAGTCTGACGGTCCTATGATAGACCGTTACATGCACCAGAGAGTCCAATTCATGTTGGACTCTGCTCCGTTTTTGTGCGCCGTGGCCCTCTTGAAGAGTCCATAACTTCTTGAATTCTTATCCAAATTGATCCCCGTTTTTTCCTACTTCTAGCCCTTGGTATTATCTTGAATTTGGTTCATAGGAATCAAATTTTCATTGGCTATATCTCTTGGGATCTGGGTCGAAAGATCATGATTTATGTTTCCTAGTTCAACTAAAACTCTGCAGATTAAGCTCCGGGGCTGCCTTCCAAGAGCCCTATCTTCTAGAATCCTCCTCCGAATTGATCCCCGTTTGTTCCTATCTCTTGTCCTTAGTATTATCTCGAGCTTGATCCAAAGAACTCGATTTATCTTGGACTCTATCTCCGGGAATCGTGATAAGAAGATGAGGCTTTCTTGCAAAACTCTATATAAACTGCCCAGTTCGCAGTCGCGACGGGGGGCTCTTTCCGGACGTGGGGCGAAGCCATGCTGCACCGTCGACTCACAACTTCGACCCTGACTTGAAGAGGGAAGTATTGGCTTTCTATTCTATCCTTCTGGGCTTGATTCCATGGTCTACACTCTTAGTTCTAGTCTCCTCAAAATCATAAATCATCACAGTTTTCTGCACTTTTCTGCTATACATGCGTTTTTCTCCGTTTTGCATCATTGATTTCTCTCAATTCTCTCAATCAAATCTCGTGATTTCAAATCCTATGCATGCACAACACTCCCACCTTGCTTTTGCACCCACTCATAGGGGTTAAAAACCTCCCCCCGGTGAGTTTGCCCTCAATTTCTAACACTATTTTATCACTCCGGGATTGATACTACACATGCATGTTCTAATGGGTTTTTGCCTTTGTGTTTCATCTTTGTTTTGCAGGAGAGCATGAATACAACGTGAGGCCCTCTTCCTCTAGCCGGCTGGAAGGAGAAGAGGTTTGAATCCACAAGTTCCCCGCACCCCGTTTCAAGTGCGATCAAGTTTTCTTTCCAAGGTATACGACGCCGTTGCACTCCTTTCTTCATCCTTGCGGCGTTGTTAATCCTTGGTGGCGATCACGGTTAGTATTTCCATCCTTTCATCCCCTTGTCTTTGATTCACATGTTTATGCATGTATGTATTTAAAGGGGGCGGGATAGGAATCTAATCTAATTAAAAAACAAATCAACAATCGGCATCCACACCTATCTACCAATTTAATTCACATCCAAGCATACTAATCACATATATCATAACAAAAGTCTTGAAGGGGCAAAAATGAAAAAAAGGTCATATCTACATTTACGCACACACATTTATACCCGCATCCCTCTTCCCACCCTCCCAATAAAAACAGGGGCTTGGAATTTCATCTGATGTTGTAAGAGTACAGCAGGTGATAGGAGAAAAGGTTCGTCTTGTAGATCAGGCATGAAGGTTAAAATTCTCAAAGGAGCAGTTGGTTTACTTAAAAGTAATCTCTATGCAACACTTGAGTACATATTACTTGGGGGATAATATGTACTCAGGAAGGGGGGCCAACGGGAGAGGGAGAGAGTGGAATACCTATGGTGGGGGGGTGTCCGTCGAAAAAGAATTTGACCTCCGCTGCTGCCAGAGTTCACCTCCACCCGCCCGTGCCACTCCGCCGCCCCCGCGTAAGAGATTGAGAGGCTGGTGCGATCGTGAGAGAGGAAAGGGATGCAATGGTTGAAGGAGGAGGAAGGGGGGAGGACTAAGGAGGTCAGGAGAGGGGTCGTCTGCCTGTTCTTGTCTCTTTTTATTTGGCGCCATATTTTCATTTGGCGCCATGTTTTAATTCATTCATTCGTGATTTTTTGTCATTCATTCATTTCTTCCTATAAAAGGATAAAATCTCCCTCAGTAAAAAATATCATTAGATCTAAAAAAATTATTATTTAATATTTTGAGATATGTAATTTAGAAAATTTTAACTTTTTTTATGGCGGATAAGTCGATTCCTATAAAAAGAAGAGAGAGCGTGTTGAAAAGCCTAGCTACCTTGAAAGCAGGGTTTGTGGTCTTGACCGACCCACCCGTCCCGGTCACAGCCCGGGACGGGTCGGGTCGGTGCATATTCGCTCCGTGTCGATCCATCTCGTAAAATGTTAAAATAAAAAAAGAATCTTTATATATAATATATATATAAAATAATACAACAAAGTAAAAAAAGACTCTTTATATATATAATATATATATAATAAAATATTAAAATAATGAAGTATCCCGCTCACGACCCACGACCCGGGCGTCCCGCCCACCACTTGGGTGGGGTCGGGACATGAGGGTCGAGGCATCTCGGAGCGGGACGTCAAACCCTGCTTGACTGATAAGTTGATTCCTATAAAAGGAAGAGACAGCGTGTTGAAAAGCCTAGCTACCTTGAAAGACCCACATCGGGGTGCGAAAAGGTACTCAGAGGCGTATCGGTCACATGTTGACCTTTTCCTTATTGTTTCGTGCCCCCGTCAAACTCATTTGTTTTGAATTTACCGTCACGTCTATAATGAATTTTCGGGAGCTAAGGCCTCTCGCGGGGAATGCCACGTGGAAGCACTCAGGTGCCATAATCAAATATGATTGTATCTTTTATCGGTTTTACTCACGATAGGGCGTGCTAATCACTTGTGTGTGACAATGTTTTCAGGTTCCAAGACTGGAATGGTCTGGACTAACCGAAGGTGCGCTCCTTCTAATCACTAAGCAGACGATGATGGGCATCGGGTCGGGACTGGCGACCCACCTTGCCATAAAGGTCGATCACGGCGATAAGAGGGGAAAACGTTTGATTAATCACCAAGTAATAGGGTTGCATGGCTGATAAGTCAATTCCTATAAAAGGAAGAGACATCATGTTGAAAAGCCTAGCTACCTTGAAAGGCCCACATCGGGGTGCGAAAAGGTACTCAGAGGCGTATCGGTCACATGTTGACCATTTCCTTATTGTTCCATGCCCCCGTCAAACTCATGTGTTTTGAATTTATCGTCATGTCTATAATGAATTTTCGGGAGCTAGGGCCTCTCGCGGGGAATGCCACGTGGAAGCACTCAGGTGCCATAATCAAATATCATTGTATCTTTTATCGGTTTTACTCACGATAGGGCGTGCCAATCACTTGTGTGTGACAATGTGTTCAGGTTTCATGATTGGAATGGTCTGGACTAAGTGAAGGTGCGCTCCTTCTGATCACTAAGCAGATGATTGTGGGCATCGGGTCGGGACTAGCGACCCACCATGCCATAAAGGTCGATCATGACGATAAGAGGGGAAAGTGTTTGATTAATCGCCAAGCAATGGGGCTGCAAGGCCGATAAGTCGATTCCTAAAAAAGGAATAGACAACGTGTTGAAAAACCTAGCTATCTTGAAAGGCCCACATTGGGGTGCGAAAATGTACTTAGAGGCGTATCGGTCACATTATGACCATTTCCTTATTATTCCGTGCCCCCGTCAAACGCATGTGTTTTGAATTTACCGTCACATCTACAATAAATTTTTAAGAGCTAGGGCTCCTCGCGGGGAATGCCACATGGAAGCACTCATGATAATAATCAACATCACCCTTGAGTCATGTGCACATCATTCGGGGCAAGTGTGTCCCTGCCGAACTGGTCATTCTGGCCATGGCTCGAGACTGGATTGGACATTACGTACCGATACGGAAAACTATAATATATATATATATATATATATAATGGAATAAACAAATTGAAATGACATGTTGTATCATTTGGTTTATTGTTCTGCCGTTTGAACGGGTTTCTCCGGGTTCGAATCTTAGCTTCAACTTAAGGTTTCCTTAAGTTTTTTTAATATAACTTATTTAAAAATATAAATGAAAACACGACAGAACGTTGTTTCGAACCCAACACCTCACGATTAACAGTGATATACTTAAGAAAGTTATTTTTTACTCCAGTTGAGCATTTGTCACCCACACTCACCTAATTGTCACCACTAAAGTCCACAAGACGTCGCCCTTACTTTTACACTGCCTTGAAAGCCGTGCGTCAGCCTTGTCTCTATTGAGCCCTATTTGTCACCGTTAGCAGGATATTTTTCACCCTTGCTAACGCATTTGTCACCAATGTAGATACATTTGTTGCCCTTAAGCTCCAATTGGTCTACGTAGAAAATGGGACACATCGGCCACGCATGGGTGTTGTTCGTGTATTGCCGCCGATCCAACGTCACAGGCCACATCAATAGAAATGATGACGCCGAGCTAGATCCTCAAAATTAAAAATTTCCAATTACTTATTTACCCTTCCCGCCATGTCTTGGCTCTTACACAACCTACCAAAAGTCGGTTTGTCTCTCCATCGTGCTCAGCGTCTCGTCTTCCTCGTAGTGCCATTTGCGATCTCTCCATCATTTGCTATTCGAACACTCCTGAATTGCGAGCTCTCTTTCATCATTGACAGCCATGGAGCCGAAGGAGACACCCATGCAATGCTCCGTCTACCGTAAACTGGATGTCCCACCTGCATCTTAGGAAATTGTACCGGTTCCTATGGCCGAAGAAGAAATGTTTCACATACCTAGGGTTTCTAAGGCCTCCACTTCAGGACGACAAGTTAAAGGTAGTGTGGTTCCTTATCTCTCTTACATAGCTATTGTATAAACCTTATCGACCTATTTATTTGTCACGCTTATATCTGCCTATTTGTGTCAGATTTAGACCTACATGTCTCCGAATTTCATACATTTGTCACCCTTAAGCACCTATTTGCCACACCTAAACTCCCTTGTCTATACATTTGTCACCCTTGTCTTACTCTTAATATTTTTGTATTTCTTGATCTGTCAATTAACTGAATTTATTATTTACACATGTTTTTGAATCTAGTGAACACAAAGGTCATCTCCGCCCGGTGTTCTATGGACATTTACATGAAGGACAGGGATTAGATGGCATTTCGGGAATGCCACAAGTCATTGATGAGGACCACACCCTTTCGTCCATATGTTGACAATACTTCTCCTGTCACCTTTATCATGACACTATTGGAGGAGATTATTTGCGCCTATAGTGGAGGAAATTACTTCCGTATGGGTAGTAAGGAGGTCACATTCAGTGTGGAAGATGTAAGCATAATTTTAGGATTACCTTGCTCCCGTCAGCTGGTTCAACATTATGGATCCGCGAAACAGAAGTCAAAGTTATAGCATCGATTTGGATTTGCAGCAACATTTGACTGGAAGAAAGTGTGCTCTCTCATCCAACAAATTGTTGGGTCGATGAATAGTAGGATGTGGCCGACACTGTCCGGCTGTGGATTATACTCTTATTGTCCACTTTCCTTTGCCCACGGTCGACCCATTCTTGTCCACAACAGATGTTGTCATGCTTAGATGACATTGACAGAGTTTCAGATTACAACTGGACAGCCACCGTGCAACAAGTAACAATGCACAAGTTTGAGCAATTAGTGTTGGAGGTCCAAAAATGACGGTCAGGTACAATTGACCGTGCTAAGAGAAGAGCCGGGGATGCATCCCAAGCCCATACATTTATATTTGGTTGTTCAGCCACACTTGCTGTAAGTTTTTTTATTTTTGTTATGAAATAATTAATGTGTCAATCATTAATTCTATTGCATTGTAAAATAACTTGATATATTTCATATTGTCAGTCTGGTTTTTTGAGCACGCGTGGGTGCGGCAGCCACTAAGGTAGGTGGCATTCCCCCGACTATTTAGGTGGGGGCCATTCCTAGATGAGAAATTAAAATTCTCCATTAGATCCCTGGGAGGCCAACATGTATTATGAGTACTAAAAACTTCTTCTTTATCATTCAACATTAATGAATAACCGAAGTGATGTGATTTGAAATGCAGATGATCGAAGGGCTCCTTGTTGAGCCAAGTGAAAGGGACACGGGGTACGGTGGTAAGATGATGACCCGACCCAGTGCTCAGGAGACGTCCTCATTAGCTCCATGCATTCCTGTGCTACAGGATATTGCCGCTACATTGAAGATCAGCAGCGGCTACTTGAGGAAATGAGGGCCTTCTTTCTGACTAGGGTGCAAGAGACTCACATTGCCGCTGATGCAGCACCTCCTAGGCCCGTCGAACAAGTAATGGTTGATGTCATGCCACCTCCGGCAGCCCCTTTCAAGGAAGTGCAAGGGGCTAAAAATGTTGAGCAAAGTATATGTCAAACCTCTAAAATGGACATTGCCATCGATGTCCCACCTCCAAGGCCCCTTCAACAAACTACGGATGATACTGTGCCATCTAAGCCAGCCCCTGAAGAGGATGTGCAAGGCGATATCCAAGCTCAGATGGAGGCAACCAATGGGCATGCTGACCGTCGTCAAGGTGTCTTTTCTCAATCCCTTCATCAACGGGATGAGAAGCCCGTGAGGAAATGGTGGGCACCTGCAAAGAAAATTGCAGGACGGGGGAAGAAGAAGGTGAGTCTGCGTTGTTCCTACTTCTTACAGTATAGAATCTAAGATTGGTATATTGGCATAAATGTTGAAGGGAGATGAAGCCGACCATTACAGAAAGCTCATACAGAGTACTGATTAGATGTGCAAAGGCCGGCTGAAGTCGACAAATAACATGATTGTGAATGAATTCATTGATGCTTGTGCCTCGGGAGATATTGAGTAAGTTGTCCTCTTATAGTTTCTATAATTATCCTGATCCGCCTTACTCTAACTACCATGAAAATTTTTGTCTAATATAGTGGCCCCATATTTCAATTATAGAACGAGATTGTTTTGAACAGTCGTCATGTCATTGATCTATTATACAGCCAGATGATAGATGATACAATACTTTTTTTTGGAAAATTATGAAATTTTTTGTCACTCGCCCTACCCTGAACTTGTGTTTCTACTGCTAATAGAATCGTGATTGTTAATTTGTAGGCGATCGATGCCATGATGTACCTCCTCCACTCACGATTCAATGAATCTGACACCTTTCATCAGTGGGTTTGTTTTCCCACCACTTTAGTGAATCATATAAACGGCAGGACAGCGGCCAACTATGAAAAATCCATGGAATTGTTGGAGTGTGCCTACGAGAATGTTGAATAATCAGAACTATATAAGAACAAATATTTATTCTTCGTGTTACACTCTGGAGGTCACTGGCATCTACTTGCTATTGACATGGAGAATCGCCACTTTGTCTCATACAATTCCATGAGAGGCATGGCCATCCATGATGCCACTACAAGAAATCGGGTACTTTTTCTTGTCCATGTACCCGAAATCATAGATATTTATATTGCCTTTTAATTATTTCTTAATAATTTATAACCTTTCATTTGTAGGCTACAGTTGTACGGGGGTCTCTGAAGCTCTATGGGACATTCGAGAGAGTTGAGAAATGGGATCTTGTATTCGACAACGAATGTCCCCAACGGGCAGATGGAAGCCTCAACTGTGACATTTATGTACTGAAATATGTTGTCCCCGGTTGATGGCAATCAAGAGGGGAGGGGTGAATTGATTGGCAATAAAAATTTCAACACTGAACTTTTTGAAAAGATTAAATGGAACGACCAAAATGAAGCACACTCTTCTCACCCGATGATGCTAACACACGAATAGCGGAAATATAGAGAAATCTGAACAGTTGAGATTTGAACAACACTCCGCTCGACAAGAAGCCCACTCGTGAAAGAACGTAGAAGCAAACCACAATGAACATGAGGATTTTAGGTGGTTCGGGTTCACAACAGTGTCCCCTACGTCCACCCCTCACAGAGTGAGGATTGCGTCCACTATATAGTGAAAACCCACACACACACACACGCTGTGAAACACACAGCCATACACACACACACACACATGTGCTGCGACCGGCAAACGCACACTCACACACAGTATTTCGTTCAAGAAAAATATTCAGATATACAATGATCCTTCAGAACTGAAATAGAATGAACAGAATATATGCAATAAAGATCTTGAGGTCGCCAGAAATCCCCCTTTCAAACGATGACCCAGCTGAGGTTCTTCATTTCTTGGTCGGTGATGCAGGATGTAGACAGATCTTCAAGAGGAAGCCCGGATGATGATGTGCAGCTCGAGATCCATGTTGCCCAGCTTCATATAAGGAGGAAAAGCTTCAATCCTTGCTCAAGATGCATCTAATCAGCAAGGGGATCGACCTATTCTCGAAGTAGACTTCTTCTATTTGCACTTGGAAAGGCTCCCCATGAACTTTCTTCTCCTGCAAGACAAAACAGGGATGAGATCGAATATACCTTTTTCATCTTCATTTTTGGTCGCCCTAATCATTGGTTTTATAGTCCCAATGAGGGGGGACACGTGTGAGAAGATGGGAGCCTCTGATCTCTCAACATTAGGGCAAAACAGGATCAAAAATGATGGCTGCGAATCGGATCTCGAACCGGACTGGCGGTTCGAAACTCCAGGGGTCGACCCTCGAAGACACTGCAAGATGGGACAAGGGTGCCCGAGAATGGAAATTTCCAAGGGTCGACCCATTGTGCACAACCAGCAAAAACTAAGAAACCCGAGGGGCTCGAGTACCCAAAAGGGTCGTCCCATGGGGTCGACCTACGCACCGTATTGCTGAAAACTGAACACCCGAGGGCTCGGGAGCACCTAGGGGTCGACCCATGGGGTCGACCCATGAACTACTTCTCAACACAAAGAAAATAAAAAGCTGTCAGCCATCAAGGGGTCGACCCTTGGGGTCCACCCCATGAAATCAAACATGTTATTCATTTCTAAGTGCTGATTATAAACAAGGATCAACCCTTGGGGTCAACCCATGACAACTATAAAGGAAATCAACTTATGAAAGGGTAAGGTTTTGTTTGGATCTCACCAAGCATCCTTGAATGAGTTAGGAAGTGAGCTTCATTCCTGAGTACTGTAAAAACACAAAATTGGAGTTAGATTGAAAGTTTGACAAACATAATTAAAAGCACTTACTCAAAGAGAGATAATCTTGATCCTGCAAAAATACCTCCTCCGTCATCATTAGTAGATCATGATCTAAGAAGAAAAAGGTAATTACATAGTAAAGCAGTTCAAAATGAGTTTGATTAAATTTATTCATCCAACAATAGTTCTAGTCTAATATAGTGTTTGGTCATCATCAAAATCCAACAAATAGAACATTCACGCAGGGGGTTCAATAGTCTCTCCCTTTTTGATGATGACAAATACTATGCAAGATTTTAGGATTGACAAGAAAACTTTTATTTACAAAATTTTTGAATCAACACCTCAACAAAAAATTTAACATGAAGACCTCCATATACATAACCATGCGAGCTCAAAAGGATTTAACAAGCTGAATGAAATCAAGGCCACAGACCACGGTAGGAGAACCTCAACATTACATCAAACCACAACCAGAATGTTGAATGCACATTCTTTCCATGTACCAAGCTGAAACATTTAAGAAGTATCACAACATAAAACACAAAGCCTCATCCAAGCACTGTAAGATTGACCAGCCAATGGCATCATTCATTGGTTTAGCCGACAACAGAGTTTTTAAGACTTACAAAGTCTGAGTTCATGAGTTACAAAAATGCATACATGAGCAATGCCATGAGATGCAACATTTCTAACTGACAGACTAATGAAAGCAAACATGCAAGCAAGCACACACCACACATACTATAATATAATAGTTTTAACCAAGCACCCACATATCTGAATTTCTCCCCCTTTGGCATAAACAAAAGGAAGAGGGAGAACATGTTAATAATTGTGCTGTATCATTGGAGCTTCATAATCTAGTCCGAGGGTGGAGAGTGTGGAGCATGTGACTGTGGACACCAGAAAATGCATACCTGGATATCCTGCTCGGCCTCGCGTCAGCAACGGCGCCGAGTGAGGAAACCCCAGAGAAATCAAGCACAAAAGGCCCCACAGCTCGTGGGCCTCAAAGAGAATCAAACGGGCCATGACTCGTGCCCGCAATGGGCTCAGAACAACCCCGGGTACACACACCCCCTGGGGAGCCCTTCAGCGGCACGCCCGGCCCCAAGGGGCCTCAACGGCACACCCTGGCAAGGCCCAGCGGCACGCCCCGAGGAGCCCTTCAGCGGCACACCCCCTCGGGGTCCCAGCGGCACGGCCCCTCAACGGCACACCCCCCCCTGGGGGGGGGTTTCAACGGTACACCCCCCTGGGGGGGGATTTCAACGGCACACCCCCCTAGGGGGGTTCAGCGGCACGCCTGGTAAGGGCCTTCAGCGGCACGGCCCGATGGATCTTCAGCGGCACGCCCAGTAGGGGGGGCTCCAGCGGCACACCCCTTCGGGGCCCCAGCGGCACGCCCTCAGCAGGTCTTCAGCGGCACGCCCTGCAGGGGCCTCAGCGGCACGCCCTCCAGGGGCTTCAACGGCACACCGTTTTGGCTCTCCAGCGGCACACCTTTTCAACTCGCCAGCGGCACAGCGGTGAAGCTTGTCAACGGACGACGTGAAGCCCATACCCTACGCATCCTTGGCGCGCAGTGAAGCCGTCTGAGGTGGCAGTCGATGACTGGGCCACGTAGCCTACCCCACTGACAGCCAGGACAGGAGCAGGTCAAACCCATCATCACAGCCGGCTTCCCGCCTTCGACAGCCGTGATCGAAGTCACAGGTGGCTGGTGGTATAAAAAGCCTTCCGTTCGACAAGAAAAAGGGGGGACCCCCGGAGAGAAAGAAGACACCCACAGACGGACACACAGAAGAAGAGAGAAGAGAAGAACAAGAGCTCCGACGCGAGCCTCCTCCGATGACCACCGGGAAGAGAGCAAGAGTAAGGGAGAGGGAGAGAGCTCAATGTAATGGGGGAGAAGAGTTGGGGACGGTGGCCAATGTTTTGGGCCCCGATGCTTTCTTCTCTCTCGTATTCCATTCCTCCTCCCGTTCTTCGTCTTGGATCTTTCTTCCTTTTGTCCACGGCCCCATTTGGGCGCTTGCTTTTGTAATATGTATGTAGGGCCATGCCCTCTTGATTCCCATGAGTGAAAACCACCCTCCCCGGGTTCCTCTTCGATTTTTGTTGGTTTATGCTAGGCCTTGCGGGTTTTTGGCGGGCTATCCGTTCCTCCCTCTGTCTCCCCATTCCTCTGGCGTCCTTAGGGTCCTCCATGTCGATGTGAGTCCTCCCCTATTAGCCTTGGCCCCATGAGCTCCTCATTCCCTTCCATGGCCATCTACCGTGTCCACGGGCTTGGGGAGAGAGGGGGACCCTTACCCTCTTCCCCCGAATACCCAGCTATCAGTGGCCCATCTTTGGCCTTAACCTTTCCCCCTTTTTCCTCTGTTTGTTTCCTAAACAACATGTAAGCCTTCCGGCCCATATACTTAACACCCTCTCATCCCCCAGCGATACACTCTTTGGGCTTCTGGCCGGTACGCCCCCGTTGGCCTTTAGCGGTACGCCCACCAGTGGCCTTCAGCGGCACGCACCATTGGCCCTCAACGGCACACCCCATTCTGGCCCTCAGCGGTACACACACCGCCATCCCTGGCCGGCACACCCCTTGGCCGGTACACCCCCCCCATTGGCCTTCAGCGGCACAGACCTGTTCAGCCCTCAGCGGCACACTCTCCAGCCCCCTCAGCGGCACGCTCCTTGGCCAGCCCCAGTCCATGCCCCTTAGAGGCCTTCAGTCTGTCATTTTCCTTCACGTTTTCTGAGGCTCTATAAAGGTGTTGCTCCTCCGGGGGCCCACCTCCAGTTGTCAGGTTCCGCCACCTCATGTGGGCGCGTTCCCTGTATCTCCCTTACGCCTCGGGTCAAGGGGAGATGCTGCCGAATTTGTGTGAGAAGATAACAAAACATTAAAAGAGACAGAAATGAGGCAACAAACGAGCAGAATAACTAATGAAACCTTCCAACTCATCGAATCATTGCCGGCACCACGACGAGAACTGAACCGAACTAACTAACCACCCAGCAGCCCGAGCATCCGACTCGCAAGAAAAGAGACCGAACCGAACAAAGAGAACGAACAAAGGAAGGAATTTGGTATAAGCTACACGAAAGTTAAGATAAGAAGAAAAGAAAAGCCTTAAAACAAATAGTCGAAAACTGATCGAGCCTCCACCCTCACGCCCCATTGACCTTCAGCGGTACGCCCCATTGACCTTCAGCGGTACGCTCCTTTGGCCTTCAGCGGCACGCCCTCATTGGCCTTCAGCGGCACGCTCCCTTGGCCTTCAGCGGTACACCCCTTTCAACCCTTCAGCGGTACACTCCCCCTGAGCCCCCAGCGGCACACTCCTCCTGGCCCTTTCAGCGGTACACTCCTTCCCTTCGCCGGTACACCCCCAGCCACTGTATAGACTTGGCCAACGTACAGACTTCATGATGGCCAGTGTATAGACTTGGGCAGTGTATAGACTTCACACTCCAATGTATAGACTTATCCAGCGTATAGACTTCATATCCCAACGTACAGACTTCATGATGGCCAGTGTATAGACTTGGGCAGTGTATAGACTTCACACCCCAATGTATAGACTTATCCAGCGTACAGACTTTGGGCAGTGTATAGACTTCACACTCCGATGTATAGACTTGGCCAGTGTACAAACTTCGGGCCAGTCGACGTATAGACTTCAAATTGCAACGCGTAGACTTTGCTCCACTCTGCTCCAGTGTACGGACTTTGGGCTTGGCAACGTATAGACTTCGAGCCTGGGGAACGTATAGACTTTATATCACCCCCCTCCTTCACCGACACACTCTCCAGCGGTACGCCCCCTCTGGCCTCCAGCGGTACGCCCTTTGCAGCCCTCACCGGTACACCCCTTCGCCACCCAGCGGTACACCCAATATCCAGCGGTACACTCCCGTCTCTCCTTCGCCGGCACACTACATGCATGCATATATACATCACGATAAGGGCATCAACAATAGCAAATAAATCAATAAAAATCACGCTAATTGAAGGACTCCAAATGCGCAATATTGATCATAATAAAAGAGGCGGGAGGGGTAATAAAAAAATAAATAACAAACCAATGATAATAATAAGAATAATCATGCATAGAAGAAGAGAAATCATCCCGGACAATGGCACGAATAAATAGTAAACATCAAATCAGAAATCCCAGAAGGTATAACTAAGAAAGCTCCAGATAAAAGACGCTAATGCCCACGCCGCAGCCCGCTCTCTCCCCAGGACCCGGGGCAAAAGGAACAACAACGCTGCCCTTTCAGGTCGATCCCGAGTCTCGGGAATTCCCCCGATATGGCCGGGCTTTGATCTAACCTCGGGCCGACATCCTAATCGGACCGGATTTATTTTCTCGTTCCGGATACCTTCCGAATCTTCATTAAAAATTGCCGCATGCTCGGCAGACATTTGAAGGGATCTACCTCAGTTTTCTCATTGTGACGCTGCCACGGACTTGTGTCCGAATACAAAAGGTCTACGAGTGGCCGACACGGCCGACAGTTTATGGCCTTAATACAACTTTCAGTGTGATCTATCCCTATCTCTCTCGCATAATTAGTGTTACTCCTTTCGGCCGCGGGGCCTCTAATTTCGGCAATTAATCAAGGGTATTCCCTTGTATGAGGGATGTAAATGGCGTCGTGACCTTTATGGCGCGACGGGATTCGGTCCCGACACGAACCACACAATCGTCTGACGAAGTCAGATTCGAGCGCACCTTGGGCTCTTCGGAGCCCGAATAAATCGTCACTCCGGTGACTGGCATGCCCACGCACTCAATAAACTGAATAAACCGACGCGAGAACAGAGCGCGATGAGCAGAAATTTAGTGCGTCCACAGTGACCCTCTAAGTAAATTCATCATTTCTTCAAACATCCTGGTTTGGGCGTCCAGAGCAGTAGTGTTTGCATCAAGAAAGGAGGTGACCCTTTGGAAGGACTGAGTGTGGGCAACATGGGAAATCCTCAAGTCAGTTACTTCATTGATAAGGGCATCCATTCTCTCCCCATACTTGTCTAGTCGGCCATCTATGGAATCCAATCTATCAGTGATCATCTGAGAAAACCCACCAGGCAGTGCCTCATTAGGAAGTTCTTGTTGTTGTGGTTGATCTGCTTCAGCTTCTTCACTATCCTCTTCTTCCTCTGAGATGACTTGTACTTGTCCAGATTTGATCTTACGAACCAGAACACCATTTTTTAACTCATAGTTCATGTTCTTGCAAATTGTGGGGATGGGGTAAATGTCATTCTCACGCACTGTGTGATATCGTTCTTTGGACAAATCAATACCATCTGATTCAAAGACTGCTGTCAAGGCTGCTGCATATGGTAGAGTGCAGTTTGTATGTTGCAAGCATGCGGATATGTGAAGTAGTATAGTGGAAGGAAAATTGATAGGGAGACCCTTCATCAGACAGAAAAATAGGAACATATGGAATTCAGTTACTTTGTCTCTTCCACCACCCTTTGGTATCAAAATGGTCGTCATCATGTGGTGTAGAATGCGCTGCATGGAGGGAAAGCGATTTGCATTCAGACCGATGGTAGACCTGTCTCCCATTTCCTCAGAGGTCATCATTTGATAGACCTCTTCTTCATCAAAATCAAGATCACCAATAGTGTAACCTTCATGACATGGTAAACCAAGAGCATTACCCAGAAATTCGGGTGTCAAAGTAATCACTTCTCCATTTACAACAGTAAACTGCTTGTGAGCTTTGATTGTCATATTGCCATAGAACTGGTTCACTAACTTGTAATAAACACGATGGTATGCAGACATGAAATGATCAAGGTTTGGTTGACTACAAATAATATCCACTAAGCCTGGCAAGTATTCAACCAAATTCACAAAATCTACCGCACGAGGGCGGAGAACTTTTCTGTGTGCAGCTTTGTTACCGGAGGCCAAGGCTTGCGATTTCATTGCTTCTAGCTTTTTTTCTTTGGATCGTATCTCTCTTGTGCGGCTGGAATTCTCTCGCTGACGAGCAGAGCGACTGGATTCCTCCCCCTGACGAGAAGACTGCCGTTTGGGTGCCATCTGAACCATCAGACAAATCAAAATCTGTAGAGGCTTCCTAGATCTTGTTGGTTCGAAAAGAGGAGCCCCTCACGCAGAAATAAAGACTCTCCAAACACCATGGCCTTACCTCAGAGGATCTGGGAGGAAGAGAGATGCTTATGGACGCAGCAAGGAGAGAAACCGCGAGTAGCCACCATTGAGATCTCACCTTTAGGGCTGGAGCGGCGTTGGGTTGCAAGAGAGGGTTTCATGGCTACCAAGAGGTGGTGGCTGGTCGAACTAGGGAGCTGGGGCTATAATATAGCGTTAGGGTTGAAGAATAGGGCATTCACGCCCTTTTCGAAATGGAACGGTTCGCATTTTACCACGATCGACCGTAACGGGTCGACCCACGAGACAGCCCGAGCCCCGTTTTGAGCAAACTGACAGGGGTCAACCCCATGGGTCGACCCATCCTCTGTTCAGATGGAGATTTTCTTTTATATGAAAATTTGGAGTTCCATGAAGGATAGGCTCGATTCCCCAATGATTAAAACATATGAAGGTCAAGGAAAAAAGATATCTTTGAGGTTTGAATCATTTGGGGAGGATATTTCAAGGAAATGATAGATTGCCTTAGAAGTTTATTTACCATGCTCTCCATTATTCAGATTTCGATTGATCAGTTCCATTGAGATGCACTTATTGAACTCAAAATAGTGTGGCCATAGAAGAGTGCAATGAAAGGGTTCATACATATTTAATAGAAGAAATGCAATTCATACGAAGGTGGAAATTTCACACAATTCAATTTATTGCAATTCAAGCAACATGGTGCATATGCATGAAGAAGGAGACCCATCTAATGCAATAGTATGAATGACACAAATGCAAAATATGCATGCTAGCAACACTAAGTATGATGCAAAATGTAGAGACTCATGAATCAGACTCCTCTATTCTACAAACCCCTAACTCTCTCCTAAAAGATGTAAGTTTTTCTTCATTTAGTGGTTTGGTAAATATGTCGGCAATTTGATTATTTGTTTCAATGAAATTTATTTCAACATCACCTTTACTAACATGATCTCGAATGAAATGATGTCTAATTTTGATATATTTCGTTCTAGAGTGATGAACTGGATTTTTTGACTAGTTTATAGCAAAGGTGTTATCACACAAAATTAAGGTGTTTTTGAATGAGATGCTATAGTCAATCATTTGTTGTTGGATCCAAAGCACCTGGGTAATGCAACTACCAAGAGCCACATATTCGGCTTTGGCGGTTGACAAAGCCACTGAATTTTATTTCTTGGAGGCCCATGAGACCATGCATCCCCCAAGAAACTGGCAATACCCGCTGGTGCTTTTCCGGTCCACTTTACAACCCGCATAATTGGCGTCAGAATAAGCAATCAATTCAAAGCTCGAATCACACGGAAACCATAAGCCCAAATGTACTGAACCAGCAATATATCTAAAAATATGTTTCATAGCCGACATGCGTGTTTCTTTCAGATTGAACTGAAATCTCGCACACAAGCAAACTGTAAACTGAATGTCAGGTCGGCTGGCAGTTAAATACAACAATGATCCTATCATGCTTCTAAAAAGTTTTTGGTCCACAGATTTACCTTTCTCATCTTGATCGAGTTTGATTGAGGTTGACATGGGTGTGGGTTGAGGTTTCACCTTGCTGAAATTGTACTTTGTGAGCAAGTCTCGAGCATACTTCCTTTGGCATATGAAAATGCCATCCACCATTTGTTTGACCTACAAGCCCAAGAAGAAGGTCAATTCTCCCATCATACTCATTTCAAACTCACCTTGCATAAGTTTGGCAAATTTTTCACTCAAGGTGATATCAGTAGAGCCAAAAATTATGTCATCGACATATACTTGAACAATTAAAACTTTCTTACCATTTACTTTGGTAAACAAGGTTTGATCAATGTTACCACGTTTGAACCCATTGTCGACAAGGAAAGAACTCAGCCTCTCGTACCAAGCGCGGGGAGCTTGTTTCAAACCGTAAAGCGCCTTATCCAATTTGTAAACATAATCTGGATATGCGTGATCTTCAAATCCTGGAGGCTGCTCCACATACACATCCTCCTATATGAAACCATTCAAAAATGCACTTTTCACATCCATTTGAAAAAGTTTAATATCATGATGGCATGCAAATGCTAAAAGAATTCTCACTGCCTCAAGTCTTGCCACAAGGGCAAAAGACTCATCAAAGTCAATTCCTATCTCTTGGCTATAGCCTTTGGCTACTAGCCTGGCCTTATTCCTAATTACCACTCCTTGATCATTTAACTTGTTTCGAAAAATCCATTTGGTTCCAATCACGGAGTGGCTTTTAGGACGTGGCACAAGGAACCACACTTTGTTCCTTTGGAACTGGTGTAGTTCATCCTGCATAGCTAAGATCCAGGAATTGTCCTTTAAGGCTTCATCAATAGAGTGCGGTTCAAATTGAGAGAACAATGTAAGATAATCCAAATTGTCAACTTCCCTTGATGAAGATCTAGTTTTCACTTTATCTTCTACATTACCAATCACATTCTCGGGAGGATGGCTTTTGTGGAAAGTCCACTGCCGAGGAAGCTGCTGTCCTTGTTGATTTTCACCATCCTTGCTTTCTGATCCTTCTCCTAGAGTTGCTTGACCTTGCGCTGCTTTTGGTGCGATCTCTTCACTGGTTTCTTCTTCTTCATCCTACAATTTTAAGCTTTTATCAACATTCACATTGCATGACTCATCTACAATAACATGAGGGCTCTCTTCTACTACAAGAGTTCTTAGGTTATAAACCCGATATGCTCTAGAAGCAAGAGAGTACCCAAGAAAAATTCCACGATCACTTTTTGCATCGAATTTGCCCAAATCAGATTTTCCATTATTAAGAATATAGCAAATTGATCCAAATGGTTTCAAGTGAGAGCTATTGGGCTTCTTACCTTTGAAGAGTTCATATGGGGTTTTTCTCAAGATTGGTCTTACCATAGCTCGGTTTATGATGTAGCATGCCGTGCTAACGGCTTCCGCCCAAAAATACTTAGGAAGGTTGTTCTCGCTTAGCATCGTCCGAGCCATCTCAATGAGGGTTCTGTTCTTTCTCTCCACGATGCCGTTTTGTTCTGGATATCGTGGTGCTGAAAATGTATGCGAGTATCCGTGCTTCCTACAAAATTCATCAAAATCAGTGTTCTCGAACTCCTTACCATGATCACTTTGAATTCTCTTGATGGAACATCCTTTCTCAATCTCCACTTTCCTGCAGAAACCTTCAAACTCCTTCAAAGCATCATTTTTATGTGACAAAAAGTACACCCAACAAAATCGTGAGAAGTCATCTACAGTAACAAACCCATATAACTTGCCACCTAGACTGTGAGTTCTACTAGGTCCAAACAAATCAATATGAAGAACTTCAAGGGGCCTAGTGGTAGTCACATCATTCTTGCTTTTGAAAGAGGCTCTTGTTTGCTTACCTTTGCTGCATGCCTCACATACTTTGTCTGGTTCAAACTTCAGCTTTGGCATCTCAACAACTAAATCATTTCTGGACAACTTTGTAAGAACATTAAAACTGGCATGCCCAAGACGGCGATGCCACAACGAAGCATTGTTAGAGTTATTTGCAACTAAGCAAAGATTATTGTGTGATGTATCATCTAAGTCTATCATATATACATTATTTTGTCTAACCCCTATAAACATTATTTCCTGTGTGGTTTTATTTACAACAGAACAATGCGTGGAGTCAAAAATGACATTGCACCCTTTATCACAAAGTTGACTTATACTAAGTAAGTTATGATTGTGACCTTTAACCAACAAAATATTTTCCACACTATGAGGAGATCCCTGACCAATCTTACCTTCTCTAACGATTTTTCTTTTGTCCTTGCCCCCGAAGGCAACAAGTCCACCATCCTTTTCCTTGAGGTCTGCAAAGATTTCTTTGTTCCCAGACATGTGTCGCGAGCATCCACTATCGAGGTACCATTTGTTTCTTTGAGCCTTCATGTAGACCTAGAAAACATTAAAATAAGAAGACTTCTATGATTTTGGTACCCAAGCTTGCTTGGGTCCATATCGGTTAGAAGATCTTGATCTATTCAACCACATTGATTTTCTTGCAAATTGTTCCTCATCAGCCAACATTAACCTACATGTATACATTGTGCGACCATACATTCCACAGTAGAAACATGAAACAACCTTTTTGTTAAGATTTCTTTTCTTGTAATCATTCACGTATAGTTTGTGAACCGGAATGTATTTCTCACTCTTTTTATGTGAAGAGCATGATGAAGATGAAGCATTAGCATTCACAAAGGAAGTTTGAGTTTAGTTTTCAAAAGCTTTCTTGTTGCATGGCTCATATCCTAGCCCTTCCTTTCTAAAATTCACTCTCATTCCTAGCATGGTGTCTAGATTTTGCCTTCCTTTGACAAATCTAGCTGGTGATTCTTTCAGACTTTCACCTCAACCATCCAAACCCCTTTTGCTTCTTCAAGTTCCATTTTATCCTTTTCCAAGACTTGCACTTTAGCATTCACTTCTTCAATGGCTTTCATAGATCTTTCATCATTTTGTTGGTCCTCTTTTAAACATGTTAGTTCTTCTTCAAACAAAATGACTTTGGAATTGAGCATTTCATTGTCATAAGATAGTGTTTCAAGCTTGGATGATAATTCCGCACATTTCAGACATGGAGATTCATTTGATATACTTTGGTCAATCTTTTTCTTTAACATTATGTTTTCAGACGTCAACTTTTTACATTTTTCATACAAAGCTTCATAAGCAATTTCCCATTGTTCACATGAGAGATCTTCAGTTTCAGAATGTACCTCATTGGAGTCTTCATCATTCACCATTAGACACAATGTTTGGACAAGCTCGTCCAACTCATCTTCCGATTTGTCTTCGGTGTCATCCTCATCGCTCCAAGTCGCCACCATTGCCTTAGGCATCTTGAACTTCCCTTTCTTGAGTTTTTTCTGAAGTTCGGGACACTCTCCACGCATGTGCCCTGGTTTTTTACATTCGTAACAAATGATCTCTTCTTTCTTGCTGCTTTCTCCCTTCCTTGGAATCATCTTCCTTGGCGCTCTTCTGAATGGAGCTCCTACTCTTCTGGATCTTCTAATGAATTTTATGGCCCTTTGTGTTATCACGGCCACCAGCTCTTCATCCTCACTGTTTGAACCAGATCCATCTTCACTGTCATCCGATCTTTGGAGGTTGGTCTTCAAAGCCATGCTTGAGATCGGCTTCTTTTTCTTGACATCTTCCTCATTCCTTTTTATGTTCAGCTCATAGGTCATTAATGACCCAATTAGCTCATCAAGCGTCAGAGTACTGAGGTCCTTTGACTCTTCAATGACTGTGGCCTTAGTATGCCATTGTGGTGAGAGGGTCCTTAATACTTTCCTCACAAGATCCTGGTTGGAGTATTCCTTCCCGAGTGCCTTCAGCCCGTTGGTGATCTCCAACAATCTAGCAAACATATCTGAAATGTTTTCATCCAGCTTCATCATGAATAATTCGTAGTCTCGGATGAGCAAATTCGCTTTAGTCTCCTTCACTTCCGATGTTCCTTTATACATTAAACGGAGTTTGTTCCACATTTCCTGTGCGGAAGCACACATCGAAATTGGTGAGTACTCGTTTGGATGAATTGCACATTGAATTATATTCATAGCTTTGAAATTAGCTATGCACTTCTTGATATGTTCTTCTCCCCACTCTTCCTCTTTAGGAGGCAATTGATATGGACCATTACTAATAACATACCAAATTTCAAATTCCTGGGCCCTCAAGAATACATACATCCGATTCTTCCAATATGAGTAATTCGACCCATCAAAGAACGGTGGTCTATGTATAGAGTGCCCTTTGGGCATCAGCCCCTTGTTTGCCATTTACTGGATCTTACTCTTAGATCGTGAGATCAGTAAAAAATCATAGACCGGACTCTGATACCAATTGTTGTCCCCGGTAGATGGCAATCAAGAGGGGAGGGGTGGATTAATTGGCAATAAAAATTTCAACAATGAACTTTTTGAAAAGATTAAATGGAAGGACCAAAATGAAGCACACTCTTCTCACCCAATGATGCTAACACACGGACAGCGGAAATATAGAGAAATCTGAATAGTTGAGATTTGAACAACACTCCGCTCGATAAGAAGCCCACTCGTGAAAGAACGTAGAAGCAAACCACAATGAACAAGAGGATTTTAGGTGGTTCGGGTTCACAACAGTGTCCCCTACGTCCACCGCTCACAGAGTGAGGATTGCTTCCACAATGGAGTGAAAACCCACACACACACACACACACTGTGAAGCACTCAGCCACACACACACACACGTGCGCTACGACCGACAAATGCACACTCACACACAGTATTTCGTTCAAGAAAAATATTCAGATATACAATGATCCTTCAGAACTAAAATAGAATGAACAGAATATATGCAATAAAGATCTTGAGGTCGCCAGAAATCCCCCTTTCAAATGATGACCCAACTGAGGTTCTTCATTTCTTGGTCGGTGATGCAGGATGTAAACAGATCTTCAAGAGGAAGCCTGGATGATGATGTGCAACTCGAGATCCATGTTTCCTAGCTTCATATCAGGAGGAAAAGCTTCAATCCTTGCTCAGGATGCATCTAATCAGCAAGGGGATCGGCCTATTCACGAAGTAGACTTCTTCTATTCGCACTTGGAAAGGCTCCCCACAAACTTTCTTCTCCTGCAAGACAAAACAGGGATGAGATCGAATATACCTTTTTCCTCTTCGTTTTTGGTCGCCTTAATCATTGGTTTTATAGTCCCAAGGAAGGGGGACACGTGTGACAAGATGGGAGCCTCGGATCTCCCAACATTAGGGAAAAACAAGATCAAAAATGGCGGCCGCGAATCGGATCTTGAACCGGACTGGCGGTCCGAAACTCCAGGGGTCAACCTATTGGGTCGAACCTCGAAGACACTGCAACACGAGACAAGGGTGCCCGAGAATGGAAATTTCTAGGGGTCGACCCATTGGGTCGACCCATTGCATACAACCGGCAAAAACTGAGAAACCCGAGGGGCTCGGGTACCAAAAAGGGTCGACCCATGAGGTCGACCTACGCACCGTATTGCTAAAAACTGAACACCTGAGGGCTCGGGAGCACCTAGGGGTCGACCCATGAACTACTTCTCAACACAAAGAAAATAAAAAGCTGTCAGCCATCAAGGGGTCGACCCTTGGGGTCCACCCCATGAAATCAAACATGTTATTCATTTCTAAGTGTTGATTATAAACAAGGATCAACCCTTGGGGTCAGCCCATGACAACTATAAAGGAAATCAACTTATCAAAGGGTAAGGTTTTGTTTGGATCTCACCAAGCATCCTTGAATGAGTTAGGAAGTGAGCTTCATTCCTGAGTACTGTAAAAACACAAAATTGGAGTTAGATTGAAACTTTGACAAACATAATTCAAAGCACTTACTCAAAGAGAGATGATCTTGATCCTGCAAAAATACCTCCTCCGACATCATTAGTAGATCATGATCTAAGAAGAAAAAGGTAGTTACATAGTAAAGCAGTTCAAAATGAGTTTGATTAAATTTATTCATCCAACAGTAGTTCTAGTCTAATATAGTGTTTGGTCATCATCAAAATCTAACAAATAGAACATTCACGCAGGGGGTTCAACAAAATATGTTCAAGAATTGTCAAGGGAGGGGGAGACATCATGGGAATTTAATGAGGGTGATTGTAATATGTTTAGAGCCCGGTTTCGGGCCGACCTCCTTACCTTTGGAAATACAAGATCTTAAATATTTCACGTCTCAAACCTCAGAATGTGACATATCTGTCTTCATTGATATTTCTTTTGTCATACATTTTGATCTTCAAAGTTTTATATGTTTTAATGCTGTTAATGTGTGTGCTTGATAATGTTAATTCATGAGAATCATTGAGTTTTCTGAAGACAGATTGAAGTTTGGTTAAGGAACTAGGCTGAAGTGTGAAAAGATGAAGGCTTTACTTGCACAAGTGTCGACTAGAGTCGACAGTGGAGCCGAC
This sequence comes from Amorphophallus konjac, assembly GCA_022559845.1. Classification (NCBI taxonomy): domain Eukaryota; kingdom Viridiplantae; phylum Streptophyta; class Magnoliopsida; order Alismatales; family Araceae; genus Amorphophallus; species Amorphophallus konjac. The sequence continues at coordinate 220,537,831 of CM040123.1, read as the reverse complement.
TCCAGTTCAAACTGCTGAAGAGAAAAACCCAAGTCACCCGCTAGATGAAAAGGGCTTTGGTTATGCTTTAAGGGTGACAAATAGGTGGCCAATGGTGAAAAATAGGCCTTACTGGTGTCAAAGAGGCGGCAAAGGGTGAATAATAGATGATCAGGCTGAAATATGGAAATATCCTTATCCCATGAGAGAGAATATACCTATGACAGGGTAGTCTCAGATCACATGCAAAGCCTGGGCCCCTGGCCTTCGAGTTGAGCGTGTGCCAGACACACCGAGCCTGTGATTCACCCTTTCAACCCATTTGTCAACCTTACTGGCTAATTTACACGCTTATCGTCCATTTGTCAGTCATACGGGCTAGTTGTCACCCTTAATGCATATTTATCACTCTTATCTTACCACATGACCAACCGTTGCCTTCTTTTCTCTCCATTAGCTGCTTGTCTTTGACTTGGATCACTGTAGCTGAGTAATCTATTCATTAACCTTTGACTTTGACTGGGACCTCATGATTGTAGTCAAGAAAAAGTTGAGCTTTCTAGAGTCCTCTTTGACTGGCGTTGACCTTGATGAGTCGACATTGACTCTCTTGGCATTGACCAAGTCCCTTCGTTCTTCTTCTGATTACTCTATAAACTCCTGATACACTGTTCACATTTTTGTCCTCTTGTGAACTTGACTCCTCCCTTCGGCTCCTTCTGCTTTTCATTGGTTAGCTCTAGGAACTATTTTTCACCCTTACCAGTGTATTTGTCTACTCTGCAGATCTAGTTGTCACCACTGATAGGTATTTTTCACCCTTATCTAGTGTATTTGCCTACACAGTCTCTTGTCCAATCACCTCTGCAATATGCTCCGATCGAGCGACGATCGTTTGGCTAGGGTTCCCGACGTTCCCATTTTTTCTTCTCCCGAGGGGCAGTGTTACCACCTCCATTGCAGTGATGTGTTAAATCGACACACCGATCCCGCTCGTGACCCTACATTGACACCCACTCTTCTATTTTAAGTTCTTAAGGCTCCTCCGCAATGTCATCCCCTTCATCAGTGCGTGTAGCGGTGGCTTCCCCAGCAGAAGAGCCCGTCTCCTCTGCGTCCTCCTCGGTCCCTTGTCGTCATTGGTTCCTGCTACAGATGCCCTCTTCCTTTTTTTAATCCTCTTCCATGTTTATGCAATTTACAGGCCTTTCATATGTTCGTATATGATATGCTCTAAGTAGTTTCATATTAAACGGATACAGTGGTTGTTTTGTTCTTAATCTCTGCACAAGTATTATTTTTCGTTGGACCTCTACCATGCTTTGTGTATGCTCTGTACACTGTATTGGGCCTAATATCTACCTTGCTTTGATAAGACCACATAGAAATGGACTTCCATATTGTTATTACTTGCCAGGAAAGCATGTAAATATGTTCAAATTTTATTCCACCACATTAAGGCATACTATTGCTTAGGGTTGATTGGGTGTTAATTCACATGACATAAACCTTGTTCATGCACTTGAACTAGCAGACTTAAATCCCCTACCCCACTATATCATGCTTCATGCAGTGTAACCTTAAACCTACATACTTTCTGATCTACAAACTTGCTCTTATGGATTGGACTTCATATTAAATTTGCTGCAATTATTATGTCTGTCATACCTATTGTCTTTTATAACACCTTACATGCAGAGAATTGAGGTTCAGAAAATGGGAAGGTATAAATGCTATGTAGTGTGGGTTGGTCGCAAACCCGGTGTATATTATAGTTGGCCCGAATGCTTTGTCCAAGTGAATGGATGCCCTGGAACTCGTTATAAAGGTTTTCACTCGGTAGAGGAAGCACATTCTGCTATAAATGGGGTTGGCAATAGCAGGCATACGTATGTTGATCATCCTTAACTACAGGAAAGGCCCATGCCTACATATCATGCAAGTCCCGAGCCTGACGATGATTCAAGGAACCATGCACTACGCCAACAGACTACACAAATGTCAAATGTGCCATGTATTGTTGTTGTTCTATTATGTACTATAGTAGTGTTGCTCCTCTTCATATTAGTTACTTTGTTATTACTGTTGTTATAAGTAAGGTAGTGTACTACGCTTGGTCTGCATAGGAAAATAATGTACTTGACATTTTACTCGTTGACACCGTTAAATCCTTCAAATGAACTTGAGTTTCTTCAAGTTTCACTACCATGAGATGTAATGCCCCGAAAATTTATAAAGTATTTCTGAAGTATTTAAGAATTTTGTAAGAATTTATAAAATTTTTAAAGACCAAAATAGCTTAATAAATGAATTTCTGTGTTAAATAAATTATTATTAAGGCTCAAGTATGATAACCAATTAACCTAGCCTATTTAAATAAAGCCCAAAGGACTTAAGGACCAAGCCCATGAAGTTTGGCCCATATTCTAGAAGCCTAATTAGTTATTTACGGAATGTAGGGGATAAATACTCCCTATTTAGATAAACAAGTGGATAAATAAGAAAACGAATTTGAATTGAATTCAAATTCGGCGCCCAGATCGTAAGTGGTCTATCGTAAGACCGCCTACATCCCTAAACGGTCTCACAATCGACCGCTACATCTCTGCTGATTCCGTGAGTAAAAGAAAGAACAAAAAGATGGAAGTTTTGGCGTTGTAAATTCTAGGGACTAAGGTTTTTGGACTTGTAGACATATTTTGGACTCTCAGAGGTCGACCTAAAGTTAATAAGGACTCTAGCATCATTCTAATCTTCAACACCCTAGCAAAACCCTATAAATAGACTCTAGGTTTCACTTGTGCGACCCCTGTGTTTGGCTCGCGTGGAACTAAGGTAAGACGGCTTTAATTCAGGTAGGTTCTTTAGAGGTTTTTGTTCACAATATATAGATCTAACTCCTCCCAAAAATTTGTGCTAGGAGATCAAGCACACCAGGAGTTAGAGGCGTCTAAAGTTGCTGGTTTCATACAAATGACCCAGGAAATTAAGCAACGGACCAGTGAAGATCAGGAGATTAGGAACCCAAAACTAGGTATTTAGAAGTTGCACCTTTAGAACTTTTTTTCTCCTTTGTATCTTCTTCTTACCTTCTAAATTTCACATACTTAGGTCAGTAGGATCAAGAGATATTAGGTCGTGAAGTTGCTGTTTTAGCACAAGAAGTGCAGGAAACTAGGGTTAACTTCTAGGCTTAAATTCGAAGTCAAAGGTCCAGGACAGAGGTAGGTCATCTCATGAACGGCTAAAACATTATTCTAGGATTAAAAGCCCTCTTGTTGCACTTGATTTCATGCATTATAGAATGAGAATTTCATGTCTTATTTGAGTCTATTCATCTAGTGTAATGTTCATGCATAAATCCTAACCCTAATGAAACAAAAAGGAACTCTCTTGTTCTAATACATGGAACCCACACATATTATCTCCGTTCTGTCATGCTGTGAAATTTATATATGTTGATTTCCAGACATGATGTGTTTTAGTTAGCATCTAGTTGCACAAATTTAGTTTTTTGTAAACAGAAGACAAACAGCCTAATAATAGACTGCCAGGAATTGGTTAGCGGCCCTACGATAAACCGTTATCAAGGATTAGCGACCCAAATGTAGACCATTTGTATTCCTGTGATTTCACTGTTATAGAACCATAAGCGGACTCACGATAGACTGCTTAGCCCCGACAAACGGCCGTATATTAGACCGTTTACAACTCTGAGTTCTGTGCTTTTGGTTAACCCGAAACCTAATGCAGAATCACCCTATCTCTTATATGATAAACCCAGTTAGTTAAGTTTTATCCATGTTACTGGCATTGTTTATGTATATACAGAGATTTCTACTAGATTTCATGTTTCTTACGCATTTAGAAATTATTTTAAACATAAGTTAATTTCTTGCCCAAAATCATATACTTTGTATTAAAAGCATATTTCAAAAGTAAGATGAATGTGGTTCACTATGGATTCCTTATTGATTCTCTTCTTATTTATAGAGTCATTTTCATAAGTACATGGCATATATCCCGGTATATGACCATTAGTTACACCTATGCACATTAGACACATAATCTTGGACTTGATAACCTCTCCTTTGGATAATCCTTCCAACGGACTAGGAAATCTTGTTTTAAGGCCTCCGTAATTCTCCGTGAGCTTGGGATTCCCTCCAAGACGTCGAGTTGGTTGTACCATTAAAACCCATTGTCTAGAAGGCACTTATACCGGTGTTTTATATTTCTAGAACTTAGCGGCCTTCTTGTTGACCGCCAGAGCCTTCCAGCGGCCCTTCACTAGACCGCTAATGGATCCTAGATGGTTCTTCATTTGACCGCTAAAGATTTCAGATAATTTGTTTTAAATATCAAACAGTCTGGTCATTAACGGTCCAGAACTAGACCGCCTTCTTCATGAAACGGCCCAGTAAACGACCGCTATTTTCCTTAGTACAGTTAACCTGAGGTTTGACCCAGGGGTTAATATTCCTATGATCCTAGATAGTCCAATTGATTATCTAAAACCTGTCACACTATTTCAAAGATATTTAAGTAAATTTTGAAAGTTAAAGAATGTACCGTTATGCTGCCGATTTATTTCCATAGCATAACCTAATTATTAATGCATTTCTTGAACTCTCATATTCATATTTTGAGCATTCTTTTATTGACATTGTATCTTGAAGACCATTATTGAACTTGTTACATACATGGCCAAACTTTATTGTTATATACGTGGAAGTAGCTTAATTTATACTTGAAGATGCAGTTCGAGCACTGATTGTGTTCAAGGGCTCTATGCTAGTCCCCTCGGCTGATTATCGGAAACATACTATATAAACCATGGGCATGATGCTACTGGCGTCGCATTACGCTGAGAGTACTTTCTTTATAAATAAGTGCAAATCCACGGATCACACGGACTTGATACATGAAGTACTTGCTATTTAACAAAAAGTACTTAAGTGCTTGTTACATGACTTACTAGTACATTCTTGTTCATGTAAGGCCATTGTTACATTCTTGCTTGATTATTACATTGTTAGTAATCATTGTCTTTCTTTATAAATCATTATCTCGTATCTCAAATATGATAATGTCTTGTTACTTTTGGTTGTACTCACGTGATTTATCGTATCTGCATGATTTTTTCTTGTTCTTTAGAGCTAAGATATTAATCACTCTAACATTGCCTTCATGTTGATGCGAAGATACCTACTGGGCAAGTGTGCTCATTACCTATTTTCCAATCTTTTCAGGAAGTACCAGTGGGTCAGATTCAGATTCATGTCATTCCAGTGATGGGTCCGAGAGTGATTAAAGAGTGAAGACTTAAGAAGTCCAAAATGACTAGATTGAGTCTATGTAATTTTCTCTTATTGAGTCTAGCAAGTTTAGAGAAGTCAATGCCTCATGTACTTGAATTATGGTTGTTATAAATAAAAATGAAGGTTTGAGTTAATTATTGTGCAATTGCTTTTGTGTGATTGTTTTCGCGCTCCGATTATTCTTGCTTGCAAAAGGCTTACCATGCCTGCTGTTCGCGTTCCCGATTGTTTCCGCTGTATAATCTCGGGGTGTGATAGTTAAGTTGGTATCAGGGCCTAAGTCTACGGACTTAGGGAGAAAGACAAGTCTTAGGATAAGTTCAAGGTTTAAGGACCCAAACCTATGAACTAAGGGAGAAATTTCGTACCTACGTGAGAATTGGGTAGAGCTTGGGATGAGATAGTAAATTATCTCTAGATGAATCTCTTTTAATTTTATGGAAATTAACTAATTTTTATTTCTCTCAGATACCTTATTTTCACAATGGCCCATCGTGTGGATTGGAACGGTATGCAGCAGACTGTTGCGGGTCTCACCCAAGCCTTACAAACTATGGCCCAAGCAGGCGCATGGGCAAGAGCTGGAGATTTGCATCGTAATTCTTCTAATCTAGACGAAGCTGAGAACTGGATAGATGAGATGAACCGTAGATTCGAGGTCATGCAATGTACTGACCAAGAGAAAGTGCGTCTTGCCGCTTTTCAACTAAACAAAGATGCACGTACATGGTGGAAGTCGGTTTCGGCACCCCCAGCATATGCACCCCATACATGGGAAGGTTTTCTTACACTATTCCGTGCCAAATATTTTTCTGAGCACGCCAAGGAGCGGAAGGCTATGGAATTCGCTTCTCTGCGCCAGGGCATGTTGACGGTGGCAGAATATGAGCTTCAGTTTTCTAGGCTGGCACCGTATGCTTCTCATCTGGTCAGTACTAGCATACTAAAGGCTAATCGGTCCATGGATGGGTTAAGACCCGATTTTATTCAACAACTCGGGACTCAAAATATCCATACTTATGCAGAGATGGTCCAATGGACATATCTGTGTGAAAGGACCTTAGAAAAGGTCAAAAAATTAAAAGGAAAAGGCGAAGAACCGAGCCGAAGATCAGATCGGCATGATAAGAAAGGCAAGTTCAACATCACGAAACCCTACAAATCCCGTGATAGCAAGAAGAGATCCCGGAATGGGAGTGGTAGTGGCTACCACAAAAATAAGAAAGTCAAGGAAGAAGACAAGCAGGTCGCTACGGCCTATACTTTTTATGAGAAGTTTGATCATTCGGCCGAAGAATGCTGGAAGCGCCTTGGCGCTTGTCTACGTTGCGACAGCCGGGAACATCGCATGCCAGACTGCCCTCTTATGAAAGATCAACCTTCCGGTGGCGGACGTAAGAGGCAGGCTCATCATAATGCTATTTTAGATGATGAAGCGCCCAGGGATGATGGGCTTATGGAAGGTACTGTTCACATTTGTTCCCATCCTACTTTTGTACTATTCGATACTAGTGCTTCTCATTCCTTTATATCTACCACCTTTGCAAAGACCTTGCCCGTTTCATCAGTTCCTTTACCTTCGGACCTTGCTATTACTACACCTTTAGGTCATGGAACCAAACTCACAAACTATTACCCCGATAGTGAAGTAAGGGTAGAAGGTCACAATCTTCTCGCAAACCTCGTATGCCTTGACATGGAGGGCTACGATGCTATATTAGGTGTAGATTGGCTTGTAGACCATGATGCCTACATAAATTGCCGGAATAGGATTATCTCTTTTCGGAAACCAGCTCTTCCAAGGTTTTCTTTCCTTGGTATCAAATATAGGAAGCACCCTGCTATTATTTCATCTCTTCACGCTTGTAAACTTATCTCGCAAGGATGTGAAGCCTTTCTTGCTTCCGTAATTATCATTGAATCCAAGGAGATTACCTTAAAAGATATTCCTATCGTTAATGAGTTTCCTGATGTATTTCCATCAGATTTACCCAGTTTACCACCCGAAAGGGAAGTAAACTTCTCCATTGAACTCATGCCCAAGGCAGCACCTGTTTCAATAGCTCCCTATAGGATGTCCCTCACAGAACTTAAGGAATTGAAGAAACAGCTTCAGGAGTTATTGGACAAGGGATTCATTCGACCTAGCACATCCCCTTGGGGTGCGCTAGTTCTATTTGTCAAAAAGAAAGATGGATCTCTCAGGCTATGTATCGATTACCGGCAACTGAATCAGCTTACTATCAAGAACAAGTATCCGTTGCCACGTATCGATGAACTCTTTGATCAGCTTTCAGGAGCAGAATATTTTTCCAAGATTGACCTCAGGTCAGGGTATCACCAGCTCAGGATCAAGGAAGATGACTATACAAAACTACCTTCAAGAGCCGTTATGGCCACTATGAATTTGTTGTAAAGCCGTCCGGGTTAACTAATGCCCCGGCAGCATTCATGCAACTTATGAATAATGTCTTCCATTCTTATCTTGACCAGTTTGTAGTCATCTTCATTGATGACATCCTTATATACTCCAAGACAAGGGAAGAACATGAAGAGCATTTAAGAATAGCCTTGCAGACACTAAGATAATACAAACTCTATGCAAAACTTAGTAAGTGCGAGTCCTGGGTAAAGGAAGTCTCATTCCTCAGCCATATTATTTCAAATGAAGGTATCGTTGTCGATCCTTCTAAGGTGGAAGCAGTCAAGAATTGGAGTTTCCCAGGGCTAGTTGGCTATTACAGGAGATTTATTAAGGATTTCTCTAAGATCGCCGTTCCTTTAACTAGACTTACAAGAAAAGAAAATCCTTTTATATGGTCGAAGGACTGTAAGGAGAGTTTCTAACTCTTAAGGATCACCTCACCACAGCCCCTATTTTGACAATGCCCGTTGAGGGTGGTGGATTTAAAGTCTATACGGATGCATCTGGCATTGGCCTAGGATGTGTTCTCATGTAAAATATGAAGGTGATTTGTTATTCCTCAAGACAACTGAAGCGTCATGAAGAGAATTACCCTGTGCATGATCTGGAATTAGCTACGGTTATTTTCACTTTGAAAATTTGGCGACATTATCTTTATGGGGAGAAATTCACTATATTCTTAGATCATAAAAGTCTGAAATATCTTTTCACCCAGAGGGAATTAAATATGCGACAACGTAGATGGTTGGAGTATCTCAAGGACTTTGACTTCACAATTCAATATCATCTAGGGAAGGCAAATGCTGTGGCTGACGCTCTTAGTAGAAGACCGAAGGCAACTCTTACAAGCCTCAGGAAAGGTATGACTTGTCTTATCAAAGATTTCTCTCACTTAAATCTTGATATTGATAGGGAGGGAGATGGATGTATAATTGCTAATATAAGGTCTCAACCTACATTGATTAAGGATATAGCCAAATTACAAGAGAATGACCCTGCATTGATGGAGATCAAGGATAATATTGATCAAAGACCTGAATTTTCTATCTCAAATGATGGAAGACTACTACTTAAAGCTAGGATTTATGTGCCAAATCATAATGATACTAAGAAATTAATCATGGAAGAGGCACATAAGTCAAGGTATGTTGTTCATCCTATTGCTATCAAGGTGTATCAAGATTTGAAAAGAAACTTTTGGTGGCCCAACATGAAGAGAGAGGTAGCAGATTTTGTGTCCCGTTGTCTCACTTGTTAACAGGTCAAGGCAGAAAATTTAAAATCTGCAGGTAAATTACACCCCTTAAATATTCCCGAGTGGAAGTGGGAAAGTAGAGGGATGGATTTCATCATGGGTTTACCTAAGACAAGAGGAGGACACAATGGTATATGGGTGATCATAGACCGATTGACTAAGTCTGCACATTTTCTACCGATCAAAAGTCGATGGTCTATGGATGTACTAGTAGCATTATACATGAGAGAAATTGTCAAATTGCACGGTGTCCCCGTCAGCATCATATCTGACCGAGATCCTCGGTTTACATCACAATTCTGGAAGGGTCTAAAACATTCCTTAGGGACCCGACTGAACTTTAGCATGGCATTCCATCCACAAACTGATGGTCAAATAGAAAGGACAAATCAAGTGATGGAAGATATGCTCAAGGCTTGTGCTATTGATTTTGGAGGAAGTTGGCATGATCACTTACCTCTGGTAGAATTCACATACAAAAATAGCTATCAAGCTAGTATTCAAATGGCACCGTTTGAAGCTTTATATGACAGAAGCTGTCGTTCACCTATTTGCTGGAATGAAGTAGGAGAAAGGTAATTTCTCGGTCCCGACATTATTAGGGATACTACTGAGAAGGTAAAACTCATTCGAGAAAGACTTCAAATGGCACAAGATAGGCAGAAATCGTATGCTGATAATCGAAGGCGCGACCTGGAATTTCAAGTAGGAGACCATGTATTTCTCAAGGTTTCTCCAAGTCGAGGTATTCGAAGATTTGGCATCAAAGGCAAGCTTACTCCAAGATTCATTGACCTCTTTGAAATTCTCGAAAGGGTTGGTGAAGTTGCTTATCGTATTACTTTGCCCCCTCAATTAGCAGAAGTCCATGATGTATTTCACGTCTCAATGCTCAAAAAGTATGTACCTGATCCTTTCCATGTCATCACTTACGACAATTTGGAGATCAAAAAGGACTTGACATATAAGCAAAAGCCAATAAGAATCGTTGAACAAGAGGTTCGACAACTGCGGAATAAAACTATTTCGATGGTCAAAGTTTAATGGACCAAGTTGTGTCCACATGAAGCAACATGGGAGATCGAAGAAGCTATGCGTAAAAGATTTCCAGAATTATTTAACTGTAAGTACACTCTCCATATAATCCATACATTGAATTTAGGGGACCAAATTCGCTTAAGTGGGGGAGGGTGTAATGCCTCGAAAATTTATAAAGTATTTCTGAAGTATTTAAGAATTTTCTAGGAATTTATAAGAACTTTTAAAGACCAAAATAGCTTAATAAATGAATTTCTAGGTTAAATAAATTATTATTAAGTCCCAAGTATGATAACCAATTAACCTAGCCTATTTAAATAAAGCCCAAAGGACTTAAGGACCAAGCCTATGAAGTTTGGCCCATATTCTAGAAGCCTAATTAGTTATTTACGGAATATAGGGGATAAATACTCCCTATTTAGATAAATAAGTGATAAATAAGAAAAAGAATTTGAATTGAATTCAAATTCGGTGCCCAGACCGTAAGCGATCTACCGTAAGACCACCTACATCTCTAAACGGTCTCACAATTGACCGCTACATCTCTGCTGATTCCATGAGTAAAAGAAAGAACAAAAAGATGAAATTTTTGGCGTTGTAAATTCGAGAGACCGAGGTTTTTGGACTTGTAGACATATTTAGGACTCTTAGAGGTCAACCTAAAGTTAATAAGGACTCTAGCATCATTCTAATCTCCAACACCCTAGCAAAACCTTATAAATAGACTCTATGTTTCACTTGCGTAACCCCAATGTTTGGCTCGCGTGGAACTAAGGTAAGACGGCTTTAATTGTAAGGCCCCAGAATTTTTATAAATTATTTTTGGTATATTTAATTATTTTTTTAAGAATTTTAAAGACCCAAAATGGATTAATAAATAAATATTGGATTAAATAAATCATTATAAGACCCAATTTATGTTAAGTAATTAATCTAGCTTTGATAATTGAAACTCAATAGGTTAAAGGACCAAGCCCATTAAGTTTGGCCCATATTCTAGAAGGTGATTTAGCATATTTATGTATTTTATGGATAAATACTATTTTTATGGATAATAATATGGATAATTAACAAAAGAGTTTGATTTATGTTGAATTCTGTGCACGTTGGATGTAGCGGCCTATCGTGCAACCGCCACAGCCATGTAACGCACCAGTCTTGATGCGTTACATTCTGTCAGTTCCGTGAATGAAAGAACGAGCAAAAATATTAGAACTTTGGGATCCTATCTACAAGAGATCGACTTGGGAGAGTTTATAACATTACTAAGGACTCTTAGGGATTAGGTTCTGGCAAATTAAGGACTCTAGAATCGATGTAATCTTCAAAACCCTATAAATATGACCTAGTTCTGAACTGAGCGACCCTTACTTTTGGCTCGTGAAGAATCAAGGTAAGGAGATAGAATTTCGGGTAAGTTCTTTAGAAGATTTTGTTTAGTATACTTTAGACTAATAGTTCTCCAAATTTCATGTTAGGAGATCAAGCAACCAAGGAGATTGAAGCTTCCAAAGTTGCTGGTTCGACCATAGTAACTCAGGATTCAGAGCAAAAGACCCCTGAAGATCAAGAGATTAGGACGTCTAAACGAGGTAATTAGAATTCAATCCTTTAGAACTTTTTGATCACCTTAGTTTCATATTCTTACTCTCAAAATTTCACATCTTTAGGACAAGAGGTTGGAGAGATTGGGCAGCAGGAAGTTGCTAAAAAATCGCTGGGAAAGGAGAGCTATGGCTCGATTTTCAGATTCAAATTAGAAGCTTAAAGCCTAGTTAAGAGGTGGGTTATCTCATGATTGGCAAAAACATCTTGTTAGGGATAAAAGCCCTCTGATTGTACTTGATTTCATGCATTATAGACTATGAATTCCATGTTTTAGTGGGTTCATGCATACATACATATTCTTAGCCCTAATCAAAGATCAAAGATATTATCTTGTCAATTCACTACAGCCTATGCATCTAGATGACCTTTACTTCATTTTGTCATGATTGGAGTAGGTAAATCTTTTTCAAACATGACATGGTTTTAAATCATAGTCGTTTAATTTATTTATACTGTTAGCAGGGACTCTAACGCATCATACTTAGACCGTCACAGACTGTAACGGCCTTACTATAAGTCGTCACACCTTCTTTGGTGTTTGAAGTTCTCTGTTGTCTCTGACGCACCATCTATGGAGCGTTACATTACTGTAACGGCCTCACGATAAACCGTCACAGTCACTATGACGCACCCATTCTAGACCGTCAGGGTAACTGTAGATAGAATGGGAAACTAGTTAATTTAACTTATAAATAAGCCTAGTTATCTAAGTTTTTACATATTATCATGACTTTACATTTATTTACTGATTCATAATAGAAATTGCATGATTAAGGTATCTTAAGTTATTTTAAGTTATGTTAATTTCATGTGCCAAAATTCTATAGTTTTGTATCTAAATCATGATTTTCCAAAGATGTATTGATGGAATTTTATCATGATTTCCTATTGTTACACATCCTCTATATCAATAGAGTCATTTCTCTAAGTACATGGCATATATTCAGGTATATGTCCATTAATTCACTTTACACTATAGGAACATTATTCTTGGACATGAGGACCTCTCTATTGGATATTCCTTCCAATGGACTAGGAAATCTTGTTTCAAGGCCTCCGTAATTCTCTGCGTGCCTGGGATTCCCACTAGGACGCCGAGTTGGTTGTACCATTAAAACCCAATTGATTAGAAAGCACTATCGATGTTTTCTGGTTCTAGCAATGTAACGGATCTATATTGGACCGTCAGGCACATGTAACGGCCCAATATACGACCGTCACATTCAACTAAGTTCGATTTCTTGGTTCTGGATTCAGACTAATGTAACAGCCCAATACTGGAGTGTCACATCATGTAACGGCCCAGTACACGACCGTCACACTGCTTGAGTATTTTAACCCGAGGTTTGAGCAAGGGTTGATATTCCAAGGTTTATAGATGGACTCTTGATGATCTAGAACTTATCATATTGATCAAGAAACCTAATATAATGAATGGAAAATAAAGAACATACCATTATGTTGCCGATTTATTTCCGTAAGCATAACATACTATAAGTCATTCTTGATTTCTCATGATTCTTATTAAAGCATTCATTCATTAAATTATTGTTGTCAAGAGCTTTTTGGAATTGTACATTCTTGGCCATACTTTACTATTACATGCGTGGAAAAAGCTTGATTTATACTTGAAGATGTAATCGAGCACTGATTGTGTTCAAGGGCTCTATGCTAGTCCCCTCGACTGATTGTCAGAAATACACTATTATAAACCATGGGGTATGATGCTACTGGCGTCGCATTGCGCTAGGAGTACTTTCTTTATAAATAAGTGAAAATCCACAACACGATACAACATGATTGATACTTATACATGACTTTCTTGATATTCCACAGAAATTCACAAAGTACTTGCACATAAGCAAAAGATACTGGAGTGATGATTATGTGGATTGCTAGTACATTCTCGTTAGATTCTTATTCATGAAAGGCCATATCATGTTCTTATAACATTCTTGCTAGTTCATACTTGCTCTCATTCTATCTTACATACTTTGGTTTAATCGCATGATTGATCGCATTCGCATGATTTTACCTTATTCCTCTAGAGCAAAAACGTTAATTACTTTAATGATGCCTTCATGTTGATGCGAAGATACCTACTGGGTAAGTGTGCTCATTACCTATTTCTATTTTTTTTCGGGAAATGGAAGTGAGTCGGGTTCGGATTCGGAATGTTCAAGTAGCGGATCCGAGAGTGAATAAAAAATGAGTGAAGACTTAGGAAGTCTATATTGTTTAGATTGAGTCTATATAATTTTCCTATTTCTTGAGTCTGATAGATTGAAAGAAGTTGAAAGTTATTGTATTTGAATATTGATTATCAATGAAATAAGTTGGGGTTTGATTAAAAATATTGTGCAATTGCATTTATGTGTGTGATTGTCTTGCGCTCTGATCATTCTTGCTTGCAAGAGACTTACCATGCCGGCTGTTCACGTTTCTCGAGCGAGTCTTCCGCTGTCATAAAGGCTTGGGGCGTGACAGTTAAGTTGGTATCAGAGCCTAAGTCTCAGGACTTAGGAAGAAGAGTTATGTCATAGGATAAGACCATGGTTTAAGGACCCCTACCTGTGAACTAAGGAAGAAATTTCTACACCCATGTGAGAATTGGGTAGAGCCTGGGATAAGATAGTTAATTAGCTTTAAGATTGATTTTCCTTCCAATTCCACGAGAAATAACAAGTTGTTATTTTTCTCTTAGGTACCTTATTATTACAATGGCTCATCGCGTAAATTGGGATACCATACAGCAAACAGTTACTGGCCTCACTCAAGCATTACAAACCATGGCGCAAGCTGGCGCAAGAGCAAGGGCTGGTGATTTGCATCGCAACTTTCGGAGCTTAAACCCTCCGCGTTTCTATGGTTCTTCTAATCCGGACGAAGCGAGAATTGGATAGATGAAATGAATCGTATTTTTGACGTTATCCAATGCGCCGATCAGGAGAAGGTGCGTCTCGCAACCTTTCAACTCAACAAAGATGCCTGTACATTGTGGAAGTCGGTTCCGGCACCTCCGGCCGATGCACCTCATACATGGGATAGTTTTCTTACCTTATTCCGTACCAAGTACTTTTCTGAGCACGTAAAGGAACAAAAGGCCATGGAGTTCGCCGCTCTTCGATAAGGAATGATGACGGTTGCCGAATATGAATTACAATTCTCTCGACTGGCACCTTATGCTCCTCACTTGGTAAGCACAGATTTATTGAAAGCCAAACGATTTATGGATGGTTTAAGGACCGGATTTATCCAACAACTTGAAACCCAGAATATCCGCACCTATACCGAGATGGTACAAAGAGCGCATCTATGTGAAAGAACCATGGAGAAGGTGGAGAGGCTCCGAGGAGAGAGGTCAAGCCGAAAACATGATAGGCAAGAAGAGAAAGAAGTGGATGAGGATGAAGATCATCACATTAAAAGGTTCCGTAATGGGAACGGTAATGGAAAAAGAAATAGAAATGGAAATGGAAAGAACGAGAAAATTAAAGAAGAGAAGGAGCAAGCCGTGGCACCTTGCTCATTTTGTGAAGAATTTGGGCACTCGACAGAAGAATGTTGGAAACGTCTTGGCGCTTGTCTCAAATGTGGAAGCCGGGAACATCGCTTGCCCCTATGTCCTTTCATCAACGGATAACAACGGATGCGGGAAGCGAGGTCGATTAAATGCCATTCTAGACGAGGGAGGTGAGATGATAAAAGGTACTCTCTTAACCCATTCGCCTTACGTTAATTCTTAATACATTAAATACGTACACACTCTATAAAAAACTCATATATCGAATTTGAGGACCAAATTCTCTTAAGTGGGGGAGGGTATAAGGCCCTAGAATTTTTATAAATTATTTTTGGTATATTTAATTATTTTTTAAAGAATTTTTAAGACCCAAAATGGATTAATATATAAATATTGGATTAAATAAATCATTATAAGGCCCAATTTATATTAAGTAATTAATCTAGCTTTGATAATTAAAATCCAATAGGTTAAAGGACCAAGCCCATTAAGTTTGGCCCATATTCTAGAAGGTTATTTAGCCTATTTACGTATTTTATGGATAAATACCATTTTTATAGATAATAATATGGATAATTAATAAAAGAGTTTGATTTATGTTGAATTCTATGCACGTTGGATGTAGCGGTCTATCGTGCGACCGCCACAACCATGTAACACACCAGTCTTGATGCGTTACATTCTGTCAGTTCCGTGAATGAAAGAACGAGCAAAAAGATTGGAACTTTAGGGTCCTGTCTACAAGAGATCGACTTGGGAGAGTTTATAACATTACTAAGGACTCTTAGGGATTAGGTTCTGGCAAATTAAGGACTCTTAAATCGATCTAATCTTCAAAACCCTATAAATAGGATCTAGTTCTGAACTGAGCAACCCTTACTTTTGGCTCATAAAGAATCAAGGTAAGGAGATAGAATTTCGGGTAAGTTCTTTAGAAGATTTTGTTTAGTATATTTTAGACTAATAGTTCTCTAAATTTCATGTTAGGAGATCAAGCAACCAAGGAGATTGAAGCTTCCAAAGTTGCTGGTTCGACCATAGTAACTCAGGATTCAGAGCAAAGACCCCCTGAAGATAAAGAGATTAAGACGTCTAAATGAGGTAATTAGAATTCAATCCTTTAGAACTTTTTGATCACCTTAGTTTCATATTCTTACTCTCAAAATTTCACATCTTTAGGACAAGAGGTTGGAGAGATAGACCAGCAGAAAGTTGCTGGAAAATCGCTGGGAAAGAAGAGCTAGGGCTCGATTTTCAGATTCAAATTAGAAGCTTAAGGCCTAGTTAAGAGGTGGGTTATCTCATGATTGGATAAAACATCTTGTTAGGGATAAAAGCCCTCTGATTGTACTTGATTGCATACATTATAGACTATGAATTCCATGTTTTAGTGGGTTCATGCATACATACATATTCTTAGCCCTAATCAAAGATCAAAGATATTATCTTGTCGATTCACTACAGCCTATGCATCTAGATGACCTTTACTTCATTTTGTCATGATTGGAGTAGTTAAATCTTTTTCAAACATGACATGGTTTTAAATCATAGTCGTTTAATTTATTTATACTGTTAGCAGGGACTCTAACGCTTCGTACTTAGACCGTCACAGACTGTAACGGACTTACTATAAGCGTCACACCTTCTTTGGTGTTTGAAGTTCTTTGTTGTCTCTGACGCACCATCTATGGAGAGTTACATTACTGTAACAGTCTCACGATAAACCGTCACAGTCACTATGACGCACCCATTCTAGACAGTCAGGGTAACTGTAGACAGAATGAGAAACTAGTTAATTTAACTTATAAATAAGCCTAGTTATCTATGTTTTGACCTGATATCTTGACTTTAGGTCTATTTACTAATTCATAATAGAAATTGCATGATTAAGGTATCTTAAGTTATTTTAAGTTATGTTAATTTCATGTGCCAAAATTCTATAGTTTTGTATCTAAATCATGATTTTCCAAAGATGTATTGACGGAATTTTATCATGATTTCCTATTGTTACACATCCTCTCTATCAATAGAGTCATTTCTCTAAGTACATGGCATTTATTCAGGTATATGTCCATTAGTTCACTTTGCACTATAGGAACATTATTCTTGGACATGAGGAGCTCTCTATTGGATATTCCTTCCAATGGACTAGGAAATCTTGTTTCAAGGCCTCCGTAATTCTTTACGAGCCTGGGATTCCCACTAGGACGCCGAGTTGGTTGTACCATTAAAACCCAATTGATTAGAAAGCACTATCGATGTTTTCTGGTTCTAGCAATGTAACGGATCTATATTGGACCGTCAGGCACATGTAGCGGCCTAATATACGACCGTCACATTCAACTAAGTCCGATTTCTTGGTTCTGGATTTAGACTAATGTAACGGCCCAATACTGGAGTGTCACATCATGTAACGGCCCAGTACACGACCGTCACACTGCTTGAGTATTTTAACCCGAGGTTTGACCAAGGGTTGATATTCCAAGGTTTATAGATGGACTCTTGATGATCTAGAACTTATCATATTGATCAAGAAACCTAATATAATAAATAGAAAATAAAGAACATACCATTATGTTGCCGATTTATTTCCGTAAGCATAACATACTATAAGTCATTCTTGATTTCTCATGATTCTTATTAAAGCATTCATTCATTAAATTATTGTTGTCAAGAGCTTTTTGGAATTGTACATTCTTGGCCATACTTTACTATTACATGCGTGAAAAAAGCTTGATTTATACTTGAAGATGTAATCGAGCACTGATTGTGTTCAAGGGCTCTATGCTAGTCCCCTCGGCTGATTGTCAGAAATACACTATTATAAACCATGGGGTATGGTGCTACTGGCGTCGCATTGCGCTGGGAGTACTTTCTTTATAAATAAGTGAAAATCCACAACACGATACAACATGATTGATACTTATACATGACTTTCTTGATATTCCACAGAAATTCACGAAGTACTTGCACATAAGCAAAAGATACTAGAGTGATGATTATGTTGCTTGCTAGTACATTCTTGTTAGATTCTTGTTCATGAAAGGTCATATCATGTTCTTATAACATTCCTGCTAGTTCATACTTGCTCTCATTCTATCTTAAATACTTTGATTTAATCGCATGATTGATCGCATTCGCATGATTTTACCTTATTCCTCAAGAGCAAAAACGTTAATTACTTTAATGATGCCTTCATGTTGATGCGAAGATACCTACTGGGTAAGTGTGCTCATTACCTATTTCTAATTTTTTTTTTAGAAGTAGAAGTGAGTCGGGTTCAGATTCGGAATGTTCAAGTAGCTGATCCGAGAGTGAATATAGAATGACCGAAGACTTATGAAGTCTATGTTGTTTAGATTGAGTCTACGTAATTTTCTTATTTCTTGAGTCTGATAGATTGAAAGAAGTTGAAGGTTATTGTATTTGAATATTGATTATCAATGAAATAAGTTGGAGTTTGATTAAAATATTATGCAATTACATTTATGTGTGTGATTGTCTTGCGCTCTGATCATTCTTGCTTGCAAGAGGCTTACCATGTCGGCTGTTCACGTTTCTCGAGCGAGTCTTCCGCTGTCATAAAGGCTCGGGGCGTGACAGTTAAGTTGGTATCAGAGCCTAAGTCTCAGGACTTAGGAAGAAGAGTTATATCATAGGATAAGTCCAAGGTTTAAGGACCCCTACCTATGAACTAAGGAAGAAATTTCTACACCCATGTGAGAATTGGGTAGAGCTCGGGATAAGATATTTAATTAACTTTAAGATTGATTTTCCTTCCAATTCCATGAGAAATAACAAGTTGTTATTTTTCTCTCAGGTACCTTATTATTACCATGGCTCATCGCGTAAATTGGGATGGCATACAACAAACAGTTGCTGGCCTCACTCGGGCATTACAAACCGTGGCGTAAGCTGGCGCAGGAGCGAGGGCTGGTGATTTGCGTCACAACTTTCGGAGCTTAAACCCTCCGCGTTTCTATGGTTCTTCTAATCCAGACGAAGCGGAGAATTGGATAGACGAAATAAATCGTATCTTTGATGTTATCCAATGCACCTATCAGGAGAAGGTGCGTCTCGTAACCTTTCAACTCAACAAAGATGCCCGTACATGGTGGAAGTCAGTTCCGGCACCTCCGGTCGATGCACCTCATACATGTGATGGTTTTCTTACCTTATTCCGTGCCAAGTACTTTTCTGAGCACGTAAAGGAATGAAAGGCTATGGAGTTGGCCGCTCTTCGGCAAGGAATGATGACGATTACCGAATATGAATTACAATTCTCTCGACTAGCACCTTATGCTCCTCACTTGGTAAGCACAGATTTATTGAAAGCCAACCGATTTATAGATGGTTTAAGGACCGGATTTATCCAGCAACTTGGAACCCAGAATATCCGCACCTATACCGAGAGGGTACAAAGAGCGCATCTATGTGAAAGAACCATGGAGAAGGTGGAGAGGCTCCGAGGAGAGAGGTCAAGCCGAAAACATGATAGGCAAGAAGAGAAAGAAGTGGATGAGGATGAAGATCGTCACATTAAGAGGATCTGTAATGGGAACAGTAATGGAAAAAGAAATGGAAAGAACGAGAAAATTAAAGAAGAGAAGGAGCAAGCCATGGCACCTTGCTCATTTTGTGAAAAATTTAGGCACTCGACAGAAGAATGTTGGAAACGTCTTGGTGCTTGTCTCAAAGGTGGAAGTTGGGAACATCGCTTGCCCCTATGTCCTTTCATCAACAGACAATCATCAAGGGATAACAACGGACGTGGGAAGCGAGGTCGATTAAATGCCATTCTAGACGAGGGACGTGAGATGATAAAAGGTACTCTCTTAACCCATTCGCCTTACGTTAATTCTTAATACATTAAAATACCTACTCTCCATAAAAAACTCATATATTGAATTTGGGGACCAAATTCTCTTAAGTGGGGGAGGGTGTAAGGCCCCAGAATTTTTATAAATTATTTTTGGTTTATTTAATTAATTTTTTAGGAATTTTAAAGACCCAAAATGGATTAATAAATAAATATTGGATTAAATAAATAATTATAAGGCCCAATTTATGTTAAGTAATTAATCTAGCTTTGATAATTGAAATCCAATAGGTTAAAGGACCAAGCACATTAAGTTTGGCTCATATTCTAGAAGGTTATTTGGCCTATTTACGTATTTTAAGGATAAATACCATTTTTATGGATAATAATATGGATAATTAACAAAAGAGTTTGATTTATGTTGAATTCTGTGCACGTTGGATGTAGCGGTCTATTGTGCGACCGCCACAGCCATGTAACGCACCAGTCTTGATGCGTTACATTCTGTCAGTTCCGTGAATGAAAGAACGAGCAAAAAGATTAGAACTTTAGGATCCTATCTACAAGAGACCGACTTGGGATAGTTTATAACATTACTAAGGACTCTTAGGGATTAGGTTCTGGAAAATTAAGGACTCTAGAATCGATCTAATCTTCAAAACCCTATAAATAGGATCTAGTTCTGAACTTAGCGATCCTTACTTTTGGTCCGTAAAGAATCAAGGTAAGGAGATAGAATTTCGGGTAAGTTCTTTAAAAGATTTTGTTTAGTATACTTTAGACTAATAGTTCTCCAAATTTCATGTTAGGAGATCAAGCAACCAAGGAGATTGAAGCTTCCAAAGTTGCTGGTTCGACGATAGTAACTCAGGATTCATAGTAAAAGACCCCTGAAGATCAAGAGATTAGGACGTCTAAACGAGGTAATTCGAATTCAATCCTTTATAACTTTTTGATCACCTTAGTTTCATATTCTTACCCTCAAAATTTCACATCTTTAGGACAAGAGGTTGGAGAGATATAGCAGCAGGAAGTTGCTGGAAAATCGCTGGAAAAGGAGAGCTATGGCTCGATTTTCAGATTCAAATTAGAAGCTTAAAGCCTAGTTAAGAGGTAGGTTATCTCATGATTGGCAAAAACATCTTATTAGGGATAAAATCCCTCTGATTGTACTTGATTTCATGCATTATAGACTATGAATTCCCTGTTTTAGTGGGTTCATGCATACATACATATTCTTAGCCCTAATCAAAGATCAAAGATATTATCTTATCAATTCACTACAGCCTATGCATCTAGATGACCTTTACTTCATTTTGCCATGATTGGAGCAGTTAAATCTTTTTCAAACATGACATGGTTTTAAATCATAGTCGTTTAATTTCTTTATACTGTCAACAGGGACTCTAACGCATCATACTTAGACCGTCACAGACTGTAACGGCCTTACTATAAGCCGTCACACCTTCTTTGGTATTTGAAGTTCTTTGTTGTCTCTAACGCACCATCTATGGAGCGTTACATTACTGTAACGGCCTCACGATAAACCGTCACAGTCACTATGACGCACCCATTCTAGACCGTCAGGGTAACTGTAGACAGAATGGAAAACTAGTTAATTTAACTTATAAATAAGCCTAGTTATCTAAGTTTTGACATGTTATCATGACTTTAAGTTTATTTTCTGATTCATAATAGAAATTGCATGATTAAGGTATCTCAAGTTATTTTAAGTTATGTTAATGTCATGTGCCAAAATTCTATAGTTTTGTATCTAAATCATGATTTTCCAAAGATATATTGACGGAATTTTATCATGATTTCCTATTGTTACACATCCTCTCTATCAATAGAGTCATTTCTCTAAGTACATGGCATATATTCAGGTATATGTCCATTAGTTCACTTTACACTATAGGAACATTATTCTTGGACATGAGGACCTCTCTATTGGATATTCCTTCTAATGGACTAGGAAATCTTGTTTCAAGGCCTCCGTAATTCTCTGCGTGCCTGGGATAAGCACTAGGACGCCAAGTTGGTTGTATCATTAAAACCTAATTGATTAGAAAGCACTATCGATGTTTTTTGATTCTAGCAATGTAACGGATCTATATTGGACCGTCAGGCACATGTAACAGCTCAATATATGACCGTCACATTCAACTAAGTCCGATTTCTTGGTTCTATATTCAGACTAATGTAACGGCCCAATACTGGAGTGTCACATCATGTAACGGCCCAGTACACGACTGTCACACTGCTTGAGTATTTTAACTTGATGTTTGACCAAGGGTTGATATTCCAAGGTTTCTAGATGGACTCTTGATGATCTAGAAATTATCATATTGATCAAGAAACCTAATATAATGAATGGAAAATAAAGAACGTACCGCTATGCTGCCGATTTATTTCCATAAGCATAACATAGTATAAGTCATTCTTGATTTCTCATGATTCTTATTAAAGCATTCATTCATTGAATTATTATTATCAAGCGCTTGTTGGAATTGTACATTCTTGGCCATACTTTATTGTTACATGCGTGGAAAAAGGTTGATTTATACTTGAAGATGCGATCGAGCACTGATTGTGTTCAAGGGCTCTATGTTAGTCCCCTCGGCTGATTATTGGAAACATACTATTACAAACCATGGGGTATGATGCTACTGGCGTCGCATTACGTTGGGAGTACTTTCTTTATAAATAAGTGAAAATCCACAACACGATACAGCATGATTGATACTTATACATGACTTTCTTGATATTCCATAGAAATTCACGAAGTACTTGCTCATAAGCAAAAGATACTGGAGTGATGATTATGTGACTTGCTAGTACATTCTCGTTAGATTCTTGTTCATGAAAGGCCATATCATATTCTTATAACATTCTTGCTTGTTCATACTTGCTCTCATTCTATCTTACATACTTTGGTTTAATCGCATGATTGATTGCATTCGCATGATTTTACCTTATTCCTCTAGAGCAAAAACGTTAATTACTTTAATGATGCCTTCATGTTGATGCGAAGATACCTTCTGGGCAAGTGTGCTCATTACCTACTTTCATTTTTTTTTCAGGAAATGGAAGTGAGTCGGGTTCGGATTCGGAATGTTCAAGTAGCGGATCCGAGAGTGAATAAAGAATGAGCGAAGACTTTGGAAGTCTATATTGTTAAGATTAAGTCTATGTAATTTTCCTATTTCTTGAGTCTGATAGATTAAAAGAAGTTGAAAGTTATTGTATTTGAATATTGATTATCAATGAAATAAGTTGGAGTTTGATTAAAAATATTGTGCAAGCGCATTTATGTGTGTGATTGTCTTGCGCTCTGATCATTCTTGCTTGCAAGAGGCTTACCATGCCGACTGTTCATGTTTCTCGAGCGAGTCTTCTGCTGTCATAAAGGCTCGGGGAGTGACATTAATTCAGGTAGGTTCTTTAGAGGTTTTTGTTCACAATATATAGATCTAACTCCTCCCAAAATTTTGTGCTAGGAGATCAAGCACACCGGGAGCTAGAGGCGTCTAAAGTTGCTGGTTTCATACAAACGACCCAGGAAATTAAGCAACGGACTAGTAAAGATCAGGAGATTAGGAACCCAAAATGAGGTATTTAGAAGTTGCACCTTTAGAACTTTTTGTTCTCCTTTGTATCTTCTTATTACCCTCCAAATTTCACGTACTTTGGTAAGGAGGGTCAAGAGATATTAGGCCGTGAAGTTGCTATTTTAGCACAAGAAGTGCAGGAAACTAGGGTTAACTTCCATGCTTAAATTCGAAGTCAAAGGTCCAGGACAGAGGTAGGTCATCTCATGAACGGCTAAAACATTATTCTAGGATTAAAAGCCCTCTTGTTGCACTTAATTTCATGCATTATAGATCGAGAATTTCATGTTTTATTTGAGTCTATGCATCTAGTGTAATGTTCATGCATAAATCCTAACCCTAATGAAACAAAAAGGAATTCTCTTGTTCTAATACATGGAACCCACGCATATTATTTCCGTTCTGTCATGCTGTGAAATTTATATATGTTGATTTCCAGACATGATGTGTTTTAGTTAGCGTCTAGTTGCACACATTTAATTTTTTGTAAACAGAAGACAAACGGCCTAATAATAGACCGCCAGGAATTGGTTAGCGGCCCTATGATAAACTGTTATCAAGGATTAGCGGCCCATATATAGACCGTTTGTATTCATGTGATTTCACAGTTATAGAACCATAAGCGGACTCATGATAGACCGCTTAGCCCCAACAAACGGCTGTATATTAGACCGTTTACAACTCTGAGTTCTATATTTTTGGTTAATCTGAAACCTAATGCAGAATCACCCTATCTCTTATATGATAAACCCAGTTAGTTAAGTTTTATCCATGTTACTGGCATTGTTTATGTATATACAGAGATTTCTACTAGATTTCATGTTTCTTACGCATTTAGAAATTATTTTAAACATAATTTAATTTCTTGCCCAAAATCACATACTTTGTATTAAAAGCATATTTCAAAAGTAAGATGAATGTGGTTCACTATGGATTCCTTATTGATTCTCTTCTCATTTATAGAGTCATTTTCATAAGTACATGACATATATCCCGGTATATGACCATTAGTTACACCTATGCACATTAGGCACACAATCTTGGACTTGATAACCTCTCCTTTGGATAATCCTTCCAGCGGACTAGGAAATCTTATTTCAAGGCCTCCGTAATTCTCCGTGAGCCTGGGATTCCCTCCAGGACGTCGAGTTGGTTGTACCATTAAAACCCATTGTCTAGAAGGCACTTATACCGGTGTTTTATATTTCTGGAACTTAGCGGCCTTCTTGTTGACCGCCAGAGCCTTCTAGCGGCCCATCACTAGACCGCTAATGGATCATTGACGGTTCTTCATTTGACCGCTAAAGATTTCAGATAATCTGTTTTAAATATCAAACAGTCTGGTCATTAAGTGTCCAGAACTTGACCGCCTTCTTCATGAAACGACCCAGTAAACGACCGCTATTTTCCTAAGTACAGTTAACCTGAGGTTTGACCCAGGGGTTAATAATCCTATGATCCTAGATTGTCCAATTGATTATCTAGAACCTTTCACACTATTTCAAAGATATTTAAGTAATTTTTGAATGTTAAAGAATGTACCATTTTGCTGCCGATTTATTTCCATAGCATAACCTAGTTATTAATGCATTTCTTGAACTCTCATATTCATATTTTGAGCATTCTTTTATTGACATTGTATCTTGAAGACCATTATTGAACTTGTTACTTACATGGCAAAACTTTATTGTTATATACGTGGAAGCAGCTTAATTTATACTTGAAGATGCAGTTCGAGCACTGATTGTGTTCAAGGGCTCTATGCTAGTCCCCTCGGCTGATTGTCGGAAACATACTATATAAACCATGGGGTATGATGCTACTGGCGTCGCATTGCGCTGAGAGTACTTTCTTTATAAATAAGTGCAAATCCACGGATCACACGACTTGATACATGAAGTACTTGCTATTTAACAAAAATACTTAAGTGCTTGTTACATGACTTGCTAGTACATTCTTGTTCATGAAAGGGCATTGTTATATTCTTGCTTGATTATACTAGCTCAATCATTGTCTCATATCTCAAATATGATAATGTCTTGTTACTTTGGTTGTACTCACATGATTTATCATATCTGCATGATTTTATCATGTTCTTTAGAGCTAAGATATTAATCACTTTAACAGTGCCTTCATGTTGATGCGAAGATAACTACTGGGCAAGTGTGCTCATTACCTATTTTCCAATCTTTTCAGGAAGTACCAGCGGGTCAGATTCGGATTCAGGTCATTCTAGTGATGGGTCCTAGAGCGATTAAAGAGTGAAGACCTAGGAAGTCCAAAATGACTAGATTGAGTCTATGTAATTTTCTCTTATTGAGTCTAGCAAGTTTAGAGAAGTCATTATCTCATGTACTTGAATTATGGTTGTTATAAATAAAAGTGAAGGTTTGAGTTAATTATTGTGCAATTACTTTTGTGTGATTATTTTTACGCTCTCATTATTCTTGCTTGCAAGAGCCTTACCATGCCGGCTGTTCGCGTTCCCGATTGTTTCCGCTGTATAATCTCGGGGCGTGACATGAGCTATTTGTCACCATTACAGAGCTATTTGTCACTTCTAATGGCTATTTGTCACTCATAAAGAGCTATTTGTCACCCTTATTGCTCGCTAGGCGTCGCCTTTGTTTTGCTTCATCACATATTGTGACTTCTGTTATCGATTTATCACCCTTACGAGACATTTGCCAGTCTTGAAGCCTATTTATCACCACGGATGACTATTTGTCACCACTATGCAGTGTTATCCATTACAGTATCTCTCTCTGGCGTATCGTCTACTATACTGCTGATGTATCCGTCACTTCGATTTCCACAAAGTTGGGGAGGCACGAAGACTCTGTTGCATCCTATAAATAGAGGCTCTGTGGGGAACCCTAAGGACATCATGAGTTCCTTTGGCAGTCAAAGACACTCTCGTGAAGATGTCGTCGTCAAAGAAGTCAGATTCTTCGTCAGAGCAGGTTCCCGCCAAAAGGCTGTGCTTCCGAAAGGAAGCCCTACCAGTGCCGGACCAGCCATCAAAGGAAAGCAGCGGCGGCGACTTTTCTGAGGAATACAAGCAGGGGTACCTGCAAGGGTGGCAAGACACCTTAGCGAAGGTGGACCACCTGTTTTGTAACAAGGGGGTATTGAGCCTCCAACCTGAAAGGTTCCATCCTAAAGAGATGAGTAACCGCTTGTACCCTCTTCCCCTATCAATATAATTTCTTTTTCTGCAACCTTTCTTTGCATGATGGATGCTTGATCTTTGTGTGATGTGGTTGCTGTCAAATGAAGGATACCATCCATCACAGGTAGGGGTTACCTTTACGAAGGGGAGTTCTTCCCCTATAAGTAGCAGGGTTTATCGATGGTTCCAATATTAGTAAGACTTATCTTCATGCTCATAGTTCATCGTTAGGATCCATTTATCACCCTTCATGCGCATTTGTCCACCCTGTTACTCTATTTGTCACCACTAATAGGCATCCTTCACTCTTATAGCATGCAGGAGCCGTCCGCCTTTGCGTCTGGGAGCCGTCGCCTTTGTGCATTTTTTCACCGTTAAGAGCCTTTTGTCACCCCTCATGCGCATTTGTCGACCCTGTCAACCTATTTGTCACCACTAATGTGCATTTGTTACCTCTGTCAACTTATTTGTCATCAATAATATGCATTCATCACCCTTATCATTCATTTTACTCGCTACTCTCACATACGGAAGGTGAACCTAAAAGAGAAAACAAATATAACAATAAAAAATCCCTAAAAAATGATAATCAATAAATAAAATAATTTGTCACATAGGCAAGAAAATAATAAACAAACCATGAAAGTCGAATCATTCTGATTTATTTTCGATGAAAATTTTTAGTCGGATAATATCGTCGGTATTTCCCATTTTTCTGAGCTATTTGTCACTGTTACAGAGTTATTTATCACTGCTAACGGCTATTTGTCACTCATAACATCTATTTGTCACCCTTATCGCTAGCCAGTCGTCGCCTTTGTTTCACATCAAAATATATCATTTACTTCTGTTATCCATTTATGACCCTTGGAGACATTTGTTAGCCTTGAAACATATTTCTCACCACTGATGACTATTTGTCATCACAATACGGTGTTAGTCGTCGCGCTTGATTTTGGGTTATCTGACTTACTGGCTCCAAAACTTCAACACTTGTTCTTCTTTCTGTCTAATAGTGATAATTAATAAATATAATACTATAATTATAATAAAATAAATAAAAATACCAAAAAATCATACAAATTAAAAATTTATAAATATAACAGAATAATAATAATAAATTAATTATGAAAAATACAAAAACTATATAAAATGATAAATAATAAAAATAACATCATAATAATAGTTAAATAATTATGAAAATGATAAAAATCAAAAAAATTGAAAATGATAATTAATAAATGTAACGGTAAAATAATAATGAAATAAGTAAAAATGAGAAAAAACATAAAAACGATAATTAATAAATGTAGCAGCATAATAATAGTAAAATAATTATGAAAATGACAAAGACCATAAAAGATGATAATTAATAAATGTACCAGTATAATAATAAATAAATTATAAAATTGACAAAAACCATAAAATTGATAATTTTAAATGTAACACTATAACAATAATATAAAACCGCCTAATTGTGAAAAATGATAGAAAAATAATATAAACATTTCGCTTCATTTAATCAGTGTCGTTTGATGAGTAGGAAAGTTTCAGATCCGTGTTGGTAGAATTAGGAAACCCATACACGGTTAAACCCTTCAAACGAACTTGAGTTTCTTCAAGTTTCACTGCCATGAGATATTTGCCACCGTTACAGAGTTATTTGTCACTGCTAACGGCTATTTGTCATTCACAACATCTATTTATCACCCTTATCGCTCGCCAGCCATCGCCTTTATTTTGCTTCAAAACATATATTTTACTTCTATTATCCATTTATCACCCTTTAAAACTACAATTATACACAAAACCTACAAAACTCAACATAAAACATACATCCCCTGATAAAATCCACACAACATATAACTCAATGAATAAAAGAAATTACAATTACATTAATTCAAATGTGTCATTTTTTACAATTACAATTACAAATCAAAAGATATCCGTTGGATCATCCTCCACCATCACCAGTTGCAGAAGAATCCCCTCTCTCAGACGACTCCTCCTTCCTAACAATTGCTTCATTTAGCTAAGTTGGATCGACTTCTTCCACTTCGTCCTCTATACACAACCGAAGTGGCTTGGCAGATTCCATCAGACGAAGATTAGAAGCAACCAAGTCTGCAGCGTCACCCTCGTCTGATTGAAAAGTTTCGGCACAAGAATCCTCTGAGACCAATTTTTTAGAATACTCGCTCCATTCAAACCATAATTTTGAAATAAGCTCTTTTCTGAAGCCGGTATCATGATCTCTCTCTTGATGGGAATCAACACCGAGCACTACATTTCATTTTTACATTTGTGTCCTTTTGTTTGTATTTATATCTCTGGGTAATTGGGTTTGTAATTCTAAGGCATTATAAGCCTATTTGTTAGTCTTTAGGAATCTTGGGTTTCTATGTAAATTGCCAGTGGGTCCAGCAGGGTCCCCCACCCTCATTCTTATTGGTCCACCTAGGTTCTAGGGCCCATGTGGGGCTGGTTCAAAGTTCAAGATTGGACTTGGACCAAGGGGGTGACAAGGTGGAAGAAAATTCAAACTTGGACCAAGCAAAGTCCAAGATGCTCCCCCCTCATAATATAATTTACTCCATGTTGTATTTTTATTTAATTTGGTCATTTGACCACATGGGGAAGAAAATACTATCCCTAGTTTACCCCTCCCCTCTCTCCCACGAAATTCTCAGCCCCCCACCCCTTGCTATTCTCTATATAAGCCTATGTATAGTGTCATTAGAGATTTTAATGAATAATTAATGTGAGAAAATTTTAGAAATTGCCAAGAGCAGCCCAAGGGCGCCCCTTTCTCTCTCCCACCCCCTTGCAGATGGATTTCTACAAATTTATTGAGGTGTGAAGCCTCCTCCCCTCCCCCTCTTTGAGTGAGAAGCTCAGCCCCGCCGCCGCTGCAGCCATCGAGCCGCCGTCGCACCACCACCGCCACCGCGTTGAAGTTCTATCTACATCAGGACAGAGGGTTGAAGCTTGAATTTTATCTCCACATCAAGAGATCTGATGGAGCTACAATTTTGAGTGTTTGTTCTTCTTGTTATCCCCAGTCTCTATTTTAAATTCCGTGTCAATCAGAGGTCGTTTGGTATTTTTCCTCGATTTTTAGTTCCACCCTTGACAGTCTGCCAGTTTGCAGATCTACAGGATAGGAGTATGTTCTTCTATTTTTCTCGCCACCTTATACATCTCCAAAAAAATCCCAAAAATTCATGCATGTTCCTTACTTTCCTACCTTCCACCCATAATTTCTCTAGGGTCTAGATCTATCATTTTCTTATCGGTCAAAATTCATTTTTAGGGAAAACTCAGTCTGTCCTGTGTGTCTGTCAGTCCGAGCCAGCAAAAACCTTTGAGGAACATTCATTTTCATTTTCAATCCATTCACTTGATGGATCTGACAAAAATGAATGTTGTAGTCCTCTAAGTCCTCTATCCATCGGTACCACTTTTGCATCGATCTGACATCGGATCTGGCCGCAGAAATTCTTCTCGTGGAGGCGCGCTGTTCAGATCCGAGGACAGGTTCAGCAACTCAGTTCGGGAATTAATTCCTCGAAAAATACATCGGCGCACACTTGGCCGCCGCAGCTCCCGGAGATCACTCGACCACCCATCAGCAGCGTCCCAGCAAGCCGCCGCAGCAAGGAGATGCCCGGGTACTGCCGTCCCAGCAACCGGCCCCGCCTACTGTCCCGCTGGCCCCATAGAACCGTGCCGACCAGCAGTCCGTCTCTGACCCAAATCGCTGCCCGTCAACCCAAGATTGGTCCTCTCGAGCACCACTTGTAGCCCGTTACCTCCCTGCGTGGAGTGGGCAAAAGAATTCAATTCTGTAATTATTGTAATTGTCTAACCGGGAATACGGGTCTTGGAGGGGGTCACCTTCCCCACGCCCGGAGCGTGGAGGTAAATTCACCTCCCTCTTTGGCGTATTTGCTGAATTCGTATATTCTCATATGCCGCTGCAAGAGTGATAGGACGTAGCTCGATATATTTTTTTCACCGCTGCGAGAGAGCGAGCGAAACCCGTCCTGTGACCCGATCCGTGCGTGAAAGAGAGCCGACTACCCGACTCATCGCCGGTTCCTCAACCGCGCAAGATCCCGCGTTTCCCTCGCTAGGGACGTCCGCGAGCTAGAGTCCCAGGTTCGCTGTCCGTCCCGCAACAAATTGGTATCAGAGCCGAAAGTTGAGTCTAGGGTAGTCTCTGATTAAATAAAAGTGTCTAAGTCTAGGTGTTGCATTTGCATTCCTATAACTGGTATATCAAAAGGTGTTCCCGGAATGATAAGTTACGCCTATTGGGAAGGTAGCACACTTGCGTGAGTGCGATCTTCGGATCAAACCTCCGCCACGTATCGGTTATGCGTTGAGTCTAGGTTTGTATTCGAGTCCGCATTTTACCCTTTTCACCATTTAGAGTACTTTTGCATATAAAAATAAAAAAAAAAGAAAGAAAAGAAAAAAAAATGCCATTGCTTGCCCATTCGTAGGGGATCCAACCCCATCTTTTGCCACTATGGCCAACCCAAGTCGACGCGTCCAAGGCAACAAGTTCGTGTTTGAGTACATTCAGGAGTATGATAAGTATCGGTTGGAATATGGAGTTGAGAGGAGAGCACCATGACCGCCTTTCAATTTCGGAGTGGTTTACGGCTTCACTTCCAATTTGAATGTCTTTGCCACGACGCGACCACTCTGGCGCAGTCTCATCTGGTCACTCTAGAGGTTGAGCCATTCGAGTCAATGTTTGATGCTGCCCTTCGGTGAGCCCCGAGGTAGGACGCTCCTGCCCCGTGACCTCACCCACCACAGCTGGGGAACCCCTCCCCTAGAGCTCCATTGCCATCTACGTCCGATCTTTATTCGGAGTCACCTCATTTGGAGCCAGCTCAGCCCGAGCCACCTGTGTTTCTAACGAGAAAGCTATTCATTGCCGAGCCACTACTTAGTTGGCTCAAGATCGGCTTGGTCCCTAGGACACCGTACTACCCACCCATGGACCCAACACTCCCAGTAGTCCACATTAACTCCTTTCACATCACTTTCCGGTCCTTTTGCTTCATAGAAAGTGTGAAGGATCTGCTAAGGAGTTTAGAATGTCAATGGGAGCTGACCTATGTGTTGGCCTTAGGGTCTGACCAACCCTATAGTCATAGCTCCATGCTCCCAGCTTTGGGGTCTATTACCTCATTGTACACCTTGGGTCATATCACCACCGAGATCCTTATGTTCTTCCCCGTTCTCGATGAGCTTGACCTTGCCCCCTCTTACGGTATTGCCGTCCCGAGGGAGGACCCATATCTCCTGTATGAAATCACCGTCCCTCTTACCATAATGGATGAAGGTGACCACCTATAACTTCAAGAACTCCAAACATGGGACCGTGACATGTGGGAACCCATAACGAGGGGTCACACATTCTTTGACCCCTTCGATCCCTTCCCCAGGGAACCTCATGGCCCACCATATCTACTCCCCTTCTTCCCGGGAGTCCACTACCACACCCCTTCCCCACAGACCAGTCCACTTACACTCAGCCAGGGGACCGTTCCACGGTCATCACATAGGGGTGACGAAGACAGAGCATTCGGCTCTCCTAGCCCTCTCAAGTCTCCCAAATCCAACAGGCAGCCGCATGCTAGGGACAGACTAGGATGTCTAGGAGTCCCCCATTCCGTCAACCACCGATTGCACCTAGTGTATGCATGGCACACATTCGGATGTCCTGGTCCACCATTGCATGTGTATGGGTCGAACTAACAGTAGGTTTGTTTATGGTCGTGTGTGAGTCTTTGTTTCGTACAGTTTGTCTATCGAGTGCATATGCATACATCGAGTTGAGTCGGTCTTATGTACACTCGCGATGTCAGTCCCTTTCGAGTGCGAGGCAAGTCGGGTCTAATGCGTACGTTGTAGACTTGTCGAAATTTGGGATCGGCCCTACCTCAACATATCGGATCTAGTCACATAAAGGGACCCATCGGTGATTCCTAGTGAGTCATTGAGCCGTCTCCTTCCTTTGAGAGTGACCCCACCCCAGAGTGTCCACCACTAGCCTCATTTCCACAACAACATGTGCATATCGAATATATACGGGATTAGCATGTGACGATTACTTGGAGTGGAGTGTACTCCGCGCTACCTGGTACAGGTGACAGATCTGTCGGAACCACACGAGTAGCCGCACCCTTTACTCGACGCGGTCGAGTTCTTCCCACCCGGGGAGAATTGATGGGAATCAACACCGAGCACTACATTTTAGTTTTGCATTTGTGTCCTTTTATTTGCATTTATATCCCTGGGTAATTGGGTTTGTAATTGTAAGGCATTATAAGCCTATTTGTTAGTCTTTAGGAATCTTGGGTTTCTATGTACATTGTCAGTGGGTCCAGCAGGATCCCTCACCCTCTTTTCCATTGATCCACCTAGGTTCTAGAGCCCATGTGAGGTTGGTTCAAAGTCCAAGATTAGACTTGTACCAAGGGGGGGACAAGGTGGAAGAAAATTTAAACTTGAACCAAGCAAAGTCCAAGATGCTCCCCTCTTATAATATAATTTATTCCATGTTGTATTTTTATTTAATTTGGTCATTTGACCACATGGGGAAGAAAATACTATCCCTAGTTTACCCCTCCCCTCCCTCCCACGAAATTCCCAGCCCCCCACCCCTTGCCATTCTCTATATAAGCCTATGTATAGTGTCATTTGAGATTTTAATGAATAATTAATGTGAGAAAATTTCAGAAATTGCCAAGGCACCCCTTTCTCTCTCACACCCCCTTGCAGATGAAGTTTTATGAATTTCTTGAGGTGTGAAGCCTCCTCCCCTCCCCCTCTCTGAGTGAGAATCTCAGCCCCGCTGCCGTCGCGGCCATCGAGCCGCCGTCGCACCACCATCGCCACCGCGTCGAAGTTCTGTCTACATTAGGACATAGGGTTGAGGCCTGAATTTTATCTCCACATCAGGAGATCTGATCAAGCTGCAATTTTGATTGTTTGTTCTTCTTGTTATCCCCAGTCGTTATTTTAAGTTTCGTGTCAATCAAAGGTTGTTTGGTATTTTTCCCCGATTTTAGTTCCACCCCTGACAGTATGCCAGTTTATAGATCTGTAGGATAGGAGTCTGTTCTTCTATTTTTCTTGCCACCTTATACATCTCCAAAAAAAATCACAAAACTTCATGCGTGTTCCTTACTTTCCTACCTTGCACCCATAATTTTTCTAGGGTCTAGATCTATCATTTTCTTGTCGGTCAAAATTCATTTTTAGGGAAAACTCAGTCTGTCCTGTGTGTCTGTCAGTCCGAGCCAGCAAAAATCTTTGAGGAGCAGTCGTTTTCATTTTCAATCCATTCACTTGATGCATCTGAAAAAATTATATGATGTAGCCCTCTGAGTCCTCTATCCATCGGTACCACTTTTACGTCGATTCGACATCGGATCTAGCCGCAGAAATTCTTCTCGTGGAGGCACGCAGTTCAGATCCGAGGATAGGCCAGCAACTCAGTCCGAGAATTAATTCCTCGAAAATACGCCGGCGCACACTCGGCCGCCGTCGCTCCCGGGGATCACTCGGCCACCCATCAGCAGCATCCCAGCAAGCTGTCGCAGCAAGGAGACGCCCGGGTACCGCCGTCCCAGTAGTTGGCCACGCCTGTTGTCATGCGGGCCCCACAGAACCGTGCCGACTAGCAGCCCATCTCCGGCCCAAATCGCTGCCCGTCAACCCAAAATCGGTCCTCCCGGGGCCCACTTGTAGCCCGTTACCTCCCTACATGGGGTGGGCCAAAGAATTTAATTCTGTAACTATTGTAATTATCTAACCGGGAGTACGGGTCTTGGCCGGGGTTGCCTTCCCCATGCCCGGAGCGTGGAGGTAAATTCGCCTCCCTCTTTAGCGCATTTTCTCAATTCATATATTCTCATATGCCGCTGCTAGAGTGATAGGACGTAGCTCGATATATTTTTATTCACCGCTACGAGAGAGCGAGCGAAACCCATCTCGTGACCCGATCCGGGCACGAAAGAGAGCCGACTACCCGACTCATCGCCGGTTCCTCAACCGCGCAAGATCCCGCATTTCCCTCGCTAGGGACGTCCGCGAGCTAGAGTCCTAGGTTCGCTGTCCGTCCCGCATCATCCCTTCTGGATAATCAGCATCGACCAGCCTGTTTGTGTAAACCTTCCTTGTCTGTCATGGTCTAAAAGCACAAACAATAGCTTTGGTATCTCGCCAAGCCATTGGTCCTGCTTTTATACCAGGACAGACTAAGAAGGTTTACACATACAGGCTGATCGCTACTGATTCTCCAGAAGAGAGAGATCATGATACCTGCTTTAGAAAAGAGCTTATTTCAAAATTATGGTTTGAATGAAGTGAGTATTCTAAAAAATTTTGACAGCATCTCCCTTAAAAATTGACTATTTTTCACTTTTGTACATCCTAAAAAATTATATTAAACAAAATAAAAATACATCCAACATGTGAACTGAGAGATGAAATTAGGAATCATGACATGAGGGATTAAATCATGGCAGTCACACCTTGGATGTGATGTTATAGAGGCCCTGCGCGGGCGGCGGTGGTAGAATGGTGATGGGCGGCCGAGGACGGTGGCTGTAGCGGTGCTGGACGGTAGCCGGTGGGCGGGTTCGGCTGGAACAGTGGGCGGCTGCCTCGACACAACACCGAAGGTGCAGCGGTGCTCTGCCGGAGTGGCTGCAAGGGGGAGCGCGACGTTGGGCTGGCCGGCACTCACGGCGGTGCTGGTTCGCGGAGGAGAGGGAGGGTGTGCAGGGCACCCGTGGGCATACGGGGACAAGGTGGCGATGGTCTGCGGTGAGGGGGGAAAAGCAAGGGATGGGGGAAAAATAAATGGCTTCTGAGGATAAGAAATACGTCGTAAGGGTGACAAATAGGTCGTAAGGGTGACAAATGCTTCTAAGGGTAACAAATGGGTCCTAATGGTGACAAATAGCTTCTAAGGGTAACACATGGGTGTCTAAACATGAAAAATAGTTGTAGTGGTGACAAATGAAAGAGAGAGAGAGAGAGAGAGATAG
The DNA here is from genome assembly GCA_022559845.1 of Amorphophallus konjac. NCBI lineage: Eukaryota > Viridiplantae > Streptophyta > Magnoliopsida > Alismatales > Araceae > Amorphophallus > Amorphophallus konjac. The sequence continues at coordinate 220,502,000 of CM040123.1, read as the reverse complement.
AGAGAGAGAGAGAGACATTAACAAACAGAAAAAATGGTGGCTCCTGGCACACGTCTCTCCCTCCTGCAGTCCTGCTGTCCTGCACTCCTGTTGCTGGTAAAGTATTTGTATTTGTTTACTAAAGTCGGTGGAAGACGAATGGTCTCTCCCAACTTATGCCAACTACTCATGAGTTGAGGTTTTTAAAGATGAAGGGTCTCACTACGGCTGGTTTTAATTTTAGAAGTCAAATAGTTAAAATGGGGTAGTTATTATAATTTCAGAAAGTGTCACAATCTTCCTTCTTATCATATTTTTTATATTTTATATTTTATAATATATTATTTACATAAATATATATTATATGATATATATTATTACAAACGGATATTTTATGAAACGAATATTATAATATCTGTATCCGGTCCGATTCAAATTCTAATATTATCCGTATCCGAAATAATAAATATGATTTAGAATATTATCCGCTAATTAATACGGATTTGAATTCAAATATTATCAGCTAAACTATTGATATATTTATATTTATTTTTGTTATTTATTATATATACGTATTACGGTTAAACATAAGCTATTCCAGGTGTTTCCGACGGAATCTTATTCAGTCAGAAATAAGTCAGAATTTACACACATATTTCTGTTCATTTATGATAATTATTACATAAATATATGTAAATATTAGTGACATAAATTTTGTTGTCAAAAATCAGTGGATAATTACCAACGTAATTTCGACGAAATTTAAATTGTCTCAAAGTTGTCTCTTTTTAGAGACAGATTTCCGCCCAAAATAATAGGTCAGAAATCAGTCCGTATTTACCACGGATTTGCGACATAATATTTTCTGTTGGAAAGTTATAATAGTTTCGATGTCTTTCCGACATATATATTACCGTCGAAAAATTACATCGGTATTTCCCATTTTTTTTGTAGTGTGACTCTCTCGCCTCTATATTTCTTGGAGTCGACTAGGTGATCTTATCCGAGACCTCCATAAGTCCACGTGAGCCGTGGATTCTGACACGGATGCCGGGCCAGTTGTACCTTTCCACCCCTTAGGCTTGCATTTTGCATACGTGTTAGGCATTTAACCTTAGTCAACCCAAAGTTTAGACCTTTTCCCTTTAGGACTCCTATTTTGAGGGAATTGTGCTTAATTTAAAACATTAAAAGGCCCACCAAAACTTTGGAGAATAAAAAATTTCCCATCATATTAACTTGTTTGACTTGGGTGAAATCCTTCACATTGTTTGTGTTGTTTGAGCTTGTCCAAGCCCATTTGTGGTGTTTTGTGTTGCATCCCCCATCATCCATATATGCTTTTGTTGATAGGCCCATTTAGGTTAGCCCATTTTGTGTGTCCATTGTCCAGTTCCATTGTCCTAGGTTGGTCTTGCATTTGTCCTAGTGAGTCATCCCTATCCTTTCTTTAGCCCTTCGTGCCCTTACTTCCCTAGCTGTATTTTCCTTGATATTTCTGTATTAAGTCTCCATTTGCCCTAATGGAGCATTCCTATCATCCTTTGTATCCATCTCCTTCTTCCCAATCTTATTCCGAATCCCGCGTGGAATCCTCTTCCCACGCGGGCCTATCTTCCCATGGTCCCTCCGACCCATCTGAAGAACAGGCTAATCGTATGGCCCATTTATCATGCCTTGTTCGCCAAATGGACACGGCCCAGGCCCAAAAACTTATTGCTAGCCATCTTAATGGGCCTTCTCCTTCCTATGCTGCTGGCCCAGTGTCCAATGTTCAAACTCATCTTAATGAGCCTTCTCCTTCTTATGCGGCTAGCCCAATTTCTAATGTCGAATCTCATCTTAATGGGCCTCATTCTCCTTCTCCTTATGCTGCTGACCCAGTTGGTCCTCATACTTATGTCCATGTTCCTTCTAGGCCCATGTACCCTTCTATTCCAGGAATGGGCCTCCCATGTTCTTCTTCTCAGCCCGGATCCTCCTATCCTGCCCATTATGTAACTCCTAGTCCAAATTCACAATCTCTTGCTCAAGCTGACCTACATTTCTCTCGATCTCTCCCTACTCCGGAGATGATTGCTCAAACCCAATGCCAGCTTAATGAACTTCAACGTCGAATTGATCCCAAATCCTCCTTGAGTGTCCCATTCGCATTTCAAAATCTTCGTCTTCCGCCACCTTCCCAAATCGCCGCATATCGCCATTATGGTGGAGTCGGTGACCCGTATGTGCACATTAAGGAGTTCGTTTATGAGTCGGCCCAATTTCAACACGACCAATGCTTGATGGCCTATCTATTTGGCCTGTCTTTAGAAGGCCCAGTTCGGGATTGATTCTTCTCTTTGCCGCAAGAGTGTGGATGCACTTTTGGAACACTTCTTTTGTTTAATTTGTTATTCGGTTATTCATTCGATAATTCGGTTTATTTGTGCGAGGGCGTGCCAATCACCTAGGTGACGATTTATTCGGGCTTCAAGGAAGCCCTTGGTGCACTCGATCTGACTAGTTAGACGATTGTGTGTGTCGTGTCAGGACAAAGAACCCGCCACGTCATAAAGGTCAAGACGTTAATTACATCTCCTCAGAGAGGGGAAAACCCTTGATTAGTTGCCAGGAAAAGGGGCCCTACGGCCTGAAATTCATATTAACGAAATGAGAGAATGAAATATCAAGCTGCGTTTAAACAAACCCCGCATTGGGGCCTAAACGTTCACAGATATATGTCGGTCACTCGCAGACCATTTCATGTTCGGACAGAAGTCTGTGTTTGTAGCATTAAAGACGGTGACAAAACTGCGCAGATGTCTGCCGCGAACATGGCATGTTTAATGAGAATGCAGGATTGGATCCCGGTAGAGACGGGTCAAGTTCGACGAACTATCGGCCTGAGGCAGCGCCGGATCGTGGTCATAACGGGATGGTTCCGACGGTCCATATCCAACTAAGCAGGGCGTCATTGATATTCTTTTCACACCGAGTCCGGGAGAGCAGAAGTTCTGAAATATTTGTGGTTATGCCATTCTTTGTTATCGCCATTCAGGTTGTTAAATTTCATTGTCTATTCACACATACGGGTGGTTTATTCTATTTATTTGTTTTCAAACCTTCTCTTTTTTTTATTTGATTGTTTTTTTCTTTACCTTGTAGAAAGCACGCCGGTTTAAGGAAGGGATATGAGCAAGGCTCAAACGGCGTGGGAAAGGGGCACGCCAGTTTGAGGGTCTAAGAGCGCGTGCCGGTTTAAGTAGTAGAAGGAGCGCGCCGGATTAGGCAGCAGGAAGGAGTGCGCCGGATTAGGCATGTAGCATTTTGAGTTTTTATATCGAATATCACAATATTAATTTATTATATTACTATTTTTCTTGGCTCATATTTTGAAATTTTAATTAAAATATGTAAAAATAAGTATCTTGTGTAAAACATTATTTCCAACCACTTTGTCTTAAGAAGGGAGCCTAGAATAAAATTGGATTAGGCCCAATTTCAAAATTTAGGCTAAAAATCGTTGTTTTGTAAAGAACAACCTAAAGCACTAAATTGGACCTTAATTCTTACCGTAATGGGCTCTAATCGAAGCCTAACCCTAGCCCAACCCTTGTTGACCGGTTCTTCTTCGAAACCCTAACCCTAGACACCTCAATTTGGTGCAGCGGCGACGGATTTGATCTATCCCTAATTTTTCATCGTTTTTCACTATTTGGACTCTTGGGTCTAATTCGATCTCTAGAGGCTTCAGTAGGGTCTATAAATAGAGGGCTTCGACTGCCGGTGACCCTCATTTGATGGTTTAGCAGCCGACGTGATCGATCGTGACTGGAGCAGGGTGAATTAGGGCTTTTGGTGGCGACATGTTTTAGGGTTCCGACGAGCGCGTTTTTCCCTTTCTCCTTTAATTAAGGTCAGTTTTCTCAGGCCCAACCTAATTAAAACATGTGAACATGTAGTTCTCATTCTTACCTTTCATTTGAATCTATTTTGCCCAAATTTAGCCTTCTATACCATGCGTATTTCTGATTTTATGAAGAACATATGATTAGGGTTTCTACTTTCATTAATTCCCGTTGATTTATATAGACTAATCGAAGCCTAATATTTTAATTGACCATGCTAAGTTGTGTGTTTTTAAGCTATCTATCTTCTGATAATAAATTGCCCAATTTATATGCCATATACATGCTTTAATCATGCTTTTATTGTACCGGTGTCATGTTTTTCGTGATTTGGGGCTCAGGTTAGTAGAAACGGTTCTAACAGGGACCGCTAGGTTGAAAGCGGTCACGCCATAGACCGTTTATCATCTTCAGGCGGCCGGACGACAGACCGCTTCTGGCGGCGTGGTATTAAATAAAGCTACGGTTTACACCGAATCTTGGCGGTCTTCCTCTTGACCGTTTCTATCTTCAGGCGGTCTATACTTGACCGTTTTATCCCTGTTTCAGTAAAAAGGTATTGATCGTCCCTGTGAACGTGTCACATAGACATTAAAAAGAAAGAAAATTTAATTTCTTAAGGAAATTAAGAAAAGGTAGGAAAGCTAAGCATGGTATGTGGGAAATAAAAGAAAAGAGGATAAAAGGAGCATGCGATGCTCTGGGGAGGGTGATCGCCAGAGGGGTTACCTAAAAAAAAATAAGAGATGATCGCATGTACCTTGTGAAGAAGCGGGTTAGAGTGTGAGTCCTTCCTTCCTCCTTCTACTAGCCGGCCGATAAAGGGGGTTCTTACTTTGATTACCCTTATGAAACAAGCAAAGACAAACAAATAATATGGATTAGCCCAAAGTGTGGTATCAATGCTCACAATAAAGAGGATTATGTAACATAAACTTTAACACACATGGTGTGTTTTGTTTAAACCCCTAAGAGGAGTGAAAGGGTGGAAGATATGCTATGCGTGCAAAGCACGTATAATATAATATGCAGAGAAGCTATATGATGCTTGATTGTAGCAAAATAGCTAGAGAAAGATGTGCGTATGGGGGCGTAGTGAATAAAAAAGACTAAAGGAAGAAGGTGAGCCCTTCTGCTGTTGCTGCAGCAGTAAAGGGAGAGAGCAAGAGAGAGCTTCGGCCGCAACAGGAAAATCGCAGGAGGAAGACGCCGTAGAAAGACTGCCGTAGGAGGAAGAAGACCGCCGTAGGAGGATTTCCAATGTGAAAATAGAAGAGTCCTGCAACCGTTAGTGAAAGAAACTCTCGCAAGAATCCTCTCTTCTCAACTGGAAATCTTTATTCTCTGCTAATCAAATTCTCTCGGAAGTCTCTCTCTCTCCATTAGGCCCCTCTCGCGAGTGGCCTTCAAGGAGAAGTATTTATAGAGCTTAAGGTCTAGGTCTAATGGGATTAAAACTAGAGATAAACTTCCAGAATATGGATTGACTCCCAAGGAAATGATTAAGATCAAAAGAGAGAAGGATTCCTCTACAGGGAATTAGCAGTAGAAACGAACACGGAAGCTTAAATGACGACTTCAGGGTGGTCGCTAATTGAAGTGACGATCGCGCAAGCAGTCGCTAATTTCTGAACCAATTTATAGAAATAAATGACTTTCCATATTTAAAAATAGGAAATGACGCCTGCATGGAATGCCGTCAATTAATGAGCGCCTTCAAACCAGTAGTCAATTACTTGTATTTTATTTTTAAATGGAATTTGTAAAATCAGGAAATGATGCCTGCGCGCGCGGTCGTTAATGTATGAAACAACGACACCCAGACAATCGTCAATTAAATGACGCCCTGATGACAGACGCGATTCACAAATATTACTGACAAACACCAAATAAATTAGAAAAACTTCATATTAAACTAGTATTGAAGTCCACTTTGGGGCATTACGTCGTGACATGAGATTTACTCAACATAGTGTCGATTTTAGCATGTCTACAGCTGTCTCGCCTTGGCGTCTGGTTTGTAAGGAAGTGACAGGGAATGAGACGAAAGTGCAACAAGCAGAATGAAGTGGGAATGGACTGAAAAGTAGATGCCAATGTGTGATGTGACACGCCTCTGACACTAAGTGTTGGAATTCTTTCCATGATTCTGTATGAAAACAACCTCGGTTGATCACGAGAAAGCATCAATTAACTGGATGAAAGAATTAAACTAATGAACGAAATGTGCACGCGGGCACGAAAGGAAGACACTATTGGAGAGCGGTTACCAGCCAATGTGGACGTGTTACAACCAAGGTGAGTTTTGCAAGAAAATAAGGTGAAATGAGGTAGGAATGCAATGAATGTATGCTTTCAAGGAACCAGCCTGAGCGGCTTCAAGGAGAACACAATACTCGATTCTGAATGGAATATCTCATGTCAACTCACATCAAGAGCAAGCGGCCCTCATTACTGGTTTAATATGAGGATTTTCATTATTAAGGCTCAAAGTCCTACATGATGCATGCTGGGTTAAAAGAAAATTTTAAAACAAACTAAAAATAGAAAATAATCAAGGATAATATTGCTAAACCATCCAAACTTGGTCAGGAATCAAGATCTCTAAGATGACACTGAGCCGAAGCCCGTTCATCCAAGCATCAACTCAGAAAGTGGAACCGTCGTCCCAAACCTTAGATGACCCAACGGCCTATCCGTGTGGTCAAGACTCCCTTAGAATTATCACTATTTTTGATGAAGGGGAACTCAAATTCCAAGTTCACCAGAACCACAAGGTCCTTGATATGCTATATAAAGTAGATATCATATAGTAGAAATGCATACATGGAGTATACAAAAGGATGGAATGATGTTACCAAGGGTAGATCCAAGCATCTTGAGACCTACAAAGCCTGCTCTTCTCTGTGCTCAAAGATCATTAGCTCAACAAAGATCATGATCGATTTCATCAAGATATAAAGTGCAAGTTCATCAAATATCCTCATCAATTCAAAAATATATAAATCTTAGGAAATGATGACTCCGCACAGGGGCACTAGCAATAGAAATGACGACAGCCACAGCGTCGCTAATTACTTTCAATGTTTAATTTAGAATCAGACTGGAAATGACGCCTGCATGAGAGGGCGTTAAATAAGTGATGACACCGAATGGGTCGCGATTCAAGAAAATGACGCCAACAACTCCGTCGTCAATTAACTGCAAGTTCCGGCACCCCGTTCCCTGTTCGAAAACAAAACCTCAGAGGCCTAATTCCACTCAAACTATCCCGAACTCCTGCCACGGCCTAAATAATATAAAAAAGGAGACGGCCTCTTTGCTGCTAAATACATCAAAACAGAACTGACAGCCGAAATAGTAAACAGAGAACATCAGCAGAACAGGGAAGAGCAACTTGTTCTTACACTGAGAAGAAGAACTTCCCCTTAAGATGGATAGGATGATGCAACGACCCTTGACGAAATCAAAAGTTGCATTTCCCAGAATTTCTAAAATTGCCGGCCATATTAATGGAAGAATTTCCATGAACAAAGTAAGTATCAAGATTTGAATTGAACTTCTATTCTATCCCCTTCCTCTTCCTAAATTCTAATCATGATCTTTTCCTCCTTCTCTTTTCTTTTCTTCTTTTATTTTTTTTAGGATTATCCAAATATCCCGGGGGCAAGAAGATTCACCAAGATCAAGTGGCTACCTCTCCTTCTCTCTAAATTCTCCCTAGACATGAGAGCTTACCTCTCTAGATGGCACCTCCTAGGCTTAGTGACCCATGCCAAACATTATGATAATGTACACCTAGATTGGGCCGCCATGGGAGCCCTCATAGAAATATGGCATCCTTCTACATACACCTTCCTATTCTCCACCTTTGAAGCCACTATTCTCCTAGAAGTGACGGAGATGCTCCTAGGCTTGAAGAGGGTGAAACAAGGGGATGAAGAGAAGATGGCACACACGACAAGGAATATGAGTACAAATGAAGTTCTATCAAGTTTGATTCCAGGCTCCAACATGGTGAATCAAATCAAGGCTACCAAGGGAATCAACCTCTTGAAGCTTGCGGCATGGGTCTGCAAGAGGATGGATCAAGCCAAAGAAGATGAACTAGAGAAGGTTATGAAAGCTTTTGTAATATGCTTGGTAGGAGCACTTCTTTTCCCTTCATTGGAGGATTTTCTAGAAGAAGCACAATTGAGTGCTATTGCTAGCATTTGGGAGGGGGAGAGAATAGGACCGGCTGTGCTAGCCTATCTCTATAGTGGGCTCACCTCGGCGGCTATGGGGAGGCCTCTATATGGATCCATGCTTTTATTTTCTAGTTGGGTAGACCTTCACTTGAAGTTTGACCCATGTGAGGAAGCTCAACAAGCATCTAGGATTTTCTCTAAAAGTCCACTTCACTACATGACGGGCTCACTAGGATTGTGTGAGAGAGTGGTGAACCGGGTACTAAAGGTAAAGAAGAGAGTGGAATGGAGAGAGCACTTAAAGATCATGCCTAAGAACCTCTTTACATGTGCACCGGGATTCCTCAAGACTAAAGATATCCGCACATGGCTCTCATCCGAAGTGGAGCTTCGTCTAGTGGGCGCCACCGAGCTTATCCTCTACAATGCTCACCGGTGTCTACCTCAAATCGACCTTCCACGTCATCATTTTGAAGAAGCATCTCACCTCCCACCTATCAAGAGGAGGGACCTTGGCTCTAATGACGATGAGGAGAGATCAAGACCATCCGAGCTCTATGGAGGATCAACAAGCTACATCAACCCATGGAGAGGATTGAAGAAGACAAAGAGCAATGGAAAATCTTTGTAATAGCTCTTAGGGGATTGAGACCCAAAGTGGCTCATTGAAATGTAATGATTACTTTTCTTTTAATGAAATAAAGATTTTTCCTTAATTGAGCCAAAGAAAGCAACTGGAATGATTAATTCTTCCTAATTCTATTGATTTCTATCTTTCTGTTCTGAGCCGCGACAGCCATCAAGTCGCTAATTCCTCAAATAACGCGCTTGACCATGTCGTCAATTACTTTAATCAATTTTCTTAAAACAATTAATAAACCATGATTGGCGCCTTCGCCAGCAGGCGTTAATTAATTGACGCCCCACCAATGGGCGTTGATTCTTTTAAATTCTTTTTCAGATATTCCACTAATTGTCTGAAATGACACCTTAACAAAAGTCGTGCCTTAATCAAATGATGCCTTCGTGCGTTGTCGTCAATCATAAATAATGATTACACTCGTCCTATCAATCTTATTCATCCATTATTGCTCTGACGATAATTACAATTTCCCATGCAATATGAAATAACGACTTCACGCGCTGTCGTCAAATCTAGAGATAGTGCCTTGAACAAAGCCGTCAATTATTCAAATGACGACACTCCTCACGGCGTCAATTCTTTTCGAATGTAACCGCCTCCCTTTCCATTTTTCTTCTCCTTCCTCCGTTACACATCTTCTTCTTCCTTCTCTATCTCATTTCTCTGCTACTCATTCCCAAATCGTGACTTCTCTTCTCATCTTCCATCTCCCTCTCAACCTCTAATCTCATTCTCATGGCGGGCCCCAACAAACGACAATGGGTCATGGCCCCTGACGTCGTCGACCTAGACGGAGAAGGACAACCCACCGGTGAGGAAGTTCCTCCCGCGGCAGCCGAAGATGCTCCGGCGGCGGAGCAAGAAGAAGAAGTTATCGAAGAAGAAAGAGGAGAAGAAGAAGGAGAGGACAATGGAGAAGATGAAGATAGAGATGAAGAAGACAGTGAAAAGGAAGAAGAGGATGATGAAGATGATGACGACGATGAGGACGACAAGGAGGAAGAAGTGGAAGAAGAAGCAGCAACTCCCCGTCCTCACCGGCCACTACGAGGAGGACTCCTAGCACCAGAGCCGAGCAAGGTAGGTCCCCTACCCAAGCCTTCATCCATTTTTTTAATTTATTTCCTTTTTTTTCAAATTTCTATAGCTATCGGGGAAGGGGGACGATGAACCAGAAAAACCAGACAATTGACGCCTTTGGAGGCGTTGTCAATTCAAATGGCTACCTAAGGCAGGTCATCAATTCATTTTCTTTTTATTTTCTGAAACATAGATAATATCGAAATAGTGCCCATTTTTTTTAATAACACATCAACTGCCACTTTTTTTATATATACCTTTTTATTTAGAATAGAAACTGTCGTCACAGAAAAACCCTCAGAAAATAGCGCCCCCCACAGGGGCGTCAATTTAACAAATGACAGCCACAGGGTGGTCGCCAATTCAGACAGTGAAGAAATTAGTTATCAAATGAATTCCCTTTTAGAAATATATGTATATATTTATATTCTTTTGTTTGGCAGGGATTGATGCGGACTCGGATCTCATGGGTCGAAGTTCGGGCAGCTTATTATGGGTTACCAGACTTCCAGAGAGCTAGGGTAGAGGCAATGGGGTTTGGCCCTTTCCTTAGCATTGAGCCCATTCACCCCGACCTACCCTTGATCCAGGTTTTGAGAGAGAGGTGGGATAGGACTAGTCGGGCATTTTTGATATCCTGGGGGTACATGGTGCCGAGTCTGGAGGATATCGCCCGGATCACCGGGCTGAGAGTAGATGGTGAGGCTATTAGTGGAGTGACCCTTCCCGACTATGGTGAGCTAGCCCAGAGATTATTAGGGCTAGAGACGATTGCAGATATCCCAAGGGAGTGTAGGACCATCTTCTGTACAGATCTGACCCTATCTATGGGTTTAGGGGATTCTAGACAGAGACCGAGAGAGTCCATGGAGGAGTTTTCACAGAGGTTGCTTAGGAGAGCCCGGGCTGCCTATTACCCGGACCCGGCTCAGAGGGAGCGGGTGGATCGAGACTTGAGGAGGTTTTTTTTCCTGATGCTCGGGAGGTTGTTGCTGAGCACGGAGGAGGATGTCATCAACTGTAGATTCTTAGGCATCCTCGAGGACTTGGAGGGAGTAGGGAGGTACGCGTGGGGAGCCGCCCTGCTGGCGCACCTGATGGCCGATCTATCCACGGGGACAGGCCGAGAGACGATAGTCAATGGCTTATCACCTTTTCTTCAAGTATGCATGTCCTTTTATTTGTTTAAATGCTTATGAATATGATTATGCATATGAATGTTTTCTAATACAATTGATGGATGCAGGTGTGGAGCCACTTATACATTCCGATGGGTCGAGCCGACCCGTGGCCTAGAGATGAGGGGGCCTTCCCATTAGCACGGTGATGGTTACCTCTCCTGACTGGAGCACCACACGCTTACGAGTTGCGTGTTTGTTGGTTATAATGTGTCCCTTCTTTTACAAGATGGGCTATGATGCCAACTATGAGCAGATAATGAGCCAAGTAATAAAATCAATCAACCTATGAACATGTGAATCATGAACCTAGGCAACCAACATAAACTCTAGCATGGGCATGCTATATCAATCAAAACTAAACTAAGCAAGGAAAGAAAAACACACGCCGGGGTGTGGAATAAGGAATAAGGAAAACACACCGTAGAGGTGGAACAAGCAAAAGTAAAGAAGAGATATGATGAGAGAGAAAAGCTAATGCCCAAACTAAGAAAAGATGTGATCGCCACCAAGGTAAAAATAAGCCAAAGACCTGATAAATACCTTAGAATAGGAGGATGATGCACCTGCCCATGGGAGAGAGAAAACAATAAGGAAACTGCAGCTCTTTGGGATGTGACGGTCGAAGGATGGTGCATCACAGGACTGTGACGGTCCCACGATAGACCGCTACAGCACTCTAACGCGCCTGTCATAGACCGTCAGAGCTTCTACAGAATAAGATTGGGAATCTTTTGATCTCCAAGCTTTTCAGCCGGCCAGAGAGCTTGGGCCTCGTGCTAGGCAATCCGTAAACCTGCAAAAGAGTGTAGAGCACAAGAAAAATAACACAGATTAGCCCTTTCACAAAGTAGTATAAATAATCCAAAGAACTTATGAACATGCAGAAGGAGAGGGAAATACTGGGGAGATTGTTTTTTTTTTAACCCCTCTGGGGCGTTTTAAAAGATGGGAGGATGTTTTAAATGAATGCAACAGATGAAAGAACGTGAAAGATGGATAGGGACAATGCTATGATTGCTTAGAAGAGGGAAGAGCACTAAGCACAATGACTTGACTGAATTAAACCCTTGAAACCGATACTGCCTGGACTTTGGAAGTAGATGGACGTGGGAAGTAGTTCTCCATGGTTGGTATTGGGCCCCTGCATGGCTTGGTAGATAGCTTGGAGTTGGGCCGGATCCAATTGGGCCATCATTTGGAGAATGGAGCCAGCAGAAGGAGAAGAGAAGGAAGGAGTGGTTTGGCCCCCCTCCATAGGGACGGAGGACGGAAGAGAGGCGGACCCCTCTCCAAACGGGAATGAGATAACCCTAGGGGGATTTTCAAGAAGCCCTTGAGGAAGAGAATCCTTTTGGGAATGGGGAGGATTGAAAGAAGCCATGATGGGTTCGAAGAGCGGATTGGAGTAGAATTTGGAGAAGGAATTGACCCTAGGAGATGACTCTAATGGACGAAGACAACTCCACATGTAATGGAAATCCTTAGACAAAACAGCAAACAACACACAATAAACACACAATGAGTGATCAAACTTAGATAACTTTGACAAAGATGCAAGTGAAAATGAGATGACAACCCTCAAATTCAACCAAGTTACTTAGATGATGCAACAAAGTTTTTTTTTATGATTTCTTTGTTTAGCACCTTAGTGACTTGATGAAGATGTGCTCTCCACAAGTTGGTTCCTAATAGGAAAGGACGTGTGGCTTGGTTGACTCTAAATGTAATCACTCCTTCACTTATGCAATCCTAGACACGGGGTAGAAAAGGTACAATAGGCCCGGCGTCCGTGTGGGAATCCACGGCTCACGGGGACTTATGGAGGTCCCTGATGTGTTTTCCTAGTCAGCCCCAAAGAATATGGAGACGAGAGGTGCACGCAGCATGGTAGGAGAATGCAATCTAATGTATGAAAATATGCATTAACCTATGTGCACCAGGGTGCATCCAAATTCTAGCCTAGAATCTAGCAATCAAATATGCACATAATGATATGAATATGTGAACCAACCAAGGAGGAGACCAAATAGCATCCAAACATGAAAATCATGGTAAAACCGCTAAAGCAAACTACACCTCGGGATGCGTACCTATCTGGAGCATGTGACGGTCTATACTACCTGTGTCAGAGGAGTGTGATGGTCGAAAACCAGACCGTCATAATATTGTAACGTGGGGATGCAGGACCGTCAGAAGAGCCAGGGAAGCAGAAACAACAGGAAATAAAAGGAAAATCCGAGGAACACACGGGCAACCAAGGTAAGCAAATGAAAGCAGGTTTTAACAGAGATCCAAAGCACGATTGGCACTAGATGTCCCACCGTGATCGCCAAAAAACTGTTGGTTTTAATGTGTCTCTTCTTTTGCAAGATGGGCAATGATGCCAACTATGAGCAGATAATGAGCCAAGTAATAAAATCAATCAACCTATGAACATGCGAATCATGAACTTAGGCAACCAACATAAGCTCTAGCATGGGCATGCTATCTTAATCAAAACTAAACTAAGCAAGGAAAGAAAAACACACGCCGGGGTGTGGAATAAGGAATAAGGAAAACACACCGTAGAGGTGGAACAAGCAAAAGTAAAGAAGAGATATGATGAGAGAGAAAAGCTAATACGCAAACTAAGAAAAGATGTGATCGCCACCAAGGTAAAAACAAGCCAAAGACCTGATAAATACGTTAGAATAGGAGGATGATGCACCCGCCCATGGGAGAGCGAAAACAATCACGAAACTGTAGCTCTGTGGGATGTGACGGTCGAAGGATGGTGCGTTACAGGACTGTGACGGTCCCACGATAGACCGATACAACACTCTAACGCGCATGTGATAGACCGTCAGAGCTTCTATAGAATAAGATTGGGAATCTTTTGATCTCCAAGCTTTCCAGCCGGCCAGAGAGCTTGGGCCTCATGCTAGGGAATCCGTAAACCTGCAAAAGAGTGTAGAGCACAAGAAAAATAACACAGATTAGCCCTTTCACAAAGTAGTATCAATAATCCAAAGAACTTATGAACATGCAAAAGGAGCGGGAAATACCGGGGAGATTGGTTTTTTTTAACCCCTCTGAGGCATTTTAAAAGATGGGAGGATGTTTTGAATGAATGCAATAGATGAAAGAACGTGAAAGATGGATAGGGACAATGCTATGATTGCTTAGAAGAGGGAAGAGCACTAAGCACAATGACTTGACTGAATTAAACCCTTGAAACCGATACTCCCTGGACTTTGGAAGTAGAAGGACGTGGGAAGTAGTTCTCCGTGGTTGGTTCTGGCTCCAGGATGCGGCAGCACTTCGACGCAAACTCCAGATTTCTCCCCCTTCAAGCCATGAAGTCAGGGGTTCTATTTATAGACCCTCAAAGTCTAGGTTCGAGTTGAGGATAATCCAGCTAGAAAGTAGGACGTTTCTAAGCAAACTCTTGAAGATAATACTTTCAAGAGTCCACAGAATCAAACGGAAGCTTCTTAGGGTGAGTATCGAGAGAAAAACCAAAGAATCAAACTCCTATTTCGATCACGAAAATAGCAGAGCAAAGGCCGTGCTTGGCAGGACTCTCTGTTGGATGTAACGGCTGCTCGATAGACCGCCACAGAGATGTAACGCCCCAGGAAGAGACCGTCACACAACCTTATCCACCAAGAAGATAAGATCAACGGGCGATGTTTTCAAACGTTGGACTCTAGATGGATGTAACGGTTAATTATAGATGCGTTACAACAAGGTAACGGTCACACGATAGACCATCACCCTCAACGGGCAGGCTAAAGATAAGCTTGAAAGAAGCCTTAAGCTTAAGGACTCTGCAAGGATGTAACGGACCAGGGAAGATGTGTCAGAGAGCTGTAACGCCCCATTAAAGGACCGTTAGAGACAATAGAGTGCCAAAAAAGAAAGTTTCCTAAGCTTCGTCCAATGGAATAAGGCAAGGAACCAGACTCAACCAAGGAGACACGACTCAAGAAATGAACCTCAAATTGACCAAGAAGGCTCAACAAAGGTGAACAACTCGGAGCATCATATAGAATGAACAAGGAGATGTGTCACGCCCCGAGCCTTTATTACAGCGGATGACTAACTCGGGGAGCGCGAACAGCTGGCATGGTAAGCCTCTTGCAAGCAAGAACGACCAGAGCGCAATACAATCACACACATAAATGCAATTGCACAGAATTTAATCATACTCCAACTTTATTTCATAAATGATCAATATTCAAAATACAACCACTTTCCATCATCTTTCATTCTACTAGACTCAAGAAATAGGAAAATTACATTGACTCAGTCTAGACATTATAGACTTCCTAAGTCTTCGCTCATCTTTAATCACTCTCGGATCCGCTACTTGAATAATCCGAATCCGAACCCGACTCACTTTCATTTCCTGAAAAAGATTGGAAATATGTAATGAGCACACTTGCCCAGTAGGTATCTTCGCATCAACATAAAGGCACTATTAAAGTGATTAATATTTTTGCTCTAAAGAAATAAGGTAAAATCATGCAATGCGATGATCACGCGATTAAATCAAAGTAACAAGACAATCATATAAGATGGAATGAGAACAAGAATGAACTAGCAAGAATAGAACAAGAACATGATATTGGCCTTTCATGAACAAGAATATATCGAGAATGTACTAGCAAGCCACATATTCATCACTTTAGCATCTTATGCTTATGAGCAAGTGCTTCGTGAATTTCTATGGAATATCAAGCAAGAATGTCATGTCGTGTCGTGAATATTCACTTATTTATAGAAATAGTACTCCCAGCGCAATGCGACGCTAGTAGCATCATACCCCATGGTTTATAAAATAGTATGTTTTCGGCAATCAGCCGAGGGGACTAGCATAGAGCCCTTGAACACAATCAGTGCTCGAGCGCATCTTCAGGTATAAATTAAGCTACTTCCACGCATGTAACAGTAAAGTATGGCCAAGAATATAGCAATTCCAAATAATCAAAATCAATGAATGAATGCTTCAATTCGAATATATGAGATCAAGAAATAGACTTAAACAATGTTATGCTCATAGAAATAAATCGATAGTATAACGGTACATTCTTTTACCTTTCATTCATTTCATTAAGTCACTTCAATCATTATGCTAAGTTCTAGACTATCATTAGTCCATCTAGAACTTTAGAAATCAACCCTTGGGTCAAACCATGGGTTAATATATGCAAGCTGTGTGACGGTCATCTACTGGGCCGTTACATTCTGTAACGCGCCAGTAGCGGGCCATAACAGTGATCCGAGTCCAAAACAATAAAATAGACTTAGAGAAATGTGACGGTCATGCAATGGCCGTTACGTGCTTCTGACGATCTAATGTAAGGCCGTTACATTACTAGATCCAGAAACAACGATAGTGTATTCTACTTAATGGGCTTTAATGATACAACTAACTCGGCGTCCTAGTGGGAATCCCAGGCTCGTAGAGAATTACGGAGGCCTTGAAACAAGATTTCCTAGTCCATTGGAAGGAATATCCAATAGAGAGGTCCTCATGTCCAAGATTGTATTCATATAGTGCAAAGTGTGAACTAATAGACAACACACCGGAGTATGTGCCATGTACTTATAGAAACGACTCTATTGATAGAGAAAGAATATATAGATATAGACATATATCGATGTGAAACCAAGGTAAAAATCATGTTTCTAATTCATCTTTCAAAATCATGTTTCTAATTACAAAACTATAGAGTTTGGCTTCATGAAATTAACATAACTCAAAGTAAAAGTGAGATACCAAATCATGCAATACCTATCATGAGTGCTTAAATAATCTCAAAGTCATATAACCAGGTTAACACTTAGGTAACTAGGCTTAATAATAAGAAATATTAACAAATCATATTCTGTCTAGGGTTGACAGATAATAGACTCTGACGGTCCAGAAGTGGGGCGTCACGGTTATTGTGACGGTCAGAGAAGAACAGCCGTTACAGTTATGTAACGCGTCTGTATAGAGGCGTCAGAGTCAACAGAGAAACTCAAATATAACAGAGCGTATGACGGTCTGTCGTAAGGCCGTTACATGAGTGTGACGGTCCTACGCTGATGCGTCAGAGAGTCTGCTAACAAAAAATGATGTAAAAACCTAAGATATCAACTTACATCATGTCTGTAAATCAAATATCATGTCTATTCTAGGCATGATAACGAAGTACAGGCTATCTATATGCATGGGTATCAGTGAAATAGACAGGATACATCTTTTAATTTTCCAATTTAGGCTAAGAGATGCATGTAATGCATAGAACAAATAAAACATGAAATTGATGCTCTACCATGCATAGAATTCAGTCAAACCAGAGGGCTTATAGTCCTATCACGTTGTTTTTGCCGTTCATGAGATAACCTACCTCTCTCTTAGGCTGTAGCTTCTGAATTGGGTTGGGAATCTTGCCCTAGTTTTCTTCCTTCTGTGACTTTTTCAGCAACTTCCTTAGGCTCTAACTCCACGACCTCTTTACCTAAAGATGTGAAATTTTGAGATGAGTTAGTCTAAAGTATTGGGAACAAATTATTCTAAAGAACTTACTTGAGATAATGACTCCTTACCTTTATTCCACGTGAGCAAAAGTAGGGGTCGCGCAGTTCAGAACTAGGTCCTATTTATAGGGTTCTAGCTAGGGTTTGAAGATTAGATTGATTCTAGAGTCCTTAATTTGTCAAAACATGATCTCTAAGAGTCCTTAGGGTCTTTATACATTATTCCAATTAGGTCTCTTATGGATAAGAACATCAAGTTCCAATCTTTTTGTAAGTTCTCTCACTCACGGAAGTCGCAGGCTGTGACGGTCGTCCCTTGCCGCGTTACACGGCTGTGGCGGTCTTACGATAGACCGTTACAGTCATCGTATTCAGAATTTTAAATTTAATAAAACTCTTTTATCCATTATCCATTAAATTATCTTATTAAGTAGTGTTTATCTTTTAAAAAATCTGAGGATAGGCTTAATAACCTTCTAGAATATGGGCCAAACTAAATGGGCCTGGTCTTTAAATCTTCTGGATAATAATTAGATAGGCTAGGTTAACTTATTAACATATTTGGGCCTTATAATGACTTATTAATATGTTAATCCATTTATAAATTCATTTAGCCCAAATAAATTCCAGAAAATTATTAATTAATCCAGAAATCACTTATATAAATTCCGGGGCACTACACACTCCCCCACTTAAAAAGAATTTGGTCCCCAAATTCAATACATGGATTGTGGAGAGTGTACTTATAGTTGAAAATTTCTAGAAATCTTCTCCGCATAGCTACTTCGGTTTCCCATGTTGCTTCATATGGCCATGTTTTCTTCCATTGGATCTTGATCATGGGAATAACTTTATTCCTTAATTGACGCACTTCCCGATCTAGAATCTTTATTGGCGTTTGCTCATATGTCAAATCCTTTTGTATCTCCAGATTGTCATAAGTGATAATATGGTCAGGGTCGTATTTATACTTCTTTAGCATGGAGACGTGAAATACGTCATTAACTCCCGCTTATTATGGAGGTAAAGCTAATCTATAAGCTACTTCACCAACCCTTTCAAGAATTTCAAATGGGCCAATGAACCTTGGAGTTAGTTTTCCTTTAATACCAAATCTTGGAATACCACGTCCTGGAGAAACCTTCAAATATACATGATCTCCTGCCTGGAACTCCAAGTCACGTCTTCGATTATCGGCATAGGACTTTTGCCTATCTTGTGCCATTTTCATTCTTTCTTGAATGAGCTTGATTTTCTCCGTAGAATCTCTGATAAGGTCGGGGCCTAGAAATTGTTTTTCCCCTATTTCATTCCAACATATTGGAGATCGACAACTTTTCCCATATAGAGCTTCAAAAGGTGCCATTTGTATGCTTGCTTGATAACTGTTATTATATGCAAATTCTACCAGAGGCAAGTGATCATGCCAACTTCCTCCAAAATCAATGACACAAGCCCTGAGCATGTCTTCTACCACCTGATTTGTTCTTTCCGTCTGACCATCGGTTTGTGGATGAAAGGCTGTGCTGAAATTTAATCTAGTCCCTAGTGAATGTTGTAGGCTCTTCCAGAATTACGATGTAAATCGAGAATCTCTATCTGATACAATAGAGACATGGACACTATGTAGTTTAACAATTTCTTTCATGTATAATGCTGCCAGGATATCCACAAATCATCGACTCTTTATTGGTATGAAATGTGCAGATTTAGTCAATCGATCTATGATTACCCATATGCCATTGTGTCCACCTCTTATCTTAGGTAATCCCATGATGAAATCCATTCCTATGCTCTCCCATTTCCATTCTGGAATATTTAAGGGATGCAATTTTCCTGCAGGTCTGAAATGTTCCGCCTTCACTTGTTGACATGTGAGACATCGAGATACAAAGTCAGCTATTTCCCTCTTCATATTGGGCCACCAAAAGTTTCTTTTGAGATCTTGATACATCTTCGTACCTCCTGGATGAATGCTGTACTTTGATTTATGTGCTTATTCTAAGATCACTTTCTTTGTATCTTCATGATCCGGTATACACATTCGGCCCTTGAATAGCAATCTTCCATCATTAGAAATAGAAAAATCCGGCCTTTGTTCAATATTGGCCTTAATTTCTAGTAAAACTGGATCATCATCTTGTAACTTGGCCAAATCCTCTATCAATGTAGGTTGAGCTCGGATATTAGCTATAAAGTAATCTTCTTCCTTAATGTCGACATCTAAATTTAACCGAGCAAATTGAGGAATAAGGTTAGTCACACTAATCATGAGACTTGATAACATATCCATTGGTTTTCTGTTGAGTGCATCTGCTACAGCATTTGCCTTGCTAGGATGATATTGAATAGTAAAATCAAAGTCCTTGAGATGTTCTAACCACCTCTTCTGCCTCATATTAAGCTCCTTTTGAGAGAATAAATACTTCAAGCTCTTCTGGTCTGAGTAGATTGTGAACTTTTCTCCATAAAGATAATGACGCCAAATTTTCAAGGCGAAGATAACCACTGCTAATTCTAAATCATGTACAGGATAATTTTCTTCGTGACGTTTCAGTTGTCTTGAAGAATAGCAAATCACCTTTCCGTTTTGCATAAGGACACATCCTAAGCCAATTCTAGATGCATCCGTATATACTTCAAATCCACCACCTTCCACGGGTAGTGCTAAAATAGGGGCTGTGGCAAGATGATTCTTTAGGCTTTGAAAACTCTTTTCACAGTTGTTCGACCAGACAAAATGATTTTCTTTTCTGGTGAGTCTAGTTAAAGGAACCGCGATCTTTGAGAAGTCCTTTATGAATCTCCTATAATAACCAGCTAGACCCAAAAAGCTTCTTACTTCGGATACAGTCGTTGGCCGACTCCAATTCTTGACAGCTTCTACCTTAGAAGGATCCACAGCAATACCTTCTTTTGAAATAATGTGGCCGAGGAATGAGACTTCCTTGAGCCAGAATTCACACTTATTGAGTTTGGCATATAGCTTATGTTCTCTAAGTGTTTGCATGGCCATCCTTAGATGTTCTTCATGCTCCTCTTTTATCTTGGAATATATTAAGATATCATCAATAAAGACGACGATGAACTGGTCCAGGTATGGCTGGAAGACACTGTTCATAAGTTGCATGAATGCTGCTGGGGCATTAGTTAACCCGAACGGCATCACCACGAATTCATAGTGGCCATAACGACTTCGAAAAGCCGATTTATAAATATCATCTTCTTTAATTCTAAGTTGATGATAACCAGATCTGAGGTCAATCTTAGAGAAGTACTCAGCTCCCGAAAGCTGATCGAAGAGCTCATCAATACGCGGCAACGGATACTTATTCTTAATTGTAAGCTGATTCAGTCGCCGGTAATCGATACATATCCTGAGGGAACCATCTTTCTTCTTGAAAAATAGAACAGGCGCATCCCAAGGAGACATGCTGGGTCTAATGAAACCCTTGTCTAGAAGTTCTTGCAACTGCTTCTTTAGTTCCTTGAGTTTTGTGGGGGACATCCTGTAAGGGGCTATAGAAACAGGTGCCGCACCATGAATGAGTTCAATGGTAAAGTTTACTTCCCTTTCGGGCAGTAAATTACGTAGTTCAGATGGGAACACATCTGGGAACTCATTTGCAATAGGAATATTTGCTAGGACAATCTCCTTAGATTCGGTAATAATGACTGAAGCAAGGAAAGCTTCGCATCCTTGCGAGATAAGCTTGCAAGCGTGAAGAGAAGATATAATGGTAGGATGCTTTTTGTATTTGATGTCAAGAAAAGAAAATCTTGAAAGACCAGGCTTTCGAAAAGATATAATCCTATTTCAGCAATTGATATAAGCATCATGGTCTACAAGCCAATCTACCCCTAAGATGGCATCATAACCTTTCATATCAAGACATACTAAGTTTGCGGGGAGATTGTGTCCTTCTACCACTACCTCGCAATCAGGATAATGCTTGGTAAGCTTAGTTCCAGATCCTAAAGGTGTAGTAATAACAAGATCTGAAGGTAAGAAAACTGATGCAATTGGTAAGGTTTTTGCAAAAGTGGTGGAGATAAAAGAATGAGAAGCACCAGTATCGAATAGCATGAATGCAGGGCGAGAACAGATTTGAAGAGTACCTTCCATAAGCCCATCTTTTAGATCCCTGGGTGCTTCATCTTCATCTATAACCGCATTGAGGTGAGCCTGCCTCCTGCGTCCTCCATTAGCTGATTGCTCTTTCATAAGGGGGCAATCTGGCACACGATGCTCCCTACTTCCACAACGCAAACAAGCACCAAGGCGCTTCCAGCATTCTTCAGCCGAATGGCCAAATTTCTCGCAAAAAGTGCACGCCGCGGCAACTTGCTCCTTCTCTTCTTTAACCCTTTTATTATTCTTTTGGGAACTTCCACCGTTCCCGCTCCTTGATCTTTTCTTGTTATCACGGCTTTTGTAGGGTTCCGTGATGCTAAACTTCTCCTTCTTATAATGCCGATCTGAGCGCCGGCTGGATTCCTCTCCCTTTCCTTTCAACTTTTCGACCTTCTCTAAGGTCCTCTCGCATAGATATGCCCTCTGAACCATCTCCGCGTAAGTGTGGATATTTTGTGTCCCAAGTTGCTGAATGAACCCGGGCCGTACCCCATCCATAAATTGATTTACCTTTAATAATTCCGTGCTAATAAGGTGTGGTGCATATGGTGCTAATCTTGAAAAATGCAGCTCATACTCTGCTACTGACATCATCCCTTGATGAAGGGAGGCAAACTCAATGGCCTTCCTTTCCTTCACATGTTCGGAGAAATACTTGGCACGAAATAAAGTGAGAAAACCATCCCACGTGTGAGGTGCATCAGCCGGAGGTGCTGGGACCGATTTCCACCAAGTACGGGCATCCTTATTTAATTGGAATGTTGCTAGACGGACCTTCTTCTGATCAGTGCCTCTAATGACATCAAAGATACAATTTATTTCATCGATCCAATTTTCTGCTTCGTCTAGATTGGAAGATCCATAGAAACGCGGAGGATTTAGACTCTAGAAATTGCGATGAAGGTCGCCAGCCCGTGCTCCTGCCCCTGCCTGGGCCATGGTTTGTAATGTCTGCGTAAGGCCGGCAACGGTTTGTTGCATGCCATTCCAGTCTACGCGATGAGCCATGATAAGAATAATAAGATACCTGAGAGAAATATAACAGCTTGTTATTTCTTGTGAGACTGAAAGAAAATCAATCTTAAAGCTAATAACTATCTCATCCCGGCTCTACCCAATTCTCACATGGGCATGAAAATTCCTTCCTTGGTTCATAGGTGGGGGTCCTTAAACCTTGGACTTATCCTATGACATGATTCTTTTCCCTAAGTCCTGAGACTTAGGCTCTGATACCAACTTAACTGTCACGTCCCGAGCCTTTATTACAGCGGAAGACTAACTCGGGGAGCGAGAACAGTCGGCATGGTAAGTCTCTTGCAAGCAAGAACGACCAGAGCGCAATACAATCACACACATAAATGTAATTACACAGAATTTAATCATACTCCAACTTCATTTCATAAATGATCAATATTCAAAATACAACCAATTTTCATCATCTTTCATTCTACTAGACTCAAGAAATAAGAAAATTACATTGACTCAATCTAGACATTATAGACTTCCTAAGTCTTCGCTCATCTTTAATCACTCTCGGATCCGCTACTTGAATAATCCGCATCCGAACCTGACTCACTTTCATTTCTTGAAAAAGATTGAAAATAGGTAATGAGCACACTTGCCCAGTAGGTATCTTCGCATCAACATGAAGGCACTATTAAAGTAATTAATGTTTTTGCTCTAAAGAAATAAGGTAAAATCATGCAATGCGATGATCATGCGATTAAATCAAAGTAACAAGACAATCATATAAGATGGAATGAGAACAAGAATGAACTAGCAAGAATAGAACAAGAACATGATATTGGCCTTTCATGAATAAGAATATATCGAGAACGTACTAGTAAGCCACATATTCATCACTTTAGCATCTTATGCTTATGAGCAAGTACTTCGTGAATTTCTGTGGAATATCAAGCAAGAATGTCATGTCGTGTCGTGGATCTTCACTTATTTATAGAAATAGTACTCCCAGCGCAATGCGACGCCAGTAGCATCATACCCCATGGTTTATAAAATAGTATGTTTCCGGCAATCAGTCGAGGGGACTAGCATAGAGCCCTTGAACACAATCAATGCTCGATCGCATCTTCAGGTATAAATTAAGCTACTTCCACGCATGTAATAGTAAAGTATGGCCAAGAATATAGCAATTTCAAATAATGAAAATTAATGAATGAATGCTTCAATTCGAATATATAAGATCAAGAAATAGACTTAAACAATGTTATGCTCATGAAAATAAATCGACAGTATAACGGTACATTCTTTTACCTTTCATTCATTTCATTAAGTCTCTTCAATCATTATGCTAAGTTCTAGACTATCATTAGTCCATCTAGAACTTTAGAAACCAACCCTTGGGTCAAACCTTGGGTTAATATATGCACGCTGTGTGACGGTCATCTACTGGGCCGTTACATTCTGTAACGCACCAGTAGTGGGCCGTTACAGTGATCCGAGTCCAGAACAATAAAATAGACTCAGAGAAATGTGACGGTCATGCAATGACCGTTACGTGCTTCTGACGGTCCAATGTAAGGCCGTTACATTACTAGATCTAGAAACAACGATAGTGTATTCTAGTTAATGGGCTTTAATGATACAACCAACTCGGCGTCCTAGTGGGAATCCCAGGCTCGCGGAGAATTATGGAGGCCTTGAAACAAGATTTTCTAGTCCATTGGAAGGAATATCTAATAGAGAGGTCCTCATGTCCAAGATTGTGTTCCTATAGTGTAAAGTGTGAACTAATGGACAACACACCGGAGTATGTGCCATGTACTTATAGAAACGACTCTATTGATAGAGAAAGAATATATAGATATAGACATATATCGATGTGAAACCAAGGTAAAAACTTTACTAATTCATCTTTAAAATCATGTTTCTAATTACAAAACTATAGAGTTTGGCTTCATGAAATTAACATAACTCAAAGTAAAAGTGAGATACCAAATCATGCAATACCTATCCTGAATGCTTAAATAATCTCAAAGTCATATAACCAGGTTAACACTTAGGTAACTAGGCTGAATAGAAAGAAATATTAACAAATCATATTCTGTCTAGGGTTGACAGATCATAGACTCTGACGGTCTAGAAGTGGGGCGTCACGGTTATTGTGACGGTCAGAGAACAGCCGTTACAGTTATGTAACGCGTCTGTATAGATGCGTCAGAGTCAACAGAGAAACCCAAATATAACAGAGCGTATGACGGTCTGTCGTAAGGCCGTTACATGAGTGTGACGGTCCTACGCTGATGCGTCAGAGAGTCTGCTAACAGAAAACGATGTAAAAACCTAAGATATCAACTCACATCATGTCTGTAAATTAAATATCATGTCTATTCTAGCCAGATAACGAAGTACAGGCTATCTATATGCATGGGTATCAGTGAAATAGACAGGATACATCTTTTAATTTTCCAATTTAGGCTAAGAGATGCATGTAATGCATAGAACAAGTAAAACATGAAATTGATGCTCTACCATGCATAGAATTCAATCAAACCAGAGGGCTTATAGTCCTATCACGTTGTTTTTTCCGTTCATGAGATAACCTACCTCTCTCTTAGGCTGTAGCTTCTGAATTGGGTTGGGAATCTTGCCCTAGTTTTCTTCCTTCTGTGACTTTTCCAGCAACTTCCTTAGGCTCTAACTCCACGACCTCTTGACCTAAAGATGTGAAATTTTGAGAGGAGTTAGTCTAACGTATTGGGAACAAATTATTCTAAAGAACTTATCTGAGATAATGACTCCTTACCTTGATTCCACGCGAGCAAAAGTAGGGGTCGCGCAGTTCAGAACTAGGTCCTATTTATAGGGTTCTAGCTAGGGTTTGAAGATTAGATTGATTCTAGAGTCCTTAATTTGCCAAAACCTGATCTCTAAGAGTCCTTAGGGTCTTTATACATTGTTCCAATTAGGTCTCTTGTGGATAGGAACATCAAGTTCCAATCCTTTTGCAAGTTCTCTTACTCACGGAAGTCGCAGGCTGTGACGGTCGTCCCTTGCCGCATTACACGGCTGTGGCGGTCTTACGATAGACCGTTACAGTCATCGTATTCAGAATTTTAAATTTAATAAAACTCTTTTATCCATTATCCATTAAATTATCTTATTAAGTAGTGTTTATCTTTAAAAAAATCTGAGGATAGGCTTAATAACCTTCTAGAATATGGTCCAAACTAAATGGGCCTGGTCTTTAAATCTTCTGGATAATAATTAGATAGGCTAGGTTAACTTATTATCATATTTGGGCCTTATAATGACTTATTAATATGTTAATCCATTTATAAATTTATTTAGCCCAAATAAATTTTAGAAAATTATTAATTAATCCAAAAATCACTTATATAAATTCCGGGGCACTACAAGATGACCCGACTTATTGGTCATAAAACGGGTGTCAACAGATGCCCCTCCTTAACGACCTCTTTGCAGGGGAACGAGCGGAGGTGAAGCGAAAGTGAAATGGAACATTGAGATGAAGCGGAGATGAAGCGGAGTGGACTAAAAAGCGGGCGTTAAGGCAAACGACACCCGTTCTCAACCAACGAGCTATAAGAATCTTCCGAAAAACCTCGAACTAATCATAAGGAAATAGCCAACCAAATGACGCATGTCTGGAGGAACTAACAACTAAGGAAAGGAAAACACGGCCAGTGGCCAGAGCAACGGAAAGGAAAGAGATGATTAACTAAACCCCAGACAGGAATCTTCAGCTAACCAAATCAAGCGAGTAGACTGAAAGAAACCTTCTAATTCAGAGTGGAATGACTCTCCTTATTCGAGATCATTAAACACATAGTTATTCACCATTACTAAGACACCTCAGACAAATGAAGGTTCATGAATGCTCAAAAGATGCGTATGATGCATGCTGGGCTAAAGGAAAAGAAATCATCAAAACAAATGCAAAGAAAGAATAAAATAACAAAATACTCGAGAATAGTATTGCTAGACTGGAGAAACTAGGGTTAGGACACCATCTGCAACCACGGCGTGCAAGACAGAACCATCGTCCTAAAGTTTTTCCAACCTAACGGCCTATCCAACGATTAAACATGTGCACTTAGATCATCATCATTTTTGTTTAAGGGGAACATCAGATCCCAGAACACATGAATGACCAGCCGGTTCTCGAGATAATATATCATAGATAACATATAGTAATGCATTAAGGGACAAAGGATCAGGATACAATACCTGACTTACCTGTAAGGCGAGCGACGAGGATCCATGGCTTAATGATTCTCATGATTTCATCCATGGAAAAAGAGAGGTAAGCCAACAACGATTATTCATAAGCTCCGTAAGGCATAAGCATGAATTCCATCAATAAGATATGGCATTGGAAGCATAATGATCATCCAATCATAAAATAGAGCATTATCATTCATCAACTGATTCAACGACCCTGACGGTCCAAGGCAGATGCGTCAGACTTATTTAACGGTCTAAGATGAGAGCGTCACACAACGTCGATTCACATTTTTCAAAAATAGAGGGCTTCACACCTGACGGTCCAAGAGAGCCGCGTCAGAGACTATGACGGTCTTACGATAGACCGTCACATTTCCTGAGCATTCAAAAAAAAGCAAACCGAACGGTCATTCCCCCTCATTCGCTCCATACGCCAAAACATAAAACCCACCGCAAAAATGAAACCCCACCGAAGCCAACACCACCGAAGAGATGGCCGGCGACGAGCCTTCCCAACCACCGAAGGCGAGGGAGAAGAGGAAGGCTATACACCGATTCCGGGCGAGGGTGGACCGAGAAGAGGTCCCACCGGCCGAGGAAGAACAAACGGCGGCAACGATGGAAGAAATGGCGGAGGAAGCTCCTTTCATGACCATGGAGGAAGCTGAGGGATCCATGGGCGAGGAAGGAACCACGGCGAGAGAAAAAAAAGAATAAAAGAGGCCAAGACCCCGAGGTAGGCCGTCCACCCAAAATCTTCAATTTTATTATTATTATTATTATTATTATTTTTGATGCATGTATGTTTGGAGGGTAGAAATGGGTCTGGGGACCCCTTAAGAACAATTTGTAGGCCATATGGCCATTTTGGAAAGCCAAGAAAACCAAAGGGGAGAACGCCCCTTTGCAGGCAACGCGACGGTCGTTGCAACGACCGTCACAGCTCTGACGCACCACCCCTGGTGCGTTAGAGTACTGTGACGCACCACCACAGGGCCGTCAGAGTAACCAGAGGCAAAGCTAATTTTTAGGGGTTTTTCAATTATTCAATTATTTGTTGTTTTTCATTATATTAATGCAATGCAATGAATTTATGATGCAAATGATTGACTTATGCTCTACATGTGCAGGGGAAAAGAAGAACGAGGATTTCTTGGCTGCAGATCCGGGCAGTGTACCAGGCATTGCCTGAGTTTCAGAGGGAGAGATTGGCTGCTATGGGCTTCACCGAAGTGCTGAGCATTGAGGTGACACAGATGGACATGCCACTCTTGTACGTGCTCCATGAGAGATGGGATCCGATCAGCCGAGCTTTCATCTTCCCCTGGGGTCACATGATCCCAACACTGGAAGACATGGCCAGGATCGCCGGATTGAGAGTGCACGGAGCAGCGGTGACTGGGTGGACATACGGCGACTATAAAGAGCTAGCACAGGAGCTGCTAGGGCTGGACTTGATCAGGCCGGGACAGACTTCATCCTAGCTTTCGAGATCGAGACTGCAGGATAGCCTGGGATTGAGAGAAGTAGCGATAGCGGTCGGCGAGCTACCCGAGCAGCATCTAGATAGGTTGATCGAGCAGGTACGCCCACGAGTTGCGGTAGAGGCTGGACAGGAAGGAGACCGAGTTCTGAGACGGTTCCTGATGCTATTGTTCGAGAAACTGCTCTTTCTGACTCGAGCTGATGTCATCAGCTGCAGACCGTTGCCCTTGCTAGAGGATCTGGGTAGAGTGGGGAAGTACGCATGGGGAGCGGCAGCACTTGCCTTCCTCTTCGAGTCGCTCAGCACCACGGAACGACGGACGATGCTGGGCGGCTTCTCACCTTTCCTACAGGTAATACCTTCTTATACGATTATGCAATGCAATTCATGAATGCAACTGATATGTTGACACTCGATTCAAAATGAAAATCTGGAGCTTCGTCTACCTCCCGGGGATTGGGCGAGGTACACAGCTACATCCTGAGCGGACCCCGATCGCGAGGCGATGGGTAGTCGTGAGGGACACGGGGTCGATCAGTAGACTGACCCGGGTGATCCAGGATGATCTAGACTCATTCTCGCATACGGCAATAAGCTCCGAACTTAAAATGCTTCTACATGCCTTAAAAATGCTTTTAGATGCCTTTAAATGCTTCTAAACGGATTGACATGACTTTCAGGTGAGATGGACCCCATACCGAGACGAGGGCCACGAGGGACAGCCATGGGTCAAGGCATCCCTGGCGTACAGCGGGCGAGACATATGGCTGCACTGCATCAACGTCATCGAGCCCTTGCACTACCGACTGATCTTGAGGAATCGGGGATTACATCAGCCAGAGGTGACCTTCCCATGCAGAAATGACGAGCGTCCGGGCAAGTCTTCCAAGGGTATTAGTGGCAATGTGGATTGGTGCGCCCGGAAGGCCAAGTATGTGCATGACTGGAACAGGAGAGGACGGGCGGTGAAGGATCAGGCGAAAAGTGGCGAGGCTTACCTCAAGGCTTACTCGCAGCGGTACGGGGACCAAGTGTTCAGAGGCACCCGACGACCGCTATGAAATTTCTAAACTTAAACTATGTCTATTCTAAATTAATGCTATATGCTTCTAACTCATGCTTTCTAAATGCAGGTAGACCCTCAGGGACGTATAGTCGAGCTCGAGGGACTCCTTCACTCCACCATCCAGCAGCGGGATGAGTATCGGACTGCTTTGGAGCTCCTGGTGAGATTCCCTAAAACCTTGAACGTAAATGCTTATGACGCAAAAGTGACTAGCCCTGGCTTTTAAATGCAGCGGGCTGAGGGAGCCCAGAGAGCGGGACCGGATGCTCCATCTTCATCGTCACAGCTTGCCAGGGGCAGAGCTGAACGAGATGGGGAGTTCACTCGAGCGGTTGCTCGGGCCGAGGAGGCGGAGGCCACCCTCGCGGAGCAGGTAAAACACTAAATGCTTAGACCTAAAATGCTTATGTTTAAACACTTTTTTATCGATGCAAATGATGACCATGATGAAAAAAAATGCTAATGTAGGCGAGAGAGCAGACCACAACATTGGCTGCGACGGAACATGCTCGAGCAGAGACTGAGTGGACCTAGGCAGAATTAGAATGCTCTCGAGCTGAGGCAGGGCGTCTTCAGGCAGAGGTAGCCCGACTGAGCGGAGAAATGGAGTGGGCGTCTACCCAGACAGCAGACCTCGATAGATACCGGAGCGAGGCTCGGGCGGCGTGACTTCAGATTCATGACTTGAAGATTGAGCTCCAGGCCATAGAGCGGACAGTCCGGACGATCAGCCGAGGGCCTGCACTGAGTGGATCCCGGAGTGCTGCAGCGGGAAGCACACGGAGTGGAGTACCGAGCAGATCGGTAGGAAACTACCTGGCTAGTTCTTCGATCGACGGAGGAACGAGGAGGCGGATAGGAGACGACCACGAGAGGAGGATCACAGTGCTATGGAGCCGCCAGCCAAGCGGTAGGAGGGTGCTGGTGATAGTGACGGCCCGAGAGATAGACCGGCCGAGTGACGTGTTTTTTTCTCCTTTTGACACCCACACTTGTACATGACTTATGTGAATGAAATGGAATGAAAATCTTTTTGTGTTTAGTTTTTTTATGTGTATGAATGAATGGATGAATGTGAGTACGAATGTGTGAATGAATGAGTGAAAATAAATGCGTGGATGGGAATGTAAATGAATGGGGATAATAGTGTAAGACCGGCAGGTCAGACCAAAGGGAGAAGGGGAAGAACAGAAACCTGCAGCAGAAGGTGTGACGATCTAGTGCAGGAGCGTCAGACCCATGTAACGCACCAAGATCAGGCCGTCAGAGATGACAGAGGGTGGACTGAAAATCGTATAGCAGGAAATGTGACGGTCCACTGATAAAGCGTCAGAATCAGGTGACGGTCATAGACTAGACCGTTAGACATGACAGAATGATATTCGGCTAAAAACGTGTAGTAGAAAATGTGACGGTCCAGGCATGGAGCGTCAGGGATCTGTGGCGGTCTAATATTAGACCGTCAGACGTGACAGAACAAGGTCGAGCTAAAAATTCATAGCAGGAAATGTGACGGTCCAGAGATGGAGCGTCAGGATGATGTGACGGTCTTACGATAGACCGTTAGAGAACAAACTGTACTCTGAGATGGATTCTACCGTGAGAGCCCAACCTCGAGACAAGAAGACCTTAATTCATACTAGAACTCTCCTAGGCTTAGGATAAGGCTTTCTAACCCCAATCTTATCGTTCTAGCACCACAATCAAGCCTTTATAAACTAGGAACAAGCCCAAAAATCACAGCTTTCATTAATTCTCTGCTACAAGGGTTGAAAACTCCATCAAAGGGCAAGGAGCATCATGAAGAGAAGCTTCGAAGCGATGAACAAGGAGGAGAGAGTCTACACCGGCCCTAAAGCATCCAAGAAGGAGCATGGGGCACTGCAAAGGTTGACATCCATCCCCTGGCATCTGAGTTCAAGTGCTCAAAGAGTGGTAAGTTCCAATTGATTTCAAGAGTTCATCGGTTTCTGCACTTTCTATACCACTTATGATTCTTCTTTCTTCTTCTTCTTCTTCTAGCCTCTTCCTGGTCCAAGGTGTTATTCCAACTTAAAGTGGGTGGCTCCCATGGTTAGAGAACTCCCTTTAGAAGTCTTATCCATCCTTAGGGCATGGCACCTCCAACCTTTGTTAGTTTTGGCCAAGAACTTTCAGAAATTGTCTTTAGATTGGGCAAGCATTTCAGCCCTTATGGAGTTATGGCATCCACAAACACACACCTTCCTCTTCCCATCCTTTGAAGCTACAGTCCTATTGGAGGAGGTAGAGACATACCTAGCCCTTCCTAAGACAAAAATAGGGGACGAAGATCTAGTGTGTCACACGGTCGAGCCTATTGACCCATCCTTGATCTTAAGCGATTTCATACACAACCCGAAGGATGTAAGGACCATGATCAGCCCAAACCATATTCACTTGATACCCATGGCTCAATGGATAGTCTCTTATTGTAAGAACAAGTGGGAGAGATATGAAGCCATTGCCAAAGCCGTGTCAGTTTGCCTATGCGGAGTCTTCCTTTTCACTACCACCGACCACCTCCTAGATATCCAAAACCTTAGCATCATCAGCGGGTGATGGCGGGGTTTGTGTATTTCTCAAGCGGTCCTTTCATTCCTTTATGAAGGACTAGATTCAGCTTGCTTAGGAGGACTTCTTTTCGGCTCTATGATAGTCATCGAGTGTTGGATATGCGTAAGAATTAAATTCCAACCCAAGGAGAACATGACTTCAACCAGCCGGATCTTTGGGAGCCACCCTTTGTTCTTCATTGGAGGAGCCTTTGGATTTTCTTCACCTGTGGAATGCACGACGGCAGATAAGAAAACGTGGGATGAATGGCACCTCTTCCTCAACACTTTGCCAATAGAGAAGTTCATGATGCGTCCAAGAGTTTTGCGGAGCACCTTGCTTAGAGTACCACGGAGACCAGGCCTTGATCTACAGTTAGTAGGGAATACTACCTTGGCGATCTACAACCCGCACCGGTGCTATCTTCAAATTGGGCTACCTCGAACCTAAGTTCCTACACTATCACACAACCCTCCCCTTCTAGCTAGGAAGATGGGGACCGAGGATGAAAGAGCGATCCGGAACGCACTGACCATGTGGGAAGTCAGCAAAGTGCGCCCATGGCAAGAAGAGGTGGAAGAAGACGGCGAGGGACGCTGTAGCTATGTGAAGGAATTGCACAGGATCCGCCCCCTTGCTGATAGAAAATTGAATATAGCTTGAGTTTTACTGAATGTATGTGAATTTGAACTTGAAGTTTTATCAATCAATTTTATGCATCATTAAACTCAATGGAATGACATAGAAGTGCCTTAGTTGATGGAATCGTGAGTTTGTAGCTTGACTTGGCCTGAAAGCAGAGTTTCTGGAATATGTAACGGTCTTATACAAGGCTATCACACTATCCTGACGGTCTCTCGATAAGCCGTTAGAGTAAATGAGCTGAGAGGGCTGAGTTCTTCGGGAGGATGTAACGGTCTATCGATGGGCCGTCAGAGTTATGTAACGGTCCACCTTGGACGCGTCAAAGAGAGATTGCTGAGAGGTAAAAGAGTTTCAACCTTAAGAGAATGTAACGGTCTAATGATGGACCATCACAGCTTTATGTCGGTCTAATAGTGGAGCGTTACAGACCTCGAGCTTGGAAATTGCCACCTGAATTTTGGTCTTGAACCTGCGTTCTGCACACACTTAGACAATAAACAAGTTAGAGCCGTTCTTAGGCTGAACCCCTTGCCTAAAGCAAGTTAGATTTTGACCATTTCTTGATATTTGGTCAAGGGGTGGAGCCTTATTAAATAGGCGAAGAATATGAGAAACAAATGCAATGCATGCAATGCATATGATGGTATTTTTAGGAATTTTTACAATCATTTGGATTTTTGTGAGTTTATGAAAATATCTGATGTTTTTGGATTTCAAAATATATGCTTTTTTTTGGATTTTTGAAATATATGATTTTTGTTTAGATTTTTGAAATATATGATTTTTGTTTAGATTTTTGAAATATATGATTTTTTTGGATTTTGAAATATATGATTTTTGTTTTGGGTTTTGAAATATATGATTTTTTTGTTTGAATTATGAAATATATAAATTTTTTTTGGATTTTTGAAATACCAGTGCCTCTCTAGAATGAGGGTCCTCCTAATTCCGTTAAGAGCTTCCGAGGTTGGCGTGTAATGGGGGTGACAATCCCTGGCCAGGGCCTAACTCGCGTGACGGTATCTCTGCCAAGGCCATACCCAGGGTACTTGTCTTAGTCCTGAAAAAGGAAAAAAAATAACACGGGGATAAGCTTAGGCCAGATATAGAAGTTTTTAAGACTTGAGTTCCTCTCCAGTCAACCTATTCAGAGACTTGGTCTGTTGTGCCGGGACTTTTGTGTCCGTCATTGAACCTTTGTCCACTCTAGGCACACATACAATCGGGCTCATAATGTCCCACGCGGACACTATACTGCCACTCTTGCCATGCCTAGCTTATATTATTTCCTTTTTGGAGCTTTGGAATTGATAATCGATGGACTTTCGAGATAGACTTTTGCTCTTGTCAAGAAGATTGCTCCTTTTCTTTGCTTTTTTCTTTTCCTTGTGGCGTCAGGTCATAACAGATTGCCCCTATTTGAGACCTCCTCTTGTCAATGTGCCTGGATTGGTTGTCGCCTCCTTATTCACCTCTTGCCCCTGGATTCAGCCGAAGAAAGAGACAGACAGGGACTTTTGACTTTCCCCCCCAAAGCATGACCAAGGAGAAACGGTGTCTACAAAGTGGGAAACCCGACCAGGGACGTCGTGTAGTGTGTGATTGCCGTGCTCGGGGTCCTTTTTCTCGCAAGGAAGGGAACGGACACCTCGCTACCGGGGTGGCACTGGTTTGGATTCTAAGGAAAAAAATGCTTAAAGTACAACCCATTCCAAGCGTGAGAGATCTCCTCACCTTCTGCGTTCACTAAGCGGTAAGCATTCCCTGGATAAGCCTCTTTCACAACGAACGGCCCTTCCCAGTTAGGTTGCGTTTCATAACCATATCACCTTTTTGAAATTTGCACTCGATTACCTTCTTTTGAAAATAACGTAAAACTCTCTTTTGATAAAGAGATACGTGATTGGCCGCATTCATCCTCTTCTCGTCTAAAGGTTCCAGCTGGACGAGCAACGCCTCTCGACGTTCATCGAGATTAAGTTCCTTATCGAGCTGTACCCTTAGGGAAGGGATCAAAATATCATACGGGAGCACCGCCTCCATCCCGTAAGTGAAAACATAGGGGGTTTGCCCCGTGGGGGTGCGGACGAAGGTGCGGTAAGCCCATAGAGCCTCTACTAATCTTTCTGGCCAATCAGAAAATTTATGTGATTCGCATGTTTTCTTTATGATTTTGAGAAGTGTTTTATTAGTGGCTTCGGCTTGACCGTTACCTTGTGGCTAATATAGAGAAGAATGATGCAATGCAATATTAAACTTCTTACATAGGTCCTTGAGCTCTTGAGAGACGAACTGGGGTCCGTTGTCGGTGACGAGGCTGCTTGGCACTCCGAACCGCGAGATAATGTTCTTCATGATGAAGCGACACACCGTGGTAGCTTTAATCTCTGCGTAAGCTTCGGCTTCAGCCCACTTGGTGAAGTACTCAGTGGCGGTAAGGATGAATGATTTTTGCCTGATCTGAGAATTGGGATCACCGAGCGGGCCGACAATGTCGAAAGCCCACATAGAGAACGGCCAAGGAGCAGATAGAGGATGAAGAGGTGAAGCTGGAGCATGAATTTTATCAGCATGAAGTTGGCATTTAAGACACCTCCGGACATAGAGGGAGCAATCTTCTTCTAGAGTGGGCCAATAATAGCCCTGCCTAAGGATCTTCTTCGCTAGAGCCTGGCCATTAACATGACCTTCACACTCACTAGAATGGGTTGCTTCGGCCACCTTCCAAGCTTCATCATCGTCTAAGCATCTCATGAGCATTCCATTAGTAGTACGCCTGTATAGTTCTCCTGCGACAATAATATACCTTGAGGCGGCTCTCCTTATTGACTTGCGTTGCTCAGCATTTGCCTCTTCCGGGAATGATCCATCTTTGCAAAACAACTCAATCTAATGATACCAGGGCAATTCTTCTTCCTCCAAGATCTCTTCTAATTCCATCAAAGATACTTCCTTAAGCACTTCCTTCTCAGCCCTCGCCTTCACAGTCTTCCTAAGGTTGACATACCAAGGATCCTGAAGAGAGGGTGCGTCCAATCTCTGAACGATGATAGTCTCAGTACTTCGACCGAGTGGGAAAGATAGAGATGAAGCGAGGGATGCTAAAGCATCAGCTTGCATGTTCTGAGACCGGGGAGTATGGATGTAGATCAACTTGCGGAATTGCCTAGCGAGGAGCGTGACCAAATCTTGATATGGTTTGATCTTAGGGTCACGGGTGCGGTAAGTGGACAGAACTTGCCGTAAGACGAACTGGGAGTCCCCTATAATATTCAAGTAACGCGCGCCTAGAAGGTAGGCGTGCTTCAATCCAGCTAGGAGAGCCTCATACTCGGAATTATTGTTGGTAGCAAGAAATTGAAGTTGATAAGCAAAAGGAATCGTCACTCCTTCTGGAGTGAGCAAAACAGTGCCTATCCCTTGGCCCTGAGAATTGAGTGCACCATCAAAGTGCAGAGATCAGAAGGGATGATGAGTGAGGACAGAGAGATGCTCATCAGGGAAGTCATCCTGAATAGAATCAGTGTAGGGAATCGAGAGATGGGCAAGATGCTCAGCGATGGCATATCCTTTGACCGCCTTCTGAACGACGAACGTGATATCAAACTGAGAGAGGAAACTTTCCCAGCGAGCTAACCTACTAGAGAGGACATGCTTTTCTAAGAGATAGCGGATCGGGTCCATTCTAGAGATCAGCCTAACTGGGTGGGCAAGGAAGTAGTGTTTAAGCTTCTGGGCTACCCACACTAAGGCGGCACAAGTCTTCTCCATAGCGGTGTATTTGGCCTCAGCTGGGTTGAACAACCTGGAGAGGTAATAAGTTGCCCGCTCTTTCCCTTCATCATCTACTTGTGCTAAGACCGCCCCTAAGAAGTCCTCAATGATCGAGATGTATAGGATTAGTGTTGAATCCCTATGGTTTTGATGATGGTTTTGATGATGTCTCACACTATAAATCAATCCTCTATGTTTAGATTAATGTTGTTTCATCATGTGAGTAAGTACAGTTTATTTGGTTGTCAGATAAGCATGCTATTATGATTTTATCTACACTTTGCTTAGCTGGTTTTGACAGGAGTTGGTCGACCCAACCTTGCTGATGCGTCGACTCATCTGTTCTTTGGGATAACTCCTTCAAGTCTGTACATCGGGCACTTTCTAACTGAAGTCTACACACTGGCATTAGAATTCCAAGTCTGTACACTGCCCGACCAACTAAGTCTGCACTTTGCAAAAATCAGTTCAGCTCAACCCTATACATCCTTCCAATCCTCAACTCTATACATTGGAGTGTCAAGCTTAATGTCTATACATCGTCTCGTGTTTGCAAAGTCTGAACAGCGTCCGTTGTCAAGACTCCTTGAAGTCTGTACATTGGACTGCTTCTTTTGAAGTCTACACCTTGGCTCGTTCTCTTCTACAAAGTATGTTCATTAGACTGTGGCGAAGTCTATACATTCGGCTCCTTGGGCAAAGTCTATGCATCGCATAGTCTGCACATTGCCTTCAGCCCAAGTGCTCAAAGCCAAGTCTATACAATGCCAACCCAACACATTGAACAGCTCTCCAAGTCTATACACTAGACTTCATTTATCTAAGTCTATACATTGTCGTTTGCTCTGCAAAGTCCATACACTGGAAGCTCTTCGTTTGATATCAATAAGTCTGTACATTGGGTTCAACTCTCCAAGTCTGTACAGCCTGTTTGTCTTCTTGTGTGAAGTCTATACAACGCATGCTCACATAACTAACTCTATACACTCGATTGTTAAATCTTCAACTATATACATTGGTTGAGTCTTTACACTGAGATCTCATGAAGAGTTGCAAGTCTATACACTCGTTGTTAGAGACCTAGACTGCTAAGTCTATACACTCCCTCACTATGTACACACTTGCTATATTGATCTCTGAAGTCTATACAATACTTCACGTTAACACTAAGTCTATACACTTCATTATTGTTGTTGAAGGGAACAAGGTCGATGCCTGAAGCTTAAAGCGTCCACGCATCAGTAGACGAAGCTTTCACGATTTCTTCTATTGCGTCAACGCCACAAGCAAGCAGCGTCGACGCAGCAGTTAAAGTAGCAGATACTCTTACAAGCGATGAAGCCTTCACGAAATCTTCCACTGCGTCAACGCCATCAACAAGCAGCGTCGACGCAGCGGCTTAAGAGATGCCAGTATAGAAATGTACACGTTCATGCGTCAACGCCACCAACTGGCAGTGTCGACGCAGCAGTCCAAGAAAGGGACGACTTATCTCTGGATGCCTTCAATACGTCAACGCAATATGCTGATAACGTCGACGTAGCTCGCCTATCTGTTGAAGACTTGAACACTGGACTACCGATACCGTTGCGTCAACGCAATAGGCTGATGGAGTCGACGCAACGGTTAAGAAGTTTGAAGATTTCTGATGACTGCGTCAACTCTTTGGAGCAAGTGAGTTGACGCCATCTACCTCCAGTTGCTGAGCGTACTAGTGCTGGGCACGTGATCCGAGGATAAGGAAAATGCCCAGATGAGGACACGTGGTCTGACAGCCTGCTGGATGCTGCCACGTAGTCCGAACTCTTAGGGCGGGAACTGTGGAAGCCACACGCGCCCTGCTGCTGCTCCAGGTATAAAATGGAGCCTTCGTCTTAAGATGAAGGTTGATCGAAGAAGAAGCCTGGAGAGCATATATGTCCTTCGATCCAGAAAAGGAAAGAAAAGTGTAGAGAGAAAGAAAGAGAAAGGAAAAGAGCAGAGAGTTCAATATCTGAGAGGAGTTTGGTCGAGAGAGAGAGAGAGTGTGTGCTGATTGATGAATTGCTTCATTTGAAGCTACATTTGTATTGGGTTTCAGAACCGATTCCTTCTCATTGTTTTTCGTTTTCCACTTTGCTTTCGTTTATTGTTCGTCCTTCTATTCTGATCTGAATTGTTGTCCCTCCGGTCTGTGGAGGAAGGGAGTATTACTCCAGTTTCCCTCTGTGTTGCAGAGGAAGAGAGATCAGTGATCTCTGGTGGTGTTAGTGACTGGCTGTCATTAACAGTTTCCCTCCGGTGTGTGGAGGAAGGGAGAGGATTCTCCGGTTGTGTTCTAGCTGGGAGCTAGAACAGGTTTCAGGTTCTGTGGGTGGCAGAACTTGATTGAGGGATTTGTTTCCCTTGGTGTTCAAGCTGTGTGGCAGCACATTGTTCGCAGACTGAGTCTGCATTGATCTAGCATCGTCTAGTGGAATCCTCACTCTAGTTGGAGTGAGGGGTTGATGTAGATTGCGGACTGCAATCGAACCACCTAAAAAACCGAGTGCCTCCTCTGTGGTTTGCTATTGTTCTCTACGCTCTTCATCTGCTCGGCTCTTTGCTTCCATGTGATTCGCTCTTCATTCTCATTTACATCCCTCTGTGTACGGTTTAAGGAGGTGCGTTAGCAGTAGAAAATATATTCTGCTTAAGTTTCTACAAATTGGGAGTGATCTATTCATCCCCCCCTTCTATATCACTCTTGCTGCGCTAACAATTAGGGGTTTCTTAGGGATAGGAGGTTACAAAACTGGGGGATTGGATAGATATTCCTTTAGGTCTACATAGGCCTTTTGACAATCTTGATTCCATTCAAATTTGACTCCCGCCTTTAGCAATTCATAAAATGGGTGGCACCTCTGAGAATGTTGGGATATGAATCTTCTGATGAATTGCAATCTACCAATCAGTCCTCAAAGTTCCGTAATGTTCTTTGGCGGAGGCATGTCCATGACGGCCTTTGCTTTATTAGGATCAATCTGGATCCCCCGTTTGCTAACTATAAAGCCTAGCAACTTCCCTGAAGAGACTCCAAAAACACACTTCTTCGGATTCATTTCTAGCTTGTACTCCCTAGCTCGTACTCCCTAGCTCTCTGCAGCACCTTAGCCAGAATAGAGGGGTGTTCTTCTTTGGTTCTTGATTTCACCAAGATGTCATCCACATAGGCTTCCATGTAAATATGCATCATGTCGTGGAAAATGGCCATCATTGCCCTCTGATAGGTGGCACCTGCGTTCTTCAGACCGAACGGCATAACCACATAGCAGTACGTACCCCAGGGCGTGGTGAAGGAAGTTTTCTCTTGATCCTCCGGAGCAAGACGAATCTGATTATAACCTGAGTAACCGTCCATGAATGACAAAGCTTCGTACCCGGCGGTGTTATCGACTAGTACGTCTATGTGAGGCAGCGGGAAATCATCTTTGGGACATGCTTTTTTAAGATCCCTAAAATCGATGCAAATACGCACCTTTCCATCCTTTTTGATAACAGGGACTATGTTCGCCACCCACTGGGGATATAGAACAACTCTAATGAACCTGGCCTTGTATAACTTATCAACTTCTTCTTCGATCCTTAAGGCCATGTGGGGGTGAAATCTTCTCGACCTCTGTTTTACGGGTGTTGCCCCTGGTTTAAGTACGAGTCGGTGTTCCACTAAAGAGGGGTCAAGACCCGATATGTCCTCATAAGACTAGGCAAAAGAATCACTATACTCCCTCAGAACCTTGACTAGATATTCTTCCACTTGCGGAGGGAGATTAGTGGCAATAATGATGGGCCTTGGGTCTTCTTCAGTTCTCAAATTTATTTCCTTCATAGGTTCATCCACTGTCGACAATGGCTCATCAAATCTCTTTAATCCTTTCGCATACAGATTGGCAGTGTCATCTACGTTGCTTTCCTCATCATCAATCGGGTCTTTCTCATCCAAGACTTCATAGACACCGAGTCCGTCATCGCTCCACACCCCTTCTATTTCCTGTTCGTCTTCTATCATGATTGCCGTAGCGATGAACTCTGGACACTTCAAAAGAGCATGACATCGCTGAGCCAGATCCTGCAAGAACCTATCAGGAATGGATTTGGAAGGACGTGCAAGCGAGCGCGGCTCAAGCTCGGAAGGATTAGACGACCTAGAAGAGGACCCTACTCCTCTAGTTCTAACTGACTCTACTTCCCTAGACTCGACGGACCCTACGCCTAACCTAGGAGAAAGGAAATCTAGTGGAAAGGAAGGAGCAGGGGACTCGTGCCCTTGGGAGGAGGATGGAGGCAAGGTAGCATAATCTTCCACCGAAATCTCTGTTTCAAATTTGACATTTTTTTTTTGGAGATCAGTGGAGATCATACAGCAGGATGAAGGAGGAGGAAGTAGCATGGGGAACAACTCGGGGAAGATGCAATCGAAGAATGGATCAGAGGATCGAAACCACATCTCGTGGAGTGGGGTGGTGGATGAAGGAGGAGTGAATAGAGTTGACAAATCAATGGGTGGGCAGCGCCCACATGCACATGGAACAAACAAGATTTCGGGTGACCTTTCCGTGAAATACGGATCGACCATAATCGGGGGTGAACGGGGAATGGGCTTCAATTGTTGAAATAGAGATGCGAGATGGGAGGGAGACCAAGAAATGACAATGGGCGAGCTCCCTTTCTTTTGTAGATGGCCAAGTGGCTTCGGCTTCCATTGAATGAGCCGCAACTCCTGATTCTCCTTTTGACCATAATTATCTGTCTCGCTGAACATTCTGGCAAATGACTATCCGAGATCTGGCATATCATCAACATGCCCTTTTGATAGTAGAGGTGGACTAGTAACTGTGTAAGCTGTATCTTTCTTTTCTGGCTGTATTGGTGGATGATTCAATGTACCCGGCAGGATGGGTCCTCTTATAAAGTGTTGGCGGTAATCTCATGTAAGTGGCCCTGAGTCTCCCATCATTGAAAGTGCAGACTCTCGATAACCGAGACCTCTCAGGCTCATTTTTCTTCCTTTGGGCACTGGCTTAGTTCGCCCTTGCAACTGCGCACCGAGGCCTCTCCCCGGTTGATAACCCAGCTTCAATATGATATCCCAACCCTTGGAATCTCGGATCTGGGGTTTCACTTTGATATTGACGGGTGTAGCGGCGGGTTTGCGTGGTGCATAAGCCCAAGGGAAATCCAGATCTAGTAGAGACATAACGGGACGGCTGCTGGGCCATAATGTGGGCAGAATCTTCTCTGAAATAACTTTGACTGACTGGACCGTGGATGGGCTTTTTACTTTAACCACCCTCCCTTGAAAAGGAACTTGAGACATTGGTGCGCTGTGGAGGGCACATCACTAAGAGTATCGATCCACGGACGACCCAAGATGGCTTTGAACATGGGGTCGATGTCCAGCACATAGAATTCAAGGGGCATGGTGAGAGGCCCAAGCTCGGCTTGAATAGTAAGAATCCCGTGACATGCCCTCCGAGAATTGTCATAAGCAACTATAGTAGTGGGGGTCTGGCGTAAAAGTTCTTCTGACAGATTGCAGGCCCTGAGAGTGCTGAGCGGGCACACATTGATAGATGCCCCTGTATCAACTAGTG
The DNA here is from genome assembly GCA_022559845.1 of Amorphophallus konjac. NCBI lineage: Eukaryota > Viridiplantae > Streptophyta > Magnoliopsida > Alismatales > Araceae > Amorphophallus > Amorphophallus konjac. The sequence continues at coordinate 220,460,027 of CM040123.1, read as the reverse complement.
CCGCATCAATGCTGATTTTATTCAAGATAACGGTGATGCAAAGCGGCATTTTCCGAGCTTCTGGTGGTGCTAGCTCGATTTCAGAGAAGGTTATAGCTGGTCCGTTAGAAATAGTTGCCAATGCCGTAGGTAAACTGTCGGCTGCCACATCTTCACTAACCATCACCTTCTGAAGGAAGTTTCTAAGAGCATCTTGGTGAAGGGTAGATCTTTTGATAAGCTCTAGCACGGATATCTTAGCGGGAACCCGATCCAAGTGATGCAACAGATCGTATTGGGTTCCTGGTAACGACTCGGTTTCTTACTGCTCAGTAACCGGTTGGGAAGATTGGGGATTGGAGGTGGAAGGATAATTGTGGTGAAACATGCGCCCACTCCGCAAGGCGAAGTTATAAGCAGCCGCAGCCTCGGATGGGCTCAAGATAAGGGATTTGGTATGACCGGTGGGTTGGATGAGTGGTGCGGAAGAGGGTGTGGTGGAAAGGATGATGGGTGAGGGGTTGGTGGTAGCGGGTGTGAGCAGAAGTGGGGATATAAAGGTAGGCGGAGGTGTAATAAGTGGAGGGTTAGATGGAGGTATGGTGATAGTGGGGGTGAGTAATGTGTGAGAGACGGGCGGCGGAGTAGGAATAGATGAAAGGACCAACGGTGTAGCAGGCAGAGGAGGGTTTTGGTATGTAAGGATGGTAGGAGCGGAAGGAGTGCGGAAGTTGTGGTGAAGGGCCATAACTTGCGGCGTAGAGCTGTCATCATCAAAGGACCACCCGGCGTCAGGGGCTGGGGGTTGAACTACATTGACCTAGGCCGGAGCCGGTGGCTGAGGTTGTGGAGCGGGAAGATGGTTCGGCATTGGGTTCTGATGGATCCCTAAGTCTTGAACCGGTTGCTGTTGCTGTTGCGGCTGCTACTGCGGCTGCGGTGCCAGTTGTTGCTGCACTTGCTGCCTTGGCGGCTGCCTTCTTTTCTCTTTAATTTCTGTAATGGCCCTATGCATTTCGGCCCAATCAATCCTTTATCCTTCATGGAGGTCATAGACTAAATCCCTGAACTGAAAACACCCTTCAATAGTATGTCCTGGCTGCCTGTGGAACATACAATACTTTGTCTGATCAACGGTCGGGTTCCAGTTGGGCCGTTCCGGAGGGAGTTGTATAGCACTAACTGACATGAGAGCGGAAAAGATATCCGTGAGGGTTTCTGGCAGGGGTGGGTACTGTGCTCTTTTAGGAGCCGGGCACTTGTTGTTGTTGTTGTAGCCGTTGGGTGGAGGGACATTATGGTATTGCGAAGGCTGTGGAGGTTATTGTGGAGGGGTAAAGGTATTCTGTGGAGTGGCAAAGGTAGGCGGAGGATTTTGTGGAATGGTTGGGAAGTTTTGTGGAGCAGAGTTTTACGGAGTGCGGGGGTTTTGCGGGAAGCGAAAAGGTACGGCTTGGAAAGGGAAGCGAAAAGGTACGGCTTGAACTTGTTCATTGGTCTGAACCCCCTCGGTAACAGGCCCTTGAGGTTTCTTGTGGTATTTTGGCTTTTGGTTCTCAAAGAGCGAGTGGATGGGGGAGTCTTTGAACTGCGTTTGAATGAATCACGCCCGACTATAGAGTTGATGCATGTTGGCTATATCATTTATTGCCAAGATGTTTCGGACGGTCGGGGTAGCATTGGAAATAAGTCGCTTGACCTTCTCTTCCTCCGGAATATGACCTGGCACCCTGGCGGCCATCTGCCTCCATCTATCAGCGTACGTTGCAAACTCCTCATCCGGCTTCATTTTCTCGGCCACCAAGTCTGTGAAAGAATATTCTCGACCGACCCTGTCTTGAAACCGTTGGATGAACTTGTCTTTCACTATTTTAAAGCTCTCGGCATCCTCTAGCGGCAGGGAATAGAACCATTCCAGTGCAACACCATCCAATGATCAGCGGAGCAAATACGCCATGAGGCGATCATCATACTAAAATTGTGCCGATTCATATAGAAAGTCCCTCACATGAATAAAGGGGTTACCATTCCCATCATACTTGCGGTAATTAGGGAGCTCCGACTGCGGAGGGAATCGAAGTTTTGGAAGCTGGGGACTGGAACATTCGCCAAGGACTGTGGGCCAACCCGTTTTTGGAGAAAATCAATCTGTTGTTGCATGGCGGCCCACTTATCAAGTAGTTCCTACTCCCTGGATGGAGTAGGGGTAGTGAGAGACGATAGTTGAAATTGAGGAGTAGAAGGATGGACTGTTATAGGAGGTGAAAGCCCATAAGAAGGAGCAGAAGGATAGGTAGGGAGCCCATAAGAAGGATATTGGGTCGAAGATGGACCCAGATTAGAATGGACTTGGGCAACCCCTTGCTGAGGGCGCAATAAATCTGAAGGACAAACAAGGACTTGTGGCACCGATGGGCTGGGCATGTGATGATCCGCCTGGATAAAAGAAGGGAGAGTGGACTTTCCCTGATCAGAATATTGCTGGGCCGAGGCTGAAGATTGGCCCGTTTCCATACCAGAAAAGGTGATGGTCCGAGGTTGGACCGGAGTAAGATCAATTGGAGTAGGCTGGATGGAGGGCCCACCAACTCTAGATTGGTCGATGGAAAGATTAGATTGGCCTTGCGCAATCGTGGGATGTGGGGTATTGGGCCCCTACATGGCCTGGTAGATAGCCTGGAGTTGGGCCGGATCCAACTGGGCCATCATTTGGAGAATGGAGCCAGCAGAAGGAGAAGAGAAGGAAGGAGTGGTTTGGCCGCCCTCCATAGGGACGGAGGACGGAAGAGAGGCGAACCCCTCTCCAAACGGGAATGAGATAACCCTAGGGGGGTTTTCAAGAAGCCCTTGAGGAAGAGAATCCTCTTGGGAAGGGGGAGGATTGAAAGAAGCCATGATGGGTTCGAAGAGCGGATTGGAGTAGAACTTGGAGAAGGAATTGACCCTAGGAGATGACTCTAATGGACGAAGACAACTCTACATGCAACAGAAATCCTTAGACAAAATAGCAAACAACACACAACAAACACACAATGAGTGATCAAACTTAGATAACTTTGACAAAGATGCAAGTGAAAACGAGATGACAACCCTCAAATTCAACCAAGTTACTTAGTTGATGCAACAAAGTTTTTTTTTATGATTTCTCCGTTTAGCACCTTAGTGACTTGATTAAGATGTGCTCTCAACAAGTAGGTTCCTAATAGGAAAGGACGTGTGGCTTGGTTGACTCTAAATGTAATCACTCCTTCACTTATGCAATCCTAGACACGGGGTAGAAAAGGTACAACTGGCTCGGTGTCCGTGTGGGAATCCACGGCTCACGGGGACTTATGGAGGTCCCTGATGTGTTTTCCTAGTCGGCCCCAAAGAATATGGAGACGAGAGGTCCACGCACCAAGGTAGGAGAATGCAATCTAATGTATGAAAATATGCATTAACCTATGTGCACCGGGGTGCATGAAAATTCTAGCCTAGAATCTAGCAATCAAATATGCACATAATGATATGAATATATGAACCAACCAAGGAGGAGACCAAATAGCATCCAAACATGAAAATCATGGCAAAACTGTGAAAGCAAACTACACCTCGGGATGCGTACCTATCTGGAGCATGTGACGGTCTATACTACCTGTGTCAGAGGAGTGTGACGGTCAAAAACCAGACCATCAGAATATTGTAGCGCGGGGATGCAGGACCGTCAGAAGAGCCAGGGAACCAGAAACAACAGGAAATAAAAGGAAAATCCGGGGAACGCATGGGCAACCAAGGTAAGCAAATGAAAGCAGGTTTTAACAGAGATCCAAAGCACGATTGGCACTAGATGTCCCACCGTGATCGCCAAAAAATTGTTGGTTTTAATGTGTCCCTTCTTTTGTAAGATGGGCAATGATGCCAACTATGAGCAGATAATGAGCCAAGTAATAAAATCAATCAACCTATGAACATGCGAATCATGAACCTAGGGAACCAACATAAGCTCTAGTATGGGCATGCTATCTCAATCAAAACTAAACTAAGCAAGGAAAGAAAAACACACGCCGGGGCATGGAATAAGGAATAAGGAAAACACACCGCAGAGGTGGAACAAGCAAAAGTAAAGAAGAGATATGATGAGAGAGAAAATCTAATGCCCAAACTAAGGAAAGATGTGATCGCCACCAAGGTAAAAACAAGCCAAAGACCTGATAAATACCTTAGAATAGGAGGATGATGCACCCGCCCACGGGAGAGAGAAAACAATCAGGAAACTACAGCTCTGTGGGATGTGACGGTCGAAGGATGGTGCGTCACAGGACTGTGACGGTCCCACGATAGACCGCTACAACACTCTAACGCGCCTGTGATAGACCATCAGAGCTTCTGTAGAATAAGATTGGGAATCTTTTGATCTCCAAGCTTTCCAGCCGGTCAGAGAGCTTGGGCCTCGTGCTGGGGAATCCGTAAACCTGCAAACGAGTGTAGAGCACAAGAAAAATAACCCAGATTAGCCCTTTCACAAAGTAGAATCAATAATCCAAAGAACATATGAACATGTAAAAGGAGAGGGAAATACTAGGGAGATTATTTTTTTTAACCCCTCTGGGGCGTTTTAAAAGATGGGAGGATGTTTTAAATGAATGCAACAGATGGAAGAACGTGAAACATGGATAGGGACAATGCTATGATTGCTTAGAAGAGGGAAGAGCACTAAGCACAATGACTTGACTGAATTAAACCCTTGAAACCGATACTCCCTGGACTTTGGAAGTAGATGGACGTGGGAAGTAGTTCTCCGTGGTTGGTTCTGGCTCCAGGATGCGGCAACACTTCGATGCAAACTCCAGATTTCTCCCCCTTCAAGCCATGAAGTCAAGGGTTCTATTTATAGACCCTCAAAGTCTAGGTTTGAGTTGAGGATAATCCAGCTAGAAAGTAGGATGTTTCTAAGCAAACTCTTGAAGATAATACTTCCAAGAGTCCACAGAATCAAACGGAAGCTTCTTAGGATGAGTATCGAGAGAGAAACCAAAGAATCAAACTCCTAGTTCGATCACGGAAATAGAAGAGCAAAGGCCGGGCTTGGCAGGACTCTCTGTTGGATGTAACAGCTGCTCGATAGACCGCCATAGAGATGTAACGCCCCAGGAAGAGACCGTCAGACAACCTTATCCACCAAGAAGATAAGATCAATGGGGGAAGTTTTCAAACGTTGGACTCTAGATGGATGTAACGGTCAATTATAGATGCGTTACAACAAGGTAACGGTCACACGATAGACCGTCACACTCAACGGGCATGCTAAAGATAAGCTTGAAAGAAGCCTTAAGCTTAAGGACTCTACAAGGATGTAACAGACCAGGGAAGATGCGTCGGAGAGCTGTAACGCCCCATCAAAGGACCGTTAGAGACAATAGAGTGCCAAAAAAGAAAGTTTGTTAAGCTTCGTCCAACGGAATAAGGCAAGGAACCAGACTCAACCAAGGAGACACGACTCAAGAAATGAACCTCAAATTGACCATGAAGGCTCAACAAAGGTGAACAACTCGGAGCATCATATAGAATGAACAAGGAGATGACCCGACTTATTGGTCATAAAACGGGTGTCAACAGTGTTCTTCGGTGGGAGTTCCGCGACTACCCCGCTTCACTGGTACGTGTGTTAAATTTGACGCAATTTCCTTTTATTTCTTGCTTTATGAAATATGATGATATGATATGCATATGAATGATATATGATGTGAATGCAGGTGGTTTGGAGGCCATACCTGGATATGACCGAGGAGGGCCAGCCTTGGGTCGTAGTGGGTCGACCTCACTTTGGGCATGAGCTTTGGGTTCATTGCTTGAATGAGTTCGAGCCGCTACGGCTCAGACTGGCGATGAGGCCCCTCGGCCTACACCAGGAGTGGGTCGAGGTTGGAGAGCCTCGCGGGATTGGGCGGAAGACCCGCGGATGTACGAAGGCGATCGACTGGCGGATCCGGTTCGCAGACTAGTATGTCGACTGGCAGCGTGGCGGGACACATGTTACCTCCCAGGCGGCAGACAGCTCGGAGTACCTGCGGCGCTACTGGGAGGTTTACCCTGGCTGACCCCAGATGAGGGTCACATGGGTATGTATGAATGCATTTTTCCTTTGAAAATGATATATGTCTATTATGCAACTAATATGTAATGAATGCAGGATGCACGGGACATAGCAGTGATGGACATGCATGTCCATCTTCACAGCCTGGAGGCCCAGCTCGCAGCCACACGGGTAGACCTGGAGGCCTTAGTAAATGCCATTATCTATATGCGAATGATTCCTGATTTGTTAATGTTTAGCCACTGACAATTTCAATGAATGCAGCGTGCCCAGTAGGTGGTGGTAGCAGAGAGAGAGACAGGTGGGGCCTCGAGCTCGAGAGGGCCAAGTGCGGAGGTCACCGCCCTTGAGGAGTGACTCACGGGAGTAGTTGCGCGGGCCGAGACAGCGGAGCGCGACCTTGCAGCACGGGTAGGTCAACAAAATTATTTCAAAAGTTTATGGAATTGAATAAGGAACTAATAATTGACTGAATGATACAGGTGGCAGAGCTGCTGGACGCGCTTACTCGGGTTGCTCTAGCCGGCACCGAGCTTGCCATCCGCGATCAGTGGGTTGCAGAGCTTGAGGAGGCATTGGGGCAGTGAGAGGAGCTGCCCAGAGACACGACCGAGCTGAGGATCCTTCTCGAGCTGGAGCGGAGGGAGTGCACCCGAGAGAGGGAGGAGCGGATGGCGGAGTGGACCCGAGAGAGAGAGGAGTAGACGGCACAGGAGCGCGAGCTTGCAGACCTGAGGATGTAGCTAGGTGTAGTACAGGAGCGGCTCCGAGTGACGGAGGAGTGCCTCCAGAGAGGCCGAGAGCGGGCACGAGCTGCGGGCCACTCCAGCGCCTTCGCCAGCACGAATTACTTGTCCGGTTCCTCGATGAGACAGAGGAACGAGGCAGAGGAGCAGGCTTGAGCTTCTGCTGCTTCCCAGGGGTCCATGCCCCCTCCACGGGCTCGTCGCCAGGACAAGGGAGGGGCAGAGAGTAGGAAGGAGGAGGGTGGAGGTGAGAGTTAGAGAGAGACACTTGTACTCCTCCACCTGCATGCTTTGTACTCAGAGATATATATATATATATATATGAGATTTTGATGTTACCTGAGTTGTTGACTTGAGCACTTGTGTACTTGCTTCTTTTCTTTCTTTCTTTTCCCTGTTCCTGCATTTTCACACTTAAACAAACAGATTAATTCATATGTTCGGCTTGGCCCCTTGCTCAATAAGTAAGGGGTTGTCACTATTTTGACCTTGATGACAGGTCAAGGGGCCAAGCCTTTAATTAATTAAGGCGATTAACAAAGACATGGGAAAACGCAGCATGCAAACAAGCAAATGTAAACTTAGAATAAAGAATGCCCACACATAGATGTAATCAAGCACATGACATGGAAAAAGGAAGAGCAGTGGGCTTATTAGGGAATTCCTCTTCTTCTTTTTTTAATTTTTTTCTCTTTTCTCTCTTCTTCTTTTTTTAATTAATCAAAGAATTGACGCCCTCTTGCGCGGGTGTTAATTGAAAAACATTTATTGTTATTATTATTTTTTTATTTTTATTAAAAATGATGACCTGAAAATCGACGCTAATTATTGAAATGACACCCTCGCTCGCGGGCGTGAATTAAAAAACTATTTTTTGTTTTATTTTTTAATTTTGAATTGACGACATGTAGACTGACGCGAATTATTGAAATGACACCCCTATATAAAGGTGCTAATTAAAAAAACATTTTTTTATTATGAGGCCCAACATGGTACAAAAGGTCTTGAAACCTTACACAATTACCATCTTAAATTTATTAACCATTCTTAAATGATTTAACAAAGGGTCAACGTGCTTAATAACTTGTGCTTTTACTCATATCGTACTGCGGCCCATCCTCCTTAGTCGGTCTTTGCCATCCCTTGAGCTTATAACATACCATAGAGGGAAAATGAAGAATAAATTGAGGAAGTCCACGAGAGGTTTCGGAGAACTAGGAAGCTTCCCTCCCCTACCCGAGTGCCTATTGGGGTTCGGTCTTTGGCTTAGGGAAATTTTTGTTACCTTTTTCCCTTATTCATGCACGCTTACGACTAGGGTTTTCCCTGCCGAAACTTTACCCTCTTGACATGCTTTTCTTTGGTACTCTTTTTTTTTCTTTTTTTTTTTAAATAAAGACCTAATTGTACTTGGGCTTTGCAACACTGTTCCCTTTTGGGCCCTGACTTCCACCTACTAGGGCGGCGGGTAGGTTTGGTGGCATTCCTTGACTCATACTCCCTCTCATGAACCGAGGATAAGAGAATAGGTAATGTTTTTACACTCTTACTTTGGCTCTGACTTTCCTCGAATTCTGAACTGCTTGAGTTTAAGAGCAAAGCGTGTAGTGTGTGCAGGTATTGACCCTAAGTTAAACCGTCAAGATTGAAGAATGAATTAGGGATTTTGTTTTTTCAGGTTCCGTGGCCTATGCACCATGCTAGCCTCCGACTTTTCAATTTTCCTCTTTTTCTTATTTTCTTCCTTATTTTCCACCCTTTTTTGTTTTCTTTTTGAGACTTAAGGGTAGTATTTCTTGAGATACAATCCATTCGAAGGGTGAGCCAGTTCTTCCCCTTCGGCGTTGACCAGTTTGTAAGGATTGCCAAGATAAACTTCTTTTATTACATAGGGCCCTTCCCAATTCGGTTGGAGTTTTGAACGAAGTCCACCTAGTTTTACAAAGATTCTTTTGATTACCATTTCACAGACTTTAATTTTTCTCTCAATTACTTTCTTTTGATAAAATCGTGAAAGCCTGTTCTGGTAAACGCGTGCATGCTCGGCGGCGGCCAGACGTTTCTCATCCAAGAGTTCTAACTGAGCAAGGAGAGATTCACGTCGTTCATCAATAGAGAACTCCTTGTCCAATTGTACTCTAAGAGAAGGAATAAGAATCTCATAAGGGACAACCGCCTCCATTCTATAAGTGAGGGCAAAAGGGGTTTGCCCAGTAGGAGTACGAATGGAAGTGTGGTAGGCCTAAAGAGCTTCAACCAGCTTCTTTGGCCAACCCGCGAATCTATTTGCCTCACACATTTTCTTGATGATTTTAATTAAGGTTTTATGTGTTGCCTCTGCTTGGCCATTTCCCTGCGGATAATAAGGAGATGAATGATGCAATGCAATGTTATACCTGTTGCAGAGGTCCTGAAGCTCTTAAGAGATAAATTGGGGTCCATTTTTGGTGACAATGGTACTTGGGATGCCGAATCTTGCAGTGATATTCTTCATTATGAATTTGCAGAGGGTTGATGCTTTGATTTCCACGTATGCTTCCGCTTCCGCCCACTTGGTGAAGTACTCCGTGGTCGTGAGTATAAATGATTTCGATTTTGTGAGGAGGTTTGAATCACCAAGAGGTCCAATGATATCGAAAGCCCACATGGAGAAAGGCCATGGGGAGGACATAGGATGGAGTGAAGAAGCAGGAGAATGAATTTTATCGGCGTGCAGTTGGCACTTGACACACCTTCAAACATAGATAGAACAGTCCACTTCTAGAGTGGGCCAATAAAAGCCTAATCTAAGGATTTTCTTGGCTAGCATCTGACTATTGACGTGACCACCACATACTCCTGAATGTGCCTCTTCCACGAACTTCCAAGACTCATCATCGTCGAGGCATCTAAGCAAAACTCCAGTGAGACCTCTTCTATAGAGCATACCTCCAACCAAGGTGTATCTCTAGGAAACTCTTCTGATGGCTTTCTTCTCTTCAGTCGTAGCCACTTCAGGATAAGATTGATCCATACAATATTTAGCAATCTCATAATACCACGGATTTTCTTCATCATCCAGCTCTTCCTCTAGATCTAATAACATGATTTCCTTGTTCTCAATGACTCCACCCTCCTTAAACTTCTTGAGCACCTCCTCCTTAATACTAAGGAACACTGGATCTTTGATAGTAGGAGTGAGACGCTTGTGAACAATGATTGAATGGAAGCCCCTTTCGTGGAGAAAAACCAAAGAGGAAGCAAGAGAAGCGAGAGCATCAGCTAGAATGTTCTGATCTCGAGGAACATGAACAAAGATTAGTTTAGTGAAAAGCTTGGCATAAGCAGAAGCTAGTTCCTGATAGGGTTTAAGTTTAGGATTGAGCATGCGACATTTGATGAGCACTTGGTGAAGAATAAGCTCACTATCACCTACAATCTGCAATTGGATAACACCGAATTGATGAGCGGCCTACTGGCCAGCCAGAAGAGCCTCATATTCAGCTATATTATTCATAACCGGAAATGCGAGCTGAGAGGGGAGCGGGATAGTGATACCCTCAGGTGATAGGAGAACAATGTCGATCCCCTTTCCTGGTGAATTCTGAGCTCCGTCAAAATATAATGTCCACATCGAATCGGGCTGATTGACGGACATTAGTTCCTCATCTGGAAACTCTGAGCGAACAGGGTCAAATCTAGGGAGCAGGTGATGAGCAAGATGTTCTGCTATGGCATAGCCTTTAATTGCTTTTTGCTGAATGTAGATGATATCAAACTGAGAAAGAAACTTTTGCCATTATGCCAATCGGTCAGTGAGAACAGATTTTTCAAGAAGAAACTTGATAGGATTCATGCGAGCAATAAGATGAACCTCGTGAGCTAAGAAATAATGCTTCAACTTCTGCACTACCCATACTAAAGCAGCACAAGTCTTCTCCATGGCTGAGTACTTCTGCTCATAGGGGTTGAGAAGCTTAGACAAGTAGTAGGCTGCCCTCTCCTTTCCTTCTCCATCAACTTGCGCAAGGACAGCACTTACAGAGTCATCCATGACAGAAACATAAAGAACAAGTGGTTTATCTGGAACTGGCGGCCTCAGGACAGGAGGATTGGCCAAATAATCCTTTAGTCTGTCAAAGACTGCTTGACACTTGTCATCCCAATTAAATTTGACTCTCGGTTTAGTAAGCTCATAAAACAGCCTACACCTTTGTGAATGCTGAGAGACAAATCGGCGAATAAATTACAACCTCCCGATCAATCCTCGAACTTCCTTTAAATTTTTGGGAGGAGGCATATCCCTTATTGCCCTTGCCTTATTGGGATCAATCTCAATACCCCTCTTACTGACTATGAATCCAAGTAATTTTCTAGATAAAATACCAAACACACACTTCTTGGGATTCATCTTTAATTGATACTCCCGTGCCCTCTGCAAGACGTTGGCCAGAACCCCGGGATGCTCAATCTTCATTCTTGATTTCACTACCAGGTCATCCACATACACCTCTATAAAAATATGGATCATGTCATGAAAAATAGCCATCATGGCCCTTTGGTAGGTAGCTCCGACATTCTTGAGCCCAAACGGCATGGCCACATAACAGTAAGTGCCCCAAGGTGTAGTGAAGGATGTCTTATCCTGATCTTCTTCAGCCAAGCGGATCTGATTGTACCCAGAGAAGCCATCCATAAAAGAGAGAGTCTCGTACCCTGCCGTATTATCAATTAGCACGTCTATGTGAGGGAGGGGGAAATCATCTTTAGGACACACGCGGTTAAGGTCCCGGAAGTCTATGCAAATTTTGACTATTCCGTCCTTTTTCATAACCGGAACAATATTAGCCACCCAATTAGGATAGAGGATGACTCTAATAAATCTGGCCTTATGAAGCTTATCGACCTCCTCTTTCATCTTTAATGCCATGTGAGGGTGGAAACGTCTTAGCCGTTGTTTGACCGGGACGGATCTTGGCTTAAGTGTGAGACGGTGTTCAACGAGCGTAGGGTCCAGACCCGGCATATCCTCATAACTCCATGCAAATGCGTCCTTATATTCTTGAAGAACTTGAATGAGCGCCTCCTCTTCCGAGGGTGGCAAATTTTCACTAACGAGGACAATCCTAGGGTTTTCCTTGGTGCCCAGATTGATCTCTTTGGTGGGTTCTTCTACTGAGGCTGATGGTTCGTCGAATCTCCTTATGCCACTAGCAAAGGCATCAGCCTCGTCCTCATATTCTTCGTATACTTCATCCCCCTATTCAATAGGGTCTTCATCATTCATAATCTCATAAACACCAAACCCTTCATCTATAGAGCCTACATCCTCACATTCAATCTCTGGCAGGAAGATCGGATCCTCTAAGAAACCAGGAAGAGCTAAGCATGCCCGACATCTTCTGGCTAGATCTAGCAAAAACCTACGGGGAATCTGTCTACCCTTGACTTTCTTATGAGTAGCTACCCCAAGACTCTTAGAAGAGGAGGGAGAGGAACAAGATGACAAGCTAGACAAAGTACCCTGACCTAGAGGAGGAAGAGAAGAAGAGGAAGACGCAGTAGATACAGGAGAAGGTACAGGAGAAGCCTCCTCATCGAAGGAGAAAAGGAGGTCCGCTAATGAACCTTGAAAGAGCGGCCCTTGGATCGGGGCACACTCTGGAGCAAGATAGGAGGTCTCTTCAATAGAGATGGAAGAGTGGGAAGTTTGAAATTTGGCATTTTTTTTCATTTTCAAGAATAAAGCAATGGGAGGAAGGAATAGGGGGTGGTGCTGAAATTGAAAGATTTGAGAAAGATTGGATACGAGATTGCCCACGTGGGGGCGTGATAGAGAGTTGGAAAAATTGCTCAAGGAGCAAGGGGGGAATTGGGGAAACTTGGAACAACTCTGGATAGAGAATTATCAAGACCACGGGTAGTCTGAGAATTTTGGAGATGAATAGTCTGAAGCACCAGAAGGTGATAAGTGACAGGTGTACAAAATTAAGAGAGACAAGGCTGGCCCACAGCCTGTCCACAGTGAAACCTTTTTCGTACAGCACATCTGGCTCCCCGGTATCTGTATAGTTACTCAGAAGCTGCCTCTTGTCTGTAATCACTGCTGGCTTTTCTATCAACTCATGAATAAGCGGCGGCCAGTCCAGATCAGTCTGCATGAACAATCGGTTTAAAGCAATGACAATGTCGTTCATGTCAAACCAACGGTACCATTCATATTCCAGATCCTCCATCTTTCTTATTTTGAGTGGCCTTACAGATTCTAGGGCCTTATAAGTGACTAATGGTGCCAGATGACGAGCAAACTGACGTGCATGTACATCTTGATGATCTAACATGGAAGTGACCAATGTGGTTTGCTCATCATATTGAGTGGGCCCTTTCACAAAGTGGGTATATAAGGTCCATGTGAGGGGTTGTCTATCTATCTTGAGAGTGGAGGTCATAACGGCCCATGGCTCTCTTTCATCTTTACCATACTTTTCTTTGCCCGGCCCTTTATATCCTATGCCTCCTCGGAGAATAAGCTTATGATTCTTAATGAGCTTTACCCTTCCCTGGAGGTTAACACCCAAGCCTTTGCCGGATCTGTATCTCATTTTCATCAAAATGTTCCACCCTGGGGTATTCACCATATTCTTCTTTTTCTTTCCGTTGGAGGGCGGGGGTGAGATCAAAGCTGATGTAGGTATTGTGATCGGAGGCCTTAACAAATCCTGCCGCGGATCGGCAAGATCTAGCACTGATAATAAAGGCCTATTAGCCGGCCATATGGAAGGTACTGACGTTGCTGAATGTATATCCTCTGAAAGTAGAATAGGCATGCTTGTAACTTTGATGATGCGTCCTTTGTGTGGAAACTTTATGCATTGGTGATTCGTGGAGGGCACGGCATCAAGTTCTTGAATTTAAGGGCGACCCAAAATGCCATTGAAGGTTGGATCCATGTCAAGAATGTGGAAATCTGCTGTGATCGAGATCGGACCCAGCCCTACTTTCAGAGTAATCATGCCCAGTGGAGGTTTCTTCGTATTGTCATAAGCAGTCATTGTGATTGTAGATGGCCGAATCTGACTGTCCGGAATGCCACACATCTTTAAAGTACTTGGAGGAAGCACATTAATAGACGCTCCAGTATCCACCAAGCATTGTTTAACTGCCACATTGTTAATGTCAACTGTGATGCACAATGCATATTTCCTGGCTGGCTTCGGAGCTAATTCATGCTCATGAAAAATAATGGCCGACTGACCACTTGCTGGTGTTAAAACTGATGTAATTTGTTCTGCTGGAATGTCCTCATTAACCATCACCTTCTATAGGTACTCTTTCAAAGCATGCTGGTGAATGGTGGATCTTTTTATCAACTCTAAAATGGAAATCCTTGCCGGGGTCTTGTCTAAGTGCTTTAGCAAGTCATACTGAGTGCCCGGTATGGATTCTTGTTCTTGCTCTTGTTCTTCTTGCCCTTGTGTAGGCTCTGACTCCCTTTGAGGAAAGACGCGATGGAACATCCATCCACTGCGGAGCACCATGGTTTGTGATGATTGCGCCTCTGTCGGGTTGTAGGTAAGTGGAGTGTTCGTGGATGAAGAGGGGATATTAGGATTAACGGGTGTTGGGGGGGTGACTAAAGGAGGAGCCCTTGTGAGGGACCTTATTGGTTGAGAGGTAGTGATAACTGGAGGGGTAGGGGGAGCCTGAACGGCTGGAGGAGGCGTAGGCCGAATGAGGAGGGGTCTAGGTAAAAATGAGGGATTTGCGGGTTACGGTGTGGTAATCCTTACTGGCGGAGTGGAGGGGTTAGGTGTTGGTGAGGGGCGAATAAGGAGTGGCCTAGATGGCATAGGCGAGGAGTTGATGATTGGAGGGGGAGTTTGTTGTGGTGTGGAAGATGGTGGAGAGCGAGCGAGGAGAGGCCTAACTGGTAAGGGGTTAGTGATGGTGAAGGGAATTTGGTTAGTGGTACGTAAAAGGGGACGAGATGGTTGGGGAGAAGGCGTTGGATGGAGAGATGTTCTTAAGAGACGGGGTGGTTGAGTTGAAGTTTGGTTTATGGCCCCGATAGGGGCCTTCTCTTCGTGCCACCCTTGCCCTCTTTCCACCTCATGGAAGGAGGTAACCGGGTTCACTTGTTGGTTCGGAGGGTGCTCCGACAGTGGATTATGGACAATCCCCATGTCTAGTTAAGGTGCGGGAGCTTGCTGCTGTCGAGGAGGAGGTGGAACTTGCTGCTGAGGCGGCTGCTGAGCTTGTTGCTGCCATGGAGGTCTTCGTGTCTTCAAAGTGGCAATAAACTACCTAATTTCATCCCAATTAATACCACCCTGATCATTCAAATCATAAATAAAATCCTTGAAGTGAAAGCAATGATCTATATTGTGACCAGGCTGTCGGTGGAAGACACAATACCGAGAGGTATCCACATTAGAGGGCCATGCCATTCGTTCTTTTGGCAAGGTGAGCAGGTTGGCATCCATGAGTGCGTTAATGATATCGGGAAGGCTCTCGGGTAATGGAGGGTATTGGGCCTTTTTGGGGCCTAGTGGTCTTCTTGGATGCTAGGGTCCATAGTTGGTGGGTGGTGGCACTTGGTGGTATTGTTGAGGAACTGGTGGGTTTGGGTGGACAGCTTGATTTTGTGGAGGAGGATGGAAGGGTCGAGGGGGAATATTTGCTTGGGGAGTGGGATTGAAGAAGGGGAGTTGCGGTGGCGGTTGTGGAGGTCTTGGGTTAGGGTGGCGGAAAGGTGCGAGGTTGCCAACCACGCCCACCTGCTTATTAGTCACGGTCCCCTCGGTTGTGCCACCATTATTGTTAACATTGGCGGTCTTCCTGACCAGCCTTGATTTTTGTTCAAACATGCCCATGATGGGCGAATCTTTCATCTAGGTTTGTATATACCTAGCTCTCTCATAGAGCTCTTCCATAGTGCTTGGTCTATTCATGGCCAGAATGTGACGGAATTGCGGAGTAGCATTTGATATAATCATCTTAACTTGCTCCATCTTTGAAAGTGTGTCTTTTAATTTTTCGACCATAGCTCTCCATCTATCGGCAAAAAGAATGAAGTCCTCCTCGGGCTTCATTTTCTCCGCAACAACATCTGTGACTGAGAGACATGGACCCACATGGTCCTTATATTTTTGTAAAAACTTCCGCTGAACAACATCGAAATCACTAGCTTCAGTCGGCTCTAAGGAATAGAACCATTCAAGTGCCGGACCATCAAGAGACCTTCTAAAAAGATAAGCCAAGGAGATCTTATTGTCCTGCCAAAAGGATGTTTCATACATAAAATCTTTCAAATGAATGAACGGATTACCCGTTCCATTGTAGCGCCAGAAATTTGGCATCTCGGAAGGAGGCAAATGGAAAACCGGCAAAGTGGGGAGAGCAATCTCTGGTGCATTCTTCGGTGCCGTGACTTTCTTAAGCTACTCCTCCATACTATCGATCTTCTGGAGGAGTATGGTGTTGGTATCAGACTCGACTGGGGCTGGATTGGAAGGAAACGGATTCAGCATAGGCCTCCTTAAGGATTGGGGAGGTGGAGGGTATTGGGGCCTAACCACGGAGTAGCTTGCAGGTTGAGCTGGCGTAGACATAATAGGAGTTGGGGGACATGAAGGATTCTTGTGTGAGACCGTCTGGTCATTAAAAGATGGATGGCCACCCGCAGCCGGAGGAGGGTTTGAGGATGAAGGGACACATTTCCCTTTTAAAGTGGCCTGGACCGCCTGACATTGGGAATCGTCCAGTTGAGACAAAGTATGAATCAAATCATTAAGATTAAAAGATGGGGCAACATCCCCAAATGTGTTTTGTGCGGTAGGTTGAGCTTGGGAGGAAGGCTCCACTTCTTGGGTAGTGGTGTCTACCACAAGGACTTGGGAATAATAAGCATGAGAGGGAGCATAGTTTCTCTCGTAATGGGTGGAATCTTGAGGGGGAACCTGATAGGATGGGTCAAATTGACGCTCCTCATAACCATCATAAGAATACCCGTAGTTGGTCATGTTAATGATTTTACCTGAACGAAGTTGCATGTTTTAAGGAAAAGGGAATACCTCAAGCCAACAAATATAAGTAAGAAATAATCACCCAATCAAGCAAATTGTTCACACAAGTTGTAATGAACCCAAGATTTTAAGGTTTTCTTTTGAGATTAAGGTGGATTTTGAAATGCGTAATCAATTCTCTTTCTTCAATGTGGGTCCTAGTTGCAACTTTGGGTGTAATCTCCGGGTCAACTAAGTTCTTTCTCTCTCCTCACCAACGGATGAGTTAACTAAACTCCGGATACTTCAAATGGTACAACCGGCCCGACGTCCGTGAGGGAATCCACGGGTGCGAGGACTTATGGAGGCCTTGGAAAAAGAATTTCCAGTCCAAAGAGACGGAATACTCAATGGAGGGTCATTCCAATTCCAAGAAAAGGGTGTGGGATCCTAGAAGTGTAGAAAGAGGAGGTCTCTCAACCAAATGCCCTAGAATGCAAACAAATGCAGGCAGATCAAGTAGTAATAATCAAATAATCAATAAGTGCAGCCAGCAGTGAAGATTGCAGTAATAATTAAGGTTCTGTGAAAACATAACAAAATTGCCACCTGACAGCAGTCACTGTCTCAATAAATCGCTACTATATGACAGTCGCTAATCACAGTAATAGTGCAAACAATGAGCAGCAAAGTAAAATAGTGCCTCAGTATGAGGCGCTGAATACGTGAATAACGCCTCTGTGAAGGGGCGCTAATAGTAGTGAACAGTGACCAGAGTGTGAGGAGAAGCAACAGTAACTAAGAAATTACGCCTTGGAATTAGGCGTTAAATGAGTGAATGATGCCTCTGTGGAGAGGCGTTGATTAAAAAATGATAAAAATTCCAAAAATAATAGAAACAACGCCTCTGTGAGCGGTCGCTGATTATGAAAATAGCGGCTGGAGAGCAGTCGCTAATCAACTCTAGAGAACAGATAATAAGATGAAAGCTAACAGAAATCCAATTAAGATCAAAAGAGAGAAGGATTCCTCTGCAGGGAAGCAGCAGTAGAAACGGACACGGAAGCTTAAATGACAACTTCAAGGTGGTCGCTAATTGAAATGACGACCGCGCAAGCATTCGCTAATTCCTGAACCAATTTATAGAAATAAATGACTTTCCATATTTAAAAATAGGAAATGATGCCTGCATGGAATGGCGTCAATTAATGAGCGCCTTCAAACCAGACGTCAATTACTTGTATTTTATTTTTAAATGGAATTTGTAAAATTAGGAAATGACGCTTGCGCGCGCGGTCGTTAATTTATGAAACAAGACACCCAGACAGCCGTCAATTAAATGACGCCCTGATGACAGACGCGATTCATAAATATTACAAACAAACACCAAATAAATTAGAAAAACTTCATATTAAACCAGTATTGAAGTCCACTTTGGGGCATTACGTCGTGACATGAGATTTACTCAACATAGTGTCAATTTTAGCGTGTCTACAGTCCCGTCATATTATGTCCTGTTAAACAGCTTGTTGGTCAGATCATTTACATGGTATGAACGCACTAAAACTAGGGTTTATGAAACATATGAATTAAGTTTAACTCTCTTCCTTATAATTGTTCTATTCATGACCATCTTTCATGTATTAAGAAATACTTAAAAAGGGAGTAGAAGGGACCTAATTGGTCATTTTAAATAAGTTTCTTGCCACTTATAAATTGCTGAATACTATTCATAATATTCTGTTTGACAGTCTTGCCACTCCGGTGGTATTGACTGACCGCACTGTTCACGTTTTCTGTGTTCCTAAGCCTTAATCTTGTAATAGTTGGGACTCTCCACCAAATACTCCTTCCGTTGGACTAGGACCACTATTATGAGGCCTCCGTAAGACCCCGCGAGCCTGGGATTCCCACTAGGACGTCGGGCAGGTTGTACCCTTAAAGCCTGTACCGATCAACTCGTGATTTCATGTCAGGCAGACCAAGTTCGTATGACCTATCTGTCTGGGGCCAAATGCGGTCATGTCCTAGACCATAAACCAGTCCTTGCGGTCATTTCCTTGACCATTTTTGGGTTTACTGGTCACTGTGACTCAGTAAGTTCTTAAGTCGATTTAACCTGATTTAAAGTGGTTAATGCCTCTCACTTGACCCTAGGATCTAGGTCTATACCCTGGATTGGTCCAGACCTGTCTTTGGTCGAGTTGGGACTTATTTGAAGATGACTTTTAAGCCTACGTGGTCTAGCCTGATAGCGGTCTCCAGAGGATCGTTTCATTTGATATGCGGCCCAACGATAGGCTGCTAAGCATCCCTGGCTTGATCGGTTCGTGGGCCTGCTAGTAGCAGCCATGTGTCCGACTCTCAGTTTCCCTTGCGGTTTCTATTGATCGCAAGCAGTCTTTGACCTGATTTTCTTCGTGTTTTTGTGATGAGGTTAATTGATTGTGGTGTTCTCTAAGGCTACATTTTTGGCTTATCATTATTGATTTTGGGCTATCGAGCCTATTTCGTCTCTTTCCTCCAAGTAATCATGCTCTTAGAAATTTGGATTTGTGAGCTTAGCCTTGGAACTCTTGGCCATTATACGAGTGAATGCATAGATTAGGATCTACGATCCAACCCTTTTCAATGCCAATGCAACATAAGGGCTCGATCTGGTCCTGGGAGGAGCACCCGAAAGTACCTGTGCCCCGGGGAGTTTGTAATGACAAGGTGTGGCATTGCACCACAGTGCATGACTAGCGTAATAATCTACGACATTCTACTTCATTAAATTACTTGAAATTTATTGCGTGACGTGACGTGCGTGCTTGACATGACCAAATTCACATGGGAAAACTTTTCCTTGTTGTACTTGTAATCATTCTTCATTATCATCTATCTTTTCCTTCTCTTATTTGTCATTTATCACTTGTTTATTTTGATATTGGCATCATCATACATGATGAAATGATTAATCACTTAAACTATACCTGATGATAGAGATATAAAATCCTACTTAGCTCTCGCTCACCCAGTTTTCCAATCCTTTTCAGGTAGCCCGGATGAGGATTTGCAAACCGATGGGGATGAGAACGAGTAAACATGGAGCGAACCTCCTAGTTGGGTTATGAGTCTTTGGTCTGGTTATGTCGAGTCGTGTCAACTCTGGATCTATGTAATTTTCTTTTCTTTTAGTTAGTGTAAGGGTTAGTAAAGTCCACAAGATGTCGTTGTAATAAGCACATTTCATCTTTATTATCAATAAAGTTTAGTTGGCCTTTGATCTTTGGTCTCTTGTGGCAATGAATACTCAGATTGACATGAATGATATAACTGCTGCGTTCCGATTTTCCACGTTAAGGCGTGATAGTTTTTATGGTATCAGAGCCAAGGTTTTCTTTGGACCCTAGGTTTCTAGAAGTGTTATAGAACCCGTGACATTAGTAAAGTCTGAAATCCAACGCAGTGAGATGGGGTAGAGACTCGGGTTAAGTTAATTAACCAACTTTAAGAAATAGGTCCGTTAGAACGTTCTTAATTAATTCTCTTTATGTTGTAGGAATTTCTCATGATGGCAGTAGAGCGTGCGCAATGGCCAGATATGCAACGCACGGTTCAGGGCTAGACCCAGGCCTTACAATAGGTGGCGCAAGGAGGCGCGCATCATGGAGCCGGTGATCTCCACCGAAACTTTTGTGGCTTGAATCCCCCTTGTTTTTGCGGCACATCAGACCCCGATATGGCAGAGCAATGGCTGAAGGAGTTGGAGCGTATCTTCAGAGTTATGCAATGTAGTGACCAGGACCGAGTCCTTTTGGCGACCTTCCAGCTAGAGAACGATGCACGTGCTTGGTGGGAAGCCGTGGAAGCCACGTTCGGTAATAGATTTGCGACGTGGGATGAGTTCAAGGAGCATTTTAACAGCAAATATTTCTCAGATCGAGTGCAGGAAAAGAGGGCGGTGGAGTTCGCTTCGCTGAAATAAAAGAACTTATCAGTTGCTGAGTACGAGGCACATTTTGCTAGATTATCCCGCTATGCGCCGCATTTAGTATCCATTGAGAAGATGAAGGCCAAGCGATTTTTGAATGGATTGAGGATTCAGTACATTAACCATTTAGCACCTTTGGAGATCCATGTTTATGCTGAGATTGTACGAAAGGCCCAAGTTCTTGAAGACAGAATGGAGATGACAGACCAGATAAGGGCGAGACAAGAAGAGGGAGCAGACGATTAGCTCTGGGAATCCTAAACCCACCAACGGCAAGAAGAGGCCCAATGGCGGGCCGAGTTTTTTGAAGGACAAGAAGCTGAAGGAAGGAGATAAGAAGGCTGGATCGACTGCTCCATCTAAAGCAGTCTGCAGGTATTGTGACCGCCCGGGTCACAAGATGGATGAGTGTTGGTGCAAGCTGGGTGCTTGTTTGAGATGTGGTAGCAGGGACCATCGAATCCCTGAGTGTCCTCTTATTAATGAGCAGGTGACATCTGAAAAGCCGCAGAGAAGTCAAAGGTGACAGGGCAAGCTCCAAGCCCTCCAAGATGCAGAGACTGAAACCGAGGCTACCGAGGAAGGAGGTATTGTCGAAGGTACCCTTACTATTCTTTCTAAACCAACATTTGTACTTTTCGACACTAGAGATACTCATTCATTTATATCTCAGAAATTTGCTAAAACTTTATCTGTGAAACCGGTATTATTGGATTCTCATCTTGTGATATCAACCCCTATTGGTTCGGGGTCAGAGATTAAATATTATTATCCCTCTAGCGAAGTCTTGATTAATGCTTGTAACTTATCGGCTGATTTAGTATGCATGAAGATGAAAGATTATGATGTGGTTCTAGGACCAGATTGGTTGGCTAGACATGGAGCTAGTGTTCATTGTAAATCCGGAGTAGTGTCTTTTCCTGGACGCCCTAAGCTTTTCTTTTTCGGCTCTAGGGAATCTAGGCCTGTGCCACTCATTTCGACACTCCAAGCGAACAAGTTGTTGAGGAGAGGGTGTCAGGCATTCTTGGCATTGGTCTCTTTGACCGATACAAAGGAAGTGGAGTTGAAGGACATCTCGGTTGTTCGAGAGTTTACGGACGTGTTTCCTGAGGAATTGCCAGGTCTTCCTCCTGAGAGGGAGGTGATTTTCTCTATTGATTTAATTCCTAGCGCTTCACCTATTTCTAAAGCTCCGTATCGTATGTCCCCTGCTGAGTTAAGAGAATTGAAGGAACAATTGCTGGAATTGCTAGAAAAAGGGTTTATTCGTCTGAGTACTTCCCCATGGGGTGCCCCTGTGCTTTTCGTAAGAAAGAAGGATGGTTCATTGAGATTGTGTATTGATTATCGCCAATTGAACCAGCTCACTATTAAGAACAAGTACCTATTACCGAGGATCGATGAGTTGTTTGCTCAAATATCTAGAGCCCAATTTTTTATCAAAAATCGATCTCAGATCGGGGGATCATCAATTAAGAATCAAGGAGAAGGATATTTATAAGATGACGTTCCGTAGCAGGTATGGGCATTTTGAATTTGTTGTAATGCCGTTTTGACTAACAAATGCTCCTGCAGCTTTCATACAGCTAATGAACAGTGTGTTTTGACCCTACTTAGATCAATGGGTTGTGGTATTTATTGATGATATTCTTATATACTCCAAGAGTAAGGAGGAGCATGAGGAGCACTTGAAGATGGCATTACAGATACTAAGGGATCATCAGTTATATGCCAAGTTCAGTAAGTGTGAGTTTTGGCTGCAAGAAGTATCTTTTCTAGGGCATATTATTTCCAAAGATGGAATTTCGATTCACCCTTCTAAAGTAGAGGCGGCACGTAATTGGGAAAGGCCTGTAAATGCAACAGAGATCAGGAGTTTCTTAGGCCGAGCTGGTTACTATCAGAGGTTCATTAAGGATTCCTCCAAGATTGCAGTACCCTTGTCTAGATTAACTCGTAAAGAGAATCAATTCGAGTGGTTGGAAGAGTGCGAGAGAAGTTTCCAATCCTTGAAGGAGTGCTTGACCACTGCCCCAGTGTTGGCCTTGCCATCCAGAGAAGGAGGTTTTGAAGTATATACCGATGCATCAGGAATTGGCTTAGGTTGTGTGTTGATGCAGAAAGGGAAAGTGATAGCTTATTCTTCCAAGCAGTAGAGGAAGCACGAAGAGAATTACCCTGCTCATGACCTGGAGTTAGCGACAGTAGTATTTGCTCTAAAGATTTGGATACATTACTTATATGGAGAAACTTTCACAGTGTACTCTGATCATAAGAGCCTTAGATATTTATTCTTTAGAAGGAGCTGAATATGAGGCAGAGAAGATGGCTAGAGTGCTTAAAGGATTTCAACTTCTCGATTGAGTATCATCCTGGAAAGGGGAATGTTGTGACAGATGCTTTGAGCAGAAAGCCGATGGCCAGATTAGCGAGTTTAATGCTTCAATAATGGAGGTTGTTAGAGTAGTTTGCAAGCTTAGATCTTAATGTCGCAGAGAAGGAAGATCGGGTTATGATTGCTCATGCCCAGCTTCATTCAGAGTTGCTGGCAGAGATTAAGCAACTGCAGGATAATGACCCGTTGCTAGTAGAAATTAAAGAAAAGATGGCTAGTCGACCAGACTTCGGGTTGGCCAATGATGATAGATTGTTGTTCCGTGGTAGGACTTGTGTCCATGATTCTGCGGAAGTGAAGAAAAAGATTCTCGAGGAAGCCCATAGGTCCAAGTATACCATTCATCCATGAGCTACAAAGATGTATCAAGATTTGAAGAGAACCTTTTGGTGGCCGAACACGAAAAGAGAAGTGGCCGAATTTGTAAGCAAATGTTTAGTATGTCAGCAAGTCAAGGTCGAACATTTTAGGCATGCTAGAAAGTTAAAACCTCTCAAAATACCACAATGGAAGTGGAAGAGTGTCGGCATTGATTTTATCATGGG
This sequence comes from Amorphophallus konjac, assembly GCA_022559845.1. Classification (NCBI taxonomy): domain Eukaryota; kingdom Viridiplantae; phylum Streptophyta; class Magnoliopsida; order Alismatales; family Araceae; genus Amorphophallus; species Amorphophallus konjac. Next base: position 220,436,327 of record CM040123.1, on the reverse strand, counting down.
CTTACCTAGAACTCGTAACAGTTTTGATACAATTTGGGTGGTTGTTGATCGTTTGACTAAGTCCGTGCACTTTTTGCCTATTAAATCTAAGTGGATAGTGGATGTTTTGGCTGCCCTGTATATGAAGAAAATAGTGAGATTCCACGGAATTCATGTATCCATCATATCTGATAGAGACCCCATGTTTTCCTCTCACTTTTGGAAAGGTCTGCAAGCATCATTGGGAACTCATCTGAACTTCAGTACTGCTTTTCATCCTCAGACGGACGGACAAACTGAGATGACTAATCAGATTGTTGAAGACATGTTGAGGGCCTGCATGATTGACTTTGGAGGTAGTTGGCATGAATATTTGCCTTTGATCAAATTTGCCTACAGAAACAGTTACCAGTCTAGCATTCAGATGGCACCATTTAAGGCTTTGTATGGCAGAAGCTATAGATCCCCTCTTTTTTGGGAAGAGATCGGTGAGAGGCAATGGCTCGGACCAGATCTTGTTTCAGAGTCATCCAAGAATATTCAAGTCATTAGGAACCATTTGAAGATTGCTCAGTCTAGGCAGAAGAGTTATGCTGATAACAGAAGAAGATATTTTGAGTTTCAGGTCGGTGAACATGTGTTTTTGAAAGTTTCACCTTCAAGAGGAATTCGAAGATTTTGAATCAAAGGAAAGTTGAGCCTGAGGTTTGTTGGCCCGTTCGAAATCTTGGAGAGGGTAGGTGAAGCTGCCTATAGGCTGGCATTACCACCGCAGTTATCACGCATTCATAATGTCTTCCACATGTCTATGTTACGGAAGTATGTTTACGACCCTTCGCATATCATCCAACATACAGACTTAGAACTGAAGGAGGATTTATCCAATGAAGAGAAGCCTGCCAAGATTTTGGACTTCAAACAGCAGCAACTTAGGAATCGATCCATTCCTATGGTCAAGATCCAGTGGAGTCGGCGTGGAACTGAAGAAACCACGTGGGAATCCAAAGAAGCGATTAGAAAGTGTTGGGTTCGGTGCGTTCGATTCAGAGGGGGGTGAATGAATCACCCCTTTAAAAACTTCGCCCAATTAAAATCTAATGCTCAGAACTGCGAAAATCAGATTTACTAAGTCAACTGATATGCTTATAGATGAACTGATGAAGAACTAATCAAACTTCTGTTAAACCAATAACCAAATATGCAAAGCGCACCTAGGCATTCAGCTAGCGCCAATCAGATAGAAGAAATCAAACCATAATGCACAAGAGATTTTTAGGTGGTTCGGTTCTCCAGACCTACGTCCACCCCACACTCAACCCGAGTGTGGATTACTGCTGACTCACAGCTTGAACCGCTAGGCATTACAGCTTGCCTACAAACCGCTGAGCCTCAAAGCTTGCTGTCCGAGGTATCCACCTCGCCCGCTGAGCAACACAGCTTGCTGTCCAGTGGAATCTACCACTACAACCGCTGGGGATTACAGCTTAACCCGTCCAGAGGCAGCACCTTTGCAAACGCTGACTAACAGCTTGAAGAAAGGTTTAAAAGAAAACAAAAAGATAGAAAACCACAGCAACGAAAAGCTGTAAACAATGAAGCACGAAATGTATCCCTGCAGGGAATGAAGCTTAAACAATGAGCAAACTCAGATCTGGTTTTTAACCAAAGATCTGAGGAACGAAATCCCTCTCTCTCTCTCTCTTCTTTCTCTTCTGCTGCTTCTCTCTTTCTCTTCTTTCTCTTCTGCTTTCACACTCTGCTCTTCTCTTCTCTCTCTTTTTCTTCTTCTTCTCTTCACACTAGATCGTGCAAGCTATCCTCTGCTTCTACTTTGATCAGCCTCCTTCTGACGGAAGAGGCTTCATATATATAGAACAGCAGGAAGCAGATAGGGCGTCTTCCACATTTCTCACCCAGAAGCCTCAGTCCATGTGGCAGCATCCTGTCAGCCCTTCCAGCCTCGGATCACGTCCCAGGTGCCAACCTCAGATCACGTGCCTTCATTAAGCTCCACGAACAGTACCTGTCAGACAGAGAGAAACTTATCAGTTTAATGTCGACACCTTGTACAGACTTTATAGTATGTAATGTGCAGATGTTGTATAGACTTGATGCAGTGTATGCAGCTCACCGATTTAGTGGGTAGACTTTGCAATGTATGGACTTTGCATTGTGTAATGCAGAATGCATCAAGCAAACTATGCATAATGATAATGAGTCCACATGTAGGTCACCAAGCAGTGTATGGACTTAGATGCATGCGACCATGATGTACATGCTTGGAAGTGTGTAATGCAGAATGCATCAAGCAAAGTATGAACTTTACAAATGGATGTATAGACTTTATAAAATGAAGCGCACAAGCTGTTGTATAGACTTGGCGTTATGAAGCGCACAAGCCGTTGTATAGACTTGACGAATGAGATGCAACATGAGACGCTCAATGTACAGACTTTACGAATGAGGTGCCCGATGTACAGACTTCACCAATGTACATACTTTGCATAAGACGCTAAGTGAGACGGTGGATGTGCAGACTTCACCGATGTACAGACTTTCCATAAGACGCTAAGTGAGACGCTGAGCGGCAAAGAATGTATAGACTTGCATGAGACACTGCATGAGACGATGTGATGTACAGACTTGCCTGGCCGATGCATAGACTTTAAGGTAAGACGCTAGACGCTGTACAGACTTTACTTGCATGTGCAGGCTTGGCGATGTATAGACTTTGTGTGATAGCCCAATGTACAGACTTGCTGAACTGAATGTAGGTGAAGATAAGGAGTGTATAGACTTGCTCAGTTCAGAACGTAGGTAAAGTTGCAATGTATAGACTTAACATATGCACTGGCTGTACAGACTTAGCCTCGAGCTGAACTATCGGATGTATAGACTTTGCTCAGTTCAGCTGGTGGATGTACAGACTTGAGATGAATGCATGAACAGGCCGATGTACAAACTTGCCAGTGTATAGACTTTAAGTGAAATGCAAAAGGCTGTACAGACTTTGCTAATTGATGTATGAACCGACGGGGATGTATAGACTTAGCCGATGCAGACAAGTCCGATGTACAGACTTCATGAACGATGCATGCAATGCACTGGACGATGTACAGACTTCCTATATGCTCAAGTCCAATGTATAGACTTCATGAACGATGCATGCAATGCACTGGACGATGTACAGACTTCCTATATGCTCAAGTCCAATGTATAGACTTGCTGAGATGATGCACCTGAAGAATGTACAGACTTTAACCAAGACATCGTGAGCAACTGGATGATGTACAGACTAGCAGTAATGCATGTACACTAAACACAATGAATGGTTCACTGTCATTGTCACTGTCACTGTGTTGCTATCATCAGAACAAAATATCATATGCTTGTGCCTAAGGGGCACAACATTCTCCCCCTTTTTGATGATGGCAACAAAGTGACAATGAGTCACCAATTTAAATTTCTCCCCCTTTGACATGATCAAAAAGAAAGAAAAACAAGAGTGCAAGGTGCAGTATACATGCAGATTTCCCCCTGAATGAATAACTCCCCCTGAATTATTTCTCCCCCTTTGAGAATAGAGATCAGAAAAGTTCTGAAGTGACGTGGGACGGGACCCGGTCAGAACTAGGACCTAGTGGACAGCAAGCAAGGCCGAACAAGCCGGGTTGGACACGGCGGGCAAACACGCGGCGCACTCGGAATTTGGGTGGAACCCGGCGATGGGGGTTGTGCTGGACTTGAACCTCAAGTTGGGTGGGGGCTTCCTCTACTAAGGAGTGAGCCAGGCATAGGGCATCCTCTTGGGTTTGGTATGCTTCAATCAACAAGGGATCAGAGATATATTTCATGGTCTCTATGGGTTCGTGCACTATCTCTTCCCTAATCGGAGGTTGAGTTGAAGGAGGTGGTGACTCAACGATGGGCAAAGCTGGTGCCATGGCTTCTATGGGTGTTTGGGATTCAAATGCTGGTCCAGGGAGTGTGTATTTAGTGGGGCCTACTATAGCTGGCAATGAGGCGAGAGGGTCGGCCACGGGCAAATAAGCGGAGGGAGATACTTCTCGCGAAGCTTCTCCTTCATCATGGCCCAAGTGACAGGCGCTTGGTATAGGGCCGTAAGACATCGCTCATCATCGAGCCAATAGGCTCGGGCCCGATCTCTCAACCTTCTTGTGGCAAACCTCACCTTTTGGAAGTCCGACCAGTCATCCCTATCTAAGTAGAAGTCCATCTTGGCTTCCCAATCAAGGTAGATCATGGGATTACGAGAGCCAAAGAAATCTTGGGTGCCCCAACGGGTGCTATAGGGAGTGAATATTCTATCTCCAAATCGGTCGTAGAGATGGGGTGAGGGGCCAGCCTGTGGGTAGGTAGGGTGGATGGACAGACCAGTATGTTGGCCAGAGATGTGCATGGGTCCGGACTGACGGTACGAACTGCCAATATAAGTGGCCATGGATTGGTTGTGGTGGGACGGTCAGACCTGAGTGTCGTGGCCAATTGGACCCCTATACGAGGCAACACTATGGATGGACATGGGGTCAGCGGGATGGGGAAAACCGAATGGCGGGTCTAGACTAGATAGATTATGCAGTTCAAGAGACTAGACCACATGCTACTGATGCGAGGGGGAATGCACGGGAAGTTCTCCGCTTGCTCTCGCATGTCGAGTCCTAGGCCAACTTGCATTCCCTTGCATTCCCCCTCGCATCAGTAGCATGTGGTCTAGTCTCTTGAACTGCATAATCTATCTAGTCTAGACCCGCCATTCGGTTTTCCCCATCCCGCTAACCCCATGTCCATCCATAGTGTTGCCTCGTATAGGGGTCCAGTTGGCCACGACACTCAGGTCTGACCGTCCCACCACAACCAATCCATGGCCACTTATATTGGCAGTTCGTACCATCAGTCCGGACCCGTGCACATCTCTGGCCAACATACTGGTTTGTCCATCCACCCTACCTACCCACAGGCTGGCCCCTCACCCCATCTCAACGACCGATTCGGGGATAGAATATTCACTCCCTATAGCACCCGTTGGGGCACCCAAGATTTCTTTGGCTCTCGTAATCCCATGATCTACCTTGATTGGGAAGCCGAGATGGACTTCTACTTAGATAGGGATGACTGGTCGGACTTCCAAAAGGTGAGGTTTGCCACAAGAAGGTTGAGAGATCGAGCCCGAGCCTATTGGCTCGATGATGAGCGATGTCTTACGGCCCGATACCAAGCGCCTGTCACTTGGGCCATGATGAAGGAGAAGCTTCGCGAGAAGTATCTCCCTCCCGCTTATTTGCCCGTGGCCGACCCTCTCGCCCCATTGCCAGCTATAGTAGGCCCCACTAAATACACACTCCCTGGACCAGCATTTGAATCCCAAACACCCATAGAAGCCATGGCACTAGCTTTGCCCATCATTGAGTCACCACCTCCTTCAACTCAACCTCCGATTAGGGAAGAGATAGTGCACGAACCCATAGAGACCATGAAATATATCCCTGATCCCTTGTTGATTGAAGCATACCAAACCCAAGAGGATGCCCTATGCCTGGCTCACTCCTTAGTAGAGGAAGCCCCCACCCAACTTGATGTTAAAGTCCAACACAACCCCCATCGCCGGGTTACACCCAAATTCTGAGTGCGCCGCGTGTTTGCCCGCCGTGTCCAACCCGGCCTGTTCGGCCTTGCTTGTTGTCCACTAGGTCCTAGTTCCGACCGGGTCCCTTCCCGCGTCAAATTTGGTATCAGAGCAAGTCGTCTGATTTGTTCTACCCAAATCGGGGTCCTAGGAACTTCATGTGCACCATGTTCTTTAGCTTCAAAGTAGTCCTACCCCACAACAAACTCACCACCGTGTTCCTTGACGAGGACCAATCAGGAAATTATGTCTCCCAAGCTCTTGTGAACTCTTTGTCACAAGAAGAGAAAATTGTCATCCATGGAGAATGGGTTTTCATAGAGTTCTACCTACCTTGTGTAAGCCACATTCCATCCAAGTCCATTACATGGGTTAGTGGAGCATGGTGCATAATTCGTCCCCTTGGATCACATATCAGCCTGGGAAAAGAATGGATGGAAGAAGAGCATGCAATCATAGATCCCAAGGGTAAAGAGTGTCTTGTGCAATCTTTGGAAGACAAGAAGAGGTTCCACGTCCCAAATTTGTATTACCAAGCCCACTCTAAGTTTGAGCAAGCCGTTCAAAAGCGGTTAGCTAAAGTGGAGAATGAGCCTCAAATCTCCATGGCACAAAGCCAATCCAACCCCCTACAAGAGCAACTCATCCCACCCACTGGTAAGCTAACCATAGAAGAGCCCCTACCTACCTGGCTCAAAAATGGCCCCATCTTGTACCCTTCAACCCCATGCAACCTCCGCATGGAGCAATTTCAACTAGTGCCATGTCATTCTCTTCACACAACTTATCAATCCTTCTATTTTATGGAGACCCTTGAAAACCTACTTAGGAGGTTTAATTGTCAATTAGGGTTAACTAGCATGTTGGCCAGGGAACCCATTAAGCCCAAGTACCTTATCTTCGCCGATCATTCCATTGGCTCCATTACTTCCGTGTGCACTATAGGTTGGTGCACGTGTGAGCTTTTGATACTTTTGTCGATCTTGGAAGAACCCGAGGCTAACACTCAAGTTCTGGAGCTCATCCAGCCCGTCAAGCCCACTATCTCTCCAACTTCCCCATCGACTGATAGTTCAATCCACTATGGAGGGATTGAGATTTGGGCGAATCAATTCTTGGAAATAGGCAATGTCCTTCCTGGCCTCCCCTTCCTTGATTCATTTGACCCATCATATTTGAAACCAAAGAGTCAACCAGTCCTCACCCAACTCTCCAATAACACTCGACACCTATTCCCTCATGGAGATTACTACACATGTTCGAGCCAGACCCCACATCATTGCTTCTCTAGCGACATATGTTTGACTAGTAAAAGGCACATTTCATGGGAGGTAATGCATTCGTCATGGAGTCTAGCATCATATAGAGATGGTCATAGTTTTGGTTGCGCAAGTCCACCCTTGCTTATCACATTTGACATGAGTCACATGCATGATAGGTCTACTTTTGGATGTCCCGAGCCACCCATGCAATATAGATGGTCTATGCATATCACTCAGCATCGCAGCCTATCTAGGACTCACCACATCCTCATGCATTATGACAGCAAGCAAGTCCGTTTGAGCTATGGTTCATATTATGAGTTGGCGGATAGTCATTGGCGTCACCAAGAGTCCTGGAGTTGTGAACTTGCGATGGTGAGGATGGAGTGGTTCCCAATGGAGCCTCACAAATTAAGGGCCCGCAGCGTCAAGCTACGTCATAACATGAGGAGGGTAGGCTCTACTAGGTTAGGCCAACTTGAAGAGAATAAAGTGATCCTGATGTTCACTTGGGCAGACCAAATGCAATATGAGGGCTTGGCAGCAAAACCTAGTGAGTCTTTTGGGCCTCTACCTTACTTCATGAGTGACCCATACCCCGTGAGAACACTAGCCATATGGAGTGCCTGGCGCGGGCCAAGAGAGGAGATACGGGGTGGACAAATCACCACTCATTGGAGCATGGCAGTCTACTACTACCTCACCAGATGGAAAGGATGGCCCAGATCGGACGACATATGGGATAGCCGGTGAGAGATATAGCACCCGGATCTGCGCCATCAAGCTCCACCAGATCACCACTCGACGGAGTCGAGTTCTTGTCACCCCGGGGGAATTGATGGGGACATCAGGTCCGACAGAAGCCCGCGGGTGATTCAGCATGGCGTCCATGGAGCGTTTAGCTTGTTTGCCACTTTTATTATCTTTTATTAGTCTCAATTTAGTTTATTTGAGTCCATTTGAGTCATGTAAGCCTTAATGGGCCAGTTTATTAAGGCCCGATAGGCCATTGTTGAGACTAGCTTGGCTATGGGTCATAGTTAGCTTATGTTCACCACCTCGGATAGCGGGGTAATTGTTTGAACCTCAAGGGCATTTGTGGACATCTGTAACCCTGGCCTCTCCTTATAAATAGGATGCCAAGGGCTTTGTTTCAAGCTAATGAAAAATGAAAAGTTTTGAAGAATTGAAACCCCGTTGTGTCTCTTTCTCTCTCTCTCTCTTGCAAAATCTCTCTCTCTATCCCCCTTGCGACCAGCTCTCTCTCTCTCTCCTTGTGGAATTCGAATCCCTCTCTCTCTCCTCCCACCTTGGGCTGCGTGCCCCTTCCTCCTCCCTTCCCACTTGCCACCTCATCCCCTTATTCATCTCCTAGATTCTCTCCTTCTTTCCCTCCTCCACTTTCCTAATCCAGCCACACCTCCTTTATCCCCTTCCAAATACCCAATCTAATTAAATCTCAGCCACCCAATTCTTTCCCAATATCTTCTCCCTCCTAAAATCTCTCTTTTTCTTTAGGGAAACTTCACCCAAAATTCAAATTCTTCCTATCCCTAGCTCCTATCCGCAGCCCCCTCATTTCCCCCTCCCTAGTTCGCACACCCCAACCCCCAAACCCTAGTTCGCACCCCACCTCAGCCTCCCACACCCCAGCCACCACCAGCCATCCCTTCTCCTTGCAGCATACGCCCATCTCCTCTCCAGGTTCGTCCACAGCGGCCCCGACATCCCACGGCATCATCCACGCCGTCGACATTGAAGATCTCCTTGTTCTGCTGCTCACAGATTGGTAGCAGAACCTGGGTCGAAGTTGCAGCGTCATCACCGTCTCCTATAGCTAGAACCAGTCCGAGATCTCTTCATAAAAGTGGTGCGTTTCCAAGTCATCTTTGTGTGCGAGGTGGAATCTTTTCGTTTCGACGTCGCCACCGATCGCGTCAACCGTTCTCGTGCGACAGCACCAGTTTCAGGCCTGAATCTGAAGCCCTGATAGCAGCGACCACACCGACTTCCCCGGCGAAATTCAACCCAAACTCTCTTCTGAACACTTGTGATCCTCCAAGTCCTTGTCGTTCCAGAGGTGGAATCACTCCATTTCGACATCGACACTGATCGTGGCACTCAATCTCCCACGACTGCGCAGACAAGGTGCCACCCAGTCTGCCCAGACTGTGTGCTCGCCTTGCAGAGCGTGCCACGCCCGATCTGTTCGTCGTCGGCCCGAGGTGTCTTCATCAAAGTTGTGGCCCCTGTCGACACAAAACCAGCCCAGATTGTTTCGTCCCGTTTGGACTTCGGACCAGAAAGTTCCTCAACGGCCTCTACACCACTGTCTGGTTGCTCACCCAGAAATCAGAGGCCCACCTCAACGGCGACCACGCCCAGCCTTGTGTTCTTATAGCCGCCATCTTTTGAGGGTTCGTAGATCTCCCTGTCTGCTATCCTCCAGAGTTGGTCCCGCCTCGTTCCGAGTTCCACAGCGAGCGTACCGGCATTTGTTCCACGGCTGTGCAGCCCCATCCAGCGGGACAGAACCGTGTGGATCCACTTCTCTGGCCGGCCCTGCCCTCCTGCGTCCTCGGGCCAACTTCATTTCTTCAGGGACGTTCCAGCACCCATCAGGCTTCGTCTGGGCGCTGACGGCACCCCGTTCCGGCATCCATGTTCGGCACACCATTCAAGACAAGCAGCGTCGTCCCTGCAAGCCCGTTCGATGACCGGCACTTCTGTCCTTCCCCTCCCCTTGTTCCCCCCTCCTACGTGAGGGTAGTGCATGTATTGGGCACCCCATTCCCGAGTCCCCCCTCCCTGCGTGGAGGCAAGTGTTTGAATGTACTAGCAGGTCATGGCCGAAGTTACACCGACGCAGCGTGTCCGCCGGGTGCGCACGCTCCTGGCTCGCCCTCGTCTCCGATCGGCGCCGGTCTTTTTAGACTCGGCAAGATACGTGGCTGACCACCTGCTCCCTTGTGGTTTGACCCTTTGTATTTTCTTTGTGCTTGCGCCGACGGTGAGAGAGAGCCCGGTCCCGACCCATGCTTCATGTGAGTTTGCTGCCATGCGAGAGAGTGAACCCCATAGTGCCCTCGGGCGCGAGGTCTGCCCCGGCTGAACCCGGGTGATCCCTCCCCTTCAGGTCGGCCTTCCACCGACCCAACTCACAAGTTCTGACCACGTAGACGGCTTGTGGGCCAAAGCCCATCTTCCCCATCGCCGGGTTACACCCAAATTCTGAGTGCACCGCGTGTTTGCCCGCCGTGTCCAACCCGGCCTGTTCGGCCTTGCTTGCTGTCCACTAGGTCCTAGTTCCGACCGGGTCCCGTCCCGCGTCATGAAGGGTGAAACCAAAGGATAATCAAGCAATACCTCAATCTGTAAGCACATTGCATTAGATTCAGATGCCGATGAATAGTTGAGGAAGAAGGATTTTTTATCAGCACACCAAATTCATAAATCTTGATAAACAGATTTCAGACTCTTCAATTATACTAGATTATGAATGATCTTCAACTTACTATCAAGATTTAAGAATGATGAATCCAAAGTTTATCAGGAAAATTCAATACTCATATCTGAAACATCTTTTAATAGAAATGAACCAAACAAAAACTCATCTGATATTCATGTTTAATCTCCCTCCATCTTACTTAATTAAAATTCAATGACTCCTTTGGAAGTTACACAAGATAGTATTGAGATTAAACAGAGATAAATGTGTCTTAACTTGTCTTTAGTTTTTCAAAATTTTCTATTGATCAGCACTTATTTCTTGAGCAAGTTTTGTTAAGTTAACACCTTTTTACGTGAGGCACAACACGTCTTAGGTGAAGTGACCCAATTACTCAGTGTGACAACCATATTGCCTCTCAAAGAGAATAGAGTTAGCAATTTGGAGTGTATTTTTACATGAGAAGACACCTTGATTAGAGGCCAGAATCCCCAGTTACTCAACACAACCATGCCATTGCTCTGTCAGATTTTTAAACATTTTTTATAAGAGAGGTAACTATGGCACTTCATGACATGGGCTTGCTCTATTTCTTTGATAGAGAACCCAGTTTCTCTGTGACCAAAATCATTGCTCTGACCAAGATTTCTTTCAAGTATTTTCAGATTATACAGACATTTCTCAGATCACTTGAAAAGTTTAAGAACAATACCAACTACATGTATCTTAATCCAAGGAGAGCCATGGTTTTTAAAATTTCAGATTTCAGAAGGTTTTGCATGAAATTTCATGAGATAGTTGGTTAAGATTTATTAAACAAATGATTCAGATACTTTCAAGTCTTTTAGATCAAAACTTAATGAATACATTAGTCTTAAATCAATTTGATTCATCAGACATTCTTAAGCCAGTATAATAGAAGATTCTTCTTTTCAGAATATTTCTGATTTATGATTAGGGTGCACTGACTAAAATCTTTCGTCATTCAGATGAATCAACATTGACATTGCAGCAAATCAGTGGAGTCAACAAAACATTTTTATTGAGAGAATAGCAGAAATCAATCATGATGAGACGAGGGTTGAACATTAGAAATCAATAGCTGAGTCTGGAGTACAGAAAGAACAGCTACACAAGTGGAGACAGCAGTGAATTCATATTTGCTAAGAGAATGGATCAGATTGCTAGACAGAAGGAGTTCAAGAGGTGAAGAAGAAATCAAACAGGAATGCTCCCCCTGTCTAGATGCAATGGAAAAATCTTTTTAGGTTTTTCAAATTTTATGACATGCACTACTCTTCAAATGCAAGCAATAGTCAAACTCCTCCTGACAAGGTGCATGATATGCAATTAAGGCACTGCACATGATTTTAAAATTTATGCTCAAGGAGAATTCATGCTTGTTCAATCAGAGAGAGAAACTATCAAATGCATCAAGTTCATTTCAAATTTTCAGAAAGTTTCAATTAAACACAAATCAGATCAATAGGATGCTCAACCATCTCAAACAAGCAATTTTCAGATGATGGAATTTAAATAGTGTTCAGAACTGACCTGAAGAGTAGAATCCTGGGGTTTTCCTTTTAGAGTGCCTTGGTTTATTTACCCCTCTTTTTCATACCAAGGCACACCTGTAGCATGTTAATCAACTTGATCCTGCAGGGACCCAATCGGCTTTGGGTCCTGCGTTAGTCCTGACAGGTGTTCTAAACAATTTCTTAGCAACATGGTCATCATATTCCATCAGAAGACAATCAAACATAGAATGTCCAAGTTTTCCACAATAATAACATGAAGCCACAGAATTTTTGTTTTTATATTCATATTAGCAGAAACATGATGCCCATGTGCATGTGCATGAGTATGAAAATTATGTGTATGAGCATGATTGTTTCTTTCATTAACATGAAAAATTTTCTTTCCATGATCAGCCAGCCAACAGTTGGCAGTTTTGTGGCCTAGCTTACCACATTCAAAACATGCAAATTTCATAAATTGTTTTACAGGGAATTTGACAGCATGGGGGTTAACATAATTCTTCTGAACATGCCAACAGTCCTTGACTGTATGGCCATACTTTCCACATTCAAAGCACCTAACATGCTTACTTCTAGATCCAGAATTATTCCTATAATTCCCTGACCAACACTCAACAGCCTTAATTATGACCTGGCTTGTTGCAATTGAAACAAGTGATGTGCTGGTTAGACGTGATGTGCTTGTTTCTTTTGTGCCCATGATGATTTGCAGTGTATCTAGCATGCATCCTGTCATCAGATTTCATAGCATAGCACTCGTTCATTAAGTGACCATACCTACCACAGTAATAGCATGAAGCATCAGATTTCCTAGGGGCATGGTTTCTAATGGATGAATTCTTAGAGTGCATTGCTTTACTTGCATGCTCATCATTTGCCAATATTCTGCAATCATCCATTCCATGGCCTACCTTGCCACAGTAATGGCATGAGACACTCTTATCAGATGCATACGAATTAGTGGGTGAGTTATGAGCAGTATGCATTGATCCATCAGATACCACAGAGTTGTCAGATTTTAGGGCACAAGAAGGGACATTTTTGACCTTATTTTTTCCCTTTCTTGTTCAATTGTGTACCCTTGTTCACAGCTTTTGTTTGTTTTACATTTTTCTGAGTCTTGAATTGAAAAATTGAAGATGTAGATATTTTAGGAGGCTCAGAGCAGCTTGCAATGTCAGAGCTGCGAACAAAGGTGGTGTACAGGTTTTTTTTAAGAAATTTTTCAACTTGAGAATTGCATCCTTCCTCTCCATTAGATTTAGTGACTTTATCACATAAAGGAGCATTCATTTTCTCTTTTCCCTTGACAGATTTAGGCATCGAGAGAACAAGTTCATTTACTTCAGATTACAAAGAGGAGATTTTGAGTTTAGAATTTATCAAATCTTCTTCACATAAGAAATTCTGTCTCTGCATAGCATCATTCAGGTTTTTGACCACTTCTAATTCCTGTTTCAATTTTTCTTCCTTCTCAGATTGGATTTCTTTCTTAGCTGCATTCTCTTTCTCAAGGATTAGCCATTTTTCAGATGCAACAGTGTTTAAGCCCATGAGTTTCTTATTTTGTTCATTTAGCTCTTTAATTTTCTCATGCAAATTCTTTATTTCTTCATCACATTCTTCATTTCTAGACAACAGTTTCAATTCCTCAACCAGTTCCTTTTGTCTTTCTTCCACTTTAATTTTCTCAGCAATCAGATTTTTGTGATCCTCTTTGAACGAAGCAATTTGTTTATTGAGCCGTTCATTTTCACTATAGAGTTCCTCATTGCGTTCACGCAGAACTGAGCACATGTTACAGCTTGACTCTACAGAAGAAATATGCATTGCTTCCTTGTTGATTTTATTCAGACTAGCCTTAAGATCTTCATTATTCTTTTGAACTTTAACAATTTCAGATTTTAGAGAATCATTTTGTTCCTTAAAGTTCTAATCATCTATTAAGCATGTCTCATAAGACTGTTTCAGTGTAGGACAAATATCACAAGTGACTTCAGATTTGCATTGTTCAATCCTTTTCTTTAGCCTTTTGTTCTCAGATTTCAAATTTTAGATTTGTTCAGTAGAATTTTCGTCATTAGTAATGTAACTTAGCTGTTCTATTAGAGCTTCTTCTCTCTGTTCATCTTTTAAACTTTTATTGAGCAATTCATTATTCTCATTTCTTAGTGAGGCAACTAGATCCTTATACCATTCAAGATCAAATTGAAGACTCTTGTTAACTTCTTTCAGACATGAGCAATCCTTGCAAACAGATTCACATGTGATTTCAGCATTGACTTTTGAACTCTGTTTCCTAAGACATTCATTCTCAGATTTTAAGACATTCAATTCAGAGTTAACACACTCTAAATCTTTTAGCAATTTTTCATTCTGAACTACATTATTGTCATGAGCCTGATCATCATCAATTAAGCTAAGTTTTCCTTTTAGTTCAGCAATTTCACAAGCAAGCTCTTGATTTTCCTTTTTGTGTAAACCAATTTGTTTGATAAGCATTTCTTTCTCAGATTTCAAATGATCTAGATCTAAAGTAGCAGAGTCAAACTCTTTTAGTTGTCTTCTGAATATCTCATTTTCTGTCTTTAGAATTACCATATCCTCACCTCCAGAATTAACATTCAATTTCCTTTTTAGAGATTTATTTCATTTTTTCAACTTTTGGCAATAATCAAGCAAATCATTATATGCTACAATCCAATCATCCATATCATAATTATCAAATTCAGAAGGTACCTCATCTTTATCTTCCTCTTCATTTTCTTCTTACTGTCCATGATCGTCCACCATCAGACATGTGTTGCGATTCCTGGCTAGCTTCAGTTTCTCTAAAATCTCTTTGGCAGACCTACAAGAAGAAACACATGAGATTAGACCTCTGTCAAGTGATGCTTTCATTAACTCTAATGCTCTAGAGTTGACAGCGTCTTTCAATCTATCCTTATCGGTCCATCTAGATTTATCTTTTGATAATTTGTGCGGACCGTGGACCATTACCTTCCAAAGTTCAGGATCAGTCGATCTAACATACCAATGTAAGTTCTTCAGCCATAGATCAAGATCATTACCTTTGAAAATTGGCGGATGAGCCATTTCAACAGATAGCAAACAACAGCGCACAAAACAATCGACAAAAAATATATCAGAAGCGAAATAGCACCGAATACAGCAGGATCGGATCTGCAGGTCGTTGGACCCTCTGTGTAGACACCCGCTCTGATACCAAGTGTTGGGTTCGGTGCGTTCGATTCAGAGGGGGGGTGAATGAATCGCCCCTTTAAAAACTTCGCCCAATTAAAATTTAATGCTCAGAACTGCGGAAATCAGATTTACTAAGTCAACTGATATGCTTATAGATGAACTGATGAAGAACTAATCAAACTTCTGTTAAACCAATAACCAAATATGCAAAGCGCACCTAGGCATTCATTTAGCGCCAATCAGATAGAAGAAATCAAACCACAATGCACAAGGGGTTTTTAGGTGGTTCGGTCCTCTAGACCTACGTCCACCCCACACTCAACCCAAGTGTGGATTACTGCTGACTCACAACTTGAACCGCTGGGCATTACAGCTTGCCTACAAACCGCTGAGCCTCACAGCTTGCTGTCTGAGGTATCCACCTCGCCTGCTGAGCAACACAGCTTGCTGTCCAGTGGAATCCACCAATGCAACCGCTGGGGATTACAGCTTAACCCGTCCAGAGGCAGCACCTCTGCAAACGCTGACTAACAGCTTGAAGAAAGGTTTAAAATAAAACAACAAGATAGAAAACCACAGCAACGAAAAGCTGTAAATAATGAAGCACGAAATGTATCCCTGTAGGGAATTAAGCTCAAACAATGAGCAAACTCAGATCTGGTTTTAAACCAAAGATCTGAGAAACGAAATCCTTCTCTCTCTCTCTTCTTTCTCTTCTGTTGCTTCTCTCTTTCTCTTCTGCTTTCACACTCTGCCCTTCTCTTCTCTCTCTTTTTCTTCTTCTTCTCTTCACACTGGAACGTGCAGGCTATCCTCTGCTTCTACATCGATCAGCCTCCTTCTGATGGAAGAGGCTTCATATATATAGAATAGTAGGAAGCAGATAGGGCGTCTTCCACATTTCCCACCCAGAAGCCTCAGTCCACGTGGCAACATCCTGTCAGCCCTTCCAGCCTCGGATCACGTGCCAAGTGCCAACCTCAGATCACGTGCCTTCATTAAGCTCCACGAGCAGTACCTGTCAGACAGAGAGAAACTTATCAGTTTAATGTCGACACCTTGTACAGACTTTATAGTATGTAATGTGCAGACGTTGTATAGACTTGATGCAGTGTATGCAGCTCACCGATGCAGTGTGTAGACTTTGCAATGTATGGACTTTGCATTATGTAATGCAGAATGCATCAAGCAAACTATGCACAATGATAATGAGTCCACATGCAGGTCACCAAGCAGTGTATGGACTTAGATGCATGCGACCATGATGTACAGGCTTTGAAGTGTGTAATGCAGAGTGCATCAAGCAAAGTATGAACATTACAAATGGATGTATAGACTTTATAAAATGAAGCGCACAAGCCGTTGTATAGACTTGGCGTTATGAAGCACACAAGCCGTTGTATAGAATTGACGAATGAGACGCAACATGAGACACTCAATGTACAGACTTTATGAATGAGGCGCCCGATGTATAGACTTCACCGATGTACATACTTTGCATAAGACGCTAAGTGAGACGGTGGATGTGCAGACTTCACCGATGTACAGACTTTGCATAAGACGCTAAGTGAGACGTTGAGCTGCCAAGAATGTATAGACTTGCATGAGACACTGCATGAGACAATGCGATGTACAGACTTGCCTGGCCGATGCATAGACTTTAAGGTAAGATGCTAGATGTTGTACATACTTTACTTGCATGTGCAGACTTGGCGATGTATAGACTTTGTGTGATAGCCCAATGTACAGACTTGCTGAACTGAACGTAGGTGAAGATAAGGAGTGTATAGACTTGCTCAGTTCAAAACGTAAGTAAAGTTGCAATGTATAGACTTAACATATGCACTGGCTGTACAGACTTAGCCTCGAGATGAACTATCGGATGTATAGACTTTGCTCAGTTCAGCTGGTGGATGTATAGACTTGAGATGAATGCATGAACAAGCCGATGTACAAACTTGCCAGTGTATAGACTTTAAGTGCAATGCAAAAGGCTGTACAGACTTTGCTAATTGATGCATGAACCGACAGGGATGTATAGACTTAGCCGATGCAGACAAGTCCGATGTACAGACTTCATGAACGATGCATGCAATGCACTGGACGATGTACAGACTTCCTATATGCTCAAGTCCAATGTATAGACTTCATGAACGATGCATGCAATGCACTGGATGATGTACAGACTTCCTATATGCTCAAGTCCAATGTATAGACTTGCTGAGATGATGCACCTGAAGAATGTATAGACTTTAACCAAGACATCGTGAGCAACTGGACGATGTACAAACTAGCAGTAATGCATGTACACTAAACACAATGAATGGCACACTGTCATTGTCACTGTCACTGTGTTGCTATCATCAAAATAAAATATCATATGCTTGTGCCTAAGGGGCACAACAGAAGGTTGTATCCCGATTTGTTCTAAGGTTCTGTGGACGTCAAAAAGAAGAGAAGAAAAGGAACGTTCCTGCGGCATAGACGTCCGACACCCCAAGAGCAAGTCGAAGATAGAATTGCCGAACAAACCCCGTACCTCCTCCAAGCAGGACGAATGTATATACTCGACGCTCCGGCACCCAACGAGAAGCCCTTCGGACAGAAGAGATGGCCCTGGCTCTCCAGTCGGCATTGCCAAAAGCCGAATCAGGAAGAAACCTGGTAATTCGGACACGGGCTCGTCATGCGCCAAAAATCACTCGAATACCTAAACCGAGACTCGGGGGCTCTGAACTAGACATCACGGAGGCGGTGCGTTACAACTAAACCATTGCGAGAGTGCAAGTGTTCGCCTGAATCACCACGAAGTCGGGACGAAGTCTTTTGACACTTAAACCGGTTCGGCCTCCACTTAAACCGGCGCGCCCCTCCTTTAGCCTTAAACCGGCGCACCCCTAAAGGGGGTTTTAAGCCGGTGCGCCCCTCCTCTTGGTGCTAATCCGGCGTGCACATGAAGTTGGTTTAAAATGGCGCGCTCCTCTATTACTCTCGAACCGGCGCGCTCACCCCGCGCCGTTTTAACCGAATGGCCATCCCATCCAAACTCCGACACTCTGTTTCGCATTAGTCTGAACGTACAGACAACATTCAATGCCGCAAGGCCTGCCTCCACCAACGTTCGACAGTGAAGCGGCAACGATGGCAGCAACACGCAGCGACGGTGGCAGTAGCAGCAGATCACACGGTAAATCTGTGAACATCCCATCCTTGGACGAGCAGCAGCGTACGACACGAACCAGCAGCATCTAGCGCAACATGTTGATTTCAGACTTCATTGCGGATGAGGTGGAAGTGGCAGGAACTCTCCTGAACGCCCATTCTATAAAGCGACACGTCTGAAGAACGAAAAGGGGTTCGGCTGGTTCGGCGGCTTCTCCTGGTTCTTCGTTCGGTCAATTTTCTCTCTCCCAGGGCAGCCACTAGTTAGTTGAGAAGATAAGTCTGGAGCCCTCCCCCTTGGAGAGCTCCGGCATCTGAGGAGGGAGAGAAGCCTGTCGATCTACGCCGGTGAGGTGAAGAAAAGGGTGGGGTTTGGGTTTTGCTTTCCTTTCACCATTATATCTCTTCCCCTTTGTTTCTGCTTTCCTCTATTGTGGGATAGTATTTCCCTCATGTATCTATCCCCCTTTCTTCCGCAGATGAATAAAAAGGGTCCCCCTTTTAAAAAATATATGTAGCGTTCTATTTCATCGCTTTCTTCTCCTCTCTCCCTACCTCTTAATCACCCGGGATCCTTTGGGGGTCTGCCTCTCTGTGGCATGGCCTTTGAAGGGATACCTCTGAAGGGTGAATAATTATGGCCGTTCATGGTGAATATTCATCTCTATGGGATGTCTGTGAGATAATCACCCGTGAGCTGCTGGAACACTTGAAGGCTAGTCCTCGAGCCTCCACACTCACTTATGGGTTAACGGAGGCCTCACTCAGAGTTTAGAGGTTCACCCCGGAGCAATCCGTTCGGTGTTCCTCTATTTTTCTCCGGTGAACCTCAGTCCGAGGGAGATGCTGCCCAATTTTTGCCAGGAGCATGAACAATAACACCAAGAACAAAGATGCACAGGAATAAATGAACAAACTAGGCCTCTCCCTATTAAGAGCTGCCTAACTGAGAAAGCCCCTCTTTGAATCAAACACAACTTGGACCTGAACTTTTAAGTCTCAGAAGCCTTGGACAAATAAACCATTC
This sequence comes from Amorphophallus konjac, assembly GCA_022559845.1. Classification (NCBI taxonomy): domain Eukaryota; kingdom Viridiplantae; phylum Streptophyta; class Magnoliopsida; order Alismatales; family Araceae; genus Amorphophallus; species Amorphophallus konjac. The sequence continues at coordinate 220,417,063 of CM040123.1, read as the reverse complement.
CAACAAAAACACTCAAACTTTCACATTATCTTGCCTTAGGGAATGAAAAAAAATATTCAAACCTCCCTCCTATTGATTCAATGTATTAACTGAATACATAATTCAACCATTCAATCGATCTGTGGGCAGAGAAAGAAGAAGCAAAGCCAAAAAGAATGAAACTAAACTCATAATAGCTAACCCGGTGCGGGGCTAATCCGGCGTGGGCTAACCTGACGCGGTAACCCCCCACGCCGGTTTAACTCTACACTCAAAACCACCTTCGAATTATTGGGATGAACAGTGCACCCCCATTACTATTTGAGCCTTAACCCGGTGCGCTCCTCTTCCTGGACCTTAATCGGCGCGCCCCCTTGAACTCCCTTAAGCCGGCGCACCCCCATGGGTGCCTCTATCCGGCGCCCCCCCCCCCCTTGCTTGGGCCTTAAACCGGCGCGCCCCACCCTCCCCATGGCATCCTTCTTAAACCGGCGCCCCCCCCCCCTTCGACACTCTTAACCGGTGCGCCCCCTTGCACTCCCTATTCCGACGCACCCTCTAGGGCTCCCACTAGCCGGCGCGCCCCTCATTGCACCCTTAACCGGCGCCCCCATTTACCTCCTTAAACCGGCGTGCCTAAAGAGAAAGAAATTGATTAACCAAAAAAAATATACTTGAAGTTAATGATAAACTAATCAAAAATATACTTGAAGTTAATGTGGAACCCGCCGAACCTAGACCGGAGACTGCTGCAAATCACTCGGCATCCGGGTTTGGGTTTCTCAATCGAAGACTCCAATGAAGCCGATGTGATATCAGTCTCGACCCCGGATAGCAATAGTCCCGCAGGAAATGCAGGCTTACGGGAAGCCGAAGATCGTCAGCGCCGTACGCCCCCGACCGGCGAAGATCAAGATGAAGAGGTGTTCCTATGGAATCCATCTCCCTGCAAGGACACAGGGAAGGTCCCGCCCTCCTCTGAGGGATCGACCTCGAGCAGCTCCAACAACAGGGTGCCACTGCCCTCCCCCAACATTGATGCAAAGGACGGGGAAGCGAGTCTGATTCCGGGCCCCTCTCGGTGTGACTCTGCCCTATTCGCCCTGTGCTATTAGCAGCAGCAGGAAATTGATATGTTTAAGGATCGGTTGGCCGAAGTGACCGCACTAGTGTCTGACTTAATTGGGGGCATCATCCGCCAGCAGAACATCGGCATCTACCAGTCCCCGAACACCATCCCGAATGCCCCCATGCACTTGAAGAAGGGGGAAAGGGATGCGACTGTTTCCCCAATCGGGTGGTCGGCCGAACGAAATCCTACATTACAAGAAAGGATGCAAAAGCCTTACTCATTCCCAAGGAACAAGACTCGAGGAATATGTGACTGGGCTTGTCACTATGGCAAGGTCTCCCTCCCGATGTCTAAGAGGCCGCAAGATGCCCACAGAAGCGGTGACCCCTTATTCTGCCCTTATCACTAAATACTGGGCCACCCTATCGAAGACTGCTACGTCTTCAAGGACATTGCTCAAGACCTGATTGAGAGGGATGAGCTCAGAATGGGAGATTATGTGGTGGCACCACCACGCCCCCTTGTGGCAGGCAGCCACGAAAGAAGTGTTTACATTGTGTCAGTTCAGCACCAGATTTTTGAAGATATAGCTGAGAATGAACTACCTCGGCCGTCGGCAGTGGAACAGTCCCCAGTGTGGCAATCAATCACCTCGGTACCTGCAAGAGCCGTATATGATAATTGCCAAGAAGATCCCGAGGAAGTCCTTTACTTCTCCGCGCAGGGGAACCCCTCGGAGCTGCACACAACAGGTCTGGAAGGGGGGGAACAAGCAAAGCCTCATTACCTAACGAGGCGGAGCAAGAAGACGCCTATGGTGTCCTTGAAGGAGAAGATGGTGAAGACAAGGATTTCGCCGACCTACTACCAGCGCTTCTGGAAATTGAAGATGGCGGCCAGGCCACAGTAGATGAGCTCCTTGAAATTAAGCTAGGCATAGAAAGTGACCCCAGGCCAACCTTTCTAACTGCCCTTCTTCCTCCACAGGAGAGGGGACAATATGTCAAGTTGCTGCAAGAATTCCGAGAGTGTTTCGCCTGGAACTACAAAGAGATGCCTGGCCTAAGCCCCGGCGTGACTCAACATATTCTGGCTATTGATCCCAAGGTGGAGCTGGTGAAGCAGTCCCCCCGGCGTATGAGGCCGGAGCTGATAAAACAGATTTGCAAAGAAGTCGACAAGCTCATAGATGTGGATTTTGTCGCTGAAAACCAATACACTACTTGGTTGGCCAATATTGTGCCGGTGAAGAAGAAGAATGGAAAGATCAGGATCTGCGTGGACTTTCGCGACCTAAATAAAGATTGCCCAAAAGATGACTTTCCGGTACCCATCACTGAAGTAATGATTGATGCAACTACTGGCCATGAGGCCTTGTCCTTCATGGACGGATCATCCAGCTATAATCAAATATGGATAGCTGAACATGACAGAATTCATACGGCCTTCCGGTCGCCTAAAGGGATATTCCACTACAAAAGAATGCCCTTCGGCCTCAGGAACGCTGGCACCACTTACCAGTAGGCGATGACCATGATATTCGACGAACTGCTATATAGTAAAGTCGAATGCTACATTGATGATATAGTCGTCAAGAAAAAGAAAAGGGGGGAGCACCTGAATGACCTTAGAGTCATCTTCGAGAGACTCCGATAGTACGAGATGAAAATGAACCAAATGAAGTGTCCCTTCGGCGTCTCCAGTGGAAAGTTCCTCGGCTTCATTGTCCGATATAGGGGGATCGAGATCGACCCCTTTAAAATAACAGCCATTCATGAGCTACCTCCTCCGAAGAATCTGGGAGGGTTAAGATCCCTACAAGGTCGGCTGGATTACATCCGAAGATTTATCTCCATTTTGTCGGGGCACTGTCAGCCATTCCACAAATTAATGATGAAGAATGCACCTTTCAACTGGAACCAGGAATGTCAGAAGGCCTTCGATCGGCTAAAGGATTACTTAAAGACCCCGCCTGTGCTGGGGGCACCTGTCAAGGGGAGGCCACTTATTCTATATATAGCTGTCACTGAATGTTTGCTGGGGACAATGCTCGCCCAGAACAATGATGAGGGGAAGGAGCAAGCTCTTTATTACCTTAGCCGAAAACTAGTGGGGGCAGAAGCAAAATACACCACGATTGAGAAGGTTTGTCTCGCCTTGGTCTTCGCAGTCAAGAAGCTGAGGCATTATATGCTCTCGCATGAAGTGAGCCTGATTTCTAAGGCCGACCCAATCAAGCACATTCTCTCCCAGCCAGTCCTGAAGGGATGTCTCGGCAAGTGGGCCGTACTGTTAATGGAATTTGACATCAGCTACGTGCCGCAGAGGGCCGTTAAGGGTCAAGCCATGGCCGATTTCTTTGCAGCACACCCTGTGCCTGAAGATTCCCCACTGGCCATATAGTTGCCAGAAGATGAAACACTGGAGGTGGACCAAGTCCAACAGATCGCCTAGCAGTAGCACTTTGATGGAGCTTCAAGAATAGAAACAACCCCGTCTGGGAATACAAAAGTACGGGCCGGGGCCGACATCGTCCTCAAATCCCCTGAGGGTGAAGTATTGCACACATCCTGTTCCACCAACAAGCCTTGCACAAATAATGAGGTAGAGTATGAAGCTCTGATCATCAGTCTCCAAGTCGCTTTGCAAATGAAGATTAAAAGACTACATGGGTTTGGCAATTCGTTGTTGATCGTCAAACAGGTCAATCCGCGTGCGAGGGCGCACGTTGGTGAGTACGGGCCTCACACATAACAATTCGCTTCCCCAGACTGTGCATGGAGAGAAAAGCAATGACACCCCACGGCATCGGATGTGGACCTCGAAACCCAGTTATGGCCATAGTCCGAAACCATCCCAGGCCAACAAGTTCGTCCAGCTTGACCCACCTCTATCGGGATCTGATCCCGCACCCATATTAACTTGCCGTACCCATGGCAGACATCTGCGCGGCTTTGTCACCGTCTTTTATGCTACAAACAAGGACTTCTGTCCGGAGATGAAACGATCCATGAGTGACCGACATATACGTAACTATGAATATTTACGCCCCAATGTGAGTTTGTTTAAACGTGATCTGAGACCTTTGCTCTCGCTTTGTTACCATGAATTTCAGGCCGTAGGGCCCTTATCCCCAGCAATCAATCAAGGGTGTTCCCCCGTATGGGGGATGTAAATAATGCCGTGGCCTTTACAGCATGGCAGGTTTTGGTCCCAACACGAATCACACAATCGTCTAACCGAGTTAGATCGAGCGCACCAAGGGCTCCTCGGGGCCCAAACAAATTGTCACTTTGTGACTGACACGCCCTCGCACTAAATAAATGAATTAACCTGATCAATAAACGAAACTGATTCTTTTCAAATTTTAGTGCGTCCACAAGTCTGGCACGCCCGGTGGGACAAAAATCACCCTTCATCTCTTTGCCGGGACTAAGGGCCCTACGGCCCCTTTCTTGTAATACTAATTGTATGATTTGCAAATGCAGGTTGCATTTTGGACACCAGGATGGCCCCCACTTTCGGTCAACAGGCCGTCGAGAGCCATGTTCGGAACGGCTACTTGGCCGTCCCCCTCAGCTTCGTGAGCTTCCCTCCCGCGGTAGGCTTCCCCAACTTCCTCGGGGTAGCCTTCACGAACCTGATGGACATGGAAGCGTCTGACAGGACTAAAAGCAGTGCTCCCATCCAGGGCGCCGCCAAAGCTGCTGCCAGCCGATCAGTGGCTGAGACCTCCAAGACCGTCCCGACCAGGATGCTGAGCTGCAACGTGCACCATGTGCACCAAACTGCCGGCCCATCTCGCCAGGGGTCAGCCTCTCACCAGAGGAGGCTCTGGAGGAGGCACGCCATGACATCACCCCGAGGCCGATTCTCCAGCACCGGCAAGTCTGCTGTCATCGGGACTGTCTGGGTGCATCTTACCGGGCAACGTTCTGATGTGATCCCGTATCGCATTGTACCTGCCGTACTAGTGCGCAACTCTTTTCAGGCACTAGAGAAGATGAAGGGCAAGATGACGCCCGCCATTCCGACCCTAGCACTGTAGCATTAGTCGGCCTCCAGGCCCACCAAACCTAACCAAGTTTGGGTTCCCAAGGGGGCCCGGTTCACCTCACCAGCCCGGGCAGGGCCCAGCACCTTCCGCCCGGCAAGGGCACAATAAGGAGATCGGGTCAAGACATCGGCCCCTGTCTACCAGCCGACACTGGCCATACCTGCACCACGGGTAAACATCCACCGTCGACACTACCGACGTCGCTATCAGGCTGCCCGTGTGGAACCTGCAACCCATGTGCCCATTTATCAAAACATTCTTAAGCCAGTATAATAGAAGATTCTTCTTTTCAGAATGTGTCTGATTTATGTCTAGGGTGCACTAACTAAAATCTTCCTCATTTAGATGAATCAATGACATTGTCAGGAAATCAATGGAGTCAACAAAATAATTTTATTGAGAGAATATCAGAGAGCAATCAGAAGCCAGCATTAAAGACTAGAATTTAGTCAGATTAGCTTGGACTAGACTTGACAAGCTATCAAGAAATGTGAGTGATAGGAACAAGCTAGCAGTTGAACTTCAAAGCGAACAGAATCAATAGCTAAGTCTGGAATACAGACAGATCAGCTATATTAGTGTAGACAGCAGAGAATTCAAGAGAACCACACATATGCCAAGAATGGATCAGATTGCTAGATAGAAGGAGTTCAAGAGGTGTTGAAGAGTTCAAACAGGAATGCTCCCCCTTTCTAGATGCATAAACTGAAACCCTCCCTTTTCTTTTGAAAAATTTCATGATTAAATGATGCCACTCTAAGATGCAATTAGATGCATTAACTACTCATGAAGGGCATGAAGACCCTGAAGGGTATTAGACTAGTCAAATGTGCATGATATGCAGTGCAGCTCCCCCTGACGATATGCATTCAAAACATTTGAAAATCATTCATGAGTCATGAATTCTAGATGTATGCAGTCACAGAATGAGCATATCCAGACGCAACAACTATTGCATGGAAATGCAAACATGCATGTTTAAACCACTAATTAACAAATCTATTTATATACCTAATGCCATCTAAGCAGACTCATTGAAAAGTCAAGAGACTTACCTGAGAAGTGCATGAGTGGGGTTTACCTTTTTATGGTGTCTTGGTTTATTTGCCCCTTTTATTTCTCGTTCCCAAGACACACCTGCAAAAAGTTTCTCACTTGGCACATTTTGGTACCCAAGTTTCCTTGGGTCCTGCAGGGTTAGTGGCATTTTGATGGGATGTTTTCCAAAGCTTCTGAGCCATCATATCATCATGCGTTTTCATATAGCAACTAGGCATGGAATGTCCAGACCGACCACAATAATCACATGAACCCCTCGGTCTGAATTTCTTACTATGCATGTAAGCAGGTGTGCTAAATTCATGAGCATGAATGTTTCTGTTTTTACCACCACTTTGTTTCAGATGGTCAGAAAACCAGCAATCAGTCACCTTGTGACCTTGCTTTCCACACTCAAAGCATGTGAGGGATTTTCTTGTTTGAACAGATTTGTTCCTACCAAACACACTTTGTTTAACAAATTTAGAGTTGACCTTCTTTCTCTGAGAATGCCAGCAGTCTTTGACTATATGGCCAGGTTTCTCACAGTGATAGCAGAAGATGGAATTTCTTCTACCAACATTAAGCCATCAGTCAACCGCCCTATGGCCTGACTTGCTGCAGGTGGAACACACCATGTGTTGGCCCCTGGACCCATTTTTGTTCCTTTTAAAGACATGCTGATTTTCATACAAATTGACATGATTAGAATTTGAAAAATATTTGCCTTTACCTTTGGCAAACCAACATTGTTCACTAACATGACCTATTTTTTCACAATGATAACAATAACTTTTTCTTTTCTGTTCAACAAGACTGTTTTTGTTATTGTACTTCCTAGCATGCATTCTATCATCCTGTTCCATCAATTTACATTCATGCATCAAGTGACCAAACCTATGACAGTAATGGCATGAAATTTTCTTTTTATTTGCATGAATGTGTTTGTTCAATTTAGGCACAGCATTCTCAGTTTTATCATGAGAGTTCCTTGAATCTTTGTTCTGAACATGAACAGTCTTTTTGTGTTTTTGAACTTGTTTCTCAGACTTAGGGCTGTCAGTGGAATTTTGATTCTTCTTAGCACTAAATTCAAAAATAGGCACATTCGATGTGCTGCCAGACTTAGAGCTACTCACGAATGAAGTTTGAAGCTTACTTTCAAAGCTCTTTTTATTTATTGGTTTGTAGCCCAAACCCTCTCTTCGGAGATTCACTTTAGATCCAAGAATTTTATCAAGATTTTCTTTTCCACTGACAAATTTCTCAAGAGATTTCCTCAATTCTGTAACTTCTGATCCAAGCTTTGATACATGGATTTCATATTCATCAGCTTTCTTTTTATAGCAAACAGCATCTTCTTTCAACATTTGATTAACAGTCCTAAGACTTTCAATTTCCTGTTCACCTTTCATTAGCTCATCAGAGCTATCCAGGCTAACACTCTTCCCTTTTTCAAGAGTGATAAGTCTCTCAGACGTAGTTGTATTTAACTGTTTTAGCTTGCAGATCTCCTGTCTCATTTTACCATTTTGTTCTAGGATTTCATCATCAAATTTCAAAACACTTAAGGAGGTCTGACATTCACTAAACACTTCTTGTTCATCTTCAGACTGAAGATTTTCAAGTCTTTTCTGAAGTTATGAGTTTTCTATTCTGACAGTCTCCAAAGTTTCAGAAATCAATCTATTTTCATTTTCAAGGCTCACTGATTTAGATCCAGATTCCTCAGTTTGTTTTTTGAGTCTAGCATTTTCAGATTTCAGATATTCCAGATCTGAAGTAATAGAATCAAGATCAGTCAGATGTCTTCTAAATATCTGATTTTTAGTTTTCAGAGTATCACTGTCCTCACCAGTAAGTTTAGAATTCTCAAACCTATCTAACCGTTTTTTCATAGATCTGTTTTTCTTGCTCAATTTATTGCTAGATCTTAACAGCTTGGAATAAGCATCTACCCAATCATCTAAGGTATAGTCCAGAGAGGGTTTTATCTGAACTTCGTTCTCTTCTTTATCACTGTGGCTGCTGCTATGGTCGCTCCCATCAGCCATCATGCAGTTTTCCTTCCCTGTTCTGCAAGTTAGTTTCATCTTGTCCAGAATATCCCTAGCAGACCTACAATCATGAAGGCAAAAGTGTAAGGCCTTGTTAATGGATGCTTTTACCAGATTTATAGCTTTCTGATTTTCTCTATGCATTGATCTATGACAATCAGTCCATTTGGACTCTTTTCGTGGTAACCTATGAGGACCATGAGTAATTAACTTCCACAAATCGGGATTATCTAGATTGACGTAGTTACGCAAACTACTGAACCATGAATCAAAGTTAGACCCATTGAAAACCAGTGGAAGAGCCATTTGTAGGATATGATCAATTAGACAAAAATCAAGGAGCAGTAAACCGGAATAAGCACCGAGAAGCACGGGGATCACGGCAGATCGTTGGATCTTGAAGCAGTAACCGCTCTGATACCAATTGTTAGCTAGGTGCGATTGATAAACACAGATCCAGAGGGGGGGTGAATGGATCTTTCAAAGAATTCTACCCAAATTAAAATTCGCATGAGATGATAACAACAAGATCAGTGGACAATTGATCAAACATAAGATATTCAAACTCAATTAAACTCTAGGATATAGATAATCAATTAAATCACGGTCCTAGCATGCATCTAGCGGAAGCAGGCAATCAAACAAACCACTGCACAAGGATTTTTAGGTGGTTCGGTCCAAAGACCTACGTCCACCCCTCACTCCCAACCGGAGTGAGGCTTCCACTAGTAACACTAGCACAGCAGACTCAGTCTGCAACAAAATGCTGCCAAACAGCTTGACCAGGGGAACAACCTCCCCTCTTCCTCCCAACCAGAGGGACACCCCAAGTGACTCCCAGCCACTTGGAAACCAGAGACACACGGTCTCTCTTCCTCCAGACCCGGAGGGAACCTCTGGACTTGCTACCCACAACCCCAGAACCGGAGGACCAGACCTCCCTTCCTCCAAACCGGAGGGAAACCTAGAGACCCAAGTCTCTCTTCCTCTGAAACCCAGAGGGAAACACAAGTGACACCAAGTCACCTGCAAACTATAGGTCTCGGACCTCTCTTCCTCCCAACCAGAGGGAAACAACCAATGACACCCAGTCAAAGGCAACCAGAGACGCAAGTCTCTCTTCCTCTACACCGGAGGGAACCCGACCTCACACTAGAGGATCGGAAGAACAGCAAGTGAATAGTTCAAAGGAAAAACAAAAATGCAGCAACAGAAAGCTGAAAAGTTAAAATCAAATGTGGCTCTCGCAGGAGCTGGCTGGCCTGGATTTGATCCACGGTCCAGTAGGAACTTCTTCTTCTGCTTCTCTCTTTCTTTCTTATTCTTCTTCTTCTCACTGCTTCAGCCTTCTCCTTCTTCTCACTTCTTTTCTTCTTCTTCTCTATTCTCTGTATCGTGGAGGCACTCTCTGCTCTTCAACTTTTCTCGATGGCTCTCTGCATTTCGATCTCTTCAGCTGGTGGAGGAAACTCCATATTTATACCATCAGCAGGCAGCTAGGGCTTATGCTCTTTTCGATTCCCGCCCAAGCTTCAGTGGTCCACGTGTCAGCATTTCAGCCTCTAGGATCACGTGCAATGTCTTGATGGCCTCATCCATTAAACCTGTCAGATAATCAGTTGAATAATCTGTTAGTTAATCAGTCGAAGACAGTATCAGCTTAAGGCAATGTTCAGACTTCATTAGCGAGCAAGGCACACATAGACGGCTGTATAGACTTAGTTAGTTCAGGCCGCTAACAATGAGTGTATAGACTTAACGAAATAGTGAGTGTACAGACTTTAGTAACTAGAGAGTGTATAGACTTTAGTTAGTTCAGTGCAATCCATAGCATTGTATAGACTTAGGCGTCTGTTCAAGACAAGACCAATGTACAGACTTCATGCTTTACAGACTTGATGTTGATCAAAAGACCTTTGGACATCAGCCCAAGGAGTCAACGCTCCATCGTGCAGCGTCGCCTCAGCTCCTCAAGCGAGATGCTCACGCCCTTGGCAACTGGCCAATGCGTCAACGCATCCAGTGTCAACGTCGACGCAGTGAACAAGACAGAAAGTGAAAGATGCACAATTGTGTCTACGCAGTCAGCCAAGTGCGTCAACGCACTAAAAGCACAGAACCCATGAAGACAGACAGGCTGTACAGACTTTGATGCTCAAAGATGATTGTATAGACTTCTCGTGAAAACCAGTGTATAGACTTTGAGGCGTTTGACGGATGTATATACTTAGCCTTTGAGGAACGATGTATAGAGTCTGAACGTGAAGGCAGGCTGTATAGACTTGAAGCGCTTGAAGCGATGTATAGACTTGGTGGTTCAAACAGTGTACAGACTTGTGAAGGCTTCAGCGTTGTACAGACTTGGAAGTTCCACTGTGGATGTATGGACTTGATGATCCACTGTGGATGTATAGACTTGAATGAGTGAAGCCGATGTACAGACTTGGTGATGAGACACCAATGTACAGACTTGCAAAAGTAAAGCCAATGTACAGACTTTGAGAGACATGAACACTGCAGTGTTCAGACTTTAGCAGTGTTTAGACTTGGCCAAACGTAGGAAAAGCTATGAATGTATAGACTTGGCCAAACGTAGGAAAAGCCCCCAATGTGCAGACTTGGTCATCCAGATTCAAAGCAACCGATGTATAGACTTGAACGCTGTACAGACTTCTCGAAGTGATGCTTGAGCGAAGAGACAGTGTACAGACTCTGTGATGAAAGGCTGATAAAGCGAGCGATGTATAGAGTTGGAGAAGAAGACGCACTATTCATGCTGTACAGACTTGACGTTGGAACGAGACTGTACAGACTTGCTAAGACGATCAGATGAAGAATGCATTGTGTGGACTTTGATGAAGAGCCCAATGTACAGACTTGACGTTGAAAGCTGAAGGATTGAGCGATGTATAGACTTGGAGGATGCTGTGCAATGTATAGACATCCAATGAATGAAACGCTGTACAAGTGCTCAAACAGTCCGATGTATGGACTTGTATAAACCTGATGAATGAACTGAGGGGTCGACCCATTGAACAGGCTAACATGAATAAAATCCAGATAACAAACAATCCAGATAACAAACAATAGCAATCATGAAATGCATCAACAATAAATGAAATGCACCAATGCACACAGCACAAAGCCTCTGCCTGTTCGTTGGTTATGTAGTTCTGATAAGATGTTCAATGAGACATACATATGCAACCCAAACAGTTAAATGCAGATTCAAATAGATGATGACTTATAGTGTTTGCTATCATCAAAATCACAGGGACACAACAGTATATGATGCAACAATATCAGCGGGAGATCGAATTGTTAAGGAAGTAATTGATTGAAAGAGCTGCTCAGCCCTCGACATCCGGGCAGACTGAAGCCTTACCGGAGACCCCTGGGGGCAACGGTCAGGCCTCGGAAGCTTCTTCGAAGGCGACACTGTCTCCGCCAATACCTACCTACACAGGTGGCGTACCCCTACATCAGCCACAGCATACCACACCTGCCCCGCCACCGAACTTGCCATTCCAGGGGTCCACCATTGCACCACAGGCAACAGTGTTAACAACGCCGCTGGTGCAACCGGCCCATTTCTATCCAAACCCGATTGACCCAGCAACAGTGAGCAGACTAATGCTCGAACAAATGATAGATATGAAGCTAGCAGAGAGGAGCGATGGTGATCACACGCCATTTGACGTATATCGGGTACCTTACCCGGCACACTATGTTGCCAAGAGGCTGCCGGTCGGCATCACCAAGCTGCCGAAGTTTGAGAAATTTAATGGGAAAGGGTCTCCAAGGGAGCACGTTGCCTACTATGTGAATGTTATGAAGGATCTAGCTGCGGATGAAGCTTATCTCCTCAAATTCTTTGGCTCGACACTTACTGGGCTCGCTTTCGAGTGGTACTCGAGCTTGCCCCCCGGGTCCATTGCAGACTGGCCCGATATACAGAAGAAACTCAAGGAAAGATTCTACATAGCTGAGCGGGAGGTAACCGTGGCAGAGCTTTACGCCATGAGACAGAGAAATGATGAGTTGGCACTCGAGTACATAAGGAGGTGGAGGATTCTCAGCATGAGGTGCAAACGTCCCCCGCATCAGGAGGACCCAATGCAGATCTATAAACAGAACATGAAGAAGGAGATCCTTGAGAGGATGATCGGTGCTGAGGTAAGGTCATTTGACCGTCTAAATAACATAGTGGCAGAGATCGAGACATTCCTTGCTCGATACTCTTCTGCTCCAACTGCATCGAGCCAGAGGGCGAGGCAGGCCGAGAGGAGGCCAACACCGCCAGAAGTTCATACACTGGACTTCGAAGCTTTCAAGAAATAGAAAGAGAAAGCCAAAGAGACAGTCGAACCTCCTCCGCCCAGGTCCACTGAACGGCGGGAAGGTCCCCCCCTGCGGGAGAAGATGAGGAACAAATTGTATTCCTTTCCTCAAGATAAAGCCTGGGTCTTGTCTGAATGGGCCACCAGGTACAACAAGATCACAATACCAGAACCAAAGGGGCGCGGCGACTTAAAGAAAAGGGACGATCCTCACTTTTGCCCATATCATCAGATGCTTGGGTACACCATTGAGGATCGTTATATCTTCAAGGATGTCATTGAGTCCTTGATCAAGAAGGGAGAGCTGGACATGGGGGAGCTCAAGGTGGACCCTCCGCAGCCGCACGAGATGCCGAACCTGGGCACCACAGTCAACATGGTATCTTTATACCAGTAGCTTCCTGAAGAGTGGGCGGAAGCCAGTACATAGGCCACTTACGAAGCTTTCATCATGGCACCAGCTCAAGACCAAGAAGGTTAGCAAGCCGCGCCGACGAAGAACAGAAGAAGATAGACTCCCCGGCCTACTCCGGAGGTTCACATAAGGGGTGTCACACCCCGACCAGCACCACCACCGGTGACACCCATTTGGCATGACACGGCCCCCCGGCTGGTCATAAGACGCCCTACTCACAACAAGAAAAAGCACATCCCGATGCGGGTGCACAAAGAAACCAGTCCTGCGGTGGAAAGGCTCCAGGCCATTATTGATGGGCTTGAAGACTATGAACAGCCCGAGATCCTGCCTTTGGAGTTGAAGGAGTATGTCCCTTGGGAGGAGTTCGAGTCACTCGAACTAGCTCTAGAAGCGGACGCCGAGACGAAGGACGAACCTCTCTTGTGGGGTGAGCTTCCCCAAGAGTAGTTGTCAGCCACAGAAGAAAATAAGAAAAAGAAGAAGAGAAGACCCAGAAACAAGAAGAAGAGTGGGGTCGTTCTTTCTTGCAACACCCTCTCAGCATTATTTGACACAGCCCTCTCCCTGGGAGAAGAAGAGCAAGAAGTGCCCGTCGAGCCATCAGAGGTGAATCAAGAAGAAGCATCCACCTCCTAACATGCCACCAGGTCGGGAAGGAAGTGGGGACGCCCTCCTCAGGCCAACCACAACATCCTACTTAGGGGAGAACAACCATATCACATTCCTGAGCCTAGGGTCCAAGGCATGGAGATTCCTCCTCGTCAGGCCTCTACCCCGGAGAACCAGGGGACCAGAGCAGCCCTTCATTCATTGAATTTCTTACGACTCAGAGGGGAAGACAGTCATGCCCCCGCGAGTCCCAGCAGACCAAAGAGGCAAGCAGCCCCTCGGCCCCATTGGCGGTGATTCCTTCTCGGCCAAGGGAAGAGCCCGACAACATCCTAAACCTTACCGAGTTCATGCAAGAAAAGGAGGCTTCCCAGTACGTCCCACCGGCTCATGTGACGTCCGACCCAGTGGAGGAGGCACCCGCTGAGTCGGCTCCCCAGGCCCAAAGTGGGGGCAAGCATAACAGAGCCGAAGAAATGAAGCTGCTCGATGCCCGTGCTACCAACAGAATAGTCAAACACCTGAAGAAGATCCCAGCAAGGTTTACCGTTTGGGAGATTTTATCCCTAGATGAAGAAACACAACAAGCCGTCATCGCTGCACTCCAGATGCCAGGATATGTTGAAGCCTGCCTTGCAGAGATGTCACTTGAAGTAGCTGTGGCCTTCACGGAAGAGGATATGCTTCTACCCACCTGCAGTCACAACATGCCGCTCTACATGAAGGGGCAGCTGAATGGGCATTCCATCAACAGAGTCCTGGTCGACCCGGGAGCAGTAGTGAACATACTCCCCTATCGGGTGTATAAGAAACATTTCTGAAGCAGAAGGGGTATTCCGGGCCACCTCTCTTCCCATCTACCCTACATCGGGCACACCATACCTTGAAGACCTGTTGGAGGACGTTAGAGTCCCACCTGGGATCACCAAGCCCTCCATAGAAGCTGACTGCTAGGCGCTCGAACCATTAAGGACCTTCGAGGTGCCTAACCCTAGAGGCCCGCCTACCATTTTTGATGTGGCTAAAGAACACTCGGTTAGAGGGGATGACGATTGTAAACTCCCTGATGAACTTCACGATCCACTCGTCCCAATCATGGGACTTTCTGACATATCCGGTCGTGTAGTCAAGATGACCAGAAAACAAGGGATCCCCCTTCGCCAGCTCTCCAGTAGGAAAGAAATGTTCAAGAAAATGTGTAACCCGCCGAACCTGGACCGGAGGCTACTACAAATCACCCGGTATCCGGGTTTGGGTTTCTCAATTGAAGACTCCTATGAAGCCGATGTGATATCACTCTTGGCCCTGGCTAGCAATTGTCCCGCAGGCAATGAAGGCTTATGGGAAGCCGAAGATCGTCAGCGCCGTATGCCCCTGACCGGCGAAGATCAAGATGAAGAGGTGTTCCTATGGAATCCATCTCCATGCAAGGACACGGGGAAGGTCCCACCCTCCTATGAGGGATCGACCCTGAGCAGTTCCAACAACAGGGCGCCACTGCCCTTGCCCATCATTGATGCAAAGGACGGGGAAGCGAGTCTAATTCCGGGCGCCTCTCGGTGTGACTCTGCCCTATTTGCCCTGTGCTATCAGCAGCAGTGGGAAATTGAGATGTTGAAGGCTCGACTGGCCAAAGTGACTGCACTGGTGTCTGACTTAATTGGGGGCATCTTCCGCCAGCAGAACATCGGCATCTACCAGTCCCCGAACACCATCCCGAACACCCCCATGCACTTGAAGAAGGGGGGAAGGGATGCGACTATTTCCCCAGTCGGGCGGTTGGCCGAAAGAAATCCTACATTACAAGAAAGGATGCAGAAGCCTTACTCATTCCCAAGGAACAAGATCCGAGCAATATTTGACTGGGCCTGTCACTATGGCAAGGTCTCCCTCCCGATGTCCAAGAGGCCGCAAGATGCCCGCAGAAGCGGTGACCCCTTGTTCTGCCCTTATCACCAAATACTGGGCCACCCTATCAAAGACTGCTATGTCTTCAAGGACATTGCTCAAGACTTGATTGAGAGAGATGAGCTCAGAATGGGAGATTATGTGGTGGCTCCGCCACGCCCCCATGTGGCAGGCAGCCAAGAAAGAAGTGTTTACATGGTGTCAGTTCAGCACCAGATTTTTGAAGATATAGCTGAGAATGAACTGCCTCAGCCGCCGGTAGTGGAACAGTTCCCAGTGTGGCAATCAATCACCTCTGCTCCTGCAGGAGCCGTCTATGATAATTACCAAGAAGATCCCCGGGAAGTCCTTTACTTCTCCGCTCAGGGGAACCCCTCGGAGCCGCACATAATAGGCCTAGAAGGGGGGGTAACAAGCAAAGCCTCATTACCTAACGAGGCGGAGCAAGAAGACGCCTATGGTGTCCTTGAAGTAGAAGACGATGAAGACAAGGATTTTTTCGACCTACTATCAGCACTGTCAGAAATTGAAGATGGGGGCCAGGCCATCGTAGATGAGCTCCTTGAAATTAACCTAGGCACAGAAAGTGACCCCAGGCCGACCTTCCTAAGTGCCCTTCTTCCTCCACAGGAGAGGGGACAATATGTCAAGTTGCTACAAGAATTTCGGGACTATTTCACCTAGAACTACAAAGAGATGCCCGGCTTGAGCCCCGGCATGACTCAACATATTCTGGCTATTGATCCCAAGGTGGAGCCGGTGAAGCAGTCCACCCGGCGTGTGAGGCCGGAGCTGATAAAATATATTTGCAAAGAAGTCGACAAGCTCATAGATGTCAATTTTGTAGCTGAAAACCAATACACTACTTGGTTGGCCAACATTGTGTCGGTGAAGAAGAAGAATGGACAGATCAAGATCTGCGTGGACTTTCGTGACCTGAATAAAGCTTGCCCAAAATATGACTTTCTGGTACCCATCACCGAAGTAATGATTGATGCAACTACTTCCCATGAGGCCTTATCCTTCATGGATGGATCATCCGGCTATAATCAAATATGGATAGCTGAACATGACCGAATTCATACGGCCTTCCGGTCGCCTAAAGGGATATTCCACTACAAAAGAATGCCCTTCGGCCTCAAGAACGCTGGCGCCACTTACCAGCGGGTGATGACCAAGATATTCAACGAACTGCTATATAGTAAAGTCAAATGCTACATTGATGATCTAGTCGTCAAGAGAAAAAAAGGGGGGAGCACCTGAATGACCTTAGAGTCATCTTCGAGAGACTCCGATAGTACGAGCTGAAAATGAACCCAATGAAGTGTGCCTTCGGCGTCTCCATTGGAAAGTTCCTCGGCTTCATTATCCGATATAGGGGGATCGAGATCGACCCCTTTAAAATAAAAGCCATTCAGGAGCTACCTCCTCCTAAGAATCTGGGAGAGTTAAGATCCTTACAAGGTTGGCTGGCTTACATCCGAAGATTTATCTCCAATTTGTCGGGACGCTGTCAGCCATTCCACCAATTAATGATGAAGAATGCACCTTTCAATTGGAACCAGGAATGTCAGAAGGCCTTCGATCGGCTGAAGGATTACTTAAAGACCCCGCCTGTGCTGGGGGCACCTGTCAAGGGGAGGCCACTTATTCTATATATAGCTGCCACCAAATGTTCGCTGGGAGCAATGCTCGCCCAGAACAATGATGAGGGGAAGGAGCAAGCTCTTTATTACATTAGCTGAAGACTAGTGGGGGAAGAAGCAAAATACACCCCGATTGAGAAGGTTTGTCTCGCCTTGGTCTTCGCAGTCAAGAAGCTGAGGCATTATATGCTCTCGCATGAAGTGAGCCTGATTTCTAAGGCCGACCTAGTCAAGCACATTCTCTCCCGCCAGTCTGAAGGGACGTCTCGGCAAGTGGGCCATACTGTTAATGGAATTTGACATCACCTACGTGCCGCAGAAGGCCGTTAAGGGTCAAGCCATGGCCGATTTCTTTGCAGCACACCCTATGCCTGAAGATTCCCCACTGGCCACAGAGTTACCCGAAGATGAAACACTGGAGGTGGACCAAGTCCAACAGATCACCTGGCAGCTGCACTTTGATGGAGCTTCAAGAACAGAAACAACCCCATCTGGGCATACAAAAGTACAGGCCGGGGTCGGCATCGTCCTCAAATCCCCTGAGGGAGAAGTATTGCACACATCCTGTTCCATCAACAAGTCTTGCACAAATAATGAAGCAGAGTAAGAAGCTCTAATCATCGGTCTCCAAGTCACTTTGCAAATGGAGATTAAAATACTACATGTGTTTGGCAATTCGTTGTTGGTCTTCAAATTGGTCGATCCGCGTGCGAGGGCGCACGTTGGTGAGTGCGGGCCTCACACATAACAATTCGCTTCCCCGGACTGTGCGTGGAGAGAAAAGTAATGACGCCCCACGGCATCGGATGTGGACCTCGGGAACCCTGTTATGGCCATAGTCCGAAACCATCCCAGGCCAACAAGTTCATCTAGCTTGACCCACCTCTACCGGGATCCGATCCCGCACCATATTAACTTGCCGTACCCATGACAGACATCTACGCGGCTTGGTCACCGTCTTTTGTGCTACAAACACGGACTTCTGTTCGGAGATGAAATGGTCCATGAGTGACCGACATATATGTAACTATGAACAATTACGCCCCAATGTGGGTTTGTTTAAACGTGATCCGATACCTTTGCTCTCGCTTTGTTACCATGAATTTCAGGCTGTAGGGCCCTTATTCCCGGCAATCAATCAAGGGTGTTCCCCCATATGGCGGATGTAAATAACGCCGTGGCCTTTACGGCACGGCGGGTTTTGGTCCCGACACGAACCACACAATCGTCTGACCGAGTCAGATCGAGCGCACCAAGGGCTCCTCGGGGCCTGAACAAATTGTCACTTTGTGACTGGCACGCCCTCGCACTAAATAAATGAATTAACCTGATCAATAAATGAAACTGATTCTTTTCGAATTTTAGTGCATCTACAGGTTGGTATTCGTTATCTTCGTTAGTTAGATTCGATGGATTTGGAGGACCAAATTCCTTAAGTGGGGGAGGGTGTAGCATTCTGAATATTATACCGTATATCACAATATTATTTTATTATATTACTATTTTTCTTGGCTCAGATTTCAAAATTTTAATAAAAATATGGAAAAATAAGTATCCTGTGTAAAACATTATTTCCAACCACATTCTCTTAAGAAGTAAGCCCAGAATAAAATTGGATTAGGCCCAATTTAAAAATTTAGGCTAAAAATCGTAGTTTTGTAAAGAACAACCTAAACCACTAAATTGGACATTAATTCTTGCCCTAATTGGATCTAATCGAAGCCTAACCCTAGCCCAACCCCTGTTGACCGATTCTTCTTCGAAATGTTATCTAGGTGCGATTGATAAACACAGATCCAGAGGGGGGTGAATGGATCTTTCAAAGAATTCTACCCAATTTAAAATTCGCATGAGATGATAACAACAAGATCAGTGGACAATTGATCAAACATAAGATATGCAAACTCAATTAAACTCTAGGATATATATAATCAATTAAATCACGGTCCTAGCATGCATCTAGCGGAAGCAGGCAATCAAACAAACCACTGCACAAGGATTTTTAGGTGGTTCGGTCCAAAGACCTACGTCCACCCCTCACTCCCAACCGGAGTGAGGCTTCCACTAGTAACACTAGCACAGCAGACTCAGTCTGCAACAAATGCTGCCAAACAGCTTGACCAGGGGAACAACCTCCCCTCTTCCTCCCAACCGGAGGGACACCCCAAGTGACTCCCAGCCACTTGGAAACCAGAGACACACGGTCTCTCTTCCTCCAGACCTGGAGGGAACCCCTGGACTTGCTATCCACAAGCCCAGAACCGGAGGACCAAACCTCCCTTCCTCCAAACCGGAGGGGAACCTAGAGACCCAAGTCTCTCTTCCTCTGAAACCCAGAGGGAAACACAAGTGACACCAAGTCACCTGCAAACTAGAGGTCTCGGACCTCTCTTCCTCCCAACCGGAGGGAAACAACCAATGACACCTAGTCAAAGGCAACCAGAGATGCAAGTCTCTCTTCCTCCACACCGGAGGGAACCCGACCTCACACTAGAGGATCGGAAGAACAGCAAGTGAATAGTTCAAAGGAAAAACAAAAACGCAGCAACAGAAAGCTGAAAAGATAAAATCAAATGTGGCTCTCGCAGGAGCTGGCTGGCCTGGATTTGATCCACGGTCCAGCAGGAACTTCTTCTTTTGATTTTCTCTTTCTCCCAGCACGAACTCTCTTTTCTTCTTCTTCTTCTCACTGCTTCAGCCTTCTCCTTCTTCTCACTTCTTTTCTTCTTCTTCTCTATTCTCTGTTTCAGCCTTCTCCTTCTTCTCACTTCTTTTCTTCTTCTTCTCTATTCTCTGTATCGTGGAGGCACTCTAAGCTCTTCAGCTTTTCTCGATGGCTCTCTGCATTTCGATCACCCTCAGCCGATGGAGGAGACTCCATATATATACCAGCAGCATGCAGCTAGGGCTTATGCTCTTTTCGATTCCCGCCCAAGCTTCAGTGGTCCACGTGTCAGCATTTCAGCCTCTAGGATCACGTGCAAGTCTTGATGGCCTCATCCATTAAACCTGTCAGATAATTAGTTGAATAACATGTCAGTTAATCAGTCGAAGATAGTATCAGCTTAAGGCAATGTTCAGACTTCATTCAGCGAGCAAGGCACACATAGACGGCTGTATAGACTTAGTTAGTTCAGGCCACTAACAACGAGTGTATAGACTTAACTAGTTCAGTGCAATCCATAGCAATGTATAGACTTAGGCGTTCTGTTCAAGACAAAACCAATGTACAGACTTCATGCTGTACAGACTTGATGTTGATCAAAAGAACTTTGGACATCAGCCCAAGGCGTCAACGCTTCCATCGTGCAGCGTCGCCTCAGCTCCTCAAGCGAGATGCTCACACCCTTGGCAACTGGCCATTGCGTCAACGCATCCAGTGTCAGAGTCGACGCAGTGAACAAGATAGAAAGTGAAAGACGCACAATTGTGTCTACGCAGTTAGCCAAGTGCGTCAACGCACTAAAAGCACAGAGCCCATGAAGACAGACAGGCTGTACAGACTTTGATGCTCAAAGACGATTGTATAGACTTTGCCTGAGAAACGAGTGTATGGACTTTGAACCCACAAATGAATAAGTATGTACACTGAGGGAGTGCATAGACTTGGAACCCAAAGGCAGTGTACAGATTTGGTAAGTCTGAGCCAATGTACAGACATCAAGTGAAGACCAGTGTATAGACTTCTCGTGAAAACCAGTGTACAGACTTTGACGCATTTGACGGATGTATATACTTAGCCTTTGAGGAACGATGTATAGAGTCTGAACGTGAAGGCATGCTGTATAGACTTGAAGCGATGTACAGACTTGGTGGTTCAAACAGTGTACAAAATTGTGAAGGCTTCAGCGTTGTACAGACTTGGAAGTTCCACTGTGGATGTATGGACTTGATGATCCATTGTGGATGTATAGAGTTGAATGAGTGAAGCCGATGTACAGACTTGGTGATGAGACACCAATGTACAGACTTGCAAAAGTGAAGCCAATGTACAGACTTTGAGAGACATGAACACTGAGATGTTCAGACTTTAGCAGTGTATAGACTTGGCCAAACGTAGGAAAAGCTATGAATGTATAGACTTGGCCAAACGTAAGAAAATCTATGAATGTATAGACTTGGCCAACCGTAGGAAAAGCCCCCAATGTGCAGACTTGATCATCCAGATTCAAAGCAACCGATGTATAGACTTGAACGCTGTACAGACTTCTCGAAGTGATGCTTGAGCAAAGAGACAGTGTACAGACTCTGTGATGGAAGGCTGATAGAGCGAGCGATGTATAGAGTTGGAGAAGAATACGCACTATTCACGCTGTACAGACTTGACGTTGGAACGAGACTGTACAGACTTGCTAAGACGATCAGATGAAGAATGCATTGTGTGGACTTTGATGAAGAGGCCAATGTACAGACTTGACGTTGAAAGCTGAAGGATTGAGCGATGTATAGACTTGGAGGATGCTGTGCAATGTATAGACATCCAATGAATGAAACGCTGTACAAGTGCTCAAACAGTCTTATGTATGGACTTGTATAAACCTGATGAATGAACTGAGGGGTCGACCCATTGAACAGGCTAACATGAAAAAAACCAGATAACAAACAATCCAGATAACAAACAATAGCAATCATGAAATGCATCAACAATAAATGAAATGCACCAATGCACACAGCACATAGCCTCTGCCTGTTCGTTGGTTATGTAGTTCAGATAAGATGTTCAATGAGACATACATATGCAACCCAACCAGTTAAATGCAGATTCAAATAGATGATGACTTATAGTGTTTGCTATCATCAAAATCACAGGGACACAACAATCTCCCCCATTTTGATGATGGCAACACTATGAGTCATACTGACTTGATCAAAAACATTTCTTCCCCTTTGACTTCAGCAAAAAGACATTAGTTGAAGAGGGAGGAATAATACTGCATAAGATGAGTGAATTAAAAGCACCCCCTTTGACTAAACTCCCCCTTTATGGCAATTAGCTCCCCCTGAATAGAATAATGATCAGAACGTTTTGAAGGTTGAAACCAAATAAGATGAAGGGAGAATATCAACAAGAGCATAGGGACACTCAAGAATGCTGACTAGATCTCTCCCTTTATGAAAAACACTCAGCATGACATGGAAGCTCCCCCTGATTCGATGGAGTGAAAGAGGTGATGAGCATCTATCAGCAAAGCACAAGGGTATTCAAGAATTACCACAGTCTATAATTACAGTGAATAAATGAGAAAGCAGGATTTTCATTAGCACACCAAATTCATAAATCTTTATAAAGGAATTTCAGATTCTTCAATTATAACAGATTATGAATGAGTTTAAACTTACCATCATGATTTAAGAGTGATGTATTTAAAGTTTATCAGGAAAATTCATTACTCATATCAGAAGCATCTTTTAATAAAGATGAACCATCAACTCATTTGTTATTCATGTTGAACCTCATTCCATCTTACTCATTTAAATTCAATGACTCCTATGAAAGTTACACAAGATAGTATTGAGATTAAACATAAATAAATGAGACTGAACTTCTCTTTAAATTTTTAGAATTTTCTATTGAGCATCACTCATTTTTCCTGAGCAAGTTTGGTTCAATCAACACCTTTTTACATGAGGCACAACACGTCTTAGGTGAAGTGACCCAGTTACTCAGTGTGACAACCACATTGCCTCTTAAAGAAAACAGAGTTAGCAATGGAGTATCTTTTTACATGAGGAGACACCTTGATCAGAGGCCAGAATCCCCAGTGACTAAACACAACCATGCCATTGCTCTGCCAGATTTTCAAGCATTTTGAAAAGAGAGTTAACTATGGCACTTCATGACATGGGCTTACCCTACTTCATTGATAGAGAACCCAGTTTCTCTGTGACCAAAGTCATTGCTCTTGCTTTGAATTTTTAAGTGTTTTCAGATTTCTCAAACAAAACTCAGTACACTTGAAATGTTTAAGAACAATACCTTCTACATGTATCTTAACCAAAGAAAGCCATGTCTTTTAAAATTTTAGATTTCATAAGGTTTTGCATGAAGTTCATGAGACAACTGGTTAAGATTTATTAAGTAGAATGAATCAGATATTTTCAAGACTTTTACATCAAAACTTTGGAAATACATTAGACTTAAATCAATTTGATTTATCAAAACATTCTTAAGCCAGTATAATAGAAGATTCTTCTTTTCAGAATGTGTCTGATTTATGTCTAGGGTGCACTAACTAAAATCTTCCTCATTTAGATGAATCAATGACATTGTCAGGAAATCAATGGAGTCAACAAAATAATTTTATTGAGAGAATAGCAGAGAGCAATCAAAAGCCAACATTAAAGACTAGAATTTAGTCAGATTAGCTTGGACTAGACTTGACAAGCTATCAAGAAATGTGAGTGAGAGGAACAAGCTAGCAGTTGAACTTCAAAGCGAACAGAATCAATAGCTAAGTCTGGAATACAGACAGATCAGCTATATCAGTGTAGACAGCAGAGAATTCAAGAGAACCACACATATGCCAAGAATGGATCAGATTGCTAGACAGAAGGAGTTCAAGAGGTGTTGAAGAGTTCAAACAGGAATGCTCCCCCTTTCTAGATGCGATGAAATATTTCTTTTTAGATTTTTCAATGAAGGAAAGTGTAATGCAACTAACTACATGTATGCAAAGACATGCAATGCACTACTCTTCAAATGCAACATCAGTCAAGCTCCCCCTTACAGAGTGCATGATATGCAATTAAAGCACTGAACATGATATTAAAAATTTATGCTCATTCAGACTGTCCTATAAAGAGATATGACCCATGGTACTAGGTGAAGAACTTGGTCTAGAAGATCATCTCACACATAGTAAGAACCTCCAGGCATATTTCCCTGCCTTTTAGTAGCTTACTATTAGATATACCATGGTGGTCATGCATGATAGTGCAATTCAACATACAAGAAGTTTGGCATATCATTTATCATGGCATTTGTGTGCAATGCATTTAGAAATAAACTCAATCATTTTCATGAGCATTTCATATTTTTCCAATTAGTTTCAGTTAGACAATGCGCAAAAGAATAATCATGATATGCAGTGCATTCAGATCACACAAATCAGAATATAAAGTTTTCAGAATTTACCTGAATGGGGCTTTATCATCTTGGGTGCCTTGGTTTACTTTACCCCTCTTTATTCCTCAGTCCAAGGCACACCTGTAAAGTATTTGATCATCTTGATCCTGCATGGACCCAAGCAGCTTTGGGTCCTGCGTTAGCCCTGACAGGTGATCTAAGCAAATTCATAGCAATATGGTCACCATGATCCATCAGAAAGCAATTTTTCATAGAGTGACCAAACTTCCCACAATATCTATATGACGTGACTGGTTTCTGGTTTTTATGATGCATAGTAACAGTAGCATAAGGTTTATAAACATATTCATAAGATTTTCTGTTATATGCATGAACAGTTTGGTTCTTATTCCTAACCAGCCAACATTTAGAAGATTTGTGACCTTGCTTCCCACAGTTATAGCATGAAAATCTTGCAAATGGTTTTGCAGGGAATTTGACACCATAGGGGTTAACAGTGTTCTTCTGAACATGCCAACAGTTCTTGACTGTATGGCCATTCTTCCCACAGTGAGAGCAAGCAAAAGAATTTCTTCTATGAAAACCATTTTTACCCCAAGTAGATCTAAACCACCACTCAGCAGCCTTGTGCCCAGGCTTATTGCAGTTGAAGCACATAATGTGCTGACTAGAATTGTGTTTAGATCCATATGGATCATGAAAGTGCATGGAAGACCTGGCATGTAGTTTATTGTCTTCTTTCATGATAAAACATTCATTCATGAGATGACCATGCTTCCCACAATAATAACATGAAGCATCAGGCTTCCTAGCAGCATGGTTTCTATCAGAACGATTTCTTGAATGTAAAGTTCCACTAGTATGCTCATCCTTTAACATCAATCTGCAATCTTCCATTATGTGACCTCCTTTCCCACAATAATAACATGACCCCTTTTTAATATGAGTGTGTGAGAGATCATGTGAATTGTGTGTAGCCTTCTTTATAGTAACAGGAGTGTCTTTATCCTTCTTCTGTGAAGTTTCACCCTTTTTCAGTTTTTGATTTTGTTCCACAGTTTTGGGTTTCACAGTGGATTTTTTTGCAGTGAATTGGAAGACAGAAGGAGCAGAGGTTGTGTTCTGATTGGTAGCTTTGACAAAAACAGTAGATGTTTCATTCCCATTACTCCTTTTATTTGTCGGACTATAGCCCAGTCCCTTTCTCTCAAAGTTATCACTCTTTCCAAGAAGCTTATTCAGATTGTCATTTCCTTTGACAAATTTTGATAGAGAATTTTTCAAATCTTTAATCTCAGAATTCAAGCCACAAATATTAGCTTCATATTTGGACAGATCTGTTTCACAGGAAATGACTTGTTGATGTAAGGCATCATTCAGACTTTTGAGTTTTTCAACTTCCTATTTTAGTTTTGTTTCATTGTCAGCTTCAGATAGGGACTTATAAAGATCATCAACTTCTTGTTGAAGGGATGTGATAGTAAGCTCATATCCAACTATTTTTCGTTCACTGCAACTGACATTTCCATTTAACATTAAGTTGATGGTTTTTAGACTCTCAATTTCTTGTTCAGCATTCATCAACCTATCAGAATTATCCACACTCACACACTTGCGTTTTTCCATTGTCATTAGCCTATCTGTCAGCTGGGTGTTTAGATGTTTCAACTCATTGATTTCCTCTTTCAGTTTACTGTTCTGCTCTAGGAGATCAGCATCAAGCACCCATTCATCTGAGAGAGACTGACATTCATGAAACATTTCCTGTTGTTTTTCAGATTGAAGTTTGTCAAGATTTTTCTGAATCTCTGAATTTGTTACTCTATGAGCCTCTAGTTTTTCAGAAATCAATCTATTTTCTTTTTCAAGATTTATTGATTTGAGTTCAAATTCCTTGAGCTGATTATTGAGTATTTCATTTGCAGATTTCATTTTTTCCAATTCAGAGTTGACACATTCTAATTCTCTCACCAATTTTTCATTTTGAACAATATCATTGTTGTGAGCCTGATCAAATAAGCTAAGCCTGTCCTTTAGTTCAAAAATTTCACAAACAAGCTCTTGACTCTCCTTTTTGTGTAGACCAACTTGTTTCATAAGAGATTGTTTTTCAAATTTGAAATGATCTAAGTCTGAACTAATAGAATCAAACTCTATTATCTTTCTTCTAAATATTTCATTTTCAGTTTTCAGAGTTTCAAGATTTTCACCTCCTAGTTTTTCCAGCTTCTTTTTCAGTCTTCTATACCTCTTACTCATTTTTTCATGGGAGTGTAACAGATCAGCATAGGCATCTACCCAGTCATCTAAAGTGAAGCTAGAGAAGGGGATGATTACCTCTTCAGCATCTTGGAATTCCTCTTGATCACTGCTATGGTTGCTCTCATCAACAATCATGCAGTTGTCCTCATTCATCCTCTGAGCTAGCTTCAGCTGATCCAGAATGTCCTTAGCGGACCTGCAGTCATAAAAACAAGAATGTAGAGCCTTGTCAGTAGCTGCTCTCATCAGGTTTAAGGCTTTCTGATTTTCTCCATATTTTGACTTGTGACTTTTAGTCCATTTGGACTTTTCCTTTAGCAATCTGTGTGGACCTTGTGAAATTAACTTCCACAGATCCGGATTAATCATTTTCACATAATTGTGAAGACTGCTAATCCATGAGTTAAAGTTAGAGCCATTGAAAATCGGTGGCGAACCCATTGAATAAATCGGCAACCAGATTAATGCAGCAAAGGGTAGAAACAGAAATGCACCAAGGGACAACAGGATCCTCTGCAGATCGTTGGATCTGATCAATCAGAGAACCGCTCTGATACAAATTGTTATCTAGGTGCGATTGATAAATACAGATCCAGAGGGGGGGTGAATGGATCTTTCAAAGAATTCTACCCAATTTAAATTCGCATGAGATGATAACAACAAGATCAGTGGACAATTGATCAAACATAAGATATGCAAACTCAATTAAACTCTAGGATATAGATAATCAATTAAATCACGGTCCTAGCATGCATCTAGCGGAAGCAGGCAATCAAACAAACCACTGCACAAGGATTTTTAGGTGGTTCGGTCCAAAGACCTACGTCCACCCCTCACTCCCAACCGGAGTGAGGCTTCCACTAGTAACACTAGCACAGCAGACTTAGTCTGCAACAAATGCTGCCAAACAGCTTGACCAGGGGAACAACCTCCCCTCTTCCTCCCAACCGGAGGGACACCCCAAGTGACTCCCAGCCACTTGGAATCCAGAGACACATGGTCTCTCTTTCTCCAGACCCGGAGGGAACCCCTGGACTTGCTTCCCACAAGCCCAGAACCGGAGGACCAAACCTCCCTTCCTCCAAACCGGAGGGGAACCTAGAGACCCAAGTCTCTCTTCCTCTGAAACCCAGAGGGAAACACAAGTGACACCAAGTCACCTGCAAACTAGAGGTCTCGGACCTCTCTTCCTCCCAACCGGAGGGAAACAACCAATGACACCCAGTCAAAGGCAACCAGAGACGCAAGTCTCTCTTCCTCCACACCGGAGGGAACCCGACCTCACACTAGAGGATCGGAAGAATAGCAAGTGAATAGTTCAAAGGAAAAACAAAAACGCAGCAATAGAAAGCTGAAAAGATAAAATCAAATGTGGCTCTCATAGGAGCTGGCTGGCCTGGATTTGATCCACGGTCCAGCAGAACTTCTTCTTCTGCTTCTCTCTTTCTCCCAGCACGAACTCTCTTTTCTTCTTCTTCTTCTCACTGCTTCAGCCTTCTCCTTCTTCTCACTTCTTTTCTTCTTCTTCTCTATTCTCTGTTTCAGCCTACTCCTTCTTCTCACTTCTTTTCTTCTTCTTCTCTATTCTCTGTATCATGGAGGCACTCTCTGCTCTTCAGCTTTTCTCGATGGCTCTCTGCATTTCGATCACCCTCAGCCGATGGAGGAGACTCCATATATATACTAGCAGCAGGCAGCTAGGGCTTATGCTCTTTTCGATTCCCGCCCAAGCTTCAGTGGTCCACGTGTCAGCATTTCAGCCTCTAGGATCACGTGCAAGTCTTGATGGCCTCATCCATTAAACCTGTCAGATAATCAGTTGAATAACCTGTCAGTTAATCAGTCGAAGATAGTATCAGCTTAAGGCAATGTTCAGACTTCATTCAGCGAGCAAGACACACATAGACGGCTATATAGACTTAGTTAGTTCAGGCCGCTAACAACGAGTGTATAGACTTAACTAGTTCAGTGCAATCCATAGCAATGTATAGACTTAGGCGTTCTGTTCAAGACAAAACCAATGTACAGACTTCATGCTGTACAAACTTGATGTTGATCAAAAGAACTTTGGACATCAGCCCAAGGCGTCAACGCTTCCATCGTGCAGTGTCGCCTCAGCTCCTCAAGCGAGATGCTCACGCCCTTGGCAACTGGCCAATGCGTCAACGCATCCAGTGTCAGCATCGACGCAGTGAACAAGACAGAAAGCGAAAGACGCACAATTACGTCTACGCAGTCAGCCAAGTGCGTCAACGCACTAAAAGCACAGAGCCCATGAAGACAGACAGGCTGTACAGACTTTGATGCTCAAAGACGATTATATAGACTTTGCCTTAGAAACGAGTGTATGGACTTTGAACCAACAAATGAATAAGTATGTACACTGAGGGAGTGTATAGACTTGGAACCCAAAGGCAGTGTACAGACTTGGTAAGTCTGAGCCAATGTACAGACATCAAGTGAAGACCAGTGTATAGACTTCTCGTGAAAACCAGTGTACAGACTTTGAGGCGTTTGACGGATGTATATACTTAGCCTTTGAGGAATGATGTATAGAGTCTGAACGTGAAGGCAGGCTGTATAGACTTGAAGCGCTTGAAGCGATGTACAGACTTGGTGGTTCAAATAGTGTACAGACTTGTGAAGGCTTCAGCGTTGTATAGATTTGGAAGTTCCACTGTGGATGTATGGACTTGATGATCCACTGTGGATGTATAGAGTTGAATGAGTGAAGCCGATGTACAGACTTGGTGATGAGACACCAATGTACAGACTTGCAATAGCGAAGCCAATGTACAGACTTTGAGAGACATGAACACTGCGATATTCAGACTTTAGCAGTGTATAGACTTGGCCAAACATTGGAAAAGCTATGAATGTATAGACTTGGCCAAACGTAGGAAAAGCTATGAATGTATAGACTTGGCCAACCATAGGAAAAGCCCCCAATGTGCAGACTTGATCATCCAGATTCAAAGCAACCGATGTATAGACTTGAATGCTGTACAGACTTCTCGAAGTGATGCTTGAGCAAAGAGACAGTGTACATACTCTGTGATGGAAGGCTGATAGAGTGAGCGATGTATAGAGTTGGAGAAGAAGATGCACTGTTCACGCTGTACAGACTTGACGTTGGAACGAGACTGTACAGACTTGCTAAGATGATTGGATGAAGAATGCATTGTGTGGACTTTGATGAAGAGCCCAATGTACAGACTTGACGTTGAAAGCTGAAGGATTGAGCGATGTATAGACTTGGAGGATGCTGTGCAATGTATAGACATCCAATGAATGAAACGCTGTACAAGTGCTCAAACAGTCCGATGTATGGACTTGTATAAACCTGATGAATGAACTGAGGGGTCTACCCATTGAACAGGCTAACATGAAAAAAACCAGATAACAAACAATCCAGATAATAAACAATAGCAATCATGAAATGCATCAACAATAAATGAAATGCACCAATGCACACAGCACATAGCCTCTGCCTGTTCGTTGGTTATGTAGTTCAGATAAGATGTTTAATGAGACATACATATGCAACCCAACTAGTTAAATGCAGATTCAAATAGATGATGACTTATAGTGTTTGCTATCATCAAAATCACAGGGACACAACATGAAACCCTAACCCTAGACACCTCAATTTGGCGCGGTGGCGGCGGATTTGAGCTATCCCTAATTTTTCACCGATTTTGACTCTTTGGACACTTGGGTCGAATTCGATCTCTAGAGGCTTCAGTAGGGTCTATAAATAGAGGGCTTCGACTACTGGTGACCCTCATTTGATGGTTTAGTAGGCGACGTGATCGATCGTGGCCGGACCTGGGCGAATTAGGGCTTTTGGGGGCGGCATGTTTTAGGGTTCCGACGAGCGCATTTTTCCCTTTCACCTTTAATTAAAGTAGGTTTCTCTCAGGCCCAACCTAATTAAAACATGTGAACATGTAGTTCTCATTCTTACCTTTCATTTGAATCTATTTTGCCCAAATTTAGCCTTCAATATCATGCATATTTCTGGTTTTATGAAGAACACATGATTAGGGTTCCTACTTTCATCAATTCCCGTTGATTTATATAGACTAATCGAAGCCCAATATTTTAATTGACCATGCTAAGTTGTGCATTTTTAAGCTATCTATCTTTTGATAGTAAATTGCCCAATTTATATGCCGTATACATGCTTTAATCATGCTTTTATTGTACCGGTGTCGTGTTGTTCATAATTTGGGGCTCGGGTTAGTAGAAACAGCCCTAACAGGGACCGCTAGGTTGAAAGCGATCACGCGATAGACCGTTTATCATCTTCAGGCGGCCGGGTGGCAGATCGCTTCTGGCGGCGTGGTATTAGATAAAATTAGGGTTTACACCGGAGCTTGGCGGTCTTCCTCTTGACCGTTTCTGTCTTCAGGCGGTCTGTACTTGACCATTTTATCCCTGTTTCAGTAAAAAGGTATTGATCGTATTGTCATATTATGTCATGTTAAACAGCTTGTTGGTCAGGTCATTTACATGGTATGAATGCTCTAAAACTAGGGTTTATGAAACATATGAATTAAGTTTAACTCTCTTCCTTATAATTGTTCTATTCATGACCATCTTTCATGTATTAAGAAATACTTAAAAAGGGAGTAGAATGGACCTAGTTGGTCGTTTTAAATAAGTTTCTTGCCACTTATAAGTTGCTAAATACTATTCATAATATTCTGTTTGACAGTCTTGCCACTCCGGTGGTATTGACTGACAACACCGTTCACGTTTTTCGTGTTTCTAAGCCTCAATCTTGTAATAGTTGGGATTCTCCACCGGATACTCCTTCCGTTGGACTAGGACCACTATTATGTGGCCTCCGTAAGACTCCGCGAGCCTGAGATTCCCAATAGGACGTCGGACAGGTTGTACCCTCAAAGTTTGTACCGATCGACTCATGATTTCATGTCGGGCAGACCAAGTTCGTATGGCCTATCTGTCTGGGGCCGAATGCGGTCATGTCCTTGACTGCAAACCTGTCCTTGCAGTCATTTCCTTGACCATTTTTGGGTTTACTGGTCACTGTGACTTAGTAAGTTCTTAAGTCGATTTAACCTGATTTAAAGTAGTTAATGCCTCTCACTTGACCCTAGGATCTAGGTCTATACCCTGGATTGGTCCAGACCTGTCTTTGGTCGAGTTGGGACTTATTTCAAGATGACTTTTAAGCCTGCGTGGTCTTGCCTGATAGCGGTCTCCAGAGGACCGTTTCATTTGATATGCGGCCCAACGATAGACCGCTAAGCATCCCTGGCTTGACATGTTCGTGGGCCTGCTAGTAGCAGCCTTGTGTCCGACCCCCAGTTTCCCTTGCGGTATCTTTTGATCGCAAGCAGTCTTTAACCTGATTTTCTTCGTGTTTTTGTGATGAGGCGAATTGATTGTATTGTCCTCTAGGGTTACATTTCTAGCTTATCATTATTGATTTTGGGCTATCAAGCCTATTCCGTCTCTTTCATCCAAGTAATCATGCTCTTAGAAATTTGGATTTGTGAGCTTAGCCTTGGAACTCTTGGCCATTCTACGAGTGAATGGCTAGATTGGGATCTATGATCCAACCCCTTTCAATGCCAACGCAACGTAAGGGCCCGGTCTGGTCCTGGGAGGAGTGCCCGAAAGTACTTGTGCCCCGGAGAGTTTGTAATGATAAGGTGTGGCATTGCACCGCAGTGTATGACTAGCGTGATAATTTACGACATTCTACTTCATTCAATTACTTGAAATTTCTTGCGTGACATGATGTGCGTACTTGACATGGCCAAATTCACATGGGAAGACTTTACCTTGTTGTACTTGTAATCATTCTTCATTATCATCTATCTTTTCCTTCTCTTATTTGTCATTTATCGCTTGTTTATTTTGATTTTTGCATCATCATACATGATGAAATGATTAATCACTTAATTATGCCAGATGATAGAGATATAAAATCCTACTGAGCTCTCGCTCACCCAGTTTTCCAATCTTTTTCAGGTAGCACGGATGAGGATTTAATGGGGATGGGAACGACTAAACATGGAGCGAGCCTCCTAGTTGTGTTGTGAGTCTTTGGTCTAGTTATGTCGAGTCGTGTCGACTCTGGATCTATGTAATTTTCTTTTCTTTTAGTCAGTGTAATGGTTAGTAAAGTCCACAAGATGTCGTTGTAATAAGCACATTTCCTCTTTATTATCAATAAAGTTTAGTTGGCCTTTGATATTTGGTCTCTTGTGGGAATGAATGCTCTGATTGACATGAATGACATAACTGCTACGTTCCGATTTTCCGCGTCGGGGTGTGACAAGGCAGCAAGAAGGAGCGCGCCGGTTTAGGCTAAAATAAGTAGCGCGCCGGTTTAAGCTGATATCACGAAGTTGGGATTTGAGAGGGGGACTAACTCGGCGCGCCGGATAAAGCCACGCCAGATTAGGATGGGTTTTAGCGGGATTTTGGTTCTGACTCCCTTTTTTGTTCACTTGGCAAGATGAGTTAACAAGAAGGTTGAAGTGTAGGTTGCAGAGGTTTATTATGCAAATGTTGGGGAACTCCGAAGGTCTGTGTTATGTCAAGTTCGCAAGAGTTCAGGCACACATAGCTTCTTGTACGTAGAGAACTCTTTTCATTCATCCACTCATCCTTCTTTGTGTTTCTTCAGTATTCTTGCCGTTCGCGTTCCTGGCAAAAAATGGGCAACACCTCCCCCGGAATGGGGTTTGCAAGGTGTGAAATAGGGAATCGTCAAACGGAATGCTCCTGGATGACCCCCAAAATTCGGGTGAGCCAGAGACAGCTGCTCCATGACCCAGAGGTGAGCGTAGAAGCCCGAGGACTAGCCTTCGAGGGGTTCTAGCAACTCATGGGCTGTAGCTCCAGAGGAGTTTTGCAGGGACCGATGTTTGCCATGTTGCTGAGCAAAAAGGCTATATATGTTCACCCTTCATACGGATCCCCTCAAAAGCCATGCCACAGAGAGGCAGGCTTCTAAGAGCCCTAGATGATTAGAAGATAAAGAGAGGGGAAATGCTGATGAGGTAGAACACAGCATATAATTATAACAACCTTTCTTTTCATTCACTCGTAAGAGAAGGGGGGTATACGGGGGAACAAAATACAAGAGGTGAATCTACCCCATTACAAAGGAAAACAGCAGAAAAGAAAAGGTAGGTACACCGGTGGGAGGGGAGCATATCACAAGCTCCCCCCCAAGCTCACCTCTCTTCTCCTACTCTCTCTCCGTTTTCTTCACTTCGTAGACGCTAGTGGATGGATCCTTTTCTTTCTTCTGCCAACCTCTCTTCTATTTTTCTCAAACCTTTTTAACTTACCAATAACCAAGCCCCCCCAAAATAGCTTCTCCAGTGGAGCATGCCTCCCTTTTATAGGAGTGGAGATGGGGGAGGCCTTCGAAGCCAACCCCTCTTTCTTTTCCTTCTTCTCCTTTTCCCGCTCGAAGACGCTGAGTGGCCTACGGATAGTGGAAGCAGTAGAGTAGGAGAGGTGCTCACCCAGGATTGGTCGACGGCGACCAGGGGAGATGCGACGTTCGGTGCGGAGCTCGAAGATTTTCATTTTTGGAGGGTTGAGATGTGCAGGCGGTTGCCCACCGGTTCGACGCAGGAGTCTCCTCCATTTCAGGGAAAGCGTCTTCACTGTCGTTCTGTTTGCGGGAAAACAGAGCATCAGACTCAGGATTGGACGACAACTTTGGTTAAAACGGCGCGATCGAGGGCGCGCCAGTTTATGCCACGTCAATTTAGGCGGGCATGGAGCCTTCTTTGTGCGCGTCAGTTTAGGATGTAAGGGGGGGCGTCGGTTTAATAGCAAGGGGGAGCGCCGGTTTAGTAGAAGAGGGCGCGCCAGTTTAACTGCCAGGCGGCACGCCGGTTTAGTAGAAGAGGGGCAGGCCGCGCTGGTTTACCCCAAGGAGAGGTCGCGCCGGTTTAGAAGTGAAAGGGGGGTTTTGCCCCAGCTTTGAAGCAGCTCAGACAATTGCTTGGCGTCCAGTACTACCTTAGCTTTGATGCACCGCCTTCGGGGTGTCCATTTCGAGGCCTCTGGGCCTCGGTTTGCGATTCCGAGTGATTTCTGGCACGTGCCGAACCCGTATCAGATTGCTCGGGTTTCTCCCTAATTCGACCTTCGTCACGGTGAAAAGTGCCCTTAACCCTGCTCCCTACCCGTGGTGAGTGTCTTCATCGTATCAGCCACCCAAAGTATTGTCGCCCTCATTGGGCAGTTCCTCGGCCTTCTACGGACCTTTCCGGTATGATGTGTTCCCCGATCGGGTTACTCAGTTTTTCGCTGATTCGGCCTTCGGCACTTTGTTTTGAGGGGCCAGGGCTATTTCTTCAGCTCGAGAAGCTTCCTTATCAGGTAGCGGACTGCTAGGTGTGTTTTCGTCCTGATCAGGTGAGATATGGGGTTCATTTGGCCTCTCCATCCTCGACTTCCTCTCGGGTGCTGGGACGTACATGCCGTATGATCATCATTTTTTTTGACGCCCAAAAATGTCCCTCGCCTGCGGGTGGCGCAAGTGAGGGACGAGTGCGTGGGGCCTGCAGGTGTAGAGTTCTTTGACAATATATCTTCTCCTCTGAGCCAGTAGACTGGTGGTCCGGAGTGAATTCGCGGGAAAGCACTCACTCCTTCAGCGAAGAGATGAGGGGACCGCTTCAACGTGCGGTCACGCGGATCGAGATGTTTAGCCTGAGTGGGGGTTTACTCATCGGTATGGGGTTAATACCGAAGCAAGAAGATAGGGTTTACGCGCCTTCTTAGGTGAAAGGCCTAAAATGACTTAAATGAGGCCAATCCCGAGGGGGAGTTGGTGACTCGTGCTAGGCTTAGGAAAGTTGTTTATTCATCGAATCGGACGGGGAAGTCCGAGCCAAAGGCTTTGTAAGGGGCCCGATGGAACGGGTAGAGTTTGTGTGTTCATTGGTTTGGAATGAGAAGTTCGAGTCAAGGGTTTAGTCGTCAGTGGCGACAAAGCGCCGTAGATTGATGTGGTTTATTCATTGACACGGGGTTAGTGCCAAAGCAAGAGGTCTTTTATTCATCGACTTGGACGGAGGGTCCGAGCCGAGCAAAGAGGGTTCTTTTTGTTCATCGACTTGGATGGAAGGTCCGAGCCAAGCAAAGAGGGTCTTTTTGTTCATCGACTTGAGCGAAAGGTCTAAGCCGAGCAAAGAGGGTCTTTTTGTTCATCAACTTGGAAGGAAGGTTTGAGCCAAGCAAAGACAATCTTTTTGGTCATCGACTTGGACGGAAGATCCGAGCCAAGCGAAGTGGGTCTTTTTGTTCATCGACTTGGACGGAAGGTCCGAGCCAAAGCAAGGGGGGTTCTTTTTGTTCATCGACTTGGACGGAAGATCAGAGCCGAGTGAAGAGGGTTCTTTTTGTTCATTGACTTGGACGGAAGGTCCGAGCCAAAGCAAGGGGGTTTTTTTATTCATTGACTTAGGCGGAAGG
Organism: Amorphophallus konjac; assembly: GCA_022559845.1. Lineage (NCBI taxonomy): Eukaryota > Viridiplantae > Streptophyta > Magnoliopsida > Alismatales > Araceae > Amorphophallus > Amorphophallus konjac. Next base: position 220,381,107 of record CM040123.1, on the reverse strand, counting down.
TCCAAGCCAAAGCAAGGAGGGTCTTTTCATTCTTTATTGTGTCAGTGTCACGCCCCGAGCGCGGAAGATACCCGGAGATGCGCGACGTGTCTATATCAATCATGTCAATCAGAGTGGTCATGTATTCGACACAAAGACAGAGATGCGCAAAATAGCAAGATAACCCAATCCTTTATTTCATAATGGATAGACTATTACAAATCCAATACTCTGTTAAATAAAAAGGAAAAGAATACATAGTTGACTCAAGAAAACTATGGAAAAGACTAGATGACACTTGTAGAAGCTCTATCACTTTCACTCTTGACCATTCCCATCCGATTGACTTCCATCGTCGTCGGACTTACCTGAAAAGTACAAGGGACAAACGGAATGAGCGAACGCTCAGTAGGAAATTATATCTCAAGTACTAGCAAGTGGTTTAAGTAATTACATTTTCATGGATGCAATAAAGCTATGCATGCTCGCATGAAACGACAAGATAGAGAGAATGTAATATCAAAGAAATAAGATGAACTTTCATGAACAAGATACAAGTTATTCAAGACATTCAAGCAAGTACCATTATCGAGTCATGTCAAGAACTTTGGCTATCATGTATCAAGCAAGTAAATTACCCTTTTTCGGGCCACGCATTTCATTTCATGTCAAGTACGAGTCAAGTACAAGATGTGTGTGGAATGTCCAATCAAGCAAGTCAAGTACTCGGTATAATGCCAGATACCTTATCATTTTAACTCCCATGGGCACAAGTACTTTCGGGTGCTCCTCCCAGGACCAGATCGGGCCCTATATGCGCAGGCATTTATCATGTGTTTTGACATCCACTCTTGTTTATATAGCCAATATAGAATTTCAATAATCAAGCTTGTAGACACGTATGACAACTTTGATAGAATAGAGTCCAAAATATGACAAAGGACATAGAATGGCGATAATAACGGTATAATCACGATGTCGATAAAACTAGGTAGATTATGGTTCCCTTAACTTAGGTACCATGATAAATCAATATGGACATTCTTTATATAGAATTGAGGTCCACATGAACATTAGATCAAGCAAGATACCCTCATTCTTATCATAGAATTGGGGTTTACAAGAATGACACGATATGGCATGATATCATCATCCCATCAAGAATTTCTTATGATATACTCTTTGTATAATCATAAGGGCCGGTATACCATGTTTCTTTTAGATTGACATGGCAAGGATCGTGTAATGGGTTTTTAGGGTACAACCAGCTCAGTCGGCCTTGAGGGAATCCAAGGCTACGAGGAGTCTTACGGAGGTCTCTATGACTAACTCGCTAGTCCAAAGGAACGGAATGTCCAATGGAGAGCTTGTATGTCAATGAGAGTTGAGTGTGGTCGGTAAATCAACATGAAAACATGGGACTATACTCACGGAGTGGAGAATAGTGCCGATATATATATATATGTATAATATATAAACCATCGGTTAGCAAATCAGAGAAAAAAATCAGTTTACAGTAAAATAACGACTTAGGTCAAGTCGTGTATTGAATAATTAACGCCTAACAGAAGGGCGTTTACATGTATTGCCAATTTGCAGAATTTCCATTATTTCATTAATTTATCAAAAACACGCCTTTCCTGGGGGCGTTTCTTCAAAGTGGACGACTGCAGGGGCAGGCGTCTCATCATTTACATATTCGACAGGATATAATTATTCTCAGAAATTTATCAAAAACGCGCCCTTGGAAGGGGCGTTACTTTCTAATTCCATTTTACAGAATATATGAGTTTCAGGATTTTAACAGATACACGCCCTAGTAAGGGGCGTTTATTTTTAATTCACGCCCTATGATGGGGCGTTTACATAGGGAAAACGACTTTGTCCAAGTCGTGAATTTCAAGATTTTAACATATACACGCCCTAGTAAGGGGCGTTACTTTTAAAGTCACGCCCTATGATAAGGCGTTAATACGTGGGAAAACGACCTTGTACAGGCCGTGAATACAAGAAATTGCAGGACATTAGATTTGGAGATAGGATCATGCATTAATAATCAAGGTTTCATATAAAATCCGTTCTTAACATGCTTAAGTCATGATCTCGTAAAATTAACGCCTGTGTACAGGACGTTTCTTAATAAATTGACGACCGCTGTTATGGTCGTTTATTTTAAAATAGCGCCCTATTCCAGGGCGTTTCTTTCAAACAATTCAGAAAACACACCGAAACCATATGTATATAGACCGTATGCATGCCATGCTTATATAATATCTTTCACTAATTTTATTTGGGCTACAGTATCTTGAGAAAACCTACCTTATGGTTTGACAATACCGATACTCTGTTTGGAACCTTCGTGGATGAAGAACCTTCGTTCTTCAGGAAGATGTTGCCACCGCTACCTGATGGTGATGAAGACAATGATGATGAAGACCCTTTGTCTTCAAACACTAGAAGCAGCCACCTATAGCAAAGACGATGAAGGATGGTTAAAACCTCCTCATGTGTTTATCAAAAGCAAGGAAAGGAAGAAGAACTGTTTGTTCTTCACGTACCTAGCAGCAGACGCTCGATCAAATGGGTTTTAGGGTTCGATCGAACATGTTATTTATAGGATTTTGAAGTCCTAACAAGAGTAGTGTTTGATTGAGGGTAATATATCCTTAATAGAGTCCTTACTCTAATAGATACTTACTAGATTAGGTTAATCTTTCCCTGGATAAGCTCTGGGTTCGAACGAGTCACGAACTGAATTAACGCCTTAGGTCAGGGCGTGTATTCTTGAATTGACGCCTTGCATAAGGGCGTTTCTTAAAAAGCGCCTTGAAAAAGGGCGTTTCTTGTTTTAAAACACGCCTAAGATAGAGGCGTTTCTTTTACTTACCCATTTGGTCGCGTAAGAACTGACGACCGTAGGTGTGGGCGTCCTTTCTTTATTCACGCCATTGGTAGAGGCGTTTCTTTATAAATGAACGCCTTAATAAGAGGCGTTATTTTTAATTTGTTTTATTTCGTCCAATTAACCCTATTCCTTTTTATATATATTACTTCTGTAATATATATATGTTTTAATTTATTTCAATTATTCATTTATTAGGGTTGCTACAGTCAGGGTTACCGACTGTATGAGGGGTCTTTTTGTTCTCTAGCCGGGTAAAAGGTCCGATCCAGAGTGGAAGGGTCTTTTTGTTCATGGCTTCGGCGGGAGGTCCGAGCTGCAGGTTTATTCATCGGTGGGACTGAAAATTATAATATTGAAGTGGTTTATTCATTGACACGGGGTTAGTGCCAAAGCAAGAAAGGGGGTCTTTTTGTTCACCGAACCTAGATGGAGGATCTAGGTCAAAGGAAAGAGGTTTTTTTTTTGTTCATTGACTAGGATGGAGGGTCCAAGTCGAAGCAATGGTCTTTGTTTACCGGCCTAGACGGAAGGTCCAAGACAAAAGTTTTATGTGTCAGTGGGATAGGAGAAAGTAGTGTCGAGCTACATATGAGATTTTTTTTTGCCACTGCATGGAGTGCATCTATTTTGTTATTCGGCCGAGACGAGATGGTCTGAGCCAGAGAAGGGAATTTTGAATTCCGGTGAGACTTGATAATTCGACATCCCCCGATGACTTTGGTGAGTTTCTCTTTCTCTCTTCTTCTCCCCCCCCCCTTTTTTCATCTCTTTTTTTCATCTCTTTTTTTCTTCTTTTTTTGAATGGATATTGCATGGCCTCAAGGGAGGTCTATGAAACATTCTTGTTCCGCGTGGAGTGCGGGGTTTAATTGTTCGTCGAACTGGGAAGGTGATGCGTGATGTAGTTTCAAATGTCTTCCGTTAAGGGGTGTGAATTGAGTTTCCCCCGTATGGTTGACAACCACATACACACCTCCTTCGTAGACTTTCTGGACAACATATGGCCCGAGCCAATTTTTATTCAGCTTGCCTTTAGGGTTGGAAGCCATGACCACTCTTCTTTTGACCATCATGAGGTCGCCTTTCTTGAATTCACGCCTATGACAAGCTTGTCGAAGGCGCGGGTTATGCGGGCCTGGTAGACCTATATGTTCTGCTAGGCCTGGAGTCACTTTCCTTCTAAGTCGGAGAGCTCTTCCAATCTCCATTATGCATTTGTTCGGTCAACTTTGACCAATCCATGTTGGATTGGGACTCGGAGTGAGGGCACCTCTAGTTCAATGAGGACAACGGCTTTCGATCCGTACACTAAAGAAAAGGGCAAACAACCTGTTGGGGTTTTATAGATAGTACGGTACGCCCACAGCGCCTCATACATCTTGTCTTCCCAGTCCTTTTTGTTAGAACTGACAGTCTTCGCCAGGAGGGTGCCGAGTGTTTTATTAAATGCTTCAGCCAACCCGTTTACCTGCGGGTTGTATGGAGTGGATGTCCTCCAGTCAATCTTATACTTTTTGGCCAATCTGTAGACCTTTTGATTCTGGAAATGGCTTCCGTTGTCTGAGATGATCCGGTTGGCGACGTCGAATCGGAATATTACATTTCGCTGGATAAATCGGGCCACGATTTCTCTTGTCACTTTTTTCAGGGCTACAGCCTCCGCCCATCGGGAGAAATAGTCTATTATTGCCAGAATGTACTTCCATCCTGAAGAGGATGGGGGCAGTGGGCCCACGACATATGTTCCCCATTGGGCAAATGGCCAGCTGGGTGTTGTTAGATGTAGCTGTGTTGGAGGTCGCTTGGGGACCGTTGCATGCTCTTAGCACTTTTGACACAACTTGGCATACTTGCAGCAGTCGTCGAACATTGTCGGCCAGTAGTAGCCCAGCTTTTTAATTTCAATTTTCATCTTTGGCCCTGCTTGATGTGATCCAGCCGACCCGACATGAATTTCTTTCATGACTCTCCATGCTTCTTCCATAGAGAGGCACCGAAGGAGTATTTTCTTCTTCGCGTCCGCCATGATTCAGAATAAAATTCTGTTTCTGACTTCATAGGAGTCTTTTATTTAGATCAGCCTGGTCTTTTCTTCCCTTTGCTTGGGCAGCTACTGGTGTTTAAACCACTGCATGAGGGGCTCACGCCAGTCAGGTGATCCGACCATTTCTGTGGTTGTCACGCCCTGAACAAGGCGAAAATATCGGGACGTACAGTCAGAGGCAAGCAGGAAAGAGAGAGAACTAATCTAAATACACAAGTGCTATGGAAAGGAAATACTAAATGATCATTAACAACCAAACTGATACAGTAATCTCAAAGGCAACTTAATACAACATGGAATAACAACCACTAAGACTCAACAACAAATTGAAACTAAATGATCTCCAAACACAACTAACAATAAGCACACCGCTAACACACTAGAACTGATACACTCAAGACATCACTCCTGCCCTTCCCCGTCGGTAAGCGCGTCACCTGAGAAGCCTGGAAAGGGGGAAACAACGGGGTGTGAGCTGACGCTCAGTAGGAAATAACAGACATGTATAAGTGATTAACAGTTCAATTATATTTTCAAAATATCATGCTACAAACGATAATGCAATAAACAACGGTAATAACGAGATCTTGCAAGGTCAAGAAATATACAATTGATAATGATTATCAAGGATAACAAATACAAGAATTTACAACAGGAGATATAACAAGAGATATAACAATGATATAGTAATAAGGAATTGGCCAACAAGCAAGTAATTTAAACATTAACCAAGTATGATCAAGTAACAAGTAACAAGATACTTTTGTCATAGACGCCAACACTCAGGCAAGTACTTCGGTGCAATGCCCCACCTTGTCATTAACATCCCATGGGCTCACTAACTTTCGGGCGCTCTCCCCAGGACCAGACCGGGCCCTTATGATGCGATGGCATTGATTTACTGGGCCCAACGTCCCATCCGTCCAGACATTCAATCAATTTTAATGGACAATTAATCAGAGGAATTTCTGTCATAAGTTCAGATTTAAAGGACTAACCTTGTCCTTGGATTCAAGAGTACAAACACGGTGAAACTCATCTCCAAGAGATGTGCGGTCGTAACAGAGCCGCTCCATGGATATATACGGTTCATACAGAACCGTACGTACAGGAACTGGACTGAAACTCAGCCCGTGAAGTCAAGAAAAGAACGGCTGACAGTAGGCCGCCCTAAGGTAAGAACGGTGCAATATGGGCCGCTCATGTCCAGAAGACATTAAGGCCCAAGAACGAGATATACGGTCCATACTGGGCCGTATAAAGATATACGGTCACGATCGGGCCGCCTAAGAGGTTATGCGGTCACATGATAACCGCGCATGCCTCTCGTCGTCCGATTTGATCCAAGACTTAAACCAGTGGTTTAAGCTCAAAAATAGGGTATGCTGGTGTTAAACAGATTCTAATCATGATTATAATGATGTTCTGAGATGACGGTAAGACCGCCGGATAGAGTTTCCGGGGGTAGAACCGAAACTAGCACGCTAATCGGCCAATCGGCTTCGCGTGAAGTGGGAAAGTTAAACATGATGTTCTACTGTAGTACAGCAGTAAACAGCAAGTTAACAGTCATATTAATCCTAATGCCAAGCTAATTTAACAGGGATTAGGTTATATATTAATCCAAGATGCCAAAAAAATAATTTAAGATGATAACGAGTTCGCGTAAGTCGCATAGGCACGAATGACAAGCAATAATCAGAAATTTAGTTGCATATTTAAACAGTTATTAAATGGGTTTCTATTTCACTAATTACCCTTAATGACATGCAAATGAATGCATTAGAACATAAATTAAGTCACTCTCTGTGGGGATAAACGGTTCTATATGGACCGTACAACTTACTGGGCATTCCGGGGCCGAACAGGGGTCACTCTGTGACACAGGGATATGGACGGTTCCTCAGGGGCCGTTCATGGGTTTCTAATTATAAATTGTCATTATGACACTAAAATGGATGCATCATAATAATTACTAAGTCAATTACTGGGTAGATAAATGGTTGCTAAAGGGCCGTACATCTACTGGGCTGAACAGGGGGCGAACGGGCTTCAAACAGGCCTCAGGGAGTTGGGCGGCTCTCCCTGGGCCGCCCAAGGGTTGGGCGGCTCTGTCTGGGCCGCCCAAGGGGTTGGGCGGTCCTGGGAGGGCCGCCCATCCCTGGGTTGTGCGGCCAGAGCAGGGCCGTTTAGGGATATGTGGTCCAGTCTGGACCTTTCATCCAGATATGTGGTTCCTGACGAACCGTTCATCCTGGGATGAGTGGTTCCTGAAAAACCGTTCAACTAGGGGCATGCTAGGGTCAAAATTGGTCAAAAGGTGGGCTGGAGTTGGACGGTCTATCGTAAGACCGCCCATCTCTGGGTCGTCTCCGGTCATCCCTACCGCGTCCGGTGAACGCCGGGAACTAGGGTTTGGATAGGGTTACACTAAAATGATCATAACTAATACAATTGGACTCCAAATAAGGGGATTTTGGTATCAATGGAAAGCTAATACAAAACTCTACCTATCTGCAAGGTCAATTTCATGATCAATTACTAGAATCGAGATCTATTAAGGCAAGAACACAAGAAACCCTAATTCTGACATGCTGTGACTAAAACGTTAAATTCTCTCTACATACAGAATGGAATTTGGGGCTTCTTGGCTCAAATGAAAGCTACTTCGATGGTGAATCCAACCATATAAGATATGGTTCATGTGGATCAAGATCAATACTTCGAAATCATAAATCACTTCGGATGAACACATCAAACTAGGTCTAAAACATGCTGTTACTATAAACAGAAATTCTCTACACATGCTTCATGAAACATAGGGCTTTCTACGTTAAATGAAAGCTAACATCATGCTTATCATATCATATAAGTTAATTTAAGTTTGGTCTGTTACACCTACCTCAATCGGAGATTGAAAAAAACGTGCTAGATATGAAGAACGAACTAGAATACCCTTCAGAAAAGCCTCGACTGCTCTCTACACACCTGATAAATTGGGGCTTTCAGTCCCAATGGATAGATCTCGTCGAGAGGATCAATTTCCTATACTCATGATCGAGTTTTGGTTAAGAATGCCTACCTTAATTGAAGAAACAAGGGAGGAAGATGGAAGTCGACGGCCTGCCGACACACCTACAAAGATCGCCGGAATTCTCCCCAGATCTGGATCCTCTGCCGACACCACAGCAACCAAAAGAAAGAGGACTCGTAGAGCTTTCTATGTATAGCTCATAGGCCTTCTGGAGAGTTCTGTGCCGGGAGTATCCGGCCGTGGAAGAGACGTGTTAGAAACGGCGCCGTGATTGTTGACTTGAGCAAACTCGGTCGAGAGCGCCGCCTAGGGTTAGGGTTTCGCTAAATTTATTGGGGGCTTTTGATCCTCAGATCCTCACCGTTCATTTGGCTCTGGTTTGAGCTCATTTGGTCGAGTATCAAGCCCTAATTTCGTGTTTTAATCCAAGGTTAGGTTTGGGTCAAAAAGTGTGTAATTAAGGGCTTAATCTCTAAATAGATCTCACCACGGATTTTTAATGACCTAAAGCTAGAAGACAAAATTGCAATCTACATCGACCTTAACCTGTTTACTATTTTTCTGAATTTTTATAAGGTGGTCGAAAATATCACTATTCTATTTCTAAGGAATTAAATATTAATAAATCCGAAATTCAATTATTAAATCCATAAAAATACAAATTCTTAATTAACAAGAGGTAAATAAATATATTAAATCTAATAAAATAATTCGGGGTCTTACACCCTCCCCTACTTAAAGGAATTTGGTCCTCCAAATTCACTGCACTAACACTGCGAGTAGGGATAGAGATCGCTCACCTAGAATAAGTCGGGATACCGCTTCCGCATAGTCTCTTCAAACTCCCACGTAGCTTCTTCGGTCCCACGCCGACTCCACTGAATCTTGACCATCGGTATTGAACGATTCCGGAGTTACTGTTGCTTCCGGTCCAGAACCTTTATCGGTCTTTCCTCGTAGGTCAGATCCTCCTTCAGCTCGAAATCCACATGCTGTATAACATGAGTGGGGTCGTACACATACTTCCGTAACATAGAAATATGGAAGACGTTGTGCACGCCAGACAATTGAGGCGGTAAGGCCAGCCTGTATGCCACCTCTCCCACTCTATCTAGAATCTCGAATGGACCAATGTATCTCGGACTCAGCTTGCCATGAATGCCAAATCTTCAGATCCCTCTCGTCGGAGAGACCTTTAAGAATACATGCTCGCCAACCTGAAATTCCAATGCTCTCCTCCTGTTGTCGGCATAGCTCTTCTATCTTGATTGAGCCACTTGTAACCGGTCCCGGATAATGCGGATGTTCTGTGAAGATTCTGAGACAAGATCCGGTCCAATCCACTGTTTCTCACCTACCTCGTCCCAACACAACGGGGAACGACAACTTCTGCCATACAAGGCTTCAAATGGAGCCATCTGGATACTAGACTGATAGCTGTTATTGTAGGCGAATTCAATTAGGGCCAAATGCTCATTCCAAGTACCACCAAAGTCAATCATACATGCTCGCAGCATATCTTCCACTATCTGATTGGTTCTCTCTGTCTGTCCATCTGTCTGCGGATGAAATGCCGTGCTGAAATTCAGACGAGTACCCAAAGACTCTTGCAGTCCCTTCCAGAAATGAGAAGTGAATCTAGGGTCTCGATCAGATACTATATTCACTGGAATACCATGCAACCTCACCACTTCCTTCAAATACAAAGCTGCTAGAACATCAACTGTCCATTTAGATTTAATGGACAAGAAATGGGCTGACTTTGTCAGTCGATCAACAATCACCCAAATTGCATCAAATCCACCATGAGTTCTAGGCATACCCATGATGAAATCCATGCCAATACTCTCCCACTTCCATTGGGGTATGTCGAGTGGGTTCAATTTCCCTGCCGGTCTGAAGTGCTCAGCTTTAACTTGTTGGCAAACTAAGCATTTACTTACGAAGTCAGCGATTTCCCTCTTCATATTCATCCACCAAAAGGATCGCTTCAAATCTCTGTACATCTTAGTGCCTCCGGGATGAATGGTGTATGTGGATCTATGAGCTTCCTCAAGAATCTTGTTCTTTACTGTAGCTTCATCAGGTACACAAGTTCTGCCTTTAAATAATAATCTACCATCATCAGCCAACCCAAAATCAGGTCTGCTGCTCAAGCTTCCCTTGATCTGTACCAGCTCGGGATCATTATCTTGCAAGGACTTGATCTCCATCAATAATTCAGGTTTAAGTTGAATCTGAGCAATCAAAACCCGATCATTGTCAATATTAAGATCCAGACTAGATAACTGTTCCAGTAACTTCCATTCTTGCAACATGAGACTTGACAATCTAGCTACTGGCCTCCGGCTTAATGCGTCTGCCACAACATTGCCTTTGCCGGGGTGATATTCAATAGAAAAGTCGAAGTCCTTCAAATACTCCAACCATCTGCGCTGCCGCATATTGAGTTCCTTCTGAGAGAATAAATACTTCAAGCTCTTGTGGTCTGAAAATACCGTGAAAGATTCTCCATACAGGTAGTGCCTCCAAATCTTCAAAGCTAAGACGACTGCTGCAAGTTCCAAATCATGAACAGGATAATTCTCCTCGTGCTTCTTCAACTACCTAGAAGAGTAGGCAATCACCTTCCCATGCTGCATAAGTACACAGCCTAAGCCAATTCCTGAAGCATCAGTATAAACGACAAATCCTCCTTCACCAGAAGGTAAAGCCAATATAGGTGCAGTAGTCAAACAATCCTTTAGAGTCTGAAAGCTTCGCTGGCAATCGTCTGACCAATCAAACTTGTTCTCCTTGCGGGTTAACCTTGTCATAGGTACCGCAATCTTAGAGAAATCCTGGATAAACCTTCGATAATAACCTGCCAGGCCAAGAAAACTTCTAACTTCCGTCACACTGGTAGGCTGCTCCCAATTCTTCACTGCCTCAACCTTCGAAGGATCCACAGAAATACCTTCATTGGTGATAATATGTCCGAGAAAGGACACTTCTTGCAACCAGAATTCACACTTACTAAACTTGGCATAAAGTTGATGATCTCTCAATAACTGCAATGCCATCATCAGATGTTCAGCATGCTCCACTTCACTCTTGGAATAGATCAAGATGTCATCAATAAATACCACGACCCATTGGTCAAGATAGGGCCGAAATACATTGTTCATGAATTGCATGAAAGCTGCCGGAGCATTCGTTAGACCAAAAGGCATAACGACAAATTCGAAATGACCATACCTGCTGCGAAAAGCTGATTTAAAGATATCCTCCTCCTTAATCCGCAACTGGTGATATCCAGATCGAAGATCGATCTTAGAGAAATATTGAGCTCCCGCTATCTGGTCAAATAACTCATCAATCCTCGGCAGTGGATATTTGTTCTTGACAGTCAACTGGTTTAACTGCCGATAATCGATGCATAATCTCATCCAGCCATCTTTCTTCCGAACAAATAATACAGGGGCTCCCCACGGAGACGTACTAGGACGAATAAAGCCCTTCTCGAGTAACTCCATCAACTTTTGCTTCAACTCCCTCAGTTCCGCAGGAGACATACGGTAAGGAGCCTTGGAAATAGGAGATGTGCCCGGAAAGAGGTCAATAGAGAAGATAACTTCCCGCTCAGGAGGAAGTCCTGGTAATTCCTCTGGAAAGACATCAGAAAAATCTCAGACAATAGGAATGTCCTTGATCTCAATCTGCTGCTCAAGGGTTGCACAGATAAAGGCTAGAAAAGCCTCACATCCTCGCCTCATCAGCTTATCAGCTCGAAGAGCCGAAATAAGCGGTACGGAGTTATGGTGCTTAACTCCCACAAAAGAAAGTCCAGGGTGTCTAGTAAAAGACACAGAGCTAGAACTGCAGTGAACGTCAACCTCATGTCGAGCCAACCAATCTGCTCCTAGGATTACATCATAATCCTTCATATCCATGCAAATTAAATCAGCTGGAAAGTTCTGCTCACCAATCAAAACCTTACTAGAAGGATAGAAATGCTGGATTGCTGTTCTAGTGCCAATAGGGGTTGAAATCTCTAACGGAGTATCCATCATAACCGGTTCCATAGCTAATGACTTAGCAAAACTCCGAGAAATAAAGGAATGTGTTGCACCAGTATCAAAAAGAACAAATGCTGGCTTGTCGAGTATAATAAGAGTACCTTCGACGAGTCCACCATCTTCGGCTGTTTCCGCTTCTTCTGCATACAAAGCTTGGAGCTTCCCTTGCGGCTTCTTGAAGACTTGCGGTTTTGCCGGTGTTGCTTGCTCCGCTATCAAAGGACAGTTGGGGATACGGTGCTCTTTGCTTCCACATCGCAAACAGGCGCCCAGCTTGAGCCAGCATTCCTCCACCTTGTGACCTGGACGATCACAATACCTGCATACGCCCTTAAACGGAACAATAGGGCCAGGCTTCTTATCTTCATACTTCGGCATCTTGCCTTTCCACGATCCGGACCCGCTCCATGAACAAGGTCCACTAACAGGCCTCTTCTTGATATACCCGGGTTTGATAATCCGGGAACCCGTAGGTTGCTCCTTCTTCGCACCGCTTCCACGGATTCTCTCCGTCATTTCGAGGGTATCTTCCAAAACTTGAGCCTTTCTCACCATCTCGGAATAAGTGGAAATCTCCATTGGTGCAGTTGGTTGATATAATGCAGCTTCAGTCCGTTGAGAAAACGCTTCGCCTTCATTTTCTCGGTGGAAATAAGGTGTATAGCATATCGAGAAAGCCGTGCAAATTGAGCCTCATACTCCGCCACGGACAAACCTCGTTGCTTCAAAGTCGCGAACTCTGCCGCTTTCTTCTCTTGCACTCGGTCAGAAAAATACTTGCCGTTGAAAAATTCCTCGAACTCTTCCCACGTAACCTGATGATCACCGAGAGTCACCTTGATAGAATCCCACCAAGTACGTGCATCACGCTCCAATTGAAATGTCGAGAGAAGGACACGCTCCTGGTTGGTGCATTGCATAACTTCAAATATCCTCCCCATCTCGTCTAGCCAGTGCTCGGCTTGGTCGGGGTCGGTCGAACCCGCGAATCGAGGCAGATTCATCCCGCGAAAGTTTCGGTATAGATCACCGGTGCCATGTGGTGCCGCTCCTGCCTGAGCCACTTGCTGAAGGGCCTGGGTAAGGCCTTGAACCGTGCGCTGCAGGTTCCTCCATTCGGCGCGATCAGCTGCCATCTACACGAGAAATAGATTACTTAGGTTTAATCAAGATAGATAATTACACGATTAAGAAACGAACTTAACCCAAGTTTCTACCCATTCTCACCAGGTCAGGTCCTAGACTTTAACAAGATTAGGGGTCTAATGCACCTAGACACGACCAAAACTCGGTACCTGGCGGAGATAACCGGTCCGAAGACCACTCGCGCAAGTATGCGACCTTCCGATAGGCGTAGCCTAACGTTCGGACAACATCTTTTGATATACCGGGTTATTGGGATGCCATGCAAGAACTTAGGAAACCTAGAACTTAAGAACTTAAGAAAACCTAGGAATGTGAAACCTAGGCTCTGATACCAACTAAACTGTCACGCCCCGAACAAGGCGGAAATATCGGGACGTACAGTCAGAGGCAAGCAGGAAAGAGAGAGAACTAATCTAAATACACAAGTGCTATGGAAAGGAAATACTAAATGATCATTAACAACCAAACTGATACAGTAATCTCAAAGGCAACTTAATACAACATGGAATAACAACCACTAAGACTCAACAACAAATTGAAACTAAATGATCTCCAAACATAACTAACAATAAGCACACCGCTAACACACTAGAACTGATACACTCAAGACATCACTCCTGCCCTTCCCCGTCGGTAAGCGCGTCACCTGAGAAGCCTGGAAAGGGGGAAACAACGGGGTGTGAGCTGACGCTCAGTAGGAAATAACAGACATGTATAAGTGATTAACAGTTTAATTATATTTTCAAAATATCATGCTACAAACGATAATGCAATAAACAACGGTAATAACGAGATCTTGCAAGGTCAAGAAATATACAATTGATAATGATTATCAAGGATAACAAATACAAGAATTTACAACAGGAGATATAACAAGAGATATAACAATGATATAGTAATAAGGAATTGGCCAACAAGCAAGTAATTTAAACATTAACCAAGTATGATCAAGTAACAAGCAACAAGATACTTTTGTCATAGACGACAACACTCAGGCAAGTACTTCGGTGCAATGCCCCACCTTGTCATTAACATCCCATGGGCTCACTAACTTTCGGGCGCTCTCCCCAGGACCAGACCGGGCCCTTATGATGCGATGGCATTGATTTACTGGGCCCAACGTCCCATCCGTCCAGACATTCAATCAATTTTAATGGACAATTAATCAGAGGAATTTCTGTCATAAGTTCAGATTTAAAGGACTAACCTTGTCCTTGGATTCAAGAGTACAAACACGGTGAAACTCATCTCCAAGAGATGTGCGGTCGTAACAGAGCCGCTCCATGGATATATACGGTTCATACAGAACCGTACGTACAGGAACTGGACTGAAACTCAGCCCGTGAAGTCAAGAAAAGAACGGCTGACAGTAGGCCGCCCTAAGGTAAGAACGGTGCAATATGGGCCGCTCATGTCCAGAAGACATTAAGGCCCAAGAACGAGATATACGGTCCATACTGGGCCGTATAAAGATATACGGTCACGATCGGGCCGCCTAAGAGGTTATGCGGTCACATGATAACCGCGCATGCCTCTCATCGTCCGATTTGATCCAAGACTTAAACCAGTGGTTTAAGCTCAAAAACAGGGTATGCTGGTGTTAAACAGATTCTAATCATGATTATAATGATGTTCTGAGATGACGGTAAGACCGCCGGATAGAGTTTCCGGGGGTAGAACCGAAACTAGCACGCTAATCGGCCAATCGGCTTCGCGTGAAGTGGGAAAGTTAAACATGATGTTCTACTGTAGTACAGCAGTAAACAGCAAGTTAACAGTCATATTAATCTTAATGCCAAGCTAATTTAACAGGGATTAGGTTATATATTAATCCAAGATGCCAAGAAAATAATTTAGGATGATAACGAGTTCGCGTAAGTCGCATAGGCACGAATGACAAGCAATAATCAGAAATTTAGTTGCATATTTAAACAGTTATTAAATGGGTTTCTATTTCACTAATTACCCTTAATGACATGCAAATGAATGCATTAGAACATAAATTAAGTCACTCTCTATGGGGATAAACGGTTCTATATGGACCGTACAACTTACTGGGCATTTCGGGGCCGAACAGGGGTCACTCTGTGACACAGGGATATGGACGGTTCCTCAGGGGCCGTCCATGGGTTTCTAATTATAAATTGTCATTATGACACTAAAATGGATGCATCATAATAATTACTAAGTCAATTACTGGGAAGATAAACGGTTGCTAAAGGGCCGTACATCTACTGGGCTGAACAGGGGGCGAACGGGCTTCAAACAGGCCTCAGGGAGTTGGGCGGCTCTCCCTGGGCCGCCCAAGGGTTGGGCGGCTCTGTCTGGGCCGCCCAAGGGGTTGGGCGGTCCTGGGAGGGCCGCCCATCCCTGGGTTGTGCGGCCAGAGCAGGGCCGTTTAGGGATATGTGGTCCAGTCTGGACCTTTCATCCAGATATGTGGTTCCTGACGAACCGTTCATCCTGGGATGAGTGGTTCCTGAAAAACCGTTCAACTAGGGGCATGCTAGGGTCAAAATTGGTCAAAAAGTGGGCTGGAGTTGGACGGTCTATCATAAGACCGCCCATCTCTGGGTCGTCTCCGGTCATCCCTGCCGCGTCCGGTGAATGCCAGGAACTAGGGTTTGGATAGGGTTACACTAAAATGATCATAACTAATACAATTGGACTCCAAATAAGGGGATTTTGGTATCAATGGAAAGCTAATACAAAACTCTACCTATCTGCAAGGTCAATTTCATGATCAATTACTGGAATCGAGATCTATTAAGGCAAGAACACAAGAAACCCTAATTCTGACATGCTGTGACTAAAACGTTAAATTCTCTCTACATACAGAATGGAATTTGGGGCTTCTTGGCTCAAATGAAAGCTACTTCGATGGTGAATCCAACCATATAAGATATGGTTCATGTGGATCAAGATCAATACTTCGAAATCATAAATCACTTCGGATGAACACATCAAACTAGGTCTAAAACATGCTGTTACTATAAACAGAAATTCTCTACACATGCTTCATGAAACATAGGGCTTTCTACGTTAAATGAAAGCTAACATCATGCTTATCATATCATATAAGTTAATTTAAGTTTGGTCTGTTACACCTACCTCAATCGGAGATTGAAAAAAATGTGCTAGATATGAAGAACGAACTAGAATACCCTTCAGAAAAGCCTCGACTGCTCTCTACACACCTGATAAAAATTGGGGCTTTCAGTCCCAATGGATAGATCTCGTCGAGAGGATCAATTTCCTATACTCATGATCGAGTTTTGGTTAAGAATGCCTACCTTAATTGAAGAAACAAGGGAGGAAGATGGAAGTCGACGGCCTGCCGACACACCTACAAAGATCGCCGGAATTCTCCCCAGATCTGGATCCTCTGCCGACACCACAGCAACCAAAAGAAAGAGGACTCGTAGAGCTTTCTATGTATAGCTCATAGGCCTTCTGGAGAGTTCTGTGCTGGGAGTATTCGGCCGTGGAAGAGACGTGTTAGAAACGGCGCCGTTATTGTTGACTTGAGCAAACTCGGCCGAGAGCGCCGCCTAGGGTTAGGGTTTCGCTAAATTTATTGGGGGCTTTTGATCCTCAGATCCTCACCGTTCATTTGGCTCTGGTTTGAGCTCATTTGGTCGAGTATCAAGCCCTAATTTCGTGTTTTAATGCAAGGTTAGGTTTGGGTCAAAAAATGTGTAATTAAGGGCTTAATCTCTAAATAGATCTCACCACGGATTTTTAATGACCTAAAGCCAGAAGACAAAATTGCAATCTACATCGACCTTAACCTGTTTACTATTTTTCTGGATTTTTATAAGGTGGTCGAAAATATCACTATTCTATTTCTAAGGAATTAAATATTAATAAATCCGAAATTCAATTATTAAATCCATAAAATGCAAATTCTTAATTAACAAGAGCTAAATAAATATATTAAATCTAATAAAATAATTCGGGGTCTTACAGTGGTTGCCACCTCAGGCCCTTCTCCACCTGGCTTTTCATCTATCATGCTGGGGACCTGCCACCGGTTGATCACCCATATGTTGAGTGATTCAACAGGCGAGATTGCCAGTGAGCTTGTTAGCTTTGCTAATGCATCGGCCTGTGCATTTTGACCTCGACCGACATGGTTTATTTCAATAAAGTGAAACTTCTCCATGAGTTGCTTTGCCTTAGCGTGGTAGGGGAGTAATTCAACTTTTCAGACTTCAAACTATCCTTGGATTTTATTGACGATCAGCATTGAATCCCCAAACACTTACAGCGTGCGGATATCCAACTGGAGAGCCACCTGGAAACCGATAATTAGGGCTTCAAATTCTGCTTCGTTGTTTGTGCAGGCTTTGTTGATTGAGCAAGAGGTGTGCAACACCTCTCCTTCGGGGGATTTGATGTAGCACCCCAAGATCCGGATATCGGGAAGAACCCGATACCATTCGAATCCTGACCCGCCGCCCACGAGCCGGGAGGGCTCGAAAGGGCTAAAAGGAGTGTGGATGTAGCACCCCGAAAATTTAAATATAGAATAAATAAAACAACTATAAATATTCGTCATGGAAATTAAATTTTGATAAAGGAAAAGCAACATTTAGCTAAATAGTTTATGAGCTTAAATAATAATAAAAGTATAAGTAAATAAATTGAGAAATGAAAATTATAATAACTATTATTTATTTGAGTTTAAAATTAAAAATATAATTCAAGAATAGATGAGTACACATACATATAAAGACACTTATAGGATCGAACCCGACTCTGATACCCAAGACAAATGACGAGAATTAATAACTAAAGTTATAGGAATTGGGGTCTATATATGTATGAAGTTCTATTAAATAATTTAGTTAAAGCCTATATTATAAATGGGCTAACACACCCATCCACCTTTATCCATATATAATGTTGTGCCCCTGTGATTTTGATGATAGCAAATACTATGAGTTATCTGAACATCTGTGACATGATTTTGAACTCTATGATTTTGATGATAGCATATCATGAACATCTGTGTCTGAATGATTGTTCTGCTTTGGGCATATGATTGTTCTACTTTGGGCATATGAACTGTACAGGGTAGTTCATGCATACAACAAGTCCATACATTCTCTGCTGTAATCTTCATGCATATGCCAAGTCTACACATTGCTTAAGTCTGTACAGGGTTTTGTTGCATCATATGTTGCACGCGTTCAAAGTCCATACATTTCCCTCATGCATACACAGGCATCCAAAGTCTGTACAACGTTTTGGCTAGAATGCAGCGTCTCATGTTAAGTCTGTACAGCATGCATCGTCTCCTTCTGTACAGCGTTTGCCTAAGTCTATACATCCATTAAGTGATAATTGATCAAGTCTATACATCGTGTGCTTCGAGCATTCAAGTCTGTACACTGGTGTCGTTTGCACACATGTCATAGCAAGTCTGTACATTGGCAAGTCTGTATATCGGATAGCATGCACGGGTTCAAGTCTATACTCTCCTTAGACCTACGTTCAGAACACTAAGTCTATACATCGCTTGAAGTCTATACATTGTTATCGTTCAGCGTCTCATATGCATATTTTAGTTGAAGTCTGTACAACCCAAGTCTGTACATCCACCGTATCCTTTGGGCATCGTTCGTTCAGCAAGTCTGAACATCGCCCTAGGTTGCATTATCAAGTCTGTACATTCATCAATGGCTGTGCACACATCATCTTACAAAGTCTGTACATCGGTGCGTCTTACTTAGCGTCTCTGTGCTTCAAGCTTTCCAAAGTCTATACATTGTCTAGCACACACACATCAAGTCTGTACAGCCAGATCGGTCAAGTCTGTACAGCCATTGCCTTGCAGCATGCACGCTATCAAGTCTGTACAGCCTGCACACACAAGTCCATTCATTGTCATCGATGCATGCATTTCTTCAAGTCTGTACAGCCTTTGCAGCACATCCAAGTCTATACATTGCATATGGTTGTGCATCACTCAAGTCTATATATTCGTTGTGCATAGTCCATGCATTGCACGAAGTCTGCACATTGTGTGTTGCTATGCTCTAGCTTTGCATTCACTCTAAAGTCTATACATTGTCTGCCCTGCACACACAAGTCCATACATTGCATTTGGGCATCAAAGTCTATAACACACAGACAAAGTATGTACAATCCCTTTCATGCATTCTAAGTCTATACAAGCTTCGGATGGCATCACATAAAGTCTGTACATTGCTTTGTCATGCACATAAACGTCTAAGTCTATACATTGCTTCATTGCATGCTACAAAGTTTGCACATCCCGTTTGCACTAAGTCTGTACATGGTCCTGGCGCTCGCAAAGCATGTACATGGTCCTGGCGCTCGCAAAGTCTGTACATCGACTTGGCGCTCGCAAAGTCTGTACATCGGCTTGGCGCTCACAGAGTCTTGCTGCGTCTATGTGCATAATCCATGCATTGTCAAGTCTATACATCGTCTCTCTTAGCGTCTTATGCATGCAGCATAGAAAGTCTGTACATTCGTTGATAGACTCATGCATAAACACCAAGACGAAGTCTATTCAATCCTTTCCAAGCATTCAAGTCTATATACTCTAGTGTCTGCATCGCATTCACGTCCAGTCTATACACTCTTGTGTCTGCATCGCATTCACTTCAAGTGTATACACTCTTGTGTCTGCATTGCATTCACTTCAAGTCTATACACTCTTGTGTCTGCATTACATTCACTTCAAGTCTATACACTCAATGCTGCATCATGCCTGTACACACTTTGTTAAAAGCCTGAACCAAGTCTGTACATCCATCTAATATCTTCTTATGACTGCTTGACAGGTACATCCTTCGAGAAGAAAATGTTTGGGCACGTGTTCCGAGGTTGGCACCTGGCACGTGATCCGAGGACAAAGGGGGCACAAGCCCTGCACACGCCCTAATTGCTGCTGCTATAAATACGAAGCTTCCTCCATCTGGAGAAGATCAATGAGGGAGCAAGAGAGTGATCGAAGAAGCAAACAGAAGAGAAAGAGCTAGCAGAGAGCAGAAGAAAGAAAAGAAGAAGAAGAGAAAAGCAGAGTGTGAAAGCTAAAGAAGAAAAAGGGAAGAGAGAGCTTGTAGGAAGAGAGAGGTAAAGAGCTCGTGAAGAGGAAGAGAAGCTTCGTTGTCTTCACTGGACTTTGGATCGGATCCAATCCATTTTGCTCCTGCGAGAGCTACCTTGTGCATTTCATTTGCCAGCTTTTTGTCGCTGCATTTTTATCATTTATTGTTTTTCCTTTTATCTATACACACTTTGTTCTTCCGATTCTCTGGTTGGAGATCGGGGTTCCTCCTGTTGATTCAGGAGAAGGAGACTGGGAGTCTCCGGTTGCAAGTGACTGGTGTCACTAGCGGTTTCCCTCTGGGTTTCAAAGAAAGAGAGACTTGGGTCTCTGGGTTCCCCTCCGGTTTGGAGGAAGGGAGGATTGGTCCTCCGGTTGCATGCGGCTGGGTGTCGCTTGTGGGTTCCCTTCTGGGTGGAGGAAGAGAGACCTCGGTCTCTGGTTTGCTAGTGACTGGGAGTCACTAGTGGTTCCCTCCGATTTGGAGGAAGAGGGGAGGTTGTTCCCCTGGTCAAGTTGTTTTGCAGCAATTGTTGCAGACTGAGTCTGTTGTTCTAGCCTTGCTAGTGGAAGCCTCACTCCGGTTTGGAGTGAGGGGTGGACGTAGGTCTGTGGACCGAACCACCTAAAAATTCTGGTGTTCACTTGTGGTCTGATTTTTTTTATGTGTTCTTTTCATTGCTGCGCTCATTAGATGCTTGCTTAGGATCGTGTGAGGGAGAATTGATTTGTTGTCTTGCTTTGATCCTTCTAAGTATTCTCAGTATATTTCTGCAACAGTTTTTAATTCCGCATATTTGAGCATTAGAGATTTAATTAGGCAATATTTGAAGAGGGATACATTCACCCCCCTCTGTATCCGGGCATTGCACCCTATCAATTGGTATCAGAGCGGGTGTCTGCATAGAAGGTCCAGCGACCTGCAGATCCGATCCTGCAGTCTTCGGTGCTATCTCGCTTTTGGTGCATCATTATTCCTGTTGCATTAATTTGTGCTGTTTCCATGGGTGATCCACTGGTTTTCAACAGCTCTAATTTTGATGTGTGGTTTGTCAGTCTGCGCAACTATGCTATATCAGTTAATCCTGATCTGTGGAAACTAATTTCACAAGGTCCTCATAGATTACCAATGAAAGTGTCCAAATGGACCGACAGTCACAGATCAAAGGATGGAGAAAATCAGAAAGTTTTCAATCTGATGAAAGCAGCCACTGACAAAGCCTTACATTCTTGCCTTTATGATTGCAGGTCCGCTAAAGACATCCTGGATAAGCTAGAGCTAGCTCACAGGATGAATGAGGACAGCTGCATGATGGCTAACAAGAGCAACCATAGCAGTGATCAAGATGAATTCGAAGATGCTGAAGAGGTAATAAATCCTTTCTCTAGTTACACTTTAGATGACTGGGAAGATGCCTATGCCAATCTGTTAGGCTCCTATGAAAAACTAGAGAAGAAGAATAAAAAATTGATAAAGAAGCTAAAAAATCTAGGGGATTCTATCTCTGGAGGTGAAAATCCTGAAATTCTGAAAACTGAAAATGAAATATTCAGAAGACAAGTGTCAAAACTAGATGAAATAAAATCTGATCTTGATCATGTCAAATCTGAAAACGAAAAACTCAGAAAACAATGTCAGGAATCTGAACAATGATTAATCAGTCTTGAAAGTGAAAACAGATTGATCAATGAAAAGTTCGAGGCTGTTAGTGCTGTGAATTTAAAGTTTCAGGAAAACCTTGAAAACTATGAACCAGAAAAACAGAGTTTCCTAACTGATGTATTGTTTGATGATGATAAACTTGAGCAGGAGAACACTAGGCTAAAGGAAGAAATTGAGAAACTAAAACAGTTGAACACCACCATGTCAGAGAGATTGCTGACATTTGAAAAAAGAAAATATGTTGTTGATGAAAATAAAACAAGAAATTGAAACTCTTAAAAATTTGAATGATGTGATGCATCAACAAATTCTGGTCTGTGAAGAAGATATAGTCAACTATGAACATCAAATCTCTTCCCTTCAATCTGAAATAAATGATCTGAACAATTCTCTATCAAAATTTGTGGAGGGAAAAAGTAACCTGGACAGGCTACTAGGAGTTAAGGTGAATACTCAGAAGGAAGGGTTAGGCTACAACAATGTCAATAAAAAGGCTCTAAAAAATAAGCTAATGACATCGTTTGTCACTTCATCAAATGTAGCCACCACCTCAAAAGATAAACAGCCCATTGTTCAGAAAATGCAGAAACAAACTGTCATTCAGAAACAAAATGAAAAAGTGAAAAAATATGTTCATGTGAAGAATAAGCAAAGAAACAATCATGTTGATGCTGTGCATGTGACACATGACTTAAACACACACACACATGCACACAAAAAGAAAATGTCATGTCACTATTGTCATAAATTTGGTCATCTGATGTATGAGTATAAATTGATGGAGAATGATGATATGAATGCTAGGAAATTTCATGATAAAAATCCTTCATCTCAGAAAAAGAAAATTGAATGTTTTCACTATGGCAAAATAGGACACACAATTGCACAATGCTGGTTTACAAGTGGTAAGAAAATATCTCATTCATATCATGCTAAATTTCATTCAAACAGTCATGCTGTTAACAAGAACAAGTTTGATTCAATAAACCAGCATATGACATGCTTTAATTGTGAAAAATTAGGTCATAAGAGATTTGAATGCTGGCTGAATGCTGGTGGGAGAAATTCTAATTCATGCTTTCACTGTGGCAAGATGGGCCACATTGCAGCCCAATGTTGGCATATCCAGGGTAGGAATGTGAATTTCAAACCTACTAAAATCCCTACAAAAAGACATGCATTTTATGAGAAATTTAACAGAATGAATTCTTCTCTATGTTTTGAATGTGGAAAGCCAGGTCACAGGGCTGCAACCTGTTGGCTGGCAGGATACCAAAGCCAGACTGATTTTGGTAAACAAGATTTTTAATTCTGTTAACAAAAATTTTCATGCACGAGCACATAGGTTTCATGATTATACTAATGTGCACATCAAGAACACAAAACATATTGTTTCATGTCGTTATTGTGGTGGCTTTTGGCATTCTATGAATAATTGTTCGGTAATGAAAATTGATGATCCATTTACCCAGAAAAGCTTGAGAATGCCATTCAAAGGCATCACTGTCATTTTAGGACCCAAGACTGCTTGGGTACCTGTTTGTGCAAAATAAACCTTGTTTTACAGGTGTGCCTTGGATTGAAAATAAGTTGGGGAATAAACCAAGGCACTCAAAAGAAAACCCCTTTTTGAACCCTTCAGGTAAATTCCTTGCACTTCCTGTTCTTAGATTTACTGCATAGCATGTTAAATCTATTTTTGCATATTCATTCATAATCTGCATTGTCAAATTTGAATTCTCTGAACTCTCCTCATCTAAAGTGTATGTTTTACACTCAACTCTGTTGATGGACAATGCCTGATTAAGAATTCTCTGCGAACATCTGAATTTCACATGATTGTCTGAATTTGCATTTGCAGCCATTGAAAAATCTGATGCACTTAGAACTTTTGGTATTGCATTGTCTTCATGACATATAGGATGATTCAGTGCTTTTAGTTAGGGGGAGTCAATGCATTGCATATCTCTTATTTTGAAAAAAAAAGGGGGAGGAAGTGACTCACTGCATATTGACAGGGGGAGCATGCTTAATCTTTTCAGTTGTGTCTTTGTCTGAACTCTTCCTGTCCATCTATCTGATTCAACTTGTCATATCAGAGTTAGCAATTGGAGTGTCAGTGATTCCATCATCAAAAGATCTCTCTTGACTGATTATGAAGCATCCATAACCTGAATTTATACCTCATCTGTCAACTCTGAACTACTTTGCTCAAGAGCAGTCTCCCTACTGCAATTTTTCAGAATCCATGCTGTTTGTTGAAATATCAGTCAGCTCACTTGAATTAATGAGCCGAGATATGAAGTAAACCTTCAGCCTGAATACTACTTCATAAAAGTTAAAACATCTTTAATGAGGAACCTTCCATTATACATGCTTAAGAACATTTGTTAACTGGAATTGGTTTAAGTCTTATGTACTCTTGTTTGGACTCAAAGAACTTGAAAATATCTGATTCAACCTCTTAATAAAATTTAACTGTCTGCTTCATGTAAATTCATGTAAGACTATCTGAAATCTAAAAAGTTGAAGTCCATGTCTACGTTAACTGAGATATATAGTGTATGTAGTAGCTCTTAAACACCTAACTTGTTCTGAATCCATTCTGAGAAATAGTATGGACAGAGCAATGATTGTGGTTACTGAGAAACCTGTCCAAAGGATTGTGTCATGAAGTACCATGGTTAACTCTGTTTAAAGAGATGATTGAAAACTACTGTGAGAATATGGCAGAGCAATGGCATAGTTGTATTGAGTAATTGGGGATTCTGGCCTCGGATCAAGGTGTATCCTCATGCCAAAGATACTTTTAATGCTACCTCTGTTCTCTAAAATGGGAGAAGCAATACGATTGTCACACTGAGTAACCGGGGATTCTGGCCTCTTATCAAGGTGTCTCCCCACGTCAAAAGGTGTTGATAAACCAAAATTGTTCATTAAAAAAAAGGGGAAAAATATGAACATGTGCAAATCAAATTATGAAAGAACAATTAAAACTCTGATGCATTCACTTATGTATCTCTTAAAGCAGTCATGGAAAGTAAACTAAGTAAGATGGAAGTTGGTTGAACAAGAATTTTATATGAGCTTGTAGTTCCTTTTTATTAAGAGTTGGTTCAGATATGAGTACAATTTCTTTTTTAAAAAAAAACTCAGTTTACATCATTCTTAAACCATATCTGACAATCAAGGATTCATAAGCTTTTATAATGGAGGAATCTAAAACTTAAATTCTGTTTTATGAAGTTGGTATCATGCTGAAAAGTTCTATATCTCAATTTTCACTATTTGCTGAATCTGTTCATCCTATTGCTCTCTATCACTGTGCTTTAATTAACATTGGTTCTCATTTATGTGAGGCACAACTCTCAGTATAACCTGTTAACTTGCAGCCTTTGGATAACCAGAGTTCATCCTTGTAGTTTACTCTTACATCATGGATCATAAGGGAAGAATTCTCTGGTCAAGTGTGTCTGATTATGTTGTTTGTCTGCATTAGCTCTCTACCTTCTGCCATGTCAAATGGGGAGTATTTGTTGCATTTGCATGTCTGCATAAGTTGTTTGTCTAAGGGAGAGAATTGTTTTAATTGCTTCGGATATTGTGTTGTCCTCATCTGTTGAACTATTTTGGGTGTCTCATATGACATCACTAGATTATCAAAGTATTGTTCTCTTTTTAATGAAGTCAAAGGGGGAGAATACTTTGATGAGTCTAGTCTGAATATTCCATTATTCCATTTCTTTCATTCATGAGACTCATAGTGTTGCCATCATCAAAAAGGGGGAGATTGTTGTGCCCGTGTGATTTTGATAATAGCAAACACTATGAGTTATCTGAACATCTGTGACATGATTTTGAACTCTATGATTTTGATGATAGCATATCATGAACATCTGTGTCTGAATGATTGTTCTGCTTTGGGCATATGATTGTTCTGCTTTGGGCATATGAACTGTACAGGGTAGTTCATGCATACAGCAAGTCCATACATTCTCTGCTGTAATCTTCATGCATATGCCAAGTCTACACATTGCTAAAGTCTGTACAGGGTTTTGTTGCATCATATGTTGCACGCGTTCAAAGTCCATACATTGCCCTCATGCATACACAAGCATCCAAAGTCTGTACAACGTTTTGGCTAGAATGCATCGTCTCATGTTAAGTCTGTACAGCATGCATCGTCTCCTTCTGTACAACGTTTGCCTAAGTCTATACATGCATTAAGTGATAATTGATCAAGTCTATAGATCGTGTGCTTCGAGCATTCAAGTCTGTACACTGGTGTCGTTTGCACACATGTCATAACAAGTCTTTACATTGGCAAGTCTGTACATTAGATAGCATGCACGGGTTCAAGTCTATACTCTCCTTATCTTTACCTACGTTCAGAACACTAAGTCTATACATCGCGTGAAGTCTATACATTGTTTTCGTTCAGCGTCTCATATGCATATTTGAGTTGAAGTCTGTACAGCCCAAGTCTGTACATCCACCGTCTCCTTTGGGCATCATTCGTTCAGCAAGTCTGAACATCGCCTTAGGTTGCATTATCAAGTCTGTACATTCATCAATGCCTGTGCACGCATCGTCTTACAAAGTCTGTACATCGGTGCGTCTTACTTAGCATCTCTGTGCTTCAAGCTTTCCAAAGTCTATACATTGTCTAGCACACACTGTAGCAACCCTAGTAAAAATAAAAGGGAATAAAAACCCCAATTGATCAAAATAAGATTAAAAGATTTAATGAATAAATGATAAGAGCCTAAAGAAGTAAATAATAAACCAAAATGTAAATAACGCCTTGATTCAAGGCACTACTTCAAGAAGAAACGCCCTTATACAAGACGCGAATTCTAGAAATGATGACCATAGCAGATGTCGTCAATTATTAAACGACCAAAATAATAAAAAGGGCAAGTAAACGTGACGCCCTCCACATGGACGCGTTTTACATAAGAAATGACTTTTACAAAGGCGTCAATTTAAACTAACGCCCTATTGCAAGGCGTTAATTCCCTTCGAGTTTCGTTCGAACTAGGAGACTATCTAGAGCAAGTTTCTGGATAACTACGTGGAATGTTGAATAGGGTAAGAACTCTATTAGAAAAATATTACTTCCAATGCAACACTAACTCCATTACGATCCTGAAAACCCTATAAATACCCTCCTAATTCACCCAGATCGCTACTTTGGCGATCTAACTTTCGTTTTGCTGCTGTTGTCATACGTAAAGAATAGGTAATGTTCTTCCTCTTTTCTTTTCCTTTAGTTATGAATGATGAAGGAAACTAACGTCTTCATCTTATGTAGGAAGTCTACGATAGGTAGTACCTCTCTTGTCAAAGAGAAGATCGTGGAGTCTTCATCATCATCCTCTTCGTCTGCATCTTCTTCCAAAATCAGTAAAGAAGATATCATAGAAAAGAGTCTTATCCTCTTCTCAGCAACTCTTGTCGTCACTACATCCTCTTCGGTGTGCTGCCGGTGATTAAGTTCGGAAGCAACCATCTTGTGGGTGCTGCTCTAGTTGCTGTTAGAAGTTCAGGAGGCTCTGTTTAGAACAGAGCATCGTCTTCTATCCGAATCCTTCACGTTTCTTCTGCCATATCTTCATAAGGTAGGTTTTCTCAAGAGCGTAGCCCAAACTAGTATAGATTCTGAAATAATTCATCCATGATCTCATGCATATAGTTTTACTACGTTTTCAAATGTTTTTGGTGAATTTTGAATAAGGCGACCCTTCCAAGGGCGCTAATTCTTATTTTGACGCCCTGACCAGGAGTCGTCAATTTCATATAATTAATAATTACCCATGTTTAAAATTTTGTATCTATGAAACTATGAATCTAATCTAATGCATGATCATCCTAGTGGAATCCTGCTATTTTTCTGGTCCGCACTATATAATTTGTTCCTGAAATCTTGGAAAATGTTGAAATAACGACCTGATGCAGATCGTCTCTTATTGAACTGACGCCCCAGAACAGGGCGCTAATTGAAAAGTAACGCCCCTGTCCAGGGCGCGTTTTTGTTAAAATTCCATATTATCTAGATTCTGCAAAATAGAAATACAGAATGGACGACTGATGAACAAGCCGTCAATTTGTAAATAAACGCCCCTGTATAAGGCGTTAATTCCATGATTAATGACTTTAGATAAGTCGCTATTTTCCTGTGGTACTATTTTACACTGTTTCTATTAACCGAGGATTTCATTATCTCTCTCTCTCTCTCTCTCTCTATATATATATATATATATATACGTGAGTATGTATATCGGCACTATATTCCAGTCCGTGAATATAGTCCCATGTTTCACGATGGTTTATCACATTACCCCTCAATTCTCAGTGACATACAAGCTCTCCATTGGACATTCCGTTCCTCTGGACTAGCAAGTTAGTCATAGAGACCTCCATAAGACTCCTCGAGCCTTGGATTCCCTCATGGCCGATTGAGCGGGTTGTACCATAAAAACCTATTACACTACTTTGCCATGTCACTCTATAGAAACATGGTATACCGGCCCTCATATTATGCTATGGGTATGATATGAGAATTATCTTAATGAATGGGGAAAGCATGCCATTATTGTGATGTTCTTGTGGACCCCAATTCTATATCAAACATTATTATGATGTTCTTGTGGACCTCAATTCTATATTAAAAGAGTGACCATCTACTTGTGGGCACTTATTTGTCATGATACCCAAGTTAGGGAACCAATTCCACCCAGTTTTATCGATATTCGTGATTATATCGAGTTCGATTTTGAACTCTACTCTATCTTAAATTTTCACAAGCTTTTTACTTGAAACTCCATATTGGCTATACAATAAAGTGGATGTCTATATCTATCTTTAATGCTGTGCATAAGGGCCCGATCTGGTCCTAGGAGGAGCACCCAAAAGTACTAGTGCCCATGGGAGTTGTAATGATCACGGTGTCTAGCATTACACCAAAGTACTATTTTCTCTTGATCTAATTGGCATTCCATAATCTCTCTCTCACTTGCGTGCGTGACTTGACTTGCGTGACTTTACTAGCGTGGCTGACACGGGCGAAGTACTTGCGTGAGATAGCCAATTTCCACATGACATGATAAATATCTTGACATATATTTGATACAAGTTCTTGAAAGTTCATGAATAGTTCACTTCATTATCTCTTATTATACTCTCTATCTTGTCGTTTTATGCGAGCATGCATAGCTATAGTGCATTCATGGAAAGATGTAATTACTTAAACCCCTTGCTAGTTCTTGAGATATAATTTCCTACTGAGCGTTCGCTCACTCAGTGTTTCCATACTTTTCAGGTAAGTTCGATGACGAGACCCAAACTGACGGGGAAGGTCAAGAGTGAAAGAGTTAGAGCTATTCAAGCATCCATCAGTCCTGTCTTCTCTATATTTTTGTTGAGTCAGAAATGTACCTTTCTTTTATTGAGTCTAGTATTTGCAAGGGTTTGTAATAGATATATTCTCATTAAAGGAATAAATGGATTGGGTTATCTTTATATTTGCGCACTCTATCTTTGTGTCGAATACACTACTACTGTGATTGACATGAATGATATAAACTCGTCACGCATCTACGGGTATCTTCCGCGCTCGGGGCGTGACAGTTTTTGTGGTATCAGAGCCTAGGGTATTCAATTCCTAGGAAACCCAAGTCCAAGGATAAGTCTGAACCTCTAACCAGTGAGATTGGGTAGAACCAAGGGTTAAAGTCGGCATAGAATTAAAAGCCTTTGAATGCAATCGCATACTAATAACTATTATAATTGTAGGACAATGGCTGCCGAACGTGCTCATTGGCGCAACATGCAACGCACTCTCCAAGGCATGACCCAGGCACTTCAACAAGTGGCACAAGGAGGTGCACATCGTGGAGCAGGAAATCTCCACCAAAGCTTCAAGAACATGAACCATCCTAAGTTCATGGGATCCACTGATCCAGATGATGCCGAACACTGGATCCGAGAGACAGAACGTGTTTTTAGAGTCATGCAATGCTCGGACCAAGAGAAGATCCTGTTCGCCACATTTCAATTAGAAAGAGATGCCCGATGCTGGTGGGAGTCGGTAGAAGCCACATTAGATCAAGGACAAGTTACTTGGGAGGAGTTTGTTGAACATTTCAACAATAAATATTTCTCAGATCGAGTTCAAGAGAAGAAAGCCGCTGAATTTGCCGCACTTAAGCAACGATCTTTATCGATGGTTGAATATGAAGCGCAGTTCGCTAGGTTGTCTCGGTACGCTAAACACTTAGTTAGTACTGAGAAGATGAAAGCTCGAAGATTCCTTAATGGGCTCAGGCCCCAATATATCACACAACTGGCACCGATGGACATACAAGTCTATTCGGAGATGGTTCGACGAGCCCAATTACTAGAAGATGCCACGGAACTATCTGATAGGATCCGTGGGAAAGACAAGAAGGAGAATGTTACTAGCTCCGGCACCTTCAAACCTAATTTCAAGAAGAGCCAAGTAATGGAGGCATTCCCTCCCAGGAGCAAAAGTTCAAGAAGACCAAACCTTTCTCCATCACCACTACACCTGCTAAGGTGGTATGTAAGCACTGTGATAAGGCCGGGCGCAAGGCCGAAGAATGTTGGAGGAAACTTGGAGCGTGTCTCCGTTGTGGGAGCCATGATCATCGGATTCCTGACTGTCCCCTACTCAATGATCAAGCCGGTGACGAAAAGCGCCCGGTAACAAAGAATGCTCGTCTCCACGCAATTAAGGAGACCGAAGAAGACGAAGGTGGACTAGTAGAAGGTACACTAAAAGTTTGTTCCAAGTCTGCACATGTCTTATTTGATACGGGTGCATCACATTCTTTTATTTCCAAGAAGTTTGTTGACCCACTGCCTATGGAGCCGGAATGGATGAAAATATTTTTATCTACTCCTCTCGGAAACGAAACCGATATTACTCACCATTATCAAAACTGTGAAGTCTTAGTAAAAGGAAGAAATCTTCCTATCGACCTCATATGTCTAGACCTAAAGGAATATGATGTCATATTGGGAACAGATTGGTTATCTAGGTATCAGGCAACTGTGGATTACCGTAACAGCAAAGTTACTTTCAAGACTTTCCAGAACTAGTCTATTCTAGCCCTAAGAGTCGGAGCAAGTCACCTCTTATTTCGGCTCTCCGAGCTAGCAAGCTAATAAGGAAAGGATGTGTATCTTTCCTTGCATTTGTCACCATTAAGGAGACTAAGGAAACTAAACTAGAAGACATCCCTGTTGTGCAAGAATTTCCGGATGTGTTTCCGGAAGAATTGCCTGGACTACCCCCACAAAGAGAAGTAGCCTTCACCATCGATTTGGTCCCTGGTGCTGGACCAGTTTCTAAGGCACCATATAGGATGTCCCCTGCCGAACTCAAGGAGCTGAAGGAGCAATTGATGGAACTTCTCAAGAAGGGATTTATTAGACCAAGCACTTCCCCGTGGGGAGCACCTGTGCTATTTGTAAAGAAGAAAGATGGATCCATGAGGTTATGCATCGACTATCGAAAGTTGAATCATCTCACTATCAAGAATAAGTATCCACTGCCGAGAATCGATGAGTTATTTGATCAAATATCTGGATCCAAGTATTTTTCAAAGATTGATCTCAGGTCAGGTTATCACCAATTAAGGATCAAGGATGATGACATTCATAAGACCGCATTCAGAAGCAGGTATGGCCATTATGAGTTTGTTGTTATGCCTTTTGGACTAATAAATGCCCCTGCTGCTTTTATGCAGTTGATGAATAGTATATTCAGACCTTATCTAGATCAATTCGTGGTGGTTTTCATTGATGATATATTGATTTACTCCAAGACCAAGGGAGAGCATGAGGAACATTTAAGGATTGCATTACAGATATTGAGGACAAATCAGCTATATGCAAAGCTCAGCAAATGTGAATTTTGGTTAGGAGAAGTAGCTTTCTTGGGGCATGTTATATCAAAAGACGGTTTATCCGTTGATCCATCAAAGG
Source organism: Amorphophallus konjac (assembly GCA_022559845.1). Taxonomy (NCBI): domain Eukaryota; kingdom Viridiplantae; phylum Streptophyta; class Magnoliopsida; order Alismatales; family Araceae; genus Amorphophallus; species Amorphophallus konjac. The sequence continues at coordinate 220,349,183 of CM040123.1, read as the reverse complement.
TTGAAGCTGTAAGGAATTGGGAAAGACCGACGAATGCTAGCGAGGTCCGTAGTTTCTTGGGTCTTGCGGGCTACTATCGGCGATTCATCAAGGATTTCTCCAAGATAGCCGTACCACTCACTAGGCTAACTCGCAAGGACATACGCTATGAATAGAGCGAGGATTGTGAACGAAGCTTCCAAGCTCTCAGGGATCACTTAACTACTGCCCCAGTCTTAGCTCTACCAATTGAAGGAGAAAAGTTCGAGGTATACACCGATGCATCTGGCATTGGCCTCAGATGTGTTTTAATGCAACAAGGGAAGGTTATAGCCTACTCTTCTCGCCAATTGAAGAAGCACGAGGAGAACTATCCAGTTCATGATTTAGAATTGGCTGCGGTAGTATTTACACTAAAGATATGGAGACATTATCTGTATAGAGTGCAGTTTCTTGTATACTCTGACCATAAAAGTCTTAAGTATCTCTTCTCTCAGAAGGAATTGAATATGAGGCAAAGACGTTGGCTAGAATATCTTAAGGACTTCGACTTTACTATACAATATCATCCTGGAAAGGGTAATCCTGTAGCTGATGCCCTTAGTCGAAAGCCGAGAGCATTATTAGCCAATTGTATGATTCAGGAGTGGAAGTTGCTAGAACAATTCACTAGACTTAATATAAGCATGGACAAGGATAGTAGGTGTGTCACCTTATCCCAGATGAGCATACAGCCAGACTTGCTATCCGAAATACAAGGACTTCAAGGTAGTGACTCGGTATTAGTGGAAATCAAGGGCAAACTAGAAGGACAATCTGTGTTCCAACTAGCTTCAGATGGAATGTTGTTATTCCAAAATAGAACTTGTATACCGGATTGTCCAGAATTAATGAAGAAGATCTTAGATGAAGCTCACAGATCAAGGTACACAATTCATCCAGGATCTACCAAGATGTACCAAGATTTAAAAAGGACCTTCTGGTGGCCTAATATGAAGAGAGAAGTCGCGGACTTTGTGTGTCGCTGTCTCACCTGCCAACAAGTTAAGACTGAACACCAGAAGCCTGCCGGAAAACTACATCCTCTGGATATTCCTAAATCGAAGTGGGAGGATATTGGTATGGATTTCATCATGGGTCTAACTAAATCAAAAGGAGGATATGATGGAATATGTGTTATCATTGATCGATTGACCAAATCAGCGCACTTCTTGCCAATCAAGAGTCGATGGTCAGTTGATGTTCTGGCTGCATTATACATTCAGATTACATGGTATTCCAGTCTCGATTGTGTCCGATAGAGATCCCCGTTTTACTTCACGTTTTTGGAAAGGACTACAACATTCGTTGGGATCGAGACTTAACTTTAGTACAGCTTTTCATCCTCAAATGGATGGTCAGACCGAGAGAACTAATCAGGTGGTTGAAGATATGCTCAGGGCTTGCATCATTGATTTTGGTGGAAACTGGCATGACCACTTGCATTTGGTTGAATTTGCATACAATAATAGCTACCAGGCAAGTAAACAAATGGCACCTTTCGAAGCCTTATACGGAAGGAGTTTCCGATCACCCTTATGCTGGGACGAAGTTGGAGAGAAACAACTATTAGGTCCAGATATGGTAAGGGATACCACCGAGAAGATACAATTGATCAGAGAAAGACTGCAAGTAGCTCAGTCTAGACAAAAGGCTTATGCTGATACAAGAAGGAGAGATCTCGAATTCCAAGTCGGAGATCACGTTTTTCTTAAGATATCACCTGGACGTGGAATAAGGAGATTTGGGGTTAAGGGCAAGCTTACACCAAGGTTTATCGGACCTTTTGAGATACTAGAGAGAGTTGGCGAGGTTGCTTATCGCATCGCTTTACCTCCTCAATTGTCCGAAGTTCATAATGTATTCCATATATCAATGTTGAAGAAATATGTGCATGATCCGTCACATATCATTGAACATAGAGACCTGACGATTCAAAGGGATCTCACTTATGAGCAAAGGCCTATGAAGATCCTCGATCGCGAGGTACGAATATTAAGGAATAAAGTTATCCCCATGCTAAAGGTCCAATGGAGTAAATGTTCAGAACACGAAGCCACATGGGAGACCGAGGAGTCTATGAGGAAATGATTCCCGGACTTATTCTAAAAAGGTATATACTCTACACTCTCCACGTATATATATATACTATTGAATTTGAGGACCAAATTCTTTTAAGTGGGGGAGGGTGTAGCAACCCTGGTAAAAATAAAAGGGAATAAAAACCCCAATTGATCAAAATAAGATTAAAAGATTTAATGAATAAATGATAAGAGCCTAAAGAAGTAAATAATAAACCAAAATATAAATAACGCCTTGATTCAAGGCGCTACTTCAAGAAGAAACGCCCTTATACAAGACACGAATTCCAGAAAGGACGACCATAGCAGATGTCGTCAATTATTAAACGGCCAAAATAATAAAAAGGGCAAGTAAACGTGACGCCCTCCACATGGACGCGTTTTACATAAGAAATGACTTTTACAAAGGCACCAATTTAAACTAACGCCCTATTGCAAGGTGTTAATTCCGTTCGAGTTTCGTTCGAACCAGGAGACTATCCAGAGCAAGTTTCTGGATAACTACGTGGAAGGTTGAATAGAGTAAGAACTCTATTAGGGAAATATTACTTCCAATGCAACACTAACTTTATTACGATCCTGAAAACCCTATAAATACCCTCCTAATTCACCCAGATCGCAACTTTGGCGATCTAACTTTCGTTTTGCTGCTGCTGTCGTACGTAAAGAACAGGTAATGTTCTTCCTCTTTTCTTTTCCTTTAGTTATGAATGATGAAGGAAACTAACGTCTTCATCTTATGTAGGAAGTCTACGGTAGGTAGTACCTATCTTGTCAAAGAGAAGATCGTGGAGTCTTCATCATCATCCTCTTCGTCTGCATCTTCTTCCAAAATCAGTAAAGAAGATATCATAGAAAAGAGTCTTATCCTCTTCTCAGCAACTCTTGTCGTCACTACATCCTCTTCGGTGTGCTGCCGGTGATTAAGTTCGGAAGCAACCATCTTGTGGGTGCTGCTCTAGTTGCTGTTAGAAGTTCAGGAGGCTATGTTTGGAACATAGCATCGTCTTCTATCCGAATCCTTCACGTTTCTTCTGCCAGATCTTCATAAGGTAGGTTTTCTCAAGAGCGTAGCCCAAACTTGTATAGATTCTGAAATAATTCATCCATGATCTCATGCATATAGTTTTACTACGTTTTCAAATGTTTTTGGTGAATTTTGAATAAGGCGACCCTTCCGAGGGCGCTAATTCTTATTTTGACGCCCTGACCAGGAGTCGTCGATTTCATATAATTAATAATTACCTATGTTTAAAATTCTGTATCTATGAAACCATGAATCTAATCTAATGCATGATCATCCTAGTGGAATCCTGCTATTTTTCTGGTCCGCACTATATAATTTGTTCCTGAAATCTTGGAAAATGCTGAAATAACGACCTGATGCAGGTCGTCTCTTATTGAACTGACGCCCCAGAACAGGGCGCTAATTGAAAAGTAACGCCCCTGTCCAGGGCGCGTTTTTGTTAAAATTCCATATTATCTAGATTCTGTAAAATAGAAATACAGAATGGACGACTGATGAACAAGCCGTCAATTTGTAAATAAACGCCCCTGTATAAGGCGTTAATTCCATGATTAATGACTTTAGATAAGTCGCTATTTTCCTGTGGTACTATTTTACACTGTTTCTATTAACCGAGGATTTCATTATCTATATATATATATATATATATATATATATATATATATATATATACGTGAGTATGTATATCGGCACTATATTCCAGTCCGTGAATATAGTCCCATGTTTCACGATGGTTTATCACATTACCCCTCAATTCTCAGTGACATACAAGCTCTTCATTGGACATTCCGTTCCTCTGGACTAGCAAGTTAGTCATAGAGACCTCCATAAGACTCCTCGAGCCTTGGATTCCCTCAAGGCCGATTGAGCGGGTTGTACCATAAAAATCTATTACACTACTTTGCCATGTCACTCTATAGAAACATGGTATACCGGCCCTCATATTATGCTATGGGTATGATATGAGAATTATCTTAATGAACGGGGAAAGCATGCCATTATTGTGATGTTCTTGTGGACCCCAATTCTATATCAAACATTATTATGATGTTCTTGTGGACCTCAATTCTATATTAAAAGAGTGACCATCTACTTGTGGGCACTTATTTGTCATGATACCCAAGTTAGGGAACCAATTCCACCCAATTTTATCGATATTCATGACTATATCAAGTTCGATTTTGAACTCTACTCTATCTTAAATTTCCACAAGCTTTTTCCTTGAAACTCCATATTGGCTATACAATAAAGTGGATGTCTAGATCTATCTTTAATGCTTTGCATAAGGGCCCGATCTGGTCCTGGGAGGAGCACCCAAAAGTACTAGTGCCCATGGGAGTTGTAATGATCACGGTGTCAAGCATTGCACCAAAGTACTATTTTCTCTTGATCTAATTGGCATTCCACAATCTCTCTCTCACTTGCGTGCGTGACTTGACTTGCGTGACTTTACTAGCGTGGCCGACACGGGTAAAGTACTTGCGTGAGATAGCCAATTTCCACATGACATGATAAATATCTTGACATATATTTGATACAAGTTCTTGAAAGTTCATGAATAGTTCACTTCATTATCTCTTATTATACTCTCTATCTTGTCGTTTTATGCGAGCATGCATAGCTATAGTGCATTCACGGAAAGATGTAATTACTTAAACCCCTTGCTAGTTCTTGAGATATAATTTCCTACTGAGCGTTCGCTCACTCAGTGTTTCCATACTTTTCAGGTAAGTCCGATGACGAGACCCAAACTGACGGGGAAGGTCAAGAGTGAAAGAGTTAGAGCTATTCAAGCATCCATCAGTCCTGTCTTCTCTATATTTTTGTTGAGTCAGAAATGTACCTTTCTTTTATTGAGTCTAGTATTTGCAAGGGTTTGTAATAGATATATTCTCATTAAAGGAATAAATGGATTGCGTTATCTTTATATTTGCGCACTCTGTCTTTGTGTCGAATACACTACTACTCTGATTGACATGAATGATATAAACTCGTCACGCATCTACGGGTATCTTCTGCGCTCGGGGCGTGACACACACACATCAAGTCTGTACAGCCAGATCGGTCAAGCCTATACAGCCATTGCCTTGCAGCATGCACGCTATCAAGTCTGTACAGCCTGCACACACAAGTCCATTCATTGTCATCGATGCATGAATTTCTTCAAGTCTGTACAGCCTTTGCAGCACATCCAAGTCTATACATTGCATATGGTTGTGCATCACTCAAGTCTATATATTCGTTGTGCATAGTCCATGCATTGCACGAAGTCTGCACATTGTGTGTTGCTATGCTCTAGCTTTGCATTCACTCTAAAGTCTATACATTGTCTGCCCTGCACACACAAGTCCATACATTACATTTGGGCATCAAAGTCTATAACACACAGACAAAGTCTGTACAATCCCTTCCATGCATTCTAAGTCTATACATGCTTCGGATGGCATCACATAAAGTCTGTACATTGCTTTGTCATGCACATAAACGTCTAAGTCTATACATTGCTTCATTGCATGCTACAAAGTCTGCACATCCCGTTTGCACTAAGTATGTACATGGTCCTGGCGCTCGGAAAGCCTGTACATGGTCCTGGTGCTCACAAAGTCTGTACATCGACTTGGCGCTCGCAAAGTCTATACATCGGCTTGGCGCTCACAGAGTCTTGCTGCGTCTATGGGCATAGTCCATTCATTGTCAAGTCTATACAGCGTCTCTCTTAGCATCTTGTGCATGCAGCATAGAAAGTCTGTACATTCGTTGACAGACTCATGCATAAACACCAAGACGAAGTCTATTCAATCCTTTCCAAGCATTCAAGTCTATACACTCTAGTGTCTGCATCGCATTCACGTCAAGTCTATACACTCTTGTGTCTGCATCGCATTCACTTCAAGTTTATACACTCTTGTGTCTGCATTGCATTCACTTCAAGTCTATACACTCTTGTGTCTGCATCGCATTCACTTCAAGTTTATACACTCTTGTGTCTGCATCGCATTCACTTCAAGTCTATACACTCTTGTGTCTGCATTGCATTCACTTCAAGTCTATACACTCAATGCTGCATCATGCCTGTACACACTTTGTTAAAAGCCTGAACCAAGTCTGTTCATCCATTTAATATCTTCTTATGACTGCTTGACAGGTACATCCTTCGAGAAGAAAATGTTTGGGCACGTGATCTGAGGTTGGCACCTGACACGTAATCCGAGGATAAAGGGGGCACAAGCCCTACACACGCCCTAATTGCTGCTGCTATAAATACGAAGCTTCCTCCATCTGGAGAAGATCAATGAGGGAGCAAGAGAGTGATCGAAGAAGAAAAAAGAAGAGAAAGAGCTAGCAGAGAGCAGAAGAAAGAAAAGAAGAAGAAGAGAAAAGCAGAGTGTGAAAGCTAAAGAAGAAAAAGGGAAGAGAGAGCTTGCAGGAAGAGAGAGGTAGAGAGCTCGTGAAGAGGAAGAGAAGCTTCGTTGTCTTCACTGGACTTTCGATCAGATCCAATCTAGTTTTCTCCTGCGAGAGCTACCTTGTGCATTTCATTTTCCAGCTTTCAGTCGCTGCGTTTTTATCATTTATTGTTTTTCCTTTTATCTGTACACACTTTGTTCTTCCGATTCTCTGGTTGGAGATCGAGGTTCCTCCTGTTGATTCAGGAGAAGGGAGACTGGGAGTCTCCGGTTCCTAGTGACTGGTGTCACTAGCGGTTTCCCTCTGGGTTTCAGAGGAAGAGAGACTTGGGTCTCTGGGTTCCCCTCCGGTTTAGAGGAAGGGAGGATTGGTCCTCTGGTTGCAAGCGGCTGGGTGTCACTTGTGGGTTCCCTCCTGGCTGGAGGAAGAGAGACCTCGGTCTCTAGTTTGCTAGTGACTGAGAGTCACTAGTGGTTCCCTCTGGTTTGGAGGAAGAGGGGAGGTTGTTCCCCTAGTCAAACTGTTTGGCAGCAATTGTTGCAGACTGAGTCTACTGTTCTAGCCTTGCTAGTGGAAGTCTCACTCCGGTTTGAGCGAGGGGTGGAAGTAGGTCTGTGGACCGAACCACCTAAAAATTCTGGTGTTCACTTGTGGTCTGATTTTCCTTATGTGTTCTTTTCATTGCTGTGCTCATTAGATGCTTGCTTAGGATCGTGTGAGGGTGAATTGATTTGTTGTCTTACTTTGATCCTTCTAAGTATTCTCAGTATATTTCTGTAACAGTTTTTAATTCCGCATATTTGAGCATTAGACATTTAATTAGGCAATATTTGAAGTGGGATACATTCACCCCCCCTCTGTATCCGGGCCTTGCACCCTATCAATTAAATAATTTAGTTAAAGCTTATATTATAAATGGGCTAACACACCCATCCACCTTTATCCATATATAAATAGTGGGATAAATTAGTGGGCCTTAGTATAAAGGCATAAGAACCAAATGGGCTTAGAATATAGGTATAAACATATATAGATATAGATCATGCATCGATTTTGAAATGGATTAAATGGGTCTTACGTATGCTAGGAGGTGTTTGAGTTAGTTTAGGAAAACGATACAGATATGGTAGGAAATATAATAGCTAATAGGATTCAACGGTGGAAAGTTAAGGATTTTAATTCTATTAGGTTCGAAAGACTAATGAAACCTTATAAATAAAGATCCTACAGGCGATGGCGAGGCCATCGTGGCTTTCCCTGTTGCTCCTGCTATTAACGTCGACGCCATCATCTTCCTCATCTTCTTCCACCGCTGCCGTTGCCTTGTACGTGTTACAGCTGCTATTATTATCGTGAAGAAGAAGAGTTCTTCTTCCCCTTCTTCGTCTTGCTGCTGTAGTTGCAGAGGAAGCTACAGCAGTTGCCGTCATCATCATCCTTCTTCTTCTTCTATTTGTCTGTCAGAGCATCAATGAAGGTAGGCAATCTCTCGATCTTAACACTAAGTTAATCATAGACATCATGTGAACTAGATCACGTAATTCTTCCATTGGATTTATACCATCATTGCATGATTATCTTAATCAATTACATAATCACATCACATTAAAAATTGTATATCTATGTAACCTTTTATCTAAAAATTATAAAGTGCATACGACTAGAATCTCCATATTTTTCTTTAATTTTTTATGCCTTTATATGAATGTTAACTAATAACATTAACTAGTTAATTAATTTAATGGGTTTTATAATAATTAGACGGCTAAGTGAAAAATACACTATAGTATGCTAGTTACAGTGTTTTGTGTTGTCGGCCTGTTTGTGGACGTCGAAGTATCTTTTGGTCATGAAATTTCACGAGCGTTTTATTGGGGTAGTGACCGAGGTAGTGGGGTTGATATCTCTTTTTTTCGATCCTCCTATCTCAAGATCACCCATATCTCAAGTAAAAAAATTTTTGAACATCACGTTAGGTAGAGTTTTTTGGGCTCTTCATTTTGATATATAGATTGTGTGATTCTGATGTGTATATCTCGAGAATGAAAATATCAAAGATTTCAAAACTATTTAATGAAATAATGACAGTATACGCGGTTTGTTATTTCTTTAATATATATATATATATATATATATATATATAACGTGTAACTTTTACTCGTTTCTTTAAAAATCAATATCTACTAAATTATGTAAAATAAAATTATAATATATATATATATTTAGAATCCTTAGAGTTTTCTCTTAATTATCATATATTTAGTTCCGACAATTTTCTTTTATTTGAAAAATATTACTGTTCATCATGATCAAATTAAAAACTACATATCATATTTAAATCCTAGAAAATTCATATCTTCTGATCAAAATAGATAAAAATTATAATAAATATATAGTCGTGATCCTTGTAAGTTTCCCTTAATTAGCATGCAATTAGTTCTAAAAATACTATCCATCCTTTTAAAGAGATGCTATTTTCTAAATTATTAGATTAAATAGAAATTAAGATATGAATTGACATCTACTTGCAAGGACGTGATTTATTCTATTTTTCTTGAGATTTGATCTGTACCGTGGATCATATTGGCACTACGTCTCAGTCCGTAGATGCAGTCACACGTTTCACGATGATTTATCGATACACCCTCAACTCTCGGTGACATACGAACCCTCCGTTGGACATTCTGTTCTTTCGGACTGGCAAGTTAGTCATTGGGACCTCTATAAGTCTCCTCGTAGTCTTTGATTCCCTCAAAGCCGACTGACTTGATTGTACCACAAGAACCCTAGAACCCTGTTAGTCACATCACTTTGAAGAAAGAATGACACCCGGCCCTCATAGAACACTATTATGGCGTTTCTATGAGAGATCTGTCTCTATCTGACTTATAAGGTGCTAATTTGATTAGCAACTACATTGGTTATCACCATTTTCTATCGTAAGCATGTTAAAGGGGTGACCTTATTAGCGGGCGCTTAGTGTAAAAGCAACCGTATTGTGGAGGCACCAATTCTTCAATGCTATGTTCAGAGAATGAGTGACCACCACTGTGGGCGCGACTTCCTAAATATATGATGCTCTGAAGAGGCGCCAATCTCCCAGATTTCTCGAATTGTCTCGATTTTTGGGTGCCATCGTACTAAACTTGTCGAGGTCTATCTTGAATCCCTGTTCAATGAAATCTACCCTATTGTTCGTACATGCTTGATCCTTGAAATTCTTGGCCATTAATATGGAATTAGTCTAAATAAAATGTTAGGGGCTATGGGTCCCAATAGAATGACATTTTAAATGCTACGGGTCCTGATCTGACCCTATTGGGCGAGGCAAAGCCTAAACGTTTACTGGTATACAATGATCGGGTGCTAGCATTCAGTACCTATAGTCGTCTATAACTTATTTCCATGAGGGGCAGTCATATCTTTGTGATTTCGCCTTAGCACATTGGCCAATCCTATATAGTGCTAGGTGTGCAAATGCTCTCGTGATAGTGATGATCGGGAGTAATTTCCATCATAGTACACAATCCTATGTAGTGCTAGATGTGCAAAAACTCACGTGATAGTGATGATCAGGAGCAATTGCCATCATAGTGCACCCTTCCACAACTTATTGTTCATCATGATAAGATCTTAAATTACCTTATTAGAGGAGCTATCATATTATCGTGATTTCCCCTTAGTGTCTTGGAAAACTCTATATAGTGCTAGTAGAAGTGATTGACTTACTTATATATTGTTTATCATGAATGTTCTTGAATTATCTTATTGAAAGTACATGTTATCTCGTCATGAAAGTTCTTGATATATTCTTTCATCAATCTACTTGTTTTTATATCTCTTGAAAGTGTCCAACGACTTGTCTACTCTTATAGTTCTTGAATTTATCTCGTGCCATTATAGTTCTCGATTTCTATATCTTGCATGACCTGCATGAGCATGTTAAACTGTAATTGACCTAAAGCTAGCTTGGAGCATGAGATATTAAGTCCTAATGAGCGCTCGCTCACCCTGCGTTTTTCAATATTTTTCAGGTAACAACCATAGTGATGACGAGACCGAACATGATGGACAAGGGCAAGAGTAAAGAGAACTCTGACATCTAGATGAACTGTCTAGTCTGGTTATCTTGCGTCTTATGTCTCATTGTAATTTTTCTTTATTGAGTCTTTTCTTTTATTGGGTCCTAATTGTAATGAACTTATATTTGAAATGAAATTATTTATTTTGTCCAAATTGTGTTTTATGGAATGGCTATGCTCTGATCGACTCGACTGTTTAACTGTCACGTTCCGAGCAAATGACACGTTCCGCTGCTATCGGTTCGGGGCCTAACAGAAGGTAGTATCAGAGCCTAGGCTTTCTAAATCCCTAGGTAATTTGGTTCAAGTCCTAGATTGAGTCGTCCTTGTCAGTTATCCTATAGGAACCCCGTGAGATTTGGGTAGAGCTGTGGGTTAAATGATAAAATATGTTACATTCGCGTTAGATACCTGCCAAGATATGAATATTATTAATCCAAACCTTATTCTTGTAGGCTAAAATGGCCGCCGAGAGAGCCCAATGCAGATAAATGCAATGCACGGTCCAAGGGCTAACCCAAGCCTTGCAACAAGTAGCCAAAGGCGGGAACCAACATGGAGCTGGGGATCTACATCGAAAATTCCAAAAGATGAATCCCCTGAAGTTTAGTGGGTCTACCGACCCGGATGAAGAAGAGAATTGGGTATAAGAAATAGAAAGGACCTTTAAGGTGATGCAATGTACCGACGAAGAGAAGGTACTCTTAGGAACTTACCAATTAGAGAAGGATGCCCGAGTATGGTGGGGATCCGTGGAAGCAATCTTGCCTAACGAGCAAGTTAGATGGGATGAGTTCTTGGAACACTTTAATGAGAAATATTTCTCGGAACGAATACGTGAAAAGAAGGCTACAGAGTTTGCGGCCCTAAAACAACGTAGTCTCTCAGTAGCGGAGTATGCGGCAAAATTCTCTAGATTGGCCTGGTATGCACCACACCTAGTTTGCACGGAGAAGATGAGAGCGAAAAAATTTATGAATGGTTTAAAGGTCAAACTTATTCCTCAATTAGCTCCACTAGAAATTCAAACCTACACGGAGATGGTAAGAAAGGCACAACTTTTGGAGGATGCGATGGATATGATGGAGCGAGTCAAGGGAAAGATCGCTAAGAAGGAACAAGCGAATGGACCCAATAATACGGAACTTGCAAAAGGCAAGAAAAGGTTTAAAGGAGGAGACCAGTCTCGGAAGGACAAGAAACCCCACAATGATGATCAACAAATTGTTCCGGTCAAGGAAAAATGTAAACACTGCAAGAAAGAGAGGCACGACCCAGATCAGTGTTGGTATAAACTCGGGAGGTGTGTTCAATGCGGAAGCGGAGATCACAAGATGTTGTCCACTGCTAGGAGAAAAAACACTGCAAGGTAACCCTGTAAACTTATCACATCTATAATTATGTGAATCAAAAATGATGATCATAATGCTTAGGATATCATGGGAAAACATGTTTTGGACATGGTGATTTGTACCCCACGCATTTTAGAAAGAAAATTTTAGGAATTTGGGGATCAAATTCTTTTTAGTGGGGGAGGGTGTAGCACCCCGAAAATTTAAATATAGAATAAATAAAATAACAATAAATATTCATCATGGAAATTAAATTTCGATAAAGGAAAAGCAATAGTTAGCTAAATAGTTAATGAGCTTAAATAATAATAAAAGTATAAGTAAATAAATTGAGAAATGAAAATTAGAATAACCTTTATTTATTTGAGTTTAAAATTGAAAATATAATTCAAGAATAGATGAGTACACATACATATAAAGACATTTATAGGATCGAACCCGACTCTGATACCCAAGACAAATGACGAGAATTAATAACTAAAGTTATAGGAATTGGGGTCTATATATGTATGAAGTTCTATTAAATAATTTAGTTAAAGCTTATATTATAAATGGGCTAACACACCCATGCACCTTTATCCATATATAAACAATGGGTTTAATTAGTGGGCCTTAGTATAAAGGCATAAGAACCAAATGGGCTTAGAATATAGGTATAAACATATATAGATATAGATCATGCATGGGTTTTGAAATGGTTTAAATGGGCCATACGTATGCTAGGTATGTGGGCTTAAGAAGGCTCCATCGATATATAGATTTTTTGGGCTCTTCATTTTGATATATAGATTGCGCGATTCCGATGTGTATACCTCAAGAACGAAAATTTGAAAGATTTCTAAACTATTTAATGAAATAACGACAGTATACGCGGTTTGTTGTTTCTTTAATATATATATATATCGTGTAACTTTTACCCATTTCATTAAAAATCTATATCTACTAAATTATGTAAAATAAAATTATAATATATATATATTTGGAATCTTTATATTTTTATGTTAATTATCATATATTTAGTTCCGATAATTTTATGTTATTTAAAAAATATTACTGTTCATCATGATCAAATTAAAAATGACATCATTTTTAAATCCTAGAAAATCCATTTCTTATGATCAAAATAGATAAAAATTACAATAAATATATAGTCGTGATCCTTGTAAGTTTCCCTTAATTACCATGTAATTAGTTCTAAAAATAGTATCCGTCCTTTTAAAGAGATGCTATTTTTTAAATTATTAGATTAAATAGAAATTAAGATATGAATTGACATCTACTTGCATGGACGTGATTTATTCTATTTTTCTCGAGATTTGATCTGTACCGTGGATCATATTGGCACTACGTCTCAGTCCTTAGACGCAGTCGCATGTTTCACGATGGTTTATCGATACACCCTCAACTCTCGGTGACATACGAGCCATCCGTTGGATATTCTGTTCCTTCGGACTGGCAAGTTAGTCATTGGGACCTCCGTAAGTCTCCTCGTAGTCTTGGATTCCCTCAAGACCGACTGAGTTGGTTGTACCACAAGAACCCTATTAGTCACGTCACTCTAAAGAAAGCATGACACCCGGCCCTCATAGAACACTGTTATGGCGTTTCTATGAGAGATCTGTCTCTATCGGACTTATAAGGTGCTAATTTGATTAGCGACTACATTGGTTATCACCGTTTTCTGTCGTCAGCATGTTGAAGGGGTGACCTTATTGGCGGGCGCTTAGTGTAAAAGCAACCGTATTGTGGAGACACCAATTCTTCAATGTTTTGTTCAGAGAATGAGTGACCACCACTGTGGGCGTGACTTCCTAAATATACGGTGCTCTGACGAGATGCCAATCTCCCAGAATTCTCGAATTGTCTCGATTTTTGGGTGTCGTCGTACTAGACTTGTCGAGGTCTATCTTGAATCCATATTCAATGAAATCTACCTTATTTTTCGTACATGCTTGATCCTTGAAATTCTTGGTCATTAATATGGAATTAGTCTAGACAAAATGTCAGGCTATGCATCCCAATAGAATGACATTTTAAATTCCACGGGTCCTGATCTGACTCTATTGGGCAAGGAAAAGTCAAAACATTTACCAGTATACGAAGATCGGGTGCTAACATTCACTACATATAGTCGTCTATAACTTATTTCCATGAGGGGCAGTCGTATCTTCATGATTTCCCCTTAGCGCATTGGCCAATCCTATATAGTGCTAGGTGTGCAAACGCTCCAGTGATAGTGATGATCAGGAGTAATTGCCATCATAGTACACAATCCAATGTAGTGCTAGATGTGCAAAAACTCACGTGATAGTGATGATCGGGAGCAATTGCCATCATAGTGCACCCTTCTACAACTTATTGTTCATCATGATAAGATCTTAAATTACCTTATTAGAGGAGCTATCATATTATCATGATTTCCCCTTAGTGTCTTGGAAAACTCTATATACTGCTAGTAGAAGTGATTGACTTACTTCTATATTGTTTATCATGAATGTTCTTGAATTATCTTATTGAAAGTACCTGTTATCTCGTCATGAAAGTTCTTGATATATTCTTTCATCAATCTACTTGTTCTTATATCTCTTGAAAGTGTCCAACGACTTGTCTACTCTTATAGTTCTTGAATTTATCTCGTGCCATTATAGTTCTCGATTTCTATATCTTGCATGACCTGCATGAGCATGTTAAACTGTAATTGACTTAAAGCTAGCTTGGAGCATGAGATATTAAGTCCTACTGAGCGTTCGGTCATCTTGCGTTTTTCAATATTTTTCAGGTAACAACCATAGTGATGACGAGACCGAACATGATGGACAAGGGCAAGAGTGAAGAGAACTCTGACATCTAGATGAACTGTCTAGTCTGATTATCTTGCGTCTTATGTCTCATTATAATTTTTATTAATTGAGTCTTTTCTTTTATTAGTTCCAAATTGTAATGAACTTATATTTGAAATGAAATTTGTTATTTTGTCCAAATTGTGTTTTGTGGAATGGCTATGCTCTGATCGACTCGACTGTTTAACTGCCACGTTCCAAACAAACAACACGTTCTGCCGCTATCGGTTCGGGGCGTGACAGAAGGTGGTATCAGAGCTTAGGCTTTCTAAATCCCTAGGTCAATAGGTTCAAGTCCTAGATTGAGTCATCCTTGTCGGTTATCCTATAGGAACCCCGTGAGATTTGGGTAGAGCTGTGGGTTAAATGATAAAATATGTTACATTCGCGTTAGATACCTGCCAAGATATGAATATCATTAATCCAAACCTTATTCTTGTAGGCTAAAATGGCCGCGGAGAGAGCCCAATGGAGATAAATGCAACGCACGGTCCAAGGGCTAACCCAAACCTTGCAACAAGTAGCCCAAGGCGGGAACCAACATGGAGCTGGGGATCTACATCGAAAATTCTAAAAGATGAATCCGCCGAAGTTTAGTGGGTCTACCGTCCTGGATGAAGCAGAGAATTGGGTACAAGAAATAGAAAGGACCTTTAAGGTGATGCAATGTACCGACGAAGAGAAGGTACTCTTAGGAACTTACCAATTAGAGAAGGATGCCCGAGTATGGTGGGGATCCGTGGAAGCAATCTTGCCTAACGAGCAAGTTAGATGGGATGAGTTCTTGGAACACTTTAATGAGAAATATTTCTCAGAACGAATATGTGAAAAGAAGGCTACGGAGTTTGCGGCCCTAAAACAACGCAGTCTCTCAGTAGCGGAGTATGAGGCAAAATTCTCTAGATTGGCCCGGTATGCACCACACCTAGTTTGCACGGAGAAGATGAGAGCGAGAAGATTTATGAATGGTTTAAAGGTGGAACTTATTCCTCAATTAGCTCAAGTGGAAATTTAAACATACACGGAGATGGTAAGAAAGGCACAACTTTTGGAGGATGCAATGGATATGATGGAGCGAGTCAAGGGAAAGATCGCTAAGAAGGAACAAGCGAATGGACCCAAGAATACGAAACTTGCAAATGGCAAGAAAAGGTTTAATGGAGGAGGCCAATCTCGGAAGGATAAGAAACCCCGGAATGATAATCAACAAATTGTTCCGGTCAAGGAAAAATGTAAACACTGCAAGAAAGGGAGGCACGGCCCAGATTTGTGTTGGTATAAAGTCGGGAGGTGCGTTCGATGCGGAAGCGGAGATCACAAGATCGCCCGTTGTCCACTCCTAGGAGAAGAAACACTGCAAGGTAACCCTGTAAACTTATCACATCTATAATTACGTGAATCAAACATGATGATCATAACGCTTAGCATAGCATGGGAAAACATGTTTTGGAAATGGTGATTTGTACCCCACGCATTTTAGAAAAAAAATTATGGGAATTTGGGGATAAAATTCTTTTAAGTGGGGGAGGGTGTAGCACCCCGAAAATGTAAATATAGAATAAATAAAACAACTATAAATATTCGTCATGGAAATTAAATTTTGATAAAGGAAAAGCAATAGTTAGCTAAATAGTTAATGAGCTTAAATAATAATAAAAATATAAGTAAATAAATTAAGAAATGAAAATTAGAATAACATTTATTTATTTGAGTTTAAAATTAAAAATATAATTCAAGAATAGATGAGTACACATACATATAAAGACATTTATAGGATCGAACCCGACTCTGATACCGAAGATAAATGACGAGAATTAATAACTAAAGTTATAGGAATTGGGGTATATATATGTACGAAGTTCTATTAAATAATTTAGATAAAGCTTATATTATAAATGGGCTAACACATCCATCCACCTTTATCCATATATAAACAGTGGGTTTAAGTTGTTGGCCTCACTATAAAGCCATAAGAACCAAATGGGCTTAGAATATAGGTATAAACATATATAGATATAGATTATGCATGGGTTTTGAAATGGATTAAATGGGCCTTACGTATGCAAGGTATGTGGGCTTAAGAAGGCTCCATCGATCATAGAGGCTCCATCGATCATAGAGGAGGTGTTTGAGTTAGTTTAGGAAAAGGATACAGATATGGCAGGAAGGAGAATAGATTAGGAAATATAACAGCTAATAGGATTCTACAGTGGAAAGTTAAGGATTTTAATTCTATTAGGTTTGAATGAATAATGAAACCTTATAAGTAAAAATCCTACGGGCGATATCATGGCTTTCCCTGTTGCTCCTGCTATTAACGTCAACGCCATCATCTTCCTCGTCTTCTTCCACCGCTGCCGTTGCCTTGTATGTGTTACGGCTGCTATTATTATCGTGAAGAAGAAGAGTTCTTCTTCCCCTTCTTCGTCTTGCTTCTGTAGTTGCAGAGGAAGCTGTAGCAGTTGTCGTCATCATCATCCTTCTTCTTCTTCTATTTGTCTGTTAGAGCATCAACGAAGGTAGGCAATCTCCCGAGCATAACACTAAGTTAATCATAGATATCATGTTAACTAGATCACGTAATTCTTCCCTTGGATTTATACCGTTATTGCATGATTATCTTTATTAATTAAGTAATCACATCACATTAAAAATTGTATACCTATGTAACCTTTTATCTAAAAATTATAAAGTGCATACGACTAGAATCCCCATATTTTTCCTTAATTTTTTATGCCTTTATATGAATGTTAACTAGTAATATTAACTAGTTAATTGATTTAATGGGTTTTATAATAGTTAGACGGCTAATTGAAAAATACACTGTAGCGTGCTAGTTACAGTGTTTTGTGTTGGCGGCATGTTTGTGGATGCCGGAGTATCCTTTGGTCATCAAATTTCACGAGCGTGTTATTGAGATAGTGACCGAGGTAGTGGGGTTGGTATCCCTTTTTTTCGATCCTTCTATCTTAAGATCACCCATCTCTCAAGTAAAAATATTTTTGAACATCACGTTAGGTAGAGTTTTTTGGGCTCTTCATTATGATATATAGATTGCGCGATTCCGATGTGTATACCTCGAGAACGAAAATTTCAAAGATATCCAAACTATTTAATGAAATAACGACTGTATGCGCGGTTCGTTATTTCTTTAATATATATATATATATATATATATATATAACGTGTAACTTTTACTCATTTCTTTAAAAATCTATATTTACTAAATTATGTAAAATACAATTATAATAAATATATTTATGAAATCCTTAGATTTTTCTCTTAATTATCATATATTTAGTTCCGATAATTTTCTTTTATTTAAAAAATATTACTGTTCATCATGATCAAATTAAAAACTACATATCATGTTTAAATCCTGGAAAATTCATATCTTATGATCAAAATATATAAAAATTACAATAAACATATAGTCGTGATCCTGATAAGTTTCCCTTAATTACCATGTAATTAGTTCTAAAAATAGTATCTGTCCTTTTAAAGACGTGCTATTTTCTAAATTATTAGATTAAATAAAAAATAAGATATGAATTGACATCTACTTGCATGGACGTGATTTATTCTGTTTTTCTCAAGATTTGATATGTACCGTGGATCATATTGGCACTACGTCTCAGTCCGTAGACGTAGTCGCACGTTTCACGATGGTTTATCGATACACCCTCAACTCTCGGTGACATAAGAGCCCTCCGTTAGACATTCCGTTCCTTCGGACTGGCAAGTTAGTCATTGGGACCTCCGTAAGTCTCCTCGTGGTCTGAGATTCCCTCAAGGCCGACTGAGCTGATTGTACCACAAGAACCCTATAACCATGTTAGTCACGTCACTCTAAAGAAAGCACGACACCCGGCCCTCATAGAACGCTGTTATGGCGTTTCTATGAGAGATCTGTCTGTATCTGACTTAGAAGGTGCTAATTTGATTAGCGACTACATTGGTTATCGCCGTTTTCTGTCGTGAGCATGTTGAAGGGGTGACCTTATTGGCGGACGCTTAGTGTAAAATCAACCGTATTGTGGAGGCACCAATTCTTCAATACTTTGTTCAGAGAATGAGTGACCACCACTGTGGGCACGACTTCCTAAATATACGGTGCTCTGACGAGATTTTAATCTCCATATTTCTCGAATTATCTCGATTTTTGGGTGCCATCGTACTAGACTTGTCGAGGTCTATCTTGAATCCTTGTTCAATGAAATCTACCCTATTGTTCGTACATGCTTGATTCTTGAAATTCTTGGCCATTAATATGGAATTAGTCTAGATAAAATGTCATGGTTATGGGTCCCAATAGAATGACATTTTAAATGCTACGGGTCCTGATCTGACCCTATTGGGCGAGGCAAAGCCCAAACGTTTACCGGTATACGATGATCGGGTGCTGGCATTCACTACCTATAGTCGTCTATAACTTATTTTCATGAGAGATAGTCATATCTTCGTGATTTCCTCTTAGCGCATTGGCCAATCCTATATAGTGCTAGGTGTACAAACGCTCTAGTGATAGTGATGATCGGGAGTAATTGCCATCATAGTACACAATCCTATGTAGTGCTAGATGTGCAAAAACTCACATGATAGTGATGATCGGGAGCAATTACCATCATAGTGCACCCTTCCACAACTTATTGTTCATCATGATAAGATCTTAAATTACCTTATTAGAGGAGCTATCATATTATCCTGATTTCTCCTTAGTGTCTTGGAAAACTCTATATAGTGCTAGTAGAAGTGATTGACTTACTTATATATTGTTTATCATGAATGTTCTTGAATTATCTTATTGAAAGTACATGTTATCTCGTCATGAAAGTTCTTGATATATTCTTTCATCAATCTACTTGTTCTTATATCTCTTGAAAGTGTCCAACGACTTGTCTACTCTTATAGTTCTTAAATTTATCTCGTGCCATTATAGTTCTCGATTTCTATATCTTGCATGACCTGCATGAGCATGTTAAACTGTAATTGACTTAAAGCTAACTTGGAGCATGAGATATTAAGTCCTACTGAGCGTTCGCTCACCTTGCATTTTTCAATATTTTTCAAGTAACAACCATAGTGATGACGAGACCGAACATGATGGACAAGGGCAAGAGTGAAGATAACTCTTACATCTGGATGAACTGTCTAGTCTGGTTATCTTGCGTCTCACGTCTCATTGTAATTTTTCTTTATTGAGTCTTTTCTTTTATTGGGTCCAAATTGTAATGAACTTATATTTGAAATGAAATTTGTTATTTTGTCCAAATTGTGTTTTGTGGAATAGCTATGCTCTGATCGACTCGACTATTTAACTACCACGTTCCGAGCAAACGACATGTTCCGCTGCTATCGGTTCGGGACGTGACAGTGGAGATACAAAGAAATAGGAAATAAGGCAGGATAATTCAACAATTAATAGAATAAATAAATAACTACTACAACAGAGTCCAGTCCAACAGAAAGTACAGTCTAAAGCAGTAAAACGTACCACATGCCAAGTGAACACTCGGCCCGACGAGCTGGCAACTAAGAACCTCTAAATAGCACCCTCGAACCTCGAGGAAGAACCGCCGCACCTGAAACGTAGGGGTGAGCCTCTTGTCACTGGCTCAGTAGGGATCCCGTGGAACCCCAACCGAGAACAACGGCGGCACGGAAAGCAGTAACTACAAGAACAACAGTAGCAGCAGGAATAGTAAACCGGTGGCCGGTAAAAGCTCGGCACTATAGCTACTCCTACTGTACCG
This sequence comes from Amorphophallus konjac, assembly GCA_022559845.1. NCBI lineage: Eukaryota > Viridiplantae > Streptophyta > Magnoliopsida > Alismatales > Araceae > Amorphophallus > Amorphophallus konjac. The sequence goes on along the minus strand of CM040123.1, from coordinate 220,328,622 downwards.
GTCAAGCAGATAGAGAAATCTCGATCTCACAATCAGGAACTGGACCACACAACACCACTCACCGAGGTAAGACCCACGGCAAGCCCGCCGTAGAGGCCTGTCTCCCAGGACAAGGCCAACCTGGACACACTGTCCAACGTGCAACCCCAACCACCTGGTCGCAGGCACCGCACAACAAGACGCAACCTCGGTAAAGCTACTAGCACCCTGGCTACTACCTCGAAAATATTGGACGGTCCAGAAAACCACGTCTCGCAGACGGGAAACGAAACCCGGAAATAGGGGAGTCACGTCTTACGTGACATGAGTACCTGCCCACCAGAAGTAAGGTCGGATACGTCCACTGACATCTTAGTCAGCGCCTCAGGTGTCTCCCTTCGGCCCAGTGGAACTGAGACACCGTACCAGTAACCACAGAACAAGTGAGTAGCTGGGGTCGCGCACGTTAGTGCTGGTCCTACTGCCCCCAACCACATTTGAACACACAGACCGCGCGTCCCTGGTCTGGCCGTCTGACTGGTTTTCCCATCAGCCGGACTCTGGCTACAAGACGTGGGGCCTAACGGAAACTAGTCTAAAAACTGTCTCTTGGGGTAGCCTCGCCACCACTCCCTGGTGGGACAACTCGCGTGTCGAAAGGCGATGACTAGTGGGGAGTCACTGATGTGACCACTCTTCGAGGAGAAACTCCGAGAAACACGCACGCACCATGCACGAAAGTCACGAAGGACCAAGTGGCACCGAGCCATTGGACTCTGGATAGTCCTCTAGACTCACTAAATATAACGGTCCTGGAGTCACAAGACTCGGGGTCAAGACCGTCGTACACAACGGCACAATGCCATTAATTTAGCCTAATCCCTAGGTCTAAAACCACGGTAGCATGAATACCGAGGCAGCTCACGAGCCGTCGAGACCATTCCCTCCGAAAAGGGAACTGAGAAACCCTCCAACCCCATGCTGGGAAACTGGACTCACAGTCTAGAGCCACACACATGGCCCACGCAGAAATCACAGAAGCATGATTCCCAAGGTAGCTCATAAGGCGCCACGTCGATTCCCCATCCCAGGGAAAGCCGAAAACCTCCAGCCCCTAGGCTGAATGGCTGGACTCGCAGTCCAAGGCCAAACACATGGCCCACTCAAAAATCATCTTCCAGGAAAACCCACGACATGCGGGGGACCCCACCGCACTCACACCGATACACGGTGACTCGATCAAGCGTAACACAAAGCCCGGAACACACACACCTATGGGCAGGCTAATCGAGATAACACGGCACCTCTCGACACCCCAGAAACACGGACACGAAACCCACGGGGTGTCCGAGACACTCACGAGGTTGAAGGTCGACCACTGGGTCACAATCGGGTTGACCGGAGACCAACACAACGTAAACCCAACATTTCAAGCGTGTAAATCTCCTAGCAGTCAAACCCTAGGCCGCCATGATGGCTAGAAGTCTACCTTTAGGCCGCTAAAGCAAGTCTGGCGATCTAACTCTAGACCGCCACACACTGAAATCACAGACCCATAGCGGTCTAACCTTGGACCGTGAAGCAGAGCCTGGCGGCCTATTACTAAACCGCCAACGGCCCTGGAGGTCTATCGTACGACCGTGAGCTCCAAACCGATATACACGGGGATGATAGCGGTCTACCTCTAGGCCGCTAAACCCTCGAAACACACGAAGCTCAAGCGGTCTTAGCGGTCTAACCCTGGATTGCCAAGGACCCTAGCGGTCTATCGCATGACCGCCAACCTTGAACCAACACAGGGAGACCCATAGCGGTCTACCCTTGGTCTGCTTGGAGCCCTTAGCGGCCTCTGGAATGACCGCTAAGGCGTCCCGAACCCGAAACGGCGGGAAACACCCAAAAAACATGATCCACGCCCCGATCATCACTCGATGATGGTGAAACAAAGATGAAACCCTTCCCCAAGCCCCTAGGCATTCAATGATGCCCTCAAACCACCGAATAACACATTAAAACGCTAGATCGGGCTCACACCGCAAAATCATGGATTTTTCCCAAAACAGAAATAAACCCACGCTCGGCTCGCCACGGGCTACCAAATCCGCGGGAAATAAAACACACGAGCTGAGGGTCCATCTCCCTACCTCCACCGAAGATTTCGTGCCCCGAGGACGCCGATCCACGAAGAAACGCTGTTTAAATCTTCGTCGGTTCACGAACGCTCCACCGAGATTCCACGCACCACCGGCCCTCGATCCTCGACCCATTCCTCGTTCCTCGCCTCCCGCCGTCGCCGCCTCACCCTCCTCCACCACCGTCGGTCACCCGGGGAGAGGGAGAGAGAAAGAGATGAGAGAGAGAGAGTGAGAAAGGGAGAATGGGGAGAGAGAGAAAAGGAGGTTAGTATATATAGGAAAACCCAAAAATTCTAGAAATTTGGAAAAATACTAAAAATTACCTCCATGATCCTCGGGAGGAGCATAACACGTCGATACTATCTCGAAGTAGGAGATCGCCACAGTTCGCCCTGCACAAAGTTCCGAAGGCGCATCAGGGAAAAACAAGTGTAAAGCACAAAATACACTCCGAGACCCACAAAAATTATCCGAAAAATATCCAAAAAAATCCAGGGCATTACAGCCCTCCTCCCTTAAAGGAATTTTGTCCTCGAAATTAAGGACTAGCACCAAGTCACAGGGGAAGAACACCCTAACCAACTGACAATGCTGTTAGAGACCTAGCACAGAAAACATCGATTCTCACTAAAGTACCGATCCTCAGGGACACAGCCAGACCACAATCACGAAGAACACCTCAGTCACAAGGAAAACCAATCACGGCATCGCTGCCATAATCTTGCTTACCGAGGAGACACAACCCTCGTCGTGAGAAATAGCTACCGATCCCTCCTAAGGTCGGCAGACAAATCACACGTCAGCTTCACATCTAGCTGACTGGTCGCACACCCTTCTCAAGGGAACAACCAATATAGAGCCTCCATCAGCTCACACAACCATCTCAACAGACCGCAACCAGAACATCAGCTCAGCACCAAGGATCACCTCACACCTGGCAAGCTGAAAGCCAGACATATCACTGGGCCAACTCTGCCAGAAGACAAACTTTGACAAAGCCCAGATCCCATTTGGGAAAGCACATCACGGAAACGACCACCAAAGGCCTCACTGATACATGGCTCTCACCGTTCACGATGGACCACCAATAGCATCTTCTGTCTACGAAAAGACCATCCACTAATTGCCTGATATACGTCAATGGGAAACCTTCGCCAGCCTAGCAGGAACGATCCAACTCAGGATAGGCCATCCACTGACTCACACAGATAATTACCACATCTCAAGCTGCACTCCTCTCGGACACCGTGTCCGATCTTGATCATCACGTCAACTCGACCCTCTCAGGGGAGCATGATGAAACCAAATGACAGGATTCTTGTGTCTTCGGTCATCACCTCACTCGACTCAGACTTACAGGGGAACCATCCCATGCTGGTCACCAAACCAGGGATAACCACTCCAACGCCAACATCCCCTCAAGGACCTTCAACCACAGGCGTCACTCCTCCGTCCTGTCTCATCAAAACCTTCGTCTCAATTAATCCAAGTGCACACCTGCCAATATCGATTCCGCCCTTAACACAGAGCCACGGGACACCACCGAGACAATTCATGGCACACGTCTCTAGGGGAGGGAAGTTCCACCCAATCTTACGACAACCTGGTCGCCGACGCCGCGACCAATGCATACGGGTCCCCAAGCAATACACACCTTACCGTGGTCGACCACTCGGTCAACCCGACCAGCCACTCACGGCGACCAACTGGGACCCAAAATCTCCCGGAGATCACTTCCTCTAGAACACGATCTCATCCGAGAACACAGCTTGCAACACAAGTCAGGCACCCAACCACCGACTCTGACCAACACGTCCTCAACCTCCGTCAGGCGATATCATCAACAACCCCATCCGAGTCTAACACCGATGCCTGACACGGCTTCCATCACAGGAACAGGGTGCTCATGCGGCACACTTGCCAACATTTTTCCCCAACACTCCATCCTGCCAGTGCCAAGAACCACTATATCTCGAGCAACGGCACGGCAACAACACGTCTCACACTGAGGAACCAATCCTCCGATGCTCAACGCAACCTCAAGAAATCCGCCCATAGCAACCAACGCTACAATCCTGAACCTGTGGGTTATAGACCCACCAAGATTTTGTTGCGCACTCTGATCCACGTGCGCACAGCCAACACGGCAACCCAGGACTCGCCATCCTGACAATCCACAACTCGACTGGTCAACCTCAGAAAATAGGGTGAGAAATCTCCATTACCTTAAACCCCAAGCATGGATTCTCTCCCAAATCTAGCAATCCTCCGTAACATTGTAGGCTCCAAACTGCCACGCATCGGAAAGTTCCAGCACCAGCCAAGAATTCGAACACCGCCCAACCAACACTCGTCCTTCGGAACAGCGCCAGCACCCTCACATGCCAGGAAAATGGGCACAACCCTCACGGGCAACCGCCTTAACAAAAACATAGGACACGTCTCTCACGACTTCATGCCACCCAGAGGCCAACCAATCCGAACACACGATGCAAGACGACGAACCTTAGCCAAACATAATCTCCTCCAACCAAGGAAAAATGCAACATACCTCTGACCAACGAAAGGATCTCCACGCTCGACCTGACCTCAAACCTCGCACATGCTGGGAACAACACCTTCCAGCACCAAGAAAATCATTACCTCGTCAGGTCAGCACCTCCGACACACTCAGCGAGTGTCACGTCGGACCACGATCACAGCATCTCTCGATGCACCACCGCTACAATTCCTCGAACTGCAACACGCCACTCCAAGAGCCGCAATAAGAGCCATAATCGATAACCATCAACGCTCATCCTCGATTCTCGAAACCACCGCGGAACCTTCTCAACTCAAGCCAAATCCAAGGTGAGCACAATCCATTCACACGCAAAAGCGCAGGAGCAAGAACTTACTAGGATACCACAGCCCAATCCTGCCTGGAAATCCACAAGAATAACCGGGACCAACACGTCATTTCTGACGCCCCAGAGCACGACAAGAACATCATGCTCGATGAAATAGCAGCTTACCGATAAGATCTTCAACTCACCTGAGCACACTTCTCAATCATAACACCCGCTCTGCCACCTTAAACCACGGCCTTAACACCTCAGGGGCTGGATAAACCTCAAGCTGGAGTGGCCAGACTCAACAACAGCTCCCTCAGAGTAGACTCATGGCCACTTAACCACAGGCAATCCGCACCAGCCACTTGACCTCATTGCAAATTCCTCGAACACAGCACCGCAGCGACGCACCTACCGAAACCTCTGCCTAACGCAGCACAACCGGGGCCACCAACGATGTGGGAGAAAGCTCTCGACCTCGTTACTCAAACCCCACGCCGGCATGAAAGCCACAAACATCGACCACCATCACAGTGCCGCGCAGTGCACTCAGGCTCTCAAACGAGAAACAAAGCAGAAAACATATATGAAACCTTATGCTAGCTGCCGACTATACTAGACCTTATGGACTCTGATCACGGCAACGTTTCAAATTCCTATGTACGTCCACAACCACTGCTCTGATACTAGCTATAGCGTCCCAAGATCCGGATATCATTCGAATCTTGGCTCACCGCCCACGAGCCGGGAGGGCTCGAAAGGGCTAAAAGGAGTCTGGAGGTACAAAGAAATAGGAAATAAGGTAGGATAATTCAATAATTAATAGAATAAATAAACAACTACTACAACAGAGTCTAGTCTAACAGAAAGTATAGTCTAAAGCTGTAAAGCGTACCACATGCCAAGTGAACACTCGGCCCGGCAAGCTGGCAACTAAGAACCTCCGTACAGCACCCTCGAACCTCGAGGAAGAACCACCGCACCTGAAATGCAGGGTGATCCTCTTGTCACTGGCTCAGTAGGAATCCCGCGGAACCCCAACCGAGAACAACGGCGGCATGGAAAGCAGTAACTACAATAACAACAGTAGTAGCAAGAATAGCAAAATGGTGGCCGGTAAAAACTCGGCACTACAGCTACTCCTACTATACCGGTCAAGCAGAAAGAGAAATCCAGATCTCACAATCGGGAACCGGACGACACAACACCACTCACCGAGGTAAGACCCACGGCAACCCCGCCGTAGAGGCCTGTCTCCAAGAATAAGGCCAACCGGGACACACTGTACAAGGTGCAACCCCTACCACCTGGTCGCGGGCACCGCACAACAAGACGCAACCTCGGTAAAGCTACTAGCACCCTGGCTACTACCTCGAAAACACCGAACGGTCCAGAAAACCACGTCTCGCAGATGGGAAATAGAACCCGAAAATAGGAGAGTCACGTCTTAGGTGACAGGAGTCCCTGCCCACCAGAAATAAGGTCGGATGCGTCCACTGACGTCTTAGTCCGCGCCTCAGGTGTCTCCCTCCGGCCCAACGGGAACTGAGACACCGTACAAGTAACCACAGAACAAGTAACTAGCTGGGGTCACGCTCGTCAACGCTTGTCCTACTGCCCCCAACCACGTGTACACACATAGACCGCGCATCCCTGGTCTGGCCCTCTGACTTGTTTTCCCCTCAGCCGGACTCTTGCTGCAAGACGTGGGTCCCAACGTAAACCAGTCTAAAAACCTTCTCTCGGGGTAGCCTCGCCACCACTCCCTGGTGGGACCACTCGCGTGTCGGAAGGCTACGACTAGTGGGGAGTCACTGATGTGACCACTCTCCGAGGAGAAACTCCGAGAAACACGCACGCACCCTACGCGAAAGTCACGAAGGACCAAGTGGCACCGAGCCACTGGACTCTGGACAGTCCTCTAGACTCACTAAATCTAACGGTCCTTGAGTCACAAGACTCGGGGTCAAGACCGTCGTACGCAATGGCACAATGCCGTTAATCTATCATAATCCCTAGGTCTAAAACCACGGTAGCATGAATACCAAGGTAGCTTACGAGCCGTCGAGACCATTCCCTCAGAAAAGGGAACTGAGAAACCCTCCGACCCCAGGCTGGGAAACTGGACTCATAGTCTAGAGCCACACACATGGCCCACGCGGAAATCACAGAAGCATGATTCCCAAGGTAGCTCATAAGGCGCCACGTCGATTCCCCATCCCAGGGAAAGCCGGAAACCTCGAGCCCCTTAGCTGAATGGCTAGACTCACAGTCCAAAGCCAAACACATGGCCCACTCGGGAATCATCTTCCAAGAAAACCAACGACATGCGGGGGATGCAACTGCACTCACACCGATACACGGTGACTCGATCAAGCGTAACATAAAGCTCAGAACATACACACCTATGGGCACACTAATCAAGGTCACACGGCATCTCTTGAAACCCAGAAACACGGACACAGAACCCACGAGGTGTCCTGGACACTCACGAGGCCGAAGGTCTTGACCGGAGAACAAAACAACGCGAACCCAACGTTGCAAGCATGGAAATCTCCTAGCGATCTAACCCTAGGCCACCACAATGGCTAGCGGTCTACCTTTAGGCCACTAAAGCAAGTCTCGCGGTCTAACTCTAGACCGCCACACACTGAAATCACGGACCCATAGCGGTCTAACCTTGGACCGTGAAGTAGAACCTGGCGGCCTATTACTAAACCGCCAACGGCCTTGGCGGTCTATCGTATGACCGCGAGGTCCATACCGATATACACGGGGATGATAGCGGTCAACCTTTGGGCCGCTAAACCCTCGGAACACACAAAGCGCAAGCGGTCTTAGCGGTCTAACCCTAGACCGTCGAGGACCCTAGCTGTCTATCGCGTGACCGCCAACCTTGAACCGACACAGGGAGACCCCTAGTAGTCTACCCTTGGTCCGCTTGGAGCCCTTACCGGTCTCTGGAATGACTAAGGTGTTCCGAACCCGAAACGGGGGGAAACACCCAAAAAACCTGATCCATGCCTCGATCATCGCCCGGTGATGGGGAAACAAAGGGGAAACCCTTCCCCAAGCCCCTAGGCATTCAATGATGCCCTCAAACCACCGAATAACACATTAAAATGCTAGATCGGGCTCACACCCCAAAATCATGGATTTTTCCCAAAATAGCAATTAACCCACGCTCGGCTCGCCACGAGTTACCAAATCTGTGGGAAATGAAACACACAAGCTGAGAGTCCATCTCCCTACCTCCACCGAAGATTTCATGCCCCGAGGACGTCAATCCACAAAGAAACACCGTTTAAACCCTCACCGGTTCACGAACGCTCCACCGAGCTTCCACGCGCCACCGACCCTCGATCCTCGACCCGTTCCTCGTTCCTCGCCTCCCGCCATCGCCGCCTTGCCCTCCTCCGCCACCGTCGGCCGCCCGGGGAGAGGGGGAGAGAAAGAGATGAGAGAGAGTGAGAAAGAGAGAATGGGGAGAGAGAGAAAATGAGGTTAGTATATATAGGAAAACCTAAAAATTCAAGAAATTCAAAAAAATACTAAAAATTACCTTCACGATCCTCGGGAGGAGCACAATGTGTCGGTACTGTCCCAGAGTCAGAGATCACCATGGTTCACCCTGCACAGAGTTCCGAAGGCGCATCAGGGAAAAACACGTGTAAAGCACAAAATACACTCCAAGACCCACAAAAATGATCCAAAAAATATCCTAAAAATTAGGGGCATTACATTTGAGGACGACGCCTGCCCCTACTCTTATTCTTGTTCACCCTTGCGGGGATGTTTCTGTTCTTGAAGCACTGTCAAAGTGTAGCTGCCAAGTGGCTAGTTGAACCTGGCCCACTTCTAAGGTCTCATCTTCGGGGAGCTCTGTGATCAAAAGAGAATCTTCAAGCACTAGATGTGCTGCATAGAACTCTGCGATGGCCTGGCCTTTGATGGCCTTTTGTGGCACATAAGAGGTATCAAACTCCATGAGAATGACGGCCCATTTGCCCAATCACCCTTTTAGGACTTGCTAGGAGAGTATATATTTGACCAAGATCGGCCCTAGATATCAGCTTGACTTCATGCGATAGCATGTAATACCTCATCTTCTTGGCTGTGAAGATAAGAGCGAGGTAGAATCTGTCAATTGGTGTATATTTTGTTTCGACCCTTACTAGTCTTCGGCTGAGGTAGTAGAGGGCTTGTTCTTTTCCTTCTTCATTGCTTTGGGCGAGCATTGCCCCCAGCGAGTATTCGGTGGCGGCTATGTACAAGATCAGTGGCCACCCTTTGACAGGTGCCCCCAGAACTGTCGGGGTGTTCAGGTATTCTTTCAATTGATTGAAGGCCTTTTGACATTCTTTGCTCCACTGGAATGGGGTATCCTTTGTCATCAATTTATGGAACGGCTGGCACCACGTAGACAAGTTGGAGATGAACCTACGGATGTAGGCTAGCCAGCCTTGCAATGACCATAATTCTGTCAGGATCCTAGGAGGAGACAGCTCCTAAATAGCTATAACTTTTGCGGGGTCTATCTCAATCCCCCGGTATCTGACGACGAAGCCCAGGAATTTTAAGCCGGAGACACCAAAAGTGCATTTCATCGGATTCATTTTCAATTCATGCAGCTTCAGCCTTCAAATATAATTCTGAGTTCAGCCAGGTGGTCCTTCCTCTTCTTTATCTTGACGACCAAGTCATCTATATAGCATTCGACTTTACTGTAGAGCAACTCATCGAATATTTTTGTCATCACCCTTTGGTAGGTGGCGCCAGCATTCTTGAGGCCGAAGGGCATCCGTTTGTAGTGGAAAATCCCTTTAGGTGACTGGAAAGCTGTGTGTATTCTATCATGCTCAGCTATCCAGATCTGATTGTAGCCGGACGATCCGTCCATGAACGACAAGGCCTCATGGCCGGTAGTGGCGTCGATCATTACTTCGGTGATTGGCACCGAAAAATCATCCTTCGCTTCAGGTCCCGGAAATCCACACATATTCGGATCTGGCCATTTTTCTTCTCAACAGGCACAATGTTGTCCAGTTAGGTAGTATATTGGTTCTCCACCATGAAGTCAACATCTATCAGCTTGCGACCTCCTTGCAGACTTTACTTATCAATTCGGGCCTCATTCCCTGGGGTGATTGCTTCACCGGCTCGACTTTAGGGTCAATGGCGAGGATATGCTGGGCAACTGCAGGGCTACGACCTAGCATCTCTTTGTAATTCCAGGAAAAACAGTCTTAGAATCCTTGAAGCAGCTTTATGTATTCTCCCCTTTCTTCGGGTAGCAGGAGGGCACTGAGGAAGGTCGGCCTAGGATCATCCTTTACGCCCGAGGTTTATTTGGACCAATTTGTCGACTGTGGCTTGGCCACCATCTTCTATTTTCGGAGGAGCCGGCTGTAGGTCGATGAAACTATCGTCATCTTCTTCAACTTCGAGAGCCTCATAGACGTGTCCTTATCTTATTTTGCCTAATGGCGGGGCTTCGGCTTGGCCTTCTTCCGAGGCGGTTGGTTGTTCACTGGGCTGAGGAAGCAGCCCCGCCATTGACGGTGTGGATTCCGTGCAGCTTGGATGCTGGCTCACCACGAGGGTAGGATGACTTCCTTCAGCTTTTGGCTCTTGTGAGTCGTTGCTGGGATTTGTAGTTGCCTCTGTAGAGATGGACTCCTAGCATCTGCAGGGCGTAGAAGCTCCGTGATCATTATGCGCCCGTGGCTGAGATGGGCCCGGGCCCTTCAATTCATCTGATGGCTTGGCTATTTCATAGTCCCCTATGTATTCATCATAGATTGCCGCCGGGGGGTCTTCACTCATTCCAGTGTAGGCAGAAATCATATCGATTTCTTGATAGTCTTCAATAGAGAAACCCAGTCCCGGATGCTGACTAATTTGTAGCAATCTTCTGTCCATGTTCGGTGGATCCCATAATTCTTTGAACATCTTATTTTTACTAGAGGGTTGACAAAAGGAGACCTGCTATTTTCTGGCCAACTTGATCGCTCGGCCAGTTATATATGGGAGTCCCATGATTGGGACAGGTGGATCATGCATTTATTTGGGGAATCGGCAATCATCATCCCCTTTTGTAGGCTACTCCTTGGCCATATAAGATATAGTGGGTTGGCCATCAGGATTGGGGACCCCCAGGATCTTCAATACTTCGACTATTTGACAGTCTGCATCAGCTAGGGGCTTGATGATCCCTGGCGGGACCTTGACATCCCCAAGTAACTCTTTGAGTTTTACTGCCCCCTGTGGACACCAAAAATTGCACGCACAGATATCGTGCTCGGCCCAGCATCAACAACGGCACCGAGTGAAGAAACCCCGGAGAGACTAGTCACCCAGACTCCCCAAATATGCACACTGCCGTGAAGCCATCTCCAGAGTCACGAGAGTGAAGAGAAATCAACCACCAAGAGCCCCACAATCCATGGGCCTCGAAGAAAATCAAACGGGCCACAACTCGTGCTCACAACGGGCTCAAAACTGCCCATTTAGCCATTCAACGGCACGCCCAAGGCCCTTCAGCGGCATGCCACTGGCCCCTCTCAGCGGCACGCCCTTGGCCTTCAGCGGCACACCCCCAACGCCCTTCAACGGCACGCCCCAATGGCCTTCAGCGGCACGCCCCGCAAGCCTTCAACGGCACGCCCCATGTGCCTTCAACGGCACACTATTTCGGGCCTTCAACGGCACACTATTTCGAGCCTTCCACGGCACACTATTTCAAGCCTTCCACGGCACACTATTTCGAGCCTTCCACGGCACACTACTTCAAGCCTTCCACGGCACACTTTTTATGCCCCCAACGGCACACTATGAAGGGCCCCCAGCGGCACACTATGAAGGGCCCCCCACGGCATGCTCTTTGTGCCCTTTAATGGCACACTTCTCTAGGCCTTCAGCGGCACGCCTTTTGCCCTCTTCAGCGGCACGCTTATAGTGTATATAGCGACACGCTTCTTCAGCCCGCCAGCGGTACAGCGTGAAGGTTTTTAAACGGCCAAACGACGTGAAGCCCATGCCCTACATATCCTTGGCGCGCAGTGAGCTGTCCGAGGTGTCAACCAACGGTTGGGCCACGCAGGCTACTCCCCTGACAGCCAGGACGAGAAAGGTCAAACGTCATCATGATGAAGCTCCTTCCTGCCTCCGACTGCCGTGCTCGAAGGCTCCCGCGGCTGGGAGTATAAAACCACTCCCATTCCGACGAAGAAAAGGGAGGGAGACACGGAGAAGAGACCCACGGGCAGAGACGAATAGACGGAGTTGCATACGAGAAGAAGAAGAAGAGAGAAGAAAAGGGAGAGGCTCCGGCGTGGAGTCTACCGACAGCCACCAGGCAACGAGAAGAGAGTAAGAGAAAGAGAGGGCTTGATGTAGTGGGGGAAGGTGGGGGAAAGAGCAGTGGACGATCGTCCCTGCTTCGATCCCCAACACCTCCTCCTCTCTTTGTTCTTTGTTTTCCCGCCTCTCCGTTCTTTCGTTCTTTAGTTTTCTTTCTTTCCCATACCCTTAGCTCGGGCATGCTTTGTGATGTACACGGGTGGCTATGGCCCTTTGTCTCCCCATTAATAAAGATCTTCCCCCCCTCAGTGGGTTTTCTCTTTGTCTCGTTGTTCTGGACCACAGTGCGTTTGGTCGTCTTTCCCTTCGCTTCTCGGTGTTTGCGTTCATCCCTCATGCCGACGATTTACTCCGGATGCGGCACCATCTTGAATGGTTTAAGGTCACGAACCTCCTCCCGTAAATCCCAGTGCCTTCACCTGTGTCTGCCCCTTTGGACCTTTTTCCCCCTTGCCAGAAGTCCCTGTGGGTTTGATCGGCCTAACACCCTGCCCCTTTAACAGGCCAACCCCTTTTGGAGCCCTGTCCAGTGCACCTACACTTTCCTCCAGCGGCACACCCTTCCGGTACCTTGCCCGTTACACCCCATAATAGCCCTCAGCGGTACACCTCCCCCTTTTGTGCCTCAGCGGTACGCCCTTAGCCTTCCTAGTCCAGCACACCCTATGCTCGTCCTTGGCCGGTACGCCTTGGCCAATCCCCCGTCCACCCTGTCCAGTATTAGAAGCCTCCCGTTCATCATTTTCTTCGTGTTTTCCGAGGTTCTATAAAGGTGTTGCCGCCTCCGGGCGCCCACCTCCAGTTGTCGGGTTCTGCCACTCCGTGTGGGCGCGTTCCCTTTATCTCCCTTACGCTCGGGTCAAGGGGAGATGCTGCCGAATTTTTGTCAGAAAATAACAACATGTTAAAAAGGTAAAAGGAAGCATCAAACGAACAGAACGATCAACGATAAAACTTTCCGACTAATCGAGCCACTGCCGGTAGCGTGAAAAGAACTGAACTGACTAACGACATAACATATCAGACGTCTGACTTGTGAGCAAAAAGGCTGAACAGAACCAAGGAAAGGAGAAGTTTATATAAGACTATATAAAAATCAATAAACGAAGAAAAGAAAAGCCTTAAAAACAAATAATAGAAGATTCTAACCTTCACCGGCACGCTCTGTCGTGCCCCCAGCGGCACACTCCAATAACCTTCAACGGTACACTTATCTGGCCCTTCACCATCATACCCTGCCTCCACACTTCAAACACCCTTCGCCGGCACACTGGTTTCCACCTTCCCCGGCACACTCCATTCCCCAGCGGTACACCCCTTTCCATTGTCTCTTCCCCCCTTCGCCGGTACACCCTCATCCTCCGTCTCAAACTCAATGTGTAGACTTGGCAGATTGACGTACAAACACAGCAATGAGCAATGTACAGACTTCGAGCCGCAGCCAAGGGACAACGTATAGACTTTGAGCTGAATAAGCTGAAGAATGTATAGACTTCGGGTGTCGGCTGCACGAGCAATGTATAGACTTTGAGCTGCAACGTATAGACTTTGAACTGCAGCCAATGAATAATGTATAGACTTTGAGTTGGCCAACGTACAGACTTTGGACTGGCCAATGTATAGACTTTCAGGGACAATGTATAGACTTTGAACTGTAATGTATAGATCAGCTGGCCAACGTACAGACTTTGGGCTGGCCAATGGATGGACTTTGAGCTCCAATGTATAGACTTTGAACTGCAATGTATAGACTTTGAGCTGGCCAACGTACAGACTTTGGGCTGGCCAATGTACGGACTTTGAGCTGCAATGTATGGACTTTGAGCTGCAATGTACCGACTTTAAGCTGGCCAATGTACAGCTTTAAGCTGGCCAACGCATAGACTTCGAGCTGATGAATGTAGCCAATGTATAGACTTTGAGCTGATGAATGCAGCCGATGTACATACTTTGAGCTGAGGAACGTATAGACTTTTTGTGCTGGTTGAATAGACAATGTATAGACATTGGGCTGATGAATGTACGGACTTTATGTCGCAGCGACCGGCCAATGTGCAGACACACGCCCTTCGCCAGTACACCCTACAACGCCCTTCGCGGCACGCCCCATCCCAGCTTCCCCCGGCACGCCTCGTTTGGCCTTTCACCGACACGCTCCCCTTGCGCTCAACGGCACATCTCCTCCAACCCTTCGGCGGTACGCCCTCAAGCTCCTTTGACAGCACGCTCCCGTGACCCCTTCGCCGGCACGCTCTCCCCTATTCAACCCTTCGCCGGCACGCTTGGCCAAGCCCATAGCCACCACACCTAAGGCTCCTTCATCGGTACGCCTCCCATAGCCACCACACCTGCCCCTTCGCCGGCACCCTTGGCCAAGCCCTTCCCCGGTATACCTCCCGCGAACCTTCAGCGGCGCACTCCCTCAGCCCCCTCAGCGGTGCACCCTTCCACCTTCAGCGGCACGCTTCTTCAGCCCCCGTTTGGCCCTCCAGCGGCCCACTCTCTCTCTCCAGAAGAATATGTATAATAATAATAATAATAATAGTAATAATAAAATTAATAAAAACTATGATGAATAAATAAATCTGAATATATATATGAAATAAACAAAAAAATGTAAAATAATAATAAATAAAAAAGGAGAGAAAGTATAATAGTAATAATAATAAACAAAACGGATAAATCATCCAGAATAAATACATGAGAGGAAAATAAGCAATAAATTATATACATATATAATTTAAAACCAAAAAAAAAATGGTAAAATCCACTTTGCAGCCCCGTCTCTCTCGTGACCCGGTGCTGAAGGAACAACAATGTCGCCCTTCCAGGTTGGGCCTGAGTCTTGGGAATTATCCCGAAATGGCCGTGGCCCGACCTCGCCTCGGGCTGACATTCCGATTAAGCCGGACTCGTTTCTCAGGCCGGATCCCTTCCGAGCCACTACTAAAATTACCGCACGCTCGGCAGACATTTGAACGGGTTCACCTCGGTTTTCGCCGCGTTTCGATTACAGACCTGTGTCTCAACATGAAAAGACCCGTGAGCAACCAATATGACCAACGGCTCCCTCCCCGACATGGTCGTGAGCCGGCATTGCTCCGAGCCAATAGCCCGTTAAATCGGATTCATTCTAATGGGATTCGTTCCCGTTCGTTCATTGAAACTGCCGTAAACTCGGCATATGTTTGTACGGGGTCGTTTCCACCCACGTCGTACTTTCAACATGGGCCCTTGCCCGAACATGAAAAGGTCCGTGAGTGACCGACGAAATCGGAATAGAACGAGACGTTCCTCCGCCACCCCTGGACCCCTTTCATGGGAATATCAATAAGACCTCCGTGGGCCACGCTCAGACCTCGGGTCCATCCCAATTGTGGTCGCCGTTCGGCTCATATCCTCAGTCTATAGCCCGCTCCCTTCAAACACGTTTTCGGTTTTGGAGTCTAGTCCTGGGACTCTCCCCCGTTGCCCTTCGGCACCGGAAATATTAATGATGCCCGCGCAAGCCTCGTTCGGACCACGGGAGGCGCCCCCGGTATGGTCTTGACTCGATCTCGCACCGGGCCAATAGATTCACCGGTTTCCTGCTACACTAACCGAGATTTGACCGAATGTTTTCGGTGTCTCACAATCATAAACTTGCCGTATCCCGACATGCACATGTCCCAGGTCCTCCCGTGACGATTACAATATTCTCAAGCCGGACTCCCGTCTGAATATTAAACGGTCTCCCGAATGACCGACACGTTTCGAACGTCCGCTTCCCTAGACACAGGGCTTTTCAGCCGATTCAAGGGATATTCCCTCATTGCCCCTTGGCACCGGAAATATTAATGACACTCATGCAAGTCTTGTTTCGACCACGGGGGGCCCACCGCAGTATGGTCGCAGCTTGCTCTTGCACCGGGCCAACAGATTTACTAGTTTCTGACCGCTCTAACCGAGGTTTAGCCTAACGTTCTCCGCTCTTCCGAACAATAGATTTGCCGTACCTCGGCATACATGCGTTCCGGTTTTCCCGCGATAACCGCGATCTTCTCGAGCCGGACATTCGTCCGAACATTAAATGGTCAGTACACGACTGACACGACCGCGAAGGGTTTTCTTCTCGCCCTCGCGCGAGGATTTCCATACCTCGTAATAGACCTTCCATGCAATTGATTTCTTGGCCATGAGGCCCTGAATCCCGGCGATTAATCAAGGGTGTTCCCTCATATGGGGGATGTAAATGACGTCGTGACCTTTATGGCGCGGCGGGTTTTGATCCCGACACGAACCACACAATCGTCTGACTGAGTCTGATCGAGCGCACCGTGGGCTCTTCGGAGCCCGAATAAATTATCACTTCATGACTGGCACGCCCACGCACTTAATAGACGAATCAACCATTCCCGAATAGACGAGCTTAGTAAACGAACGAAAAGTGCATCCATAATTCTGGCACGCCCGGTGGGACGGAAACTACCCTTCATCTCTTCGCCAGGATTCAGGGCCTCATGGCCCCCTAACAAACGATGTTTGCCTGCTTTGATGAATTGCAGGTGCTGTCTTCGCCAGCCCTATGGGGAGAAAATCCAGACTCGATGCAGCTACCTTCGCGGCCTCGAGGACGCTGCTTCGAAGCATATGCAGCTTCCAGGAATCATGGGGGCTGTTATAAAAAAAGGGAGAAGAGAAAGAGAAGAGAAGGGAGGGGAAATCAAGCCCCCCTTTTTTCCTCAAGAAGAAAGAGAAGAAAAGAAGAAAAGAAGAAAAGAAGAAGAGAAGAAAAGAAGAAAAAAGAAGAGAAAAGAAAGAAGTAAATAAAAGAAGAGAAAGAATTGGCAAGAGAGGGTTGTACGGCCACGTCCGTCGAGACCCGTGCTGAACAAAGATTACCACTGTGGGGTTGGTGCGGTGGAGCGAACCACTCATCTCCTCCCTGAGGGGGTGAGCGCTCTCCTGCACCTCCACCCTGGTCAATCATACAAAAAGGGGAGAAATAAAGAAGGAAGGAAGAAAAGTTGGCCAGCATCGCCGATTGAAAGAGCAAGAAGAAACCCGGCATCCCGCCCGACTCTAGGAGGTCCCGAGTCCGCGGTGCAATGACCCCGCTCGTTCCTCCTTTCTGCTGCCTCCATCCAGCACAAAACGGCCCCCGAGTGGTTGTTAAAAGACCCAGGGAGCCACAATTGTAGCTTGGTGAATGGTTGCCCGCTGTGGGGAATGCTTTATAGCAATGAGGCCAAGCACGACCACCACTCCCGAAGAGAGCATGCATATACCCCGCCATGGGGGATGAGAAGAAGATATATACCCTGCTACGGGGGCATAGGAGGCAAAAAAAAAGAAATACACCCCATTCCCAGGGGCACATGAAGAGAATCCGCCCCGACTGAGGGGCACACAAAGCAAAAGCTACACCCCGGCTTAAGGGCATTTGAAGAAGTCACATCCCGCCTCGGGAGCATGAGAAGCAGCAAGAATACACCCCGGCCTAGGGGTATTTGAAGAAGAAATATGCCCCGCCTGGGGGCATAGAAGCCGTAAAGAACACGCCTCAGCTCAGGGGCATTTGAAGAAGCTACATCCTGCCTTGGGAGTATAAGAAGAAAAGAGTCCACCCCATCTTAAGGGCATTTGAAGAAGAAACACACCCCGCTATGGGGCATAGAAGCCATAAAGAATACGCCCCGGCTTAGGGGTATTTGAAGAAGAAGGATACCCCGCCTCGGGGGACATTGCAAGCAGCGATACACCCTGCTTGGGTGCACAGGAAGCAAACCACACCCCACTCCTGGGGACACATAAAGAGAGTACACCCCGCCATGGGGGCACATGAAGAGAATCCACCCCGACTCGGGGGTACATGAAGCAACAAAGAATACACCCCGCCTTAGGGGAATCTGAAGAAGAAGCATACACCCCACCAACGGGGGTACAGCAGCCGTCGAGAATCCACCCCACTTTGGGGGCACAAGAAGCAGACATTCCCCAGCATGTCGGGGCAGAAGAAGAAGAATCCCCCCCCTCGGGGGCATATAAAAAAAAAAGCAAAGATACACCCGGTGCCCGGCGCACATGAAGAGAAAGGCACCTCCCTCTGGGGGCACAACAAGCAACAAAGATACACCCCATTCCCAGGGGCACATGAAGAGAAATACACCCCTGCTCCAGGGGCATATGAGACAAAACTATACCCCGATTTAGGGGCATTTGAAGCAAAGACTTCACCCCGCCTCAAGGGGGGGCATAAGAAGCGAAAGATATACCCCACCCCGGGGGCACAAGAAGAAAACACACCCCACCTTGGGGGGCGTAAGAAGCCAAGAGATATACCCCGCCACGGGGCAATGGAGGTAAAATACATTCCTCCCGGGGGCACGTAAAGCAACATACCCCTCGCCTCGGCAGCATATGAGGCCAAGAAGCTACATCCCGGCTCAGGAGCATAAGAAACAAAAGATATACCCCACGTCCGGGGCATATGAAGCCAAGAAACACACCCCGGTCTCGAGGGTATTTGAAGAAGAAGCATACCTCGCCTCGAGGGCCTAGAAGCTATGAAGAACACGCCCCGACTCAGGGGCATATGAAGAGAAGTCCACCCCGGCCTAGGGGTATTTGAAGAAGAAGCATACCCCGCCAGGGGACATAGAAGCCATAAAGAATACGCTCCAGTTTAGGGGTACTTGAAGAAGCTACATCCCACCTTGGGAGCATGAGAAGAAAAGAGAATCCACCCCGGCTTAGGGACCTTTGAAGGAGCATACCCTAGGCTCGGAGTCCATGAAGCAACATGCACCCCCCCGGGGGGGGACATCTGAAGCAGAACAAACAAAATCCCCCGACTTAGGGAAGCATATGAAGAGAGGAATACACCCCGATATGGGGGCACGTAAACAAAGAAGAAGAATTCACCCCGCCTCGGGTGCATAAAAAAGCAAGAACCACACCCCACATGGAAAGCGGCAATACACTCCACTTTGGGGGCACTAGAAGCGGAATACACCCCGTGCCGGGGGCATATAAAAAAAGGGGGGATACCCCGCCTGGGGGACGCAGAAGCAAAGAGACAGAATACACCTCCACCCGGGGGCACCGAAGCGAAGAGGCATACATCTCGACCTGGGAGCACATGAAGAAAGAATATACCCAGACCTAGGGGCATCAGAAGAAGAAACATACGCCCCGATCCAGGGACATGAGAAGCAAGAGAATATGCCCTGCAAAAAGGGTATGAGAAACATGAAGAATGTACCCCAGTCTATGGGCACAGAAAGAGACACACTCCGCCCTTGGCGCATAAGAAGCAGAAGCACCTACCCCAGCCTGGGGGCACAAAAATACACTCCGCCCTTGGCGCATAAGAAGCAGAAGCATCTACCCCGACCCGGGGCACAGAAACAAAGAGACATACATCCCGAGCTGGGAGCATAAGAAGAAAGATATACTCCGCCCAAGCGGCATTTGAAGAAACAACATACCCTGCTTCGGGGGCACAGAAGCCGTAAAGAGATACACCCCCGCCTCAGGGGGGCGTAAGAAGCAAAAGATACACCCCGGCCTCAAGGGGGCATAAGAAGCAAAAGATACACCCCCGTCCCGGGGGCATTTGAAGAGAGCTACGCCCCGTACCAGGGGCACATGAAGAAGAAACATACCCCGCCTGGGGGCATAGAAGCCGTGAAGAGTACACCCCATTCCCAGGGGCACATGAAGAGAAATACACCCCCGCTCCAGGGGCATATGAGACAAAACTATACCCCGATTTAGGGGCATCTGAAGCAGAACAAACAACATTCTCCGGCTTAGGGGGAGCATATGAAGAAAGGAATACACCCCGATATGGGAGCACATAAGCAAAGAAGAAGAGTTCACCCCGCCTCGGGGGCATAAGAAGCAAGAATTACACCCCGCCCTGGGGGCATATAAAGCAACATACACCCCGCCTGGGGGCATAGAAGCCATAGAGGAGACTCCCCGGCTCGGGGGCATCAGAAGAAGAAGCACGCCCCACCTGGGGGCATAGAAGCCTTGAAAAATACGCCCCGCCTGGGGGCACAGAGGCAAAGAGGCAAAACACACCCCTCAGGGGGATGCATACCAAATAAAGCTACACCCCAACCTGGGGGCACGTTAAGAGAAATACACTCCAGCGTGGAAGCATTAATGAGAAAAGAAGAGCAGAATAAAGAAAAAGACACGCATGAGGCAGACATGGCCTTCGAGCCCGTCTCATCACACAAAAGAAGAGAAGAAAAGAAAGAATACACATGAGGCGGACGTGGTCTTCGAGCCCGCCTCATCACACAAAAGAAGAGAAGAAAAGGAAGAAGAGACACATGAGGCAGGCATGGTTCCTGAACCCGCCTCTTCACACAAAAGAAGAAGAGCAGAACCAAAAGAAGACACATGAGGCAGACGCGGTCCTCGAGCCCGCCTCATCACGCAAAAGAAGAGAAGAAAAGGAGGAAGAGACACATAAGGCAGACGTGGTCCTTGAACCCGCCTCTCCACAAAAGAAGAAAAGAAAGAACAGTCACGAGGCAAACATGGTCTTTGCGCCTGCCTCTCCACAAAAGAAGAAGAGAAGAAGAGAGAGAACAGTTACAAGGCGAACATGGTCCTTGCACCTGCCTCTCCATAAAAGAAGAAGAGAAGAAAAGAAAGAACAGTCATGGGGCGAACATGGTCCTTGCACCTGCCTCTCCATAAAAGAAGAAGAGAAGAAGAGAAAGAGCAGTCACGGGGCGAACATGGTCTCTGCACCTGCCTCTCTACAAAAGAAGAAGAGGAGAGAAAAAAGAGACATGAGGCGAACATGATCTTTACACCGCCTCTCCCTAACAGAAGAAGAGAAGAAGAGAAAGAAGAGTCACGAGGCAGACATGGTCTTTGCACCTGTCTCCCCACACAAAAGAAGAAAAAAAAAGAGACATGAGACAGACGTGGTCTTCGAACCCGCCGCTTCACAAACCCTTCTCCTCGGCTCACGTATCCTACTACCCGACGCCCTTTGGCTCAGTCATTCCGGCCAAGGCCCACTGTCATGATTAATCCACCCGTCCCACCGCGCTCTCCGATATCTTTTCGGCTTTACAGCCTACTCCTAACATCTCTCGGCTTGTCAGCCTGCTCCCAATGTCCCTTGGCTTTTTAGCCTACTTCCCAATATCTTCGGCTCTTGCAGCCTGCTTCCCAGAATTCGGCCTTCACGGCCTGCTTCCCAGAATTTGGCCTTCACGGCTCGCTTCCCATAATTTCGGCTCCTGCAGCCCGCTTCCCAATATCTTTGGCTCTCGCAGCCTGCTTCCCAGAATTCGGCCTTTACGGCCTGCTTCCCAGAATTCGGCCTTCATGGCCCGCTTCCCAATTTTGGCTTTTACAGCCCGCTTCCCAATATCTTTGGCTCTCACAGCCTGCTTCCCAGAATTTGGCCTTCACGGCTCGCTTCCCATAATTTCGGCTCCTGCAGCCCGCTTCCCAATATCTTTGGCTCTCGCAGCCTGCTTCCCAGAATTTGGCCTTTACGGCCTGCTTCCCAGAATTCGGCCTTCACGGCCCGCTTCCCAATTTCGGCTTTTGCAGCCCGCTTCCTAATATCTTTGGCTCTTGCAGCCTGCTTCCCAGAATTCGGCCTTTACGGCCTGCTTCCCAAAATTCGGCCTTTACGGCCTGCTTCCCAGAATTCGGCCTTCACGGCCCACTTCCCAATTTCGGCTTTTGCAGCCCGCTTCCCAATATCTTTGGCTCTCGCAGCCTGCTTCCCAGAATTCGGCCCCTTGCGGCCTGCTTCCCAGAATTCGGCCTTCACAGCCCGCTTCCCGATTTCGGCTTCTGCAGCCCGCTTTCCAATATCTTTGGCTCTCGCAGCCTGCTTCCCAGAATTCGGCCTTTACGGCCTGCTTCCCAGAATTCGGCCTTCACGGCCCGCTTCCCATAACTTCGGCCCCTGTAGCTCGCTTCCCATAACTTCGGCTCCTGCAGCATGCTTCCCATAATTTGGCTCTCGCAGCCCGCTCCCCTCGATTTTTGGCTATTGTGGCCTACTTCCAATATCAACTTCGGCCTTCACGGCCCGCTTCCCTAGTGTCCTTTCAGCCGTTCGTGGTTTGCTTCCCTAATACCCTTACTACCACTACACTTCTACGTAATAGTAATATTTTCTTATGCAAAAAACAAACAAACAAACAAAAACAAAAAAAAACAAAAAAAGAAAACAAAACAAAACAAAACAAAAAGAAAACAACAAAACGAACACAAAAAAAAGAAAGAGAAAAAAAGAAGAGAGTGCATGATTGCCCTGCTTGCATGGTTGCTTAATATAGAATAATACACCTCCTTGGAATTTTCTAGGACCGTGCTTCCTTGCTAAATAATATCGCCCCGATTCTGGATGCACGGGCGTCACGGCGCAAGCTCAAAGGGAACCCAATTATGGTAGGTGCACACGTCAAGGGGAAGAGTCATGGCTGAATCGCTAAGCCCAGCTCACAAAATAAACCTGAGGCAATGCTCCCACACTTAGCACTTAATGTGTTCAATAGCCTTCGACTATAGGGATTGCCCGAATTTCTTCTTAGCACTCTACGGAGACTTGAATTCCTGCACTCGCGTGAAAGGTAATCGTGAGGAAAAAGCTGCCTACCCCCACTGTAAAAAAAAAGAGAGAGGAAAAAAAGAAGAGAAGAGAAAAAAGAAGAGAGAGAGAAACGCGGATCCGAGTAGCCGGGAATCCCCACTGAAACAAATGAGGAGACTCGCGCGAAATGGTGAAGCGAATCACAATAAGGACAAATCCTAGTAGCCGGGAATCCCCATTGAGACACATGAGGAGACTCGCGTCGAACGGTGAAATCCGCTACCAAAATAAACAGATGGGGGCTGTGTGAAGCTACCGAAAGTCGAAAGCCTGGAACTAATGTGTGGGCGCTAGAGTGATCCTCGAGTGTCACTAGGAAAACCTGCATATCCCTACGGTTAGGGCTCTTTGCTCACACATTTGCACTGCCACGCTACAGAGAATTGCCTCAGGTGAAATGCGTGAATTTAGGCTATGCATGCAAGACATGCGATATCCTCTTGACGGGTGCACCACCCCTCAATTGTGCCTCGCGGCCCGCACGCATCTATGAATTGTGGGCGATGTCCCTATCCCATCCCCTATCGAGGGAGCTGCCTTACTTATATTTATGTTATGCCTGCTATTGAATGCTTGCATGCTTGAATGAAGAAATAATAATGATAAAAAATAATAAATATATAATAAAAATAATAAATTAATAATAAATTAATGATAAAATAAAAAATAAATAAATAATAAAAACGTGTGCATACAATAAACCTAATTTTGACCGTCGAGGCCTACTTTCCCAGCTCTGGCTCGTAGAGCCCAATCTTGGCCTCCCCATGGCCTGCCTCTTGCCCTCGCGGCCCGTTAATCTCCCTTCACTCCGGCTCTCGTAGCCTGCTTCCCCGATTTCAGCCTTCACGGCCTACTTCTGTAACACCAACTCCAGCCCTTGCGGCCCACTTTCCTGAGTCCGGGTTTCATAACCGGAATCCCCGGCGCTTTTGAGTCAACAAACTCTTCTCTCCATCCCTTCAGGCGACGAATACCCCTGTTGAATCAATGAACCCTTCTCTCTGCCCTCGTGGCTCGCCTTTCATAATTTAGGCTCTTGAAGCCCACTTCCAGCCTTGGCTGTTTTGGCCTCCCCTGTTGGCCCCTGCGCCGACGGCTCTTATATTATTGGCATCCACGCCAGCAGCCACTTGGAGTTCTTCAAAAAAAAAAGAGAGAAGAGGGGAAAAGAGAAGGGAAGAAGAGAAGAAGAAGGAAACAGAGAAGAGAAAAGAAAAAGAGAATAAAAGAGAGAAAAAATGATGACAAAAAATGAAGAGAAGAGAAAGAAGAGAAGAAGAGAAAAGAGAGAAGAAAAGAAAGAAAAGAGATAAATAGACCCAACAAACTGCGTCAGCTCCCGACACCCTGTCGGCACTGACGAAGAGACAAAGAGACCAACAAACCAGGTCAGCTCCCGGCACCTTGTCGGCACTGACGAAGAGACAAAGAGACCAACAAACCAGGTCAGCGCCCGGCACCCTGTCGGCACTGACGAAGAGACAAAGAGACCAACAAACCAGGTCAGCGCCCGCACCCTGTCGGCACTGACGAAGAGACAAAGAGACCAACAAACCAGGTCAGCTCCGACACCCTGTCGGCACTGACGAAGAGACAAAGAGACCAACAAACCATGTCAGCTCCCGGCACCCTGTCGGCGCTGACGAAGAGACAAAGAGACCAACAAACCATGTCCGCTCCGGCACCCTGTCGGCGCTGACGAAGAGACAAAGAGACCAACACATCATGTCAGCTCCCGGCACCCAGTCGGCGCTGACGAAGAGACAAAGAGACCAACAGAGCATGTCAGCTTCCGACGCCCCGTCGGCACTGACGAAGAGACAAAGAGACCAACATACTGCTTCAGTTCCCGGCACCCCACCGGCACTGATGAAGAGACAAAGAGACCAACATGTCATGTCAGTCCCCGACACCCCGTCGGCACTGACGAAGAGAAGAAGAGACCAACATACCACGTCAGCGCCCGGCAACCTGTCGGCACTAACGAAGAGAAGAAGAGACCAACATACCACATCATTCTCCGTCTCCGATCGACACTGATGAAGAGAAGAAGAGACATACAAATCATGTCAGCTCCCGACACCCTGTCGGCACTGACGAAGAGAAGAAGAGACAGACAAGTCATGTCAGCTCCCGACACCCTGTCGGCACTGACGAAGAGAAGAAGAGACAAACAAACCATGTCAGCTCCCGACACCCCGTCCGCACCGACGAAGAGAAAAAGAGACCAGTACACCCGCGGGCACCGCCCGGCTCATCCTTCGCCTGCGCTACCCGTGGGTGGGGGGCATTTGTGGACACCAAAAATTGCACGCACAGATATCCTGCTCGGCCCAGCATCAACAACGGCACCGAGTGAAGAAACCCCAGAGAGACTAGTCACCCAGACTCCCCAAATATGCACACTGCCGTAAAGCCATCTCCAGAGTCACGACAGTGAAGAGAAATCAACCACCAAGAGCCCCACAATCCATGGGCCTCGAAGAAAATCAAACGGGCCACAACTCGTGCTCACAACGGGCTCAAAACTGCCCATCTAGCCATTCAACGGCACGCCCACGGCCCTTCAGCGGCACGCCACTGGCCCCTCTCAGCGGCACGCCCTTGGCCTTTAGCGGCACACCCCCAACGCCCTTCAACGGCATGCCCCAATGGCCTTCAGTGGCACGCCCTGCAAGCCTTCAATGGCACGCCCCATGTGCCTTCAACGGCACACTATTTCGGGCCTTCAACGGCACACTATTTCGAGCCTTCCACGGCACACTATTTCAAGCCTTCCACGGCACACTATTTCGAGCCTTCCACGGCACACTACTTCAAGCCTTCCACGGCACACTTTTTATGCCCCCAGCGGCACACTGTGAAGGGCCCCCAACGGCACACTATGAAGGGCCCCCCACGGCACGCTCTTTGTGCCCTTTAACGGCATACTTCTCTGGGCCTTCAGCGGCACGCCTTTTGCCCTCTTCAGCGGCACGCTTATAGTGTCTTACAGCGACACGCTTCTTCAGCCCGCCAGCGGTACAGCGTGAAGGTTTTTCAACGGCCAAACGACGTGAAGCCCATGCCCTACATATCCTTGGCGCGCAGTGAGCTGTCCGAGGTGTCAACCAACGGTTGGGCCACGCAGGCTACTCCCCTGACAGCCAGGACGGGAAAGGTCAAACGTCATCATGATGAAGCTGCTTCCCGCCTCCGACTGCCGTGCTCGAAGGCTCCCGCGGCTGGGAGTATAAAACCACTCCCATTCCGGCGAAGAAAAGGGAGGGAGACACGGAGAAGAGACCCACGGGCAGAGACGAATAGACGGAGTTGCATACGAGAAGAAGAAGAAGAGAGAAGAAAAGGGAGAGGCTCCGGCGTGGAGTCTACCGACAGCCACCAGGCAACGAGAAGAGAGTAAGAGAGAGAGAGGGCTTGATGTAGTAGGGGAAGGTGGGGGAAAGAGCAGTGGACGATCGTCCCTGCTTCGATCCCCAACACCTCCTCCTCTCTTTGTTCTTTGTTTTCCCGCCTCTCCGTTCTTTCGTTCTTTAGTTTTCTTTCTTGCCCATACCCTTAGCTCGGGCATGCTTTGTGATGTACACGGGTGGCTACGGCCCTTTGTCTCCCCATTAATAAAGATCTTCCCCCCCCTCAGTGGGTTTTCTCTTTGTCTCGTTGTTTGGACCACAGTGCGTTTGGTCGTCTTTCCCTTCGCTTCCCGGTGTTTGCGTTCATCCCTCATGCCGACGATTTACTCCGGATGCGGCACCATCTTGAATGGTTTGAGGTCACGAACCTCCTCCCGTAAAGCCCAGTGCCTTCACCTGTGTCTGCCCCTTTGAACCTTTTCCCCCTTGCCAGAAGTCCCTGTGGGTTTGATCGGCCTAACACCCTGCCCCTTTAACAGGCCAACCCCTTTTGGAGCCCTGTCCGGTGCACCTGCACTTTCCTCCAGCGGCACACCCTTCCGGTACCTTGGCCGGTACACCCCATAATAGCCCTCAGCGGTACACCTCCCCCTTTTGTGCCTCAGCGGTACGCCCTTAGCCTTCCTAGCCCAGCACACCCTATGCTCGTCCTTGGCCGGTACGCCTTGGCCAATCCCCCGTCCACCCTGTCCAGTATTAGAAGCCTCCCGTTCATCGTTTTCTTCGTGTTTTCTGAGGTTCTATAAAGGTGTTGCCGCCTCCGGGCGCCCACCTCCAGTTGTCGGGTTCCGCCACTCCGTGTGGGCGCGTTCCCTTTATCTCCCTTACGCTCGGGTCAAGGGGAGATGCTGCCGAATTTTTGTCAGAAAATAACAACATGTTAAAAAGGCAAAAGGAAGCAACAAACGAACAGAACGATCAACGATAAAACTTTCCGACTAATCGAGCCACTGCCGGTAGCGTGAAAAGAACTGAACCGAATAACGACATAACATATCAGACGTCTGACTTGTGAGCAAAAAGGCTGAACAGAACCAAGGAAAGGAGAAGTTTATATAAGACTATATAAAAATCAATAAACGAAGAAAAGAAAAGCCTTAAAAACAAATAATAGAAGATTCCAACCTTCACCGGCACGCTCTGTCGTGCCCCCAGCGGCACACTCCAATAACCTTCAACGGTACACTTATCTGGCCCTTCACCATCATACCCTGCCTCCACACTTCAAACACCCTTCGCCGGCACACTAGTTTCCACCTTCCCCGGCACACTCCATTCCCCAGCGGTACACCCCTTTCCATTGTCTCTTCCCCACCTTCGCCGGTACACCCTCATCCACCGTCTCAAACTCAATGTATAGACTTGGCAGATTGACGTACAAACACAGCAATGAGCAATGTACAGACTTCGAGCCGCAGCCAAGGGACAACGTATAGACTTTGAGCTGAATAAGCTGAAGAATGTATAGACTTCGGGTGTCTGCTGTACGAGCAATGTATAGACTTTGAGCTGCAACGTATAGACTTTGAACTGCAGCCAATAAATAATGTATAGACTTTGAGTTGGCCAACGTGCAGACTTTGGACTGGCCAATGTATAGACTTTCAGAGACAATGTATAGACTTTGAACTGTAATGTATAGATCAGCTGGCCAACATACAGACTTTGGGCTGGCCAATGTATGGACTTTGAGCTCCAATGTATAGACTTTAAACTGCAATGTATAGACTTTGAGCTGGCCAACGTACAGACTTTGGGCTGGCCAATGTACAGACTTTGAGCTGCAATGTACGGACTTTGAGCTGCAATGTACCGACTTTGAGCTGGCCAATGTACAGACTTTAAGATGGCCAACGCATAGACTTCGAGCTGATGAATGTAGCCAATGTATAGACTTTGACCTGATGAATGCAGCCGATGTACAGACTTTGAGCTGAAGAACGTATAGACTTTGTGTGCTGGTTGAATAGACAACGTATAGACTTTGGGCTGATGAATGTACGGACTTTATGTCGCAGCGACCGGCCAATGTGCAGACACACGCCCTTCGCCAGTACACCCTACAACTCCCTTCGCGGCACGCCCCATCCCAGCTTCCCCCGGCACGCCTCGTTTGGCCTTTCGTCGACACGCTCCCCCTGCGCTCAGCGGCACGTCTGCTCCAACCCTTCGGCGGTACGCCCTCAAGCTCCTTTGACAGCACGCTCCCATGACCCCTTCGCCGGCACGCTCTCCCCTATTCAACCCTTCGCCGGCACGCTCGGCCAGGCCCATAGCCACCACACCTAAGGCTCCTTCATCGGTACGCCTCCCATAGCCACCACACCTGCCCCTTCGCCGGCACCCTTGGCCAAGCCCTTCCCCGATATACCTCCCGCGAACCTTCAGCGGCGCACTCCCTCAGCCCCCTCAGCGGTGCACCCTTCCACCTTCAGCGGCACGCTCCTTCAGCCCCCGTTTGGCCCTCCAGCGGCCCACTCTCTCTCTCCAGAAGAATATGTATAATAATAATAATAATAATAGTAATAATAAAATTAATAAAAACTATGATGAATAAATAAATCTGAATATATATATGAAATAAACAAAAAAATGTAAAATAATAATAAAAAAGGAGAGAAAATATAATAGTAATAATAATAAACAAAACGGATAAATCATCCAGAATAAATACATGAGAGGGAAATAAGCAATAAATTATATACATATATAATTTAAAACCCAAAAAAAATGGTAAAATCCACTTTGCAGCCCCGTCTCTCTCGTGACCCGGTGCTGAAGGAACAACAATGTCGCCCTTCCAGGTTGGGCCTGAGTCTTGGGAATTATCCCGAAATGGCCGTGGCCCGACCTCGCCTCGGGCTGACATTCCGATTAAGCCGGACTCGTTTCTCAGGCCGGATCCCTTCCGAGCCACTACTAAAATTGCCGCACGCTCGGCAGACATTTGAACGGGTTCACCTCGGTTTTCGCCGCGTTTCGATTACGGACCTGTGTCTGAACATGAAAAGACCCGTGAGCAACCAATATGGCCAACGGCTCCCTCCCCGACATGGTCGTGAGCCGGCATTGCTCCGGGCCAATAGCCCGTTAAATCGGATTCATTCTAATGGGATTCGTTCCCGTTCTTTCATTGAAACTGCCGTAAACTCGGCATACGTTTGTACGGGGTCGTTTCCACCCACGTCGTACTTTCAACATGGGCCCTTGCCCGAACATGAAAAGGTCCGTGAGTGACCGACGAAATCGGAATAGAACGAGACGTTCCTCCGCCACCCCTGGACCCCTTTCATGGGAATATCAATAAGACCTCCGTGGGCCACGCTCAGACCTCGGGTCCGTCCCAATTGTGGTCGCCGTTCGGCTCATATCCTCGGTCTACAGCCCGCTCCCTTCGAACACGTTTTCGGTTTTGGAGTCTAGTCCTGGGACTCTCCCCCGTTGCCCTCCGGCACCGGAAATATTAATGATGCCCGCGCAAGCCTCGTTCGGACCACGGGAGGCGCCCCCGGTATGGTCTTGACTCGATCTCGCACCGGGCCAATAGATTCACCGGTTTCCTGCTACACTAACCGAGATTTGACCGAATGTTTTCGGTGTCTCAGAATCATAAACTTGCCG
This sequence comes from Amorphophallus konjac, assembly GCA_022559845.1. Taxonomy (NCBI): domain Eukaryota; kingdom Viridiplantae; phylum Streptophyta; class Magnoliopsida; order Alismatales; family Araceae; genus Amorphophallus; species Amorphophallus konjac. The sequence continues at coordinate 220,298,651 of CM040123.1, read as the reverse complement.
TATCCCGGCATGCACATGTCCCAGGTCCTCCCGCGACGATTACAATATTCTCAAGCCGGACTCCCGTCCGAATATTAAACGGTCTCCCGAATGACCGACACGTTTCGAACGTCCGCTTCCCTAGACACAGGGCTTTTCAGCCGATTCAAGGGATATTCCCTCGTTGCCCCTTGGCACCGGAAATATTAATGACGCTCATGCAAGTCTTGTTTCGACCGCGGGGGGCCCACCGCAGTATGGTCGCAGCTTGCTCTTGCACTGGGCCAACATATTTACTAGTTTCTGACCGCTCTGACCGAGGTTTAGCTGACGTTCTCCGCTCTTCCGAACAATAGATTTGCCGTACCTCGGCATACATACGTTCCGGTTTTCCCGCGATAACCGTGATCTTCTCGAGCCGGACATTTGTCCGAACATTAAATGGTCAGTACACGACTGACACGACCGCGAAGGGTTTTCTTCTCGCCCTCGCGCGAGGATTTCAATACCTCGTAATAGACCTTCCATGCAATTGATTTCTTGGCCATGAGGCCCTGAATCCCAGTGATTAATCAAGGGTGTTCCCTCGTATGGGGGATGTAAATGACGCCGTGACCTTTATGGCGCGGCGGGTTTTGGTCCCGACACGAACCACACAATCGTCTGATCGAGTCAGATCAAGCGCACCGTGGGCTCTTCGGAGCCCGAATAAATGGTCACTTCGTGACTGGCACACCCTCGCACTTAATAGACGAATCAACTATTCCCGAATAGACGAGCTTAATAAACGAACGAAAAGTGCGTCCACACCCCCGGTTTATGGTAAATGCTGAGTTGAATTGCTTTGAGCTCTATTTCTTCCTCAGATATGAGTTATCATGCCTCGTACTCTATACCATCGAGGTATTGTCCGCTTTGGCCTGCCGGCCTCACGGTTTTGTCCCTTTCTAAGGGTGATCGGCTCCAGAATGGGAGACTTCTTGGGCATGTCACCCATCCCAGTACTACTCCCCATTAAGCACGCTTAACTTCGGAGTTCTTTACAAGAACTGAGCTGATACTTCAAAAGGCATCTCGATGATATAGAGTACAATTTAGCTATATTTGAGGGTGTTACAATCTACCCATGTTATATAGGCGATGTCCTCGTCGCTGGGCACATATAGCACACATATGTTCCTTCCTTTTTATGTTGTCAAAGGGGGAGAATTTTTGTGAGTCATTAGTTGGTTATGTTGGTCATTCTGTCTGTTGACTGTTGGTTATCAGAATGCTGTTGGCTGTTGGTTGTTCTGTCTGTTGACTGGTTGGTTGGTTATCAGTTTGTTGATGCATTCTGATAGAATCATTCATTGCTCATTGTTTATGCTGACTTGATTATCATGTTGAATTATTGCAATGACTCATAATATTGCCATCATCAAAAAGGGGGAGATTGTTGTGTCCCTGTGCTTCTGAAATTTTGTTGATGACAAATATTATGACTCATTAGATAACTTTGATGGATATATTGCTAATCCCATCATCTTCATATATCAGTATGAAAATATGTCAGAACAGGTTTTAAAAATGACTCAAAGCAATGACTGTTCAAAAAGGTGATAGATTGTCAATGCTGGTGATAAGAAGGTCAACGTCAGGTAGTCAGTGCATAATTCATCTGTCAAGATAGGTAAGGTCAATGACTTTTTAGTCTAAAGCATACAGGTCAGTGCATACAGTACTTATCATAAGCCTTGCATGTTAAGGTCATGCATATGTAAGGTCTTGCATTAAGAGGTCGATGCACATTTTTGTTAGCCAGCATCTAAGGTCGATGCACATTTTGCATCGTGCACACACAGGTTGGTGCACATTTTGTTAAGTCTACATTAAGGTCGATGCACATTCTGTATTGTGCATATAGAGGTCGGTGCACATTGTGCCTTGTGCAAAACAAGGTCGATGCACATTCTCCTTGGGCATATAGAAGGTCGATGCACATTGCATCTCTGCATAGAGAAGGTCAGTGCACATTCTGATTAGCTGCATTAAGGTCGATGCACATTATGCATCGTGCATAATAAGGACTACGCACATATCAGCTTGTGCATACATTCAAGTCTGTGCATGTTTCCTAGTCTGTACACATGGTGCATCAAGGTCCACGCACATGTACAGACTGAAGTCTGTGCACATGTTAAGGTCTGTGCACATCTCCTCTTAGTACAAATGAAGTATGTGCACATTCTCCCTATGCACATATAAAGTATGTGCACATTCTACCTATGTACTTATAAGGTTGATGCACATCCATTCATCATTTGAACAAGGTCTGTGCTCATTTGCTCAACATGTTACCAAGGTCTGTGCACATTTGCACAATTGCACTACAAGGTCTCTGCATGTGTGCATCTAGACTTATATGGTCTGTTCACGTTTCCACATTTGCATAAAAAGGTTTGTGCTCATTTTCATATACGCATTATAAGTCTGTGCATATTGTACTATGAAGTCTGTGCATCTTTCATACTTAACTGAAATTCATTCATATACAGTGACTCTCATATCAATAGGTCAAAGCACATTAGTTATCCATTTGTTGTTACAATGTGTTTTAACAAAATGCATTTTATTTTGTTATCATGAACTTAAGTGCGCAGAGGGTCAAGTCACGTCGCTCGAGACTCAACTTAAATAGACACGTGATCCAAGGTAGCTACAGGCACATGATCCAAAGAGGAGTCGCGCCTGGAGATTCTGCCACGTGGACTCCAGCTGGACTTCAGCAAAATACTTTTCTAAAAAAGAATTGGTGGGAATGTTCCCTCCACACGCATCCTGAGCGAATCTGGTAGGGTCTACAGGATCAAAACGTGATCCTGCCACGTGGGAGAATCGAAAGAAAGGGGAATCACACTCCTGATTCAATCTTCCTTCGGCGCCCCTGTTACTATATACGAAGAAGGCTGCAGAAAGCTGCAAAGTGTGGGAAAATAGAGAAAAACCAGAGAGAAGAAAGAAGAGACGCTAGAGAAGAAGCTGTTGTGAAGAGTGAGTCAGAAGTCTGAGTGAGAAGGGAAAGTGAGCAGAGAAGGAAGAGGAAGAAAGAGAGCAAGCTTGATGAGAGGAATTTTCAGATTCTGAAGATATGTTCTACTGGCCCTTGGATCAGAGCAAGCTATATGTTTTAGTTTTCATTTCCAGCTTTTTGTTGTTGTGATCTATCTTTGTCTTTCCTATTTCTTGTTTCTTCAAGCTGTTTGTCAGCATTGCGGAGGATTAGTTCCTCTGGACAGCAAGCTATGACGCTCAGCTATAGCAAGTTGTGATGCTCAGCGGAAGCCAAGCTGTAATGCTCAGCGGACGCAAGCTGTGGGGTGCAGCAGATGCAAGCTGTGATGCGGAGCGGATGTAAGCAAGCTGTGATGCTCAGCGGTTCAAGCTGTTAGGCAACAGTAAGCCATACTCAGGTCTGAGTGTGGGGTGGATGTAGGTGAAAATCGAACCAGCTAAAATCCCTTGTGTTCATGGTTTGATGGCAAGTTTGTCTAACGATATATGTAAGCTTAGGAACGTTATAGTTACATCTGGTTAGTCTTAATAACTCTGAGTTCACCATATGGTTGCCTAGTGTCTATGCTCTAACCACTGCTTAGTGTTTCAACAAGTTTGCTGAATGTGGTAGTCAAGTACTCTAGTGAGAATCAAATAAGAACATATGATTAAGTGTTTGAGTGTGAGTCTCAATAGAACTTCTGTTTAGCTGAGCTTATATGATTCTATTTCGCAAGAGTTTATAATTACGTTTTTAATTTGGCAAAGTTTCTAAAGGGGAGATTCATTCACCCCCCCTCTGAATCCGATCTGCACCCTCTCATAGACTCAACATGTAGCACTTTACCTTGCATGACACTTAGTTCCCATACTTCTGGCTGGGGTATAGCTCTGATACCATTCTATCACGCCCCGTACTCTATACCGTCGAGGTATTATCCGCTTTGGCCTACCGGCCTCACGGTTTTGTCCCTTTCTAACAGTGATCGGCTCCAGAATGGGGGACTTCCCGGGCAGGTCACCTATCCCAGTACTACTCCCCATTAAGCACGCTTAACTTCAAAGTTCTTTACAAGAACTGAGCTGATACTTCAAAAGGCACCTCGGTGATATAGAGTATAACTTAGCTATATTTGAGGGTGTTACATGAGTGACAGCTCACGGGGAGCCATGTAGTCAGGCGGCGGCGGAGGGAACCAGTCGTTGGGTTCTAGTTTCTTTTTTCCCTTGTCCTTGGCTGGAGGGGTAGGCTTCTTCGGCTTCCCTACATACAATGAAGCATCTAATAAGTGACATTCAAACACTTCGAAAGGGTGTAAGTCGACGAACACTCTTTCTTTTTTCCCGTTCTGAGGGTATTTTATGCATTGGTGGAGGGTGGAGGCCACCACCTGATTTTGATGCAGCCAGGGCCGGCCCAATAGCGCCTTGTATGACGTTTTAGAATTTATCACGTGGAGCTACACTTTGGTAGTGAAGTCGCCGAGTGAGAGTTAAAACTCCGCCACGCCCATGGGGACTTCAAATTTCTGGTTGAAGCCAGAAATTCTCATACCCCTGACCTCGATCAGCTGCACATCAAAGTAGTACTTCTGATATACCTGATAAGGGAGTATGTTTACCACCGCCCTTGGGTCAACTAGAATTCGGCCTATTGGTTGGCCATTCAGTTTCCCCCTCATGTAGAGCGGTCTATTGTGGTTCACAGAGGGCAGAAGCATGTCTTCCTCCGTGAATGTTATAGCCGCCCCTGACTGTGCCTCAGTAAAATAGCTCTCAAAGTATGCCGGAGTTTGTAGGGCCATGATAATGGCTTGCCTTGTTTCTTCGTCGAGGGAGAGTATGTCCCAAACAGAAAAATTTGTAGGGATTCTCTTCAGCTGCCTCACTATTCTGCTGGTGGTTCTGACGTTGGTCAACCTCAGTTCTTCGGACCTCTTATGCCTGCCCTTAGGGTATTCTTGAGGGGCTGGGTCAGGAGACAATTTATCCTTTTCTTCAGGTGCTGCCTAAATTTGTTGGCCGATCTGACTGGCTCATTCTCTTGCATGAACTCGGTGAGGCTTGGAGCGCCTGCGTAGTCTTTATTTGCTAGAGGAGAGACTACTGAGGGTGAAGTAGGAGCACCCTTGCCCCTCCATTGTGGCTGCGGGCATGGCCGATTATCCTTCTGAGAGGACAAAAAATCAGTAAAAGAGGGGACCTCCTGACTGCTTGCATGTTCAGGGTAAAGCCCTGTTGGAGGAGGAATTGCTGCACCCTTGACTTTGGGCTGGGGAACTCGATATGGTTGCTCACCACGTAACATGATGTTATGGTTAGCCTGGGGGAATGCCCCCATTTTCTTCCAGACCTAGTAGCATGCTGGGAGGTGGAAGCATCAACTTGATTTGCCTCTGCTGGCGTGAGGCATATCTCTTCATCCTCTTCTTCAGAGATTCAGAATGTTTCAAATAGGGCTGCGAGGGTATTGCAAGATACGGCAAGGCCTTTTCTTTTGTTCTTGGACTTCTTCGTCTTTTTCTTCACAGTCGGCGACTACTCCTTTGGAGGTTCATCCCATATGTCGGGTTCTCCAGCTTCAGCTTTAGCCTATTCTGTTAATTCCAGGGACTCAAAATGTTCCCAAGGGACATATTCCTTCAGCTGGACGGGCTGAATTTCGGGCTATTCATATTCATGTAGCCCATTAATGATTTCTTGAAGCCGTTTCACTGCCGGATTAGCTTCTTTGTGCACCCGCATGGGGATGTGTTTCTTCTTATTGTTGGTGAACCTCCTGATGACTAGCCGAGGAGCCGTCTCATGCCAGACAGGGGTCATGGTCGGGGTTCTGACTGAGGTGTGACACCCCGTATATGAATTCCCGGGCCACGATGAGGCGCTGCCCTTCATGTTGCTTTTGATGGCACGGTGTGCCAATTCCCTTGATCTTCTATTGGCCCAAGGATATAGGGCTCATAGGTATGTTGAGTGCAGGCTTCCGCCACTTCTTCGGCTAGTTGCTGATGTAGAGATATCATGTTGATTGTTTCCCCTAGAGTGGGCATTTCATGTGGGCGCAGATGATCGACTTTGTGCTCCCCCATTTGCAATTCTCCCTTCTTGATTAAAGACTTAATAGTGTCTTTAAAGATATAGAAGTGCTCGATAGGGTGCCGATCATTTGATGATATGGGCAGAAGCGAGGATCATCATTTCTTCTGAGATCAGCCGACCTCTTTGGCTCTGTGTGGGTGATCTTATCGAATTTCATAGCCCATTCTAACAAGACTCGAGCCTTATCTCGAGGGAATGAATATAGCTTCTTCATTTTATCTCGTAGGGATGGAACCCTCTCGCCGATCGGCGGGCTTGGATGGGGGAGACTCAGCTACCCCCTTGTCTTTATCCTTCTATTGTTCAAAGGTCTTGAAGTTGACCTTGTGCACTTCTTGAGATGCCGGTCGTTTGTCAGCTGACCTGGCCTTTTGGCTTGAAGTGGCGGGAGCAGCGGAGTAATTTGAGAGGAATGCCTCGACTTCCGCCACAACATTATTCAGTTGGTCAAATGACTTAATTTCGGTGCCTATCATTCTTTCTAGCACCTCTGTTCTCAAGTTCTGCTTGCATATTTGAATGACATTTTCCTGATGCGGCGGGCGCATGCACCTCATGCTGAGGTTCCTCCATCTTTTGATATATTCCAAGGCAGACTCGTCGTTCCTTTGCCTGGTTTCATATAATTCGGCCACCGTCACCTCCCTCTCAGTGATGTGGAACCTTTCTTTGAACTTTCTCTACATGTCGGGCCAATCAATGATATACCCGAGCTGCAAGCTTGAGTACCACTCGAAGGCAAGCCCTGTTAATGTGGACCCAAAGAACATTAGCAGGTACAACTCATGTGTAGCTAAGTCACCCATCACATTAGTGTAGTAGGCAATGTGCTCGCGCGGAGACCCTTGTCCGTTGAACTTTTCAAACTTTGAAGGCTTAGGGATGCCAGAGGACAGCCTCTTGGCAACATGATGAGATGGGTATGGTACCCTGTATACATCAAATGAGGCGGAGTCACCATCGCTCCTTTCCGCCAGCTTCATTTCTATCATCTTCTCGACCATGAGCTTATTCATCACGTCTGGGTCAAGTGGGCTTGGGTAGAAGTGGGCTTGTTGCATGTGTGGGGTTGTTAACACGGCCGCATGGGGCGTAGCAGGGGCCCCTTGGTATCGGAAGATCGAAGGTTGCGGCGCAGCCGTAAGTTGTTGTTGAGGAGGAATGTCCCCAACATAGTTGGGCGTCGGCTGCACAGCCGTGGCCTACGGCAGAGCCTCAAATGCCTGGCTGCTGCCCCATGATGTCCCAGGGGGGACTTCGAGTTGTCTAGGCGTGGAGGTGTGAGTATACCTCTCGCTCAGTTGCTTCTTTAATGCTTCGATTTTCTGCTGATATCTCTGGAGTAACATCAGCAAGGCCGGATCATTGATAGAAGGGTTGGGGATGCTTCCCTAGTCCTTAGATGGTGTTTCTTCAGACGAGGTGGATGGCATCCCACTGTCATCTTCTGTCGTAATTACATTGGCATTTAAAGCTGCTACAGTCTCCTCTGGATTTATTGTTCTGGCCATAGTTTGCAATGCCTCACTGGCGGCCTTTCCTCTCCTTGTGAGAGGGCCCGACCTCTCAGCAATCTTGGCAACTTCTTCAGGGTCAATAGGTAGAGTCCCATAGTGACCGGTCACTCCGACCATGTGACAGGTATAGACCTGTAGATTTTCATTTCTTCTCCTTGCACGTCTGGTCAGTTGACCAGGGAAGGTCAATCTCTCAAACACCGAGACTCTCGGTGGATCTTCTTCATGGCGGGGAAGCTCATGGCATCCTGATTCCGCATCTTTTATTTCAGCCAGGTCGGTTCGATATTATTGACCCTCTTCAATAGTGGTGATGGCTTGTAGTAGCCGTTGCCTCCCTAGGGAGGTGTTCCATACCTCGCGAAGGTATCCGTGTACGGCCCGGGTGATGTCTTCTTGTTCCCAGTCAGGGTAAGCAGTGGGTGACGGTACCCTTGCTGGCCTCTTCTCCTTCCTCATTCTTTTCTTATTTCCCATCCTAGGCTTGTTGACTTCGACCCATCCTGGCCGAGTCGTCACTGGGGCCCGAGATGATTTGGGCACCCAGTCTTGCTTGGTCCCGCATGGCCCTTGGGCCGGTTCATTCTTCGGCTGGCGGGCCATTCCACCATTCTTCTTCTCTATTCTCCCTAGCGCTTGGAAAGAGTTGCACACAGGGATGTTTGGAACGATCCGTTCAGGGATCACTTTGGCTCTTCGGCCATTAAGGTGAACTCTGATACCTCCAATCAGAATTGATTTACCGGTGTTGGAGATCTGACCCCTAGGGGTAGCAGCAACATCATTTCTTCGGCTCCTTCTTTGGCAAGATGTCGTCTTCTTGGTGGTCGAGCCCATGTTGAAATGGACATGGTGTACGAAATAGCCCACGGTCTTGATCGACGCGCTGTCGGCAATAGTTGTTTGCGACCCGATAGCAGCGGGTCGGGTGGTGGAAATCCTCGTGGCGGGTATCTGGACATCGACGGGCTTGGGCCCCTCGATCTCTAGCAGGTTGACGAAGGCCACCCCCAAGAAGTTGGGGAAGCCCACCACCGGAGGAAACTTGCCGAACTTGATCGGCACTGCGAGGTAGCCATGGTTGGCATGGCTCGCTATGACTAACTGTCCAAAGCTGACGGCCATTGTGATAGTCAAAAAATAATCACTGCAATTGCAAGTTAAAAAGTTTAGAATTTCATAAGGAGGTCGTAGGGCCCCTAGTCCCGGTGAGGAGATGAAGGGAAGTCTTGACCCATCGGGCGTGCCAGAGTTGTGGACGCACTATTGGAACACTTCTTTTGTTTAATTTGTTATTCGGTTATTCATTCACTTATTCGATTTATTTGTGCGAGGGCGTGCCAGTCACCTAGGTGACGATTTATTCAGACTTCAAGCAAGCCCTTGGTGCACTCAATCTGACTAGTCAGATGATTGTGTGTGTCGTGTCGGGACAAAGAACCCGCCGTGCCATAAAGGTCACTATATTAATTACATCCCCTCGGAGAGGGGAAAACCCTTGATTAGTCGTCAAGAAAAGGGGCCCTACGGCCTGAAATTCATATTAATGAAATGAGAGAACGAAATCTCAAGCTGCGTTTAAACAAACCCCGCATTGGGACGTAAACGTTCATAGATATATGCCGGTCACTCGCAGACCATTTCATGTTCGGACAAAAGTCTATGTTTGTAGCATAAAAGATGTTGACAAAGCTGCGCAGATGTTTGCCGCGAACATGGAATGTTTAATGAGAATGCGGGATTGGATCCCGGTAGAGATGGGTCAAGTTCGACGAACTATCGGCCCGAGGCAGCGCCAGATCGTGGTCATAATGGAATGGTTCCCAGGGACTATATCTGACTTAGCAGGGCATCATTGATATTTTTTTCACACTGAGTCCGGGAGAGCGGAAGTTTCGAAACATTCGTTGTCATGCCCCGACGCGGAATATCAGAACGTAGCAGTTATATACATTCATGATAACCCGATCAATAACGAGATTAAAAGAACATAATTGCTGAGGGAAAGAATTAAATCTAAAATACCCATTGCATTAAGAAGATAAAGTATTCCAACAACCTCAAGTATCTTACATCACGACTCCAGAGAAAAGAACAAGAAAGAAAAAAAAACTTACGACTCTCAACAATAACTCATAACGAATTTACTACACAAGGACTCAATAACCACTACTCTACTAAGACATCTGACAATTCGCGTCTAACGGTCCACTCCAAGTCTTTACTCTTGCCCATCCCCGTCCATTTGCGTTTCATCACTAGAGCTACCTGAAATGGGGGAAAACTGGGTGAGCGAACGCTCTGTAGGTAATAGCGGGCAAAGTTTAAGTAATTAACCACATTAATTAAATGTCATGCGAACAAAAGAATGATAAAATAACTAACATAAGAATTGATGGAACAGAAATAATAGAATGAAATGAATCGAGATATACCATTCCCAGAAAATCGGCCGATCAAGCATGCAAATAGGCAAGTCGTGTAAAGAAAAATTCCATGTAGGAATTAAATACTTGTAGAAACGTATAAGGAAAGTGAATGAATGAATGTCATAGACAACACGCTAGTCATGCACTCGGTGCAATGCCTCACCATGTCATTACAACTCCCCGGGACACTAGTACTTTTCGGGCGCTCCTCCCAGGACCAGACCGGGCCCTTATGATACGTTGGCATTGATTTGTTGGATCCAAGATCCAAGTAATATCTAGACATTCACTGGAATCAGCTAGGAATTCCAAGGTCAAACTATGTGACTTATATTCTAGGATCAAGTGAAAATTCAATAATTTGATGGAAAACCATAAGATTATGGCTTGCATAAGACAGGAATACTCAGGATAGATTGCATCTCAAGCCCATCTTGGCCCGACTACCAAGGCATACAAGAACCACGTGAGAAACAAGCTTTTGGAGGAATTGCGGTCATACACAGGTCGCAACAAGAAGAAGACGTTTTGTTGTGGGCCGCTAGCAGTGAATAAACGGTCTGTAATGGACCGCAACTATGTTGGGCCCAGCAATGGTTTACCAGCCGACTTAACTAATCCTAGGTCGGCCTAGCATGGTGGAACCAGACCAAGGTCTAGCCCTTATGTCCTAGGTCAGTCCAGAAGGGCTTAGGTCGACTTACACAAGGCTAGGTCGGCTGGGGAATCAAGGGAAAGTCGACCGTCAAACCGGCACACAAGCCAGGTCGAATCAGAAAGGCAGTCACAAACTGGCCGCATACTGGATCAGGGCGGTCATACATGAGGCCGCTACAGATAGTGGCGGTCCCAGAAGGGCCGCAATCGGATAGAACAGTCTGAATTGGAAAATACACGATTCGATCGAGCTGACAAGTTCAAATTTGGGGGTACAACCCGCCCAGCGTCCTAGTGGGAATCCCAGACTCGCAGGGGCTTACGGAGGTCTCATAATGGGGGTCCTAGTCCAACGGAAGGAGTATCCAGTGGAGAGTTCCAACCATTATAAGATTGATGGCTAAATAAAACATCGGAAATCATGAGATATCGGTTAGCCAGTACCACCGGAGTGGCGTGACTGTAAGATCAATTCCTATAAATTATCACAATATCCATTAATCATTGGAGTAATAATTTGCCCAATTTACTTATGTGATGCAAATCAAGAGGAACAAGATAGGATTGTGGTGATTGTAGTGAATTTAAACATTTCATATGGTCCATTTATTACGTGCATTTCTGCCCTACACACGCTGCCTAACGCACAGAATTCTACAACAAATAAAATAACCATTTAATGTACTATAAAGAAAAACGGTCTGCCGCGAAGCCGCTAGGGCTCTGTAGCGGTCAGGGACTGGCCGCACACAGGACCTTTGCGGTCTATCGCAGGTCCGCTAGCATGTGCTGAAGTTTCAATTTCAAAATATGAAAGCGGTCTATCGCGGAGCCGCCTGAACCCGAAACGGTTCCGGTGAGATCGCAACATGATCGCTGCTTCGGTATCCGGTGACCTCTGATGGACCTCGGTTGTAACAGGAAAAATACATGTAGTATGGTGCATAAAAATTAGGCAAGTTGCTACGAATGAAACAAGAACAAGATTGTGCACAACATAGCATGATTAATTAGGATTTAAGCCTGCTATAGCCTACATTAATCAAGATGAACAAGAACTAACAAGTTCGGCACCCTAATTGACATGCTCTGATTAAAAATGTAATGATGTGACACCACCTTGGGGTGATGGTCACAAGACCAATGCTTCCTCGAACCTAAGTATGCAAGCACAACCACAAGGCTAAGAAGCCTACGTAAGCGGACCTTCGTATGGCTCACACACTTAACCTGGGGGTAACTCAGGGATGCCGAGTCGAGGAAATGGGACAAGCCCCTTGCTGGTAGAGGGCCAGCAAAGTCTAAGGCAAACCTCCTCTTGAGGGGGATACTCAACTCAAGGTGTTGGCCTTGGCCGAGGGATGCGGATCACTCACTCACACCCACGGTGGTCACACAAAGTGCGGTGGAGCCTTAAGATCGGGCACTCTCTTCCTTACCGATGGCGCAATTGGAGAATATTAAATGAACAAGGATAATTGAGAGCAAGGGTCGAGATTTTACCTAGCCGGTTTGAAGAAACCGGCTCCGGTCGGAGACGTGGGCGAGTGGGGAAGCGTGTGTTCTCCACACGCTGCGCCGATGAAGCTTCGAACCTGAAATTTAAAATTTACATGCACTACGCCCTTTGTAAGGGGGTTGGACTAGGGGTGGGGGTTCAAATTACAACCAAAATATTCCTCCACGCAGGGAGGGGCCTTCAGCCGGCCAAGCGGGGAGGGGAGAAACGGGGAAAGTATGCCGAATGAAGATCGAGATCGGTTCAGTCTTCTCTCTGTGAGTGCTGACAGTCAGTCAAAGATGTTGCTGCTGTGACTTCCCCCGAATTTTGTTGGGGATGAAACCACTTGGAGATTCTTCGTAGCTGGATCGGGATGATGCTTGAATTTTTATGATTTCTTCGAGCACCGCTGCTGGTCGGGGTAGGGGCTTGAACAGGGTGGCAGACCCTCGGATCTGACAGCTTCAGGTTCGTAACAGCAGGAAGCAGAGGTTGCCACGGTAGCTCCCGAGCTCAAAATGAGATGATGCCAGAGTCGTTGGAACTGTTGACAAGTCCTCTTCGAAGCAAGACCAACGGGGATGCCAGCTGATGTCGGGGTCGACCGGTAGGCTCTGAACATTGAGAAGGGGTCGGTGCAGACTAAGTGGAAGCAGAACCGAGCACCCGAGTGATAAAATTGATAACTTTCAGGTCCGATCACCAAATGGGGCTCTTCTTCTTGGAGATGTTACAAGACTTGTAGTAGAAGATGTTTGAAGAAGAACTCACGATCCGATTCCCAACACGATCGTCACAGTCGAGCTTCCAATCCGGCTCTGGTCTCCTGCCAGGGGGGATCTGCGCAGTTGTGGGAGAATGGCTCTCCTGGTCGATCACAAACTCGGAATGGGATGGGACCACCACCGTTGCAAAGAAGACAGGCAGGCGCTTTCGCTGATATATGGTATCCCACCTGAAGCTCCAAGGGGATGATGGGGTGGTCTCTGCAACCTGCGGCCAGTCTGCTGCCTGCAACCAGAACTTGAGAGGGTGGAGATAGGTAATGGAAAATGGGGTAGATAGGAGGGTAAATGAGGTGGTTGTGTGTAGGGGCAACCCCCAGCTGTGAGGGGGTCTAGGAGGGGGGGTTTCAAGGTGTGGGAAGGGGAGAATGGGGGCTGGAAGGGGGTGTTTGCTATGGGTGCGAGAGGAGCTGCGAATTTGGGCTTGGAGGGAGAGGGGAAGGTGAGGGGGGCACAAGTGGGTGGAGGGAAGGTGAGTTTGAATTTTCCTTAATGGAGGGTATTCAATGGTGGTCTTGGAGATGGGAGGGGTTGTGTTGGGGAAGGGAAGGGGTGCTTGGGGTAGTGGGAAGGGTGCTTGGGGAAGTGGGTGGGGTAGTTGGGGGTTGGGAGGTGGAGCTAGGATTGGTGGAAGCTCTCTTGGGACTAGGGGGTGGAGTAATGGGATGTGTCGGGAAGGGGAGTGGCCTTTAATGGGGGTAGGTGGGAGAGTGGTGGTTGGGAAGGTAGGAGAGAGAAAATTTTCGAAATTGGGTGTGGAGGAGAGAGAAAGGGGAGTGAAAGAGAGAGATTAAGAGAGGGATGGGTGGGGAATCTCTCCCCTAGGGTATCTCACCCAAATAATGGAATCTCTCCACTAGATAAAAAGTTTGAACTCTCAAAATGGCAAATTTTTCATTCATTGATTCATTAACTCAAAATGGAGAGAGTGGGGTCCTATTTATAGGGATCCCACAATTTACAATAAGACCCTGACTTTTGACACAAAGACAAATAACCAAGGGTGTAGGGGGCACCCTTGGGCCTACCCCAATGAATTGGGCCCAATAGCTAATCTAATCAACCTAATGACACTCAAACTTAGGGGCATAAACAAAAGGCCTAGGGACATGACTCAAATAAAAGGGAAAATATATCAAATGACTCAAATAAAAATTACATAGGACTCAAAATTAAATAACTAGACCATGCCGTACGCCTTCGGGTGACTAGAATGGCCGAGAGGGCCAGGACGGATGGTGATGACCCCATCATACTCCCGGGGTGCGAAGAACTCAACTCCGTCGAGTAAGAGGTGGTACCGCTCACATGTCTTTCGAATGAAGCCGATTCTTCCACCTAGCGAGGTAGTGCCCGTACACCTTGCTCCGAGTGATGATTACCTATTCATCCAATATTCTCTCAAGTTGCTTATGTCGGGCTCTCTGGGCTGACGATGCTCTCATGGGGAGGGGTGGGTGCTCTCTCAAGGAAGGAAGGGGCTTGAAATCCTCACTAGGTGCCACCGTGGGTCTCTTGTGAGGCACAAGGCCTTCCACATTGAAACTGAAGTTAACTCCGTATCCCTCGAGGAGGCCTAACTCAGTAGTGGGGTTAATGCACCTCAAAACTTGGAAGGGGCTGATCCCATAAAACCTCAATCTTGAGTTGTCTCTATGTGAGAGCCTCTCATTCCTCACCATCCCAGAATCACCCATTTGGATTTCTTGGTGATGCCATTGAGTCGGCCTACCTTTTGTAAATTTCATGGCTCTTGTTGATGTGCTTGTAAGGTTACCATGCAATTTTGTGAATGCTAACCTTCTAGTGGTTATGGGTGGACCTGGACAACTATATATAGACCAGTCACGCCATGATGCCATATGGACCTTGATGAGTCTTGGTGGGCCGGGACAACCAAATGTGGCCCTATCATGCATGGACTCTCTAACAAAGGTTGGAGGGCCGGGGCATCCGTAGGTGATCCGGTCATGTATAGGGGTGACAAATGCCGGGGGACCCGGACATCCAAGAATGCTCCTATCATGCTTAAGACTCATGATAAGTGAAGGTGGACCATTACATCCGAATTTGAACCACTCATGCTTTCTACTTGACATGTGGGTGATATGAATGAATGGACCCAACATAGTGTTCATGCTAAGTGGTGTAGTAAGCCTAGACACATGCATGTTTTTCCCAAGGGTGACTTCCATGTGTATAGGTGTGGAACAACCTTTGAACTCCCATTGGAAAGGATCGAATGGATCTAAGAAGGTGGTCATTATGGGGTAGAGTACAACCTTATTACCTAGGGATATGTGGCCCAAGGTCATGGCTCCCAAGGTGTAACCCGGGTCTAGGATGGAGTGGATTGGGTCAAACATGGTGAGTTGGTGTAGGGAAAGGTAGGTGGTGGATAAAGTGATTGGGTCACACGAGTCTCTTGACTCCTATTAGAATGGATCATAGGGATCATAAAATGGGTTACCTAGGGGGAGGAACTCCATGTCCTCAAGATCCTTAAAAGGTGCTAAGTCATCCTTCTCCATGATAGTTGGGCCAATGTTCTTGGCAAGTGGGTCGGCCATGAGTGGAGGGCTTGGCTTTCTACCCGAGATAAGAAGCTCTAAATTGAGAAGAAGGTTGGGCTCATCGGGTGTAGGGAGGAATAGAAGGAGGTCGCTAGTGTAGCAACCAATGGTGCAAACCGAGGTGATAGACCCTATGCATAGGTGTAGGAGGCTAAGGATCCTAGGTTGTTCAACCATAGAGGTCAACATGCTAGTCATCTCTAATTGCCATGCTATGCCCTTGAGAAGGTCCTCTAAGGTCTCCACTTGATAGGATGCTTGGATTGTGGTGTGATAGGAGAAGAAGGGCACTATGGGAAGGTCTTGTTCTATGGGAGGGAAAACATGGGCCGGGATCTCTCTAATTGGGCTCTCCTTTAGCACACTAACAATGGGTCCTCCTAAGATGAGCTCCGCCCCAACTAGAGAGGGTGGTGTAAGGTATAGACCATCGTGTGAGATTTCTTCTTCAATTTGGACTTGGGTTTCCTCCAAGGTGGGGGGTGGGTTTAGAGTGCTCACAACTATTGGATCGGGTATGAGCTCTTCTACTAAGGAGGTGAGGGGGTATTTTGGGGTGATGAGGGTTGGTGTGTGGTGCTCCCGGGGTGGAGGGTAAAGGGAAACTTGGATTGGGATTGATAGAGTGGGGTTTGGGAGTGGAAGTAGTGGAGGCCTAGGTTGGGGTAGGATTGGGGTTGGAAGTGGAAGGTGGGTTGGGTGACAAGATTTGGGTTGATGGGTTTTGGGAGATGTGTCCCTTTTTGGGGACGATGGTGAGGTTGCGGTGGTGGCCAAGGGGGCTTGTGGGGTACGGCTTTGGTGAGGGGATTTGGATTTGGGGGTAGTGGCCATTGTGGGCCTACGTGGAGGGGTGGACATGGGGTCCAATTGGGTATGTGGACATATGGTTGTGGTGGGGACTTGGATGTAGGATGTAGATGTTGTGGTTGGAGTAGGAGAGGTGGGAAATGGTGGGGAATGCGTGATTAGGGTCTTGGGTTGGCCAAGGGGAAATGAAGGAGTTGAAATGTTCTTTGGGCTTTGGTGTTTGAAATGGGAGGGGAAAATATATCTAGCCCTAAGTTGTTCCTTCATGTCCCCCCATGTTGTGAGGGGAGCTTCCCTTCTAATTATCCTTAAGCCTTCAATTTTCAACCAATGAGTGTGGGCCCATTTGGTAAGTTGCAATTTGGCAAATCGGACTTTCTCATCCTCGGACATGGGATACCAAGTGAAGTAATGGTCCATCGAGACTTCCCACTCTAAATAGTCAATAGGTTGAGTTCCATCAAATATGGGAGGTGGGGAACATGTCCTTCTATCGTCCGTCTTTGGGGCGGGCCCATTTTCTCCAAGTTGGTTGAGTCGACCAGATATGTTATCAAGCCGCTCATTGGCATGGGTCAAGGCCTTCATGAGGTAGTTGACATGGCCAGGGAGGTTATGTGTGTTAGTGGTAGGCATCCTTTGGTGGTTTGGACTTATGGAGAGGGCCGATTGGTAAGGTCAGTAAGAGGTGGCCATGCTAGTGGACAAAGAGATGCAACCAAGGACTCTAAATGCATAAACATGCCCTAGGACCAACTTGATAGAGACAAGTTGTGAACTGGCTATGATACCACTTGATGTGACACCACCTTGGGGTGATGGTCACAAGACCAATGCTTCCTCGGACCTAAGTATGCAAGCACAAACATAAGGCTAAGAAGCCTACGTAAGCGGACCTTCGTATGGCGCACACACTTAACCCGGGGGTAACTCGGGGATGCCGAGTTGAGGAAATGGGACAAGCCCCTTACTGGTAGAGGGCCAGCAAAGTCTAAGGCAAACCACCTCTTGAGGGGAGGATACTCAACTAAAGGTGTTGGCCTTGGCTGAGGGACGCGGATCACTCACTCACACCCACGGTGGTCACACAAAGTGCGGTGGAGCTTTAAGATCGGGCGCTCTCTTCCTTACCGACGGCGCAATTGGAGAATATTAAATGAACAAGGATAATTGAGAGCAAGGGTCGAGATTTTACCTAGCCGGTTTAAAGAAACCGGCTCTGGTCGGAGACATGGGTGAGCGGGGAAGCGTGTGTTCTCCACACGCCGCGTCGATGAAGCTTCGAACCTGAAATTTAAGATTTACATGCAATACGCCCCTTACAAGGGGGTTGGACTAGGGGTGGGGGTTCAAATTACAACCAAAATATTCCTCCACGCAGGGAGGGGCCTTCAGCCGGCCAAGCGGGGAGGGGAGAAATGGGGAAAGTATGTCGAATGAAGATCGAGATCGGTTCAGTCTTCTCTCTACGAGTGCTGATAGTCAGTCAAAGATGTTGCTGCTGTGACTTCCCCCGAATTTTGTTGGGGACGAAACCACTTGGAAATTCTTCGTAGCTGGATCGGGATGATGCTTGAAGTTTTATGATTTCTTTGGGCACCGCTGCTGGTCGGGGTAGGGTCTTGAACAGGGTGGCAGACCCTCGGATCTGACAACTTCAGGTTCCCAACAGCAGGAAGCAGAGGTTGCCACGGTCGCTACCGAGCTCAGAATCAGATGCTGCCAGAGTCGTTAGAACTGTTGGCGAGTCCTCTTCGAGCAAGACCAACGGGGATGCCAGCTGATGTCGGGGTCGACCAGTAGGCTCTGAACATTGAGGAGGGGTCGGTAGAGACTAAGTGGAAGCAGAACCGAGCACCCGAGGGAGAAAATTGATAACATTCAGGTCTGATCACCAAATGGGGCTCTGCTTCTTAGAGATGTTAGAAGACTTGTAGTAGAAGATGTTTGAAGAATAACTCTTGATCTGATTCCCAACACGATAGTCGCAATCGAGCTTCCAATCCGGCTCTAATCTCCTGCCAGGGGGGATCTGCGCAGTTGTGGGAGAATGGCTCTCCTGGTCGATCACGAACTCGGAATGGGACGGGACCACCACCGTTGCGAAGAAGACAGGCAGACGCTTCCGTCGATATATGGTATACCACTTGAAGCTCCCAGGGGACAATGGGGTGGCCTCTGCAACCTGCGGCCAGTCTGCTGCCTGCAACCAGAACTTGAGAGGGTGGAGATAGGTAATGGGGAATGGGGTAGATGGGAGGGGAAATGAGGTGGTTGTGTGTAGGGGCAACCCCCAGCTGTGAGGGGGTCTAGGAGGGGGGGTTTCAAGGTGTGGGAAGGGGAGAATGGGGGCTGGAAGGGGGTGTTTGCTATGGGTGAGAGAGGAGCTGCGAATTTGGGCTTGGAGGGAGAGGGGAAGGTGAGGGGGGCAGAAGTGGGTGGAGGGAAGGTGAGTTTGAATTTTCCTTAATGGAGGGTATTCAATGGTGTTCTTGGGGATGGGAGGGGTTGTGTTCGGGAAGGGAAGGGGTGCTTGGGGTAGTGGGAAGGGTGCTTGGGGAAGTGGGTGGGGTAGTTGGGGGTTGGGAGGTGGAGCTAGGATTGGTGGAAGCTCTCTTGGGACTAGGGGGTGGAGTAATGGGATGTGTGGGG
Source organism: Amorphophallus konjac (assembly GCA_022559845.1). NCBI lineage: Eukaryota > Viridiplantae > Streptophyta > Magnoliopsida > Alismatales > Araceae > Amorphophallus > Amorphophallus konjac. Next base: position 220,279,613 of record CM040123.1, on the reverse strand, counting down.
AAGGGGAGTGGCCTTTAATGGGGGTAGGTGGGAGAGTGGTGGTTGGGAAGAGAGGAGAGAGAAAATTTTCAAAATTGGGTGTGGAGGAGAGAGAAAGGGCAGTGAAAGAGAGAGATTAAGAGAGGGATGGGTGGGGAATCTCTCCCCTAGGGTATCTCACCCAAATAATAGAATCTCATCACTAGATAAGAAGTTTGAACTCTCAAAATGGCAAGTTTTTCATTCATTGATTCATTACCTCAAAATGGAGAGAGTGGGGTCCTATTTATAGGGATCCCACAATTTACAATAAGACCCTGACTTTTGACACAAAGACAAATAACCAAGGTGGTATGGGGCACCCTTGGGCCTAGCCCAATGAATTGGGCTCAATAGCTAATCTAATCAACCTAATGACACTCAAACTTAGGGGAATAAACAAAAGACCTAGGGACATGACTCAAATAAAAGGGAAAATACATCAAATGACTCAAATAAAAATTACATAAGACTCAAAATTAAATAACTAGACCATGCTGTACGCCTCCGGGTGACTAGAATGGCCGAGATGGCCAGGATGGATGGTGATGACCCCATCATGTAAACTACGATCTCTACACTCAACATAAATTGGGGCTTTTAGTATCAAAGGAAAGGGGACTCGGAGACGCTTCCAGTGATATATTATTGTTGGGGTTTAGTCCACTATCACCTACCTTCATCGAAGATCAAAATAGGACGTCGATGCTAGGAACCGCACGAACTCTGCTTTTCAAAACCCCGATGATTCTCCCTCGAACGTGCTCCCCACCGGCCGCCACATCAAATGGGGGTGCTAGGTCGGGCTAGGGTTAGTTTCATAGAAGCCAGTCGATCTAGGGGGGGGGGATATAAGGCTTAGAAGAGTCCTCAATTTGATCATGCGCGGGACTCGCGCGATGACCGGTTCGTGCCGCCTTTTCGCTCCAAATTAAGCTTTTAGGGTTAGGGTTAACGCAAAGAACGAGATGGCTATTGGGCTACCCATCATGGCCGTTCGAATGGGCCTGGTCTAGGCTCAAATGATCGAGATTTGGACTCGAATTTGGTGATTTAAGGTCTAGTTAGGTTAAACATGAATTTAGCTCTAATTCCATTAATTCGGCTTGATAAAGTTTTATTTAGGGTTCGACCCAGAAGGCAAATTGTTAAACTTTTAGTCCTCTACATGATTATGAATTTCCTAGATTTTTATAAATTAGTTAAAACTTCACCTAAATGAATTTCCACTTTAATAATAAATAATTTTCTTAATTATTACCCTTCATATTATTTAATGATTTCCCAGGGTGCTACACCCTCCCCCACTTTAGGAATTTGGTCCTCCAAATTCACTAAACTTTATCAAAATGGGGATAACTAAGATTATTAACCTTAAAATAGATCAGGGTATTGCTTTCGGATAGCTTCTTCAGATTCCCAGGTGGCTTCTTTGGTTCCACGCTTACTCCACTGAATCTTGATCATCGATATGGACCGATTCCTGAGTTGTTATTTCTTCCGGTCCAGAATCTTGATGGGTTTTTCTTCATAAGTCAAATCTTCCTTCAACTCTAGGTCCGAATGTTGAATGATATGCAGGGTCATAAACATACTTCCACAGCATAGACACATGAAAAACATTATGCACTCCGGATAACTGGGGTGGTAAAGCCAACCTGTAGGCAACTTCTCCAACTCTCTCCAGAATCTCAAATGGGCCATTGTATCTTGGACTTAGCTTGCCACGAATACCTAACCTTTGGACTCCTCTTATAGGTGCAGCCTTCAAAAATACATGCTCACCTACTAGAAATTCCAAGTCTCTCCTTCTGTTATCCGCATAGCTTTTCTGTCTTGACTGTGCAACTTGCAGGCGATCCCGGATAATTCGGATACTCTTGGATGATTCTGAAATAAGGTCTGGTCCTAACCATTACTTCTTGCCTACATCATCCCAACACAACGGTGATCGGCAACTCCTTCCATGAAGAGCTTCGAATGGTGCCATCCGGATACTGGACTGATAGCTGTTATTGTAGGCAAACTCTATTAGGGCTAAATGTTCGTGCCAACTACCGCCAAAGTCGATCATGCAAGTCCTTAGCATATCTTCAACAATCTGATTGGTTCTCTCAGTTTGCCCGTCCGTCTGAGGATGAAATGCGATATTGAAATTTAGACGGGTTCCCAAGGATTCTTGCAATCCTTTCCAAAAATGTTAAGTGAATCTGGGATCTCTGTCTGACACAATATTCACAGGTACACCATGTAGTCTTACCACTTCCTTCACGTACAAAGCAGCTAAAGTAGCTACTGTCAACTTTGACTTAATGGATAAGAAAGGCACATATTTAATCCACAATTACCCAGATTGCATCGAAGCCTCCATGAGTTCTCGGTAAGCTCATTATAAAATCCATGTCCATGCTCTCCCACTTCCACTGTGGTATGTCGAGAGGCTTTAATTTCCCGGCAGGTCTAAAATGCTCGGCGTTCACTTGTTGGCATACTAGACATCTACTTACGAACTCCGCCACTTCCCGTTTCATATTTGGCCACCAAAAGGTCCTCTTTAAATCTCGATACATCTTAGTGGCTCCAGGATGAATAGTATACTTTGATCTGTCGGCTTCTTCAAGGATCTTGCTCTTCACTCCAGCTAAATTAGGGACGCAAGTCCTTCCTCAGAATAACAATCTTCCATCATCAGCAATTAGAAAATCTGGTCAATTACTTAGACTTCCCTTGATCTCTACTAACACTGGATCGTTATCTTACAGGGGCTTAATTTCCAACAGCAGCTCGGGTCGAAGCTGAAACTGAGCGATCATGACCCGATCCTTACTTATATTAAGGTCTAGACTAGAAAACTGCTCCAGCAGTCTCCATTTTTGCAACATGAGATTAGACAACTTTGATATTGACTTGCGACTCAATGCATCAGCCACTACTTTACCTTTACCAGGGTGATATTCAGTGGAGAAATCAAAATCCTTCAAATACTCGAGCCATCTCCTCTGCCTCATATTAAGCTCTTTCCGAGAAAATAGATACTTAAGGCTCTTATGATAAGAGAACATAGTGAAAGTCTCTCCATATATGTAGTGCCTCCAAATCTTCAAGGCGAACACCACGGCAGCGAGTTCCAAGTCATGGACAGGATAATTCTCTTCATGCTTCCTCAACTGTCTAGAAGAATAGGCGATCACTTTCCTATGCTGCATAAGTACACAACCTAGGCCAATGCTTGAGGCATCAGTGTAGACTAGTAATCATCCTTCTCCAGAAGGCAAGGCCAAAATCGGGGCAGTGGTCAAACATTCTTTCAAGGTCTAGAAACTTCCCTCGCACTCCTCCGACCACTCAAATCGATTCTCCTTTCAGGTTAATCTAGTCAGAGGTACCGTAATCTTGGAGAAATCATTAATAAATCTCTGATAGTAACCTGCTTGGCCTAGAAAACTTCTCACTTCGGTTACATTCGTAGGCCTGTCCCAGTTTTTCACTGCCTCAACCTTAGAGGGATCTACAAAGATTCCATCTTTAGAAATAATGTCCCCCAGAAAAGATACTTCTTGCAGCCAGAATTCACAGTTACTAAACTTGGCGTACAACTGCTGGTCCCTCAATATCTACAACGCCATCCTCAAGTGCTCTACATGTTCCTCCTTGCTATTGGAGTATATCAAAATATCATCAATAAAAACCACGACCCACTGATCTAAGTAGGGTAGAAAAACACTATTCATTAACTGCATAAAAGCTGCAGGAGCATTCGTTAGACCAAAAGGCATTACAACAAACTCAAAATGCCCATACATGCTTCGGAATGCTGTCTTAAAGATATCTTCATCCTTGATCCGCAACTGATGATACCCTGATCGCAGATCAATCTTGGAAAAATGTTGTGCTCCTGCTATCTGATCGAATAACTCATCTATTCTCGGCAACGGGTACTTATTCTTGACAATAAGCTGGTTAAGCTGGCGGTAATCAATACACAGCCTCAGAGAGCCATCCTTCTTCCTTACATACAACACTGGGGCTCCCCACGAGGATGTACATAGATGAATGAACCCCTTCTCGAGCAACTCCATTAATTGTTCTTTCAATTCTCTTAACTCTACAGGAGACATACGATACGGAGCTTTAGAAATTGGAGACGCGCCTGTAACTAAATCAATAGAAAAGACTACCTCTCTCTCTAGCGGAAGTCTTGGCAAATCTTCAGGAAACACATCTGAAAAATCTCAGACAATAGGGATGTCCTTTAACTCCAACTCCTTCTTATCGGTCAGAGAGACCAAGGGCAAAAATGCCTGACATACTTTCCTCAACAGTTTCTCGGCTCGAAGTGCCGATATAAGTGGCGCAGACTTAGAATGCCTAACCCCAACAAAAGAAAGCTTAGGGTGCCCAGAGAAAGATACGGTGCCAGATTTACAATGAACGCTAGCTTCATACTTCGCTAACCAATCTACTCCTAGGATTACATCATAATCCTTCATTTTCATACAAACCAAATCCGCTGGCATATTCAATCCATTAACCAAAATCTTACCAGAAGGATAATAGTATTTAATTGCTAAACCCGAACCAATAGGGGTGGATATTTCCAGTTGAGAGTTCATTAATGCGAGTTTCACAGATAAAGACTTAGCAAAACTTTGAGAATTAAAAGAATGTGTTGCTCCTGTATCAAAGAGAACAAATGCCGGCTTATCAAAAATGACAAGTGTACCTTCAACCAATCCACCCTCCTCGGTGGCTTCCGTTTCGATTTCTTGTAGGGCTTGGAGCTTACCCTGCCGCTTCTGGCCTCCTTGCGACTTGCTCGGTGCAGCTTGATCTGACATGAGAGGACACTCGGGGATACGGTGGTCTCTGCTTCCACAACGCAAACATGCACCTACCTTGCCCCAGCACTCCTCCATCTTGTGACCCAGACGATCACAATACTTGCAAAGAGCTTTGGATGGTGCAACTGGACATGACTTCTGGTCATCACTTCTCGACTTCTTATCCTTCCACGAGCTAGACCCGCTAGTGGGCCTCTTCTTGCCATTATTGGGTTTAAAACTCCCAGAACTAGTGGTCTGTTCTTTCTTGGTGTTCCTTCCTTGGATCCGCTCCATCATCTCCATGGTGTCCTCAAGGACTTGAGCTTTCCTCACGATCTCGGCATAATTATTAATTTCCATCGGCGCCAATTGGTTGATAAACTGGAGCTTCAATCCATTGAGAAACCTCTTGGCCTTCATCTTTTATGTAGACACCAAATGCATCACATAGCGGGATAATCTGGTGAACTGCGCCTCATATTCAGCAACCGATAAGTTCCTCTGTTTTAAAGCAGTGAACTCAGCCGCCTTCTTCTCTTGCACCTTTTCCGAGAAATACTTGCTATTAAAGTGCTCTTTGAATTCATCCCATGTCGCGCGCCTATTTCCAGGCTTAGCTTCTACTGCTTCCCACCAAGCACGTCCATCACATTCAAGCTGGAAGGTCACCAAGAGAACTCGGTCCCGGGCACCGCACTACATAACTTTAAAGATTTGCTCTATCTCCTTTAGCCAATGCTCGACTTCATCGGGATCCGCCGATCCACCAAATCATGGGGGATTCAATCCACGAAAATTCCGGGGGAGATCACCGGCCCCATGATGCGCAACGCCTTGCGCCACTTGCTGGAGGGCCTAAGTCAAGCCCTGCACAGTATGCTGCATATCTCTCCATTGCGCATGTTCTGCCGCCATCGGAATAAACTCCTACATACATGCAGGAAAATTTTAATTAGAAACAGCCTAGCGGGAATCTTTTAGAGTTTATTAATTGACTCAACCCCAAGTCTCTACCCAATCTCATCGGGTTAGATCCTTAGACTTTAATAAAGTCACGGGTTCTACGACATCACTTATGAGCCTAGGAACTTAGAAAACCTAAGCTCTGATGCCACAAAACCGTCACGCCCTGAGGCGGAATATCGGAATGCAGCAGTTATATACATTCATGATAACCCGAGCAATAACGAGATTAAAAGAACATAATTGCTGAGGGAAAGAATTAAATCTAAAATACCCATTCCTTTAAGAAGATAAAGTATTCCAACAACCTCAAGTATCTTACATCACGACTCCAGAGAAATGAACAAGAAAGAAAAAAAATGTACGACTCTCAACAATAACTCATAATGACTTTACTACACAAGGACTCAATAACCACTACTCTACTAAGACATCTGACAATTCATGTCTAATGGTCCACTCCAAGTCTTTACTCTTGCCCATCCCCGTCCGTTTGCGTTTCATCACTAGAGCTACCTGAAATGGGGGAAAACTGGGTGAGCGAACGCTCAGTAGGTAATAGCAGGCAAAGTTTAAGTAATTAACCACGTTAATTAAATGTCATGCGAACAAAAGAATGATAAAATAACTAACATAAGAATTGATGGAACAGAAATAATAGAATGAAATGAATCGAGATATACCATTCCCAGGAAATTGGCCGATCAAGCATGCAAACAAGCAAGTCGTGTAAAGAAAAATTCCATGTAGGAATTAAATACTTGTAGAAACGTATAAGGAAAGTGAATGAATGAATGTCATAGACAACACGCTAGTCATGCACTCGGTGCAATGCCTCACCATGTCATTACAACTCCCCGGGACACTAGTACTTTTCGGGCGCTCCTCCCAGGACCAGATCGGGCCCTTATGATGCGTTGGCATTGATTTGGTGGATCCAAGATCCAAGTAATATCTAGACATTCACTGGAATCGGCTAGGAATTCCAAGGTCAAACTATGTAACTTATATTCTAGGATCAAGTGAAAATTCAATAATTTGGTGGAAAATAATAAGATTATGGCTTGCATAAGACAGGAATACTCAGGATAGATTGCATCTCAAGCCCATCTTGGCCCGACTACCAAGGCATACAAGAGCCACGTGAGAAACAAGCTTTTGGAGGAATTACGGTCATACACAGGTCGCAACAAGAAGAAGACGTTCTGTTGTGGGCCGCTAGCAGTGAATAAACGGTCTGTAATGGACCGCAACTAGGTTGGGCCCAGCAATGGTTTACCAGTCGACTTAACTAATCCTAGGCCGGCCTGGCATGGTGGAACCAAACCAAGGTCCATCCCATATGTCCCAGGTCAGTCCAGAAGGGCTTAGGTCTACTTACACAAGGCTAGGTCGGCTGGGGAATCAGGGGAAAGTCGACCGTCAAATTGGCACACAGGCCAGGTTGAATCAGAAAGGCGGTCACAAACTGGCCGCATACTGGATCTGGGTGGTCATACATGTGGCCGCTACAGATAGTAGCGATCCCAGAAGGCCCGCAATCAGACAGAACAATCAGAATTGGAAAATACACGATTCGATTGAGCCGACAAGTTTAGGTTTTGGGGGTACAACCCACCCGACGTCCTAGTGAGAATCCCAGGCTCGCGGGGGCTTACAGAGGTCTCATAATGGGGGTCCTAGTCCGACGGAAGGAGTATTTGGCGGAGAGCTCCAACCATTATAAGATTGATGGGTAAATAAAACATTGACAATCATGAGATATCTATCAGCCATTACCACCGGAGTGGCTTGACTGTAAGAATAATTCTTATAAATTATCACAATATCCATTTATCATTGGAGTAATAATTTGCCCAATTGACTTATGTGATGCGAATCAAGAGGAACAAGATAGGATTGTGGTTATTACAGTGAATTTAAATATTTAAACATTTCATATGGTCCATTTATTAGGTGCATTTCTGCCCTACACATGCTGCCTAACACACAGAATTCTACAACGAATAAAAAAACCATTTAATGTACTATAAGGAAAAAATGGTCTGCCGCGAAGCTGCTAGGGCTCTGTAGTGGTCAGGGACTGGCCGCACACTGGACCTTTGCGGTCTATCGTGGGGCCGCTAGCATATGCTGAAGTTTCAATTTCAAAATACGAAAGCGATCTATCGCGGAGTTGCCTGAACCAGAAACGGTTCATGTGAGACCGCAACATGATCGCTGCTTCGGTCTCCGGCGACCTCCGATGGACCTTAGTTGTAACAGGAAAAATACATGTGGTATGGTGCAAAAAAATTAGGCAAAATAATACGAATGAAACAAGAACAAGATCGTGCACAACATAGCATGATTAATTATGATTTAAGCCTGCTATAGCCTAGCATTACTCAAAATGAACAAGAACTAACGAGTTCGACGCCTTAATTGACATGCTCCTATTAAAAATGTAAACTACGATCTCTACACTCAACATAATTAGGTCTTTTAGTATCAAAGGAAAGGGGACTCGGAGACGCTTCGAGTGATATATTATTATTGGGGTTTAGTCCACTATCACCTACGTTAATCGAAGATAAAAAGAGGACGTCGACGCTAGGAACCGCACGAACTCCGCTTTTCAAAACCCTGATGATTCTCCCTTGAATGTGCTCCTCGCCAGCCGCCATAGTAAATGGGGGTTCTAGGTCAGGCTAGGGTTAGTTTTATAGAGGCCAATCGATCTAGGGGGGGCGAGATAAGGCTTAGAAGAGTCCTCAATTCGATCGTGCGCGGGACTCGCGCGATGACCAATTCGCACCGCCTTTTCGCTCCAAATTAATCTTTTTGGGTTATGGTTAATCTCACGCCCCAAGATTATGCAGCAGAAATAATTGGGAACATGAACAGTCGGCTAGTACGCATCGAGCAAGCAATATAATCAGAGCGCAAGACAATCACATAAAGTAATCGCACAAGTAAACTTTCCCAAACTTCACTTTATTCCATAACGATATTAATACCAAAGTACATAAGATCTTTGACTCTCTTTACTAGACTCAAAAAAAAAATAAAGATTACATCATGACTTGACTAAACACTTGATAACTAAAGCTTCTCTCGTCGATATGTCCTTCAATCACTCTCGGACCCGTTACTTATATAATCCGAATCTGATTCACTTGTACTTCCTGAAACATTGAGAAAGTAGGTAATGAACACACTTGTCCAGTAGGTATCTTCGTATCAACATGAAGGCAAATTTAAGTGATTAGCATTTTAGCTCTAGAGAATAAGATAAATCATGCAGATACTATGAAACACGTATAAATCTAAGAAACAAGACATGATCATGACGAGATACGAGAATATGATTGATCAAGTATATAACAAGAATGTAAATTTGGCCTTTCCATGAACAAGAATATAACAAGAATGTACTTTTCATAACCATGAAGGCTATGCACTAGAAAGTCATCTAACAAGCAAGAAAGTACTCTTCACTTAGTAGCAAGTACTTTGTGAATTTACGTGGACATTCGTGGATCTTCACTTATCTATAAAGAAAGTACTCCCAGCGCAATGTGACGCTAGTAGCATCATACCCCATGGTTTACAGTATATTTTCGACAATCAACCGAGGGGACTAGCATAGAGCCCTTGAACACAATCAGTGCTTGAACTGCATCTTCAAGTATAAATCAAGCTACTTCCACGATTATAACAATAATGTGGCAATAATGTACAAGCTCAACAATAATTCCATGATAAAGTAACCAAGGTATATAAAGTACCAATATTTTGATATGAGTTCAAAGAATGACTTAAAGTATATTATGCCACGGTGGCGATCCGACAACATAACAGTATATTCATTAGATTTCATAATTCAAGTTTAACTTGGTTAGACATAATTTAGGCTCCAGATAATCCTAAGATCATCTAGGAACTCAAGAAAACCAACCCCAACGGTCAAACCTCGGGTTGGACACAATCATGAATCAAGCGGTCTATTATTGGACCGTTTAGAAAGCCTGGCGGTCTATTCATAGACGATTTCATAGAATAAAGACATCGATGTAGTAAAACCATTTGGAGCTTTAGCGGTCTAGCGAATGGCCGTTTAGTATCCCTTAGTGGTCTAGTGAAGGGCCGCTTACAGAAATCAAACAGTTGTCCAGAGGGCCGCTAACGTCCAGAATACACAAAACACCAGTAAGTGCTTTTCTAGACAATGAGTTTTAATGGTACAACCTGCTCGGCGTCCTAGTGGGAATCCCAGGCTCGCGGAGTCTTATGGAGGCCTTGAAACAAGATTTCTTTGTCCATTGGAAGGAATATACAATGGAGAGGTCATCAAGTCCAAGATTATGTACTTAATGTGCAAAGGTGTAACTAATGACAACATACCGAGATATGTGCCATGTACTTCAGAAAATGACTCTTAGAAAAGAGAGAAATAGTAACAGCGATCAAATCATGACTAGTTCATAAATTATATAGATTCAAGTTAATTATAAAAGTATATGATTTGGTCATGAAAAAAAAATAAGTGTAAAAGTAGTTCTAAGTTCATAAGGAATCATGAAATCTATTAGAACGCTCTGTTAACATAACCACATATATGATAATAGCACTTGAAACATGTATAAAACTTACTTAACTAGGCATATCATGTTAGCGCAGCAAGAGTGATATGGAAGGGGGGGGGATGAATAGATCACTCCCAATTTGTAGAAACTTAAGCGGAATATATTTTCTACTGCTAACGCACCTCCTTAAACCGTACACAGAGGGATGTAAATGAGAATGAAAAGCGAATCACATGGAAGCAAAGAGCCGAGCAGATGAAGGGCGTAGAGAACAATAGCAAACCACAGAGGAGGCACTCGATTTTTTAGGTGGTTCGATTGCAGTCCGCAATCTACATCCACCCCTCACTCCAACTAGAGTGAGGATTCCACTAGACGATGCTAGATCAATGCAGACTCAGTCTGCGAACAACGTGCTGTCACACAGCTTGAACACCAAGGGAAACAAATCCCTCAATCAAGTTCTGCCACCCACAGAACCTGAAACATGTTCTAGCTCCCAGCTAGAACACAACCGGAGAATCCTCTCCCTTCCTCCACACACCGGAGGGAAACTGTTAATGACAGCCAGTCACTAACACCACCAGAGATCACCGATCTCTCTTCCTCTGCAACACAGAGGGAAACTGGAGTAATACTCCCTTCCTCCACACACCGGAGGGACAACAATTCAGATCAAAATAGAAGGACGAAAAATAAACGAAAGCAAAGTGGAAAATGAAAAATAATGAGAAGGAATCGGTTCTGAAACCCAATACAAATGTAGCTTCAAATGAAGCAATTCATCAATCAGCGCACACACTCTCTCTCTCTCGACCAAACTCCTCTCAGATATTGAACTCTCTACTCTTTTCCTTTCTCTTTCTTTCTCTCTGCACTTTTCTTTCCTTTTCTGGATCGAAGGACGTATATGCTCTCCAGGCTTCTTCTTCGATCAACCTTCATCTTAAGACGAAGGCTCCATTTTATACCTGGAGCAGCAGCAGGGCGCGTGTGGCTTCCACAGTTCCCGCCCTAAGAGTTCGGACTACGTGGTAGCATCCAGCAGGCTGTCAGACCACGTGTCCTCATCTGGGCATTTTCCTTATCCTCGGATCACGTGCCCAGCACCAGTACGCTCAGCAACTGGAGGTAGATGGCGTCAACTCACTTGCTCCAAAGAGTTGACGCAGTCATCAGAAATCTTCAAACTTCTTAACCGCTGCGTCAACTCCATCAGCCTATTGCGTTGACGCAACGGTATCGGCAGTCCAGTGTTCAAGCCTTCAACAGATAGGCGAGCTGCGTCGACGTTATCAGCATATTGCGTTGACGTATTGAAGGCATCCAGAGATAAGTCATCCCTTTCTTGGACTGCTGCGTCGAAGCTGCCAGTTGGTGGCGTTGACGCACGAACGTATACATTTCTATACTGGCATCTCTTAAGCCGCTGCGTCGACGCTGCTTGTTGATGGCGTTGACGCAGTGGAAGATTTCATGAAGGCTTCATTACTTGTAAGAGTCTCTGTTTCTTTAACTGCTGCGTCGACGCTGCTTGCTTGTGGCGTTGACGCAATAGAAGACGACGTGAAAGCTTCGTCTACTGATGCGTGGATGCTTTAAGCTTCAGGCGTCGACCCTGCTCCCTTCAGCAACAAAAAAAGAAGTGTATAGACTTAGTGTTAACGTTGAGCTCAATGTACAGACTCAATCAAATGAGGAGTTTCCAGTGTATGGACTTGCAATTCAAACAACAATGAATAGACTTTAGAGAAATGAAGTCTAGTGTATAGACATGGAGAGCTGTTCAATGTGTTGGGTTGGCGTTGTATAGACTTGGCTTTGAGCACTTGGGCTGAAGGTAATGTGCAGACTATGCGATGTATAGACTTTGCCCAAGGAGCCGAATGTATAGACTTCGCCACAGTCTAATGAACATACTTTGCAGAAGAGAACGAGCTAAGGTGTAGACTTCAAAACAAGCAGTCCGATGTACAGACTTCAAGGAGTCTTGACAACGGACGCTGCTCAGACTTTACAAACACGAGACGATGTATAGACATTAAGCTTGACACTCCAATGTATAGAGTTGAGGATTGGAAGGATGTATAGGGTTGAGCTGAACTGATTTTTGCAAAGTGCATACTTAGTTGGTCGGGCAGTGTACAGACTTGGAATTCTAATGCCAGTGTGTAGACTTCAGTTAGAAGGTGCCCGATGTACAGACTTGAAGGAGTTATGCCAAAGAACAGATGAGTCGACGCATCAGCAAGGTTGGGTCGACCCACTGCTGTCAAAACCAGCTAAGCAAAGTGTAGATAAAATCATAATAGCATGCTTATCTGACACCCAAATAAACTGTACTTACTCACATGATGAAACAACATTAATCTAAACATAGAGGATTGATTTATAGTGTGAGACATCATCAAAACCATCATCAAAACCATAGGGATTCAACAATCTCCCCCTTTTTGATGATGACAACACTATGAATCAAGCAATATCAAGTTTCAACAAGAAGTTAATACCAGCTGCAATAAGCAAAATAAATTCAACATGCTCATGTAAATGAATTAAACATTCCCTGCAACACACTCTCATCCTCATCTCCCCCACAACTTATAACCAACTCCAGACAAGTCCAATACTCACTCATATTGCAAGCTCCTTGTCCAATACTCACTCATATTGCAAGCTCCTCTCCCCCTTTGACATCAGCAAAAAGAACTGCAGAATGTATGACAGTGCTGAAAACATGAGGACTGAGGGCAGTAACTTCTTAGTGCAGAAAGTCACGAGTAGTTCTTAAGAGAATAAGTGAGTTTCTAATCTCAAGAGAGGATTCTTGAGACTTTAGTACACAGTAGAGAAGTGGAATGATGGACAAGTTTATCAGCATACATAGTGGATGATTTAGAGCAGGAGTTCACAAGTATGGCCAAATATAGCTGATCATTCAACTATTCCATAAGACAACAAGAGACAAAATCAGAGAGATGATCTCAAGGTATTGAAGACAAGTAATCCATTAGTTGCATAACAGCAAGGAATTTTTGTTGGAGATTATTTTCAAGAAGATCAATGAGTAAGTTGGTAGTTCACTTCCTTTTACATTAGGGAGACACCTTGATTAGAGGCCTGAATCCCCAGTTACTCACAGTGAGTACCTCGTTACTTCCTTCCTTTTTTTTTAATAAGGAACAGAGTTAGTAACTGTGGCTTTTGACATTAGGGAAATACCTTGATTAGAAGCCAGAGTCCCCAGTTACTCACCAGCAAGTCACCATTGCTCTGTCATGACTTTTCATTCATTTTAAGTATTTGTCACCTCATGACATGGGAGAGATATTCATTTCATTGATGAATCTCCCAGTTTCTCAGTGATCAAACCTGAACATTTTAGTTCAGTTAATCCCTTGAGTTAAAGAGATAGAATGATTGAAGACAATACCAAAAGGACTTTTCTTGATTTGAGTCGTGAAGTCTAGATTTCAAGTTGATTGGGTCAGATATCAAGACATACAAGTTTTTGGCCTGAACCAGAATCAATAACAATGTAGGCTGATATACTTTATGCAATTAGTTCAGATCTCTGAAGGAGTACCAAAGGAAGAATTCTAACTTGAAGATTCGAGGCACTGACTTATAGACTTAAGAGATAAGTGACACTCTATTTTCTGAGAGAACCACACTAAATCAGTCATGCAAGACCAGCAAAGGTACACATCTGGACAGCCCTTTTGAATCTGTCAAAGAACTTCTCTTCTCACATTACAACTCAGCTCCCCCTAAGACATAGCATCCCTCAATGAAAAATTCCAGCAAAAACTCAAGTCTTCCCCTTTATTTAGAGCATTCCTGACAGCTAACCAGTAAGCATTCTGAACTCCCCCTTAAACCAGCATGTAAGAAGGCTAAACATCAGATAGACACAACTCCCCCTCACACCAAGAACATGCTTCATAATTAAGACAATTTGTATAAGCCTAATTCTCTTCTCAATGTGGAAAATTTTTCATTATCCAGAGGTTTTGTGAATATGTCAGCAATCTGATTATCTGTGCCTACATGAATCAGTTCAAAATTATTCTTAGACACCTCATCTCTTATAAAATGATGTCTTATCTCTATGTGTTTGGTTCGTGAATGCAAAACAGGATTTTTAGCAAGATTGATGGCACTAGTATTATCACAGTAAATAGGTGTGCACCCCAGGTCTACTTGGTAGTCCTGAAGCTGGTGTTTAATCCATATGACTTGTGTTCCACAACTCCCTGCAGCCACATATTCAGCTTCTGCAGTGGAGAGGGTCACAGAATGTTGTTTCTTGGAGCCCCAAGATACTAAACACCCACCCAAGAATTCACAATGGCCACTTGTGCTTTTCCTGTCTAGTTTACAGCCTGCATAGTCAGCATCTGTGTATGCTACTAGGTTAAGTGTGTGAGATGCAGGAAACCATAAACCAAGAGAGTGACTAGCTGACAAATATCTGAAGATTCTTTTAACTGCAGCTAAGTGTAGTTCAGTAGGTCTAGACTGATACCTTGCACACATTCCTATACTGAATTGTATATCAGGTCTAGAGACTGTCAAGTAAAGTAGTGATCTAATCATACCTCTATAAAGTTTGGCATTTACTTCTTTACCTGTCTCATCTGCATCCAATGATGTATTGGTGCTCATGGGTGTAGTAATGTGCTTTAAGTTTTCCATGCCAAACCTTTTGAACAGTTCCATTGTGTATTTGGTTTGGTTGATGAAGCACCCATCTTCTAGCTGCTGTACCTGCAATCCAAGAAAATATTTTAGTTCTCCAACCAGGCTCATTTCAAATTCAGCAGACATCATGGTAGAAAATTCATCACATAGTTCATGCCTTAGTTGATCCAAATACAATGTCATCTACATATACCTGAACTATGATGAGATCTTTATTCATGCCCTTGGTAAATAAAGTCTGATCAACTTTACCTCTTTTGTAGCCCTTGCTGATCAGAAATTCAGACAATCTTTCATACCAAGCTCTTGGAGCCTGCTTTAGACCATACAAGGCTTTGTTTAACCTGAAAACTTGGTTAGGTTGAGGAGAAAATTGAAATCCAGGAGGTTGTTCAACGAACACTTCTTCTTTAATAACTCCATTTAAAAAAGCACTTTTAACATCCATTTGTTGGAGTTTAATGTTCTTTGAGCATGCAAAGGCAAGCAACAAACTTATAGCTTCCATCCTAGCAACTGGTGCATAGGATTCATCAAACTCTACACCGAATTCCTGACAGTAGCCTTTGGCTACTAGTCTGGCCTTATTTCTCGAGATGATTCCATCTTCATTCATCTTATTTTTGAACACCCACTTGGTTCCTATAATATTTATACCATCTGGTCTTGGGACAAGCTCCCAGACATTATTTCTTTCAAACTGACCTAATTCCTCACTCATAGCATTGACCCAAGCTTGATCAGCTAAGGCCTCTTCTACTGTTTTGGGTTCAATTTGTGAGACCAAAGTAATTAAGTCATCATTATTCACATTTCTAAAATGAGACCTAGTCCGAAGAGGTTCTTCAGGGTTGCCTATGACATTATCTAAAGGATGGTCTTTAAGGAATCTAATAATTGTTGAAGACTCACCTGTTTCTCTTGGACCTTCCTGATTTGGGGAATTTGTTTCTCCATTCTGCTGAGTTTTCTCTTCTTCTTGTTGGTTTTCTAGAAAATCTCCACCATGATTGGAGTCCCTGTCAAGATTTTCAACATTAGAAACATCTTTCTTTTCACTAAAAAGAATGTGTGGAGATTCTTCCACTTTCTGATCTGATACGTTAAATACCCTATATGCCCTTGACACTTCAGAGTAACCCAAGAATATTCTAGGTGAACTCTTGGCTTCAAACTTGTCTAAATCTTTCTTATCATTGTTATGAATAAAACATTTTGCTCCAAAAATTGTGAAATGAAACAAGTTTGGTTTCTTACCTTTTAGAAGCTCATAGGGTGTTTTCTTGTGTATGGGTCTTACCATGGCCCTATTGATTATGTAGGTTGCTGTATTGGCCGCTTCTGCCCAAAATCTTCTAGGTAATTTGCTTTCAATCAACATGGTTCGGGCCATCTCCACCACTGTTCTATTTCTTCTCTCCACAATCCCATTTTGTTCAGGTGTCCTGGGAGAAGAAAACCTGTGAGTTAGTCCTTCTTTGTCATAAAGTTCAGTAAACATGGAGTTTTCAAACTCACCTCTATGGTCAGATTGAATAGAACTAACATTGTACTTCCCTTCTTGTTTGACCTTATTGAAAAATAAATTAAACTTTTGAAATGCATCACTCTTATTTGCTAAGAAAAATATCCATGAATATCTGGAGAAGTCATCTATGATGACATAGCCAAACCTGTTTCCATTAAGACTCTGAGTTCTAGTTGGACCGAAAAGGTCCATATGAAGAAGTTCCATTGGTCTAGAAGACAATGGCTCAGATCTCAATTTAAAGGAATTTCTGGTCTGTTTGCCTATAGCACAGGCATCACATGCTTTTGATATTGAGTTGAATTTAATTCTAGGCATGCCTCTAACTAAATCATGCTTGACCAATTTATTTAAAGTTGAAAAGCTAGCATGACCTAGACGTCTATGCCATTCAAAGGCATCATTTTCAGAATTGGCAGATAAGCAAATAGTAGATTTAGAATTCTCATCTAAGTCTACAATGTAGACATTATTAATCTTGTTGGCTACAAATTTAACCATGTCGGAATTTGTTTCAAGGATTTTACATGAGCTATCATCAAATACAACCCTGTGACCCCTGTCACATAATTGGCTAATGCTAATCAGGTTGTGTTGTAGCCCTTCCACAAGTAATACTTTTTCAATGGAATTTGTGGAAGACTTACCTACTATGTCGACTCCAATTATTTTACCTTTGTTCTTTCCTCCAAACTTGACCAGACCTCCTGGCTTCATCTCTATCTTGCTGAACTTGGATCGGTCTCCTGTCATATGCCTGGAGCAGCCACTGTCGAGGTACCACTTGTTGTCTTCAGCTGCCAGGCCAACCTACACAAGTATATCAAGCAGAGTGATTTGGAACCCAAGATGAGTTGGGTCCAAGGACATTGTTTAAATCTCTGATCAAGTGTTTAGGTATCCAGATTTGTTTCAGCATGGTTTTCTCTGGCACCTTCCTTTCTGGTTTATTAAAGTTCAATCCAGCTGAACTGGAGAAGTGAGTTCTATTCTTTTCATTGGTCTTCCTATTCCTAGGAAATTTCCTGTAGGCTTGTTGATTGGCATATCTTTGACCATGAAAGTTATTCCTCCAGTAGGTCTTGTTTAGACCCATCTGATTGTTATAATTCCAGCTCTTATTCTGATTTGTTTTCTTGGTCCAGCTACCATTTGTGTTCTGGTGAATGGACTTAATGTTATTCTTCATAAAGTTCATTCCAATCTTAAATGGTTGTCCAGTACTAATTTTTGTGTTTTCTTTAGGACTTTGAGTTTCCTTAGAGCTGTTTGAGCTGGATGGTGTGTCCAGCTTTTCTTTTCCCTTCTCTGGACAGAAGGTGATGGTCTTGAATTGCAAGGGTCTCTTGTTGGTTGGGTCATAGCCTAGACCTTCCTTTCTGAAATTGACCCTAGTCCCTAGTATAGCATCTAGGCTAGTCTTTCCTTGGACAAACTTTTCTAAGATTTTCTGTTTGTCTTCCAGCTCCTTTTGAAGAGACTCAGAATTGTTTAGGAGTTCAGCATTTACTTTCTTCACAGCTTCATATTTCTCTGAATTCACTCTAATTTCATTCATGCTTTCTTCAATTTTAGTTTTGAATTCATTGAGCTGTTTTTGACTTTCTTGAATTTCTCCCTTAAGCTTATCATTCTCTTTCCTTAGTGAGGTCATTTCTTCTAGTTGTTCTTTTAGCTTTTCATTTTCCTCACAGACCAGAGTTTATTCTTCAATATTTGTGTTAAATTTTCTTTTCAAAACTCTGTGCTCTTTGCTAATAGAATTAAATTTATCTAACAAATCACCATAAGCATCCTCCCAGTCATCAATTGAGAAATTTTCAAAAACGTTTATTACCTCCTCTTCACTATTTGCCATAAGGCAAATTCCATCTTCATATTCTTCTGAGGAAGCATCTTCGGGATCTTCTTCTTCCTCGCTCCATGTGCAGACCATTGCCTGTGGCTTCTTCTTCTTCTGCACCTTTATGTTTTTCTTCTGAAGATAAGGACCCTTCTTCTGGAGGTCTGGGCATTCGCCTCTCATGTGTCCCTGTTTGTTACAATTAAAACAAGTCAGTTTCTTAGGATTTCTATCCCTGTAACTGGTAAATTCAGCATTCTTGTTAAAGGGTTGTGGCTTCTTCTTCCTAAAGGTCTTTCCCTTTTTCTTCAAAAATTTTCTGAACTGTCTAGTGAGCATTGCCTGCTCCTCCTGGTCGAGATTTGATAAACCTTCAAGCTCGGACTCAGACTCGGGGCTACTGCTGCTGCTCCCACTGTTACTACCCTTGTTGCGGGAAGCTCTTAGAGCTATATTTTTACCCTTCCTCTCACTTCCTTCTCCACCTCCTTGGAAATTCATCTCATAGGTCATCAGGGATCCTATGAGTTCATTCACAGTTAAGACAGTCAAATCTTTTGACTCCTCAATCACAATGGCCTTAGTGTGCCATGCCGGGGATAAAGATCTAAGGATTTTCCTGACTATATCTACCTCAGCAAGATCCTTCCCTAGCCCTTTAAGAGTGTTAGTGATCAAGGATAACCTGGCATACATTTCGGTTATATTCTCATCTGCATTTATCTTAAACATTTCATACTTAGAAGTGTAGAGGTTTACCTTCGAGGCTTTCACTTGAGCTGTACCTTCATAGATCAATTACAGCTCATCCCACATTCGCTTGGCAGTTCTGTATGCAGATATACGAGCATATTCCTCTGGATGAACAGCACACTGGATTATGTTCAGCGCCGTCCAGTTGAGTGACGAGAGCTTCACATGATCATCTGTCTAAGCATCCTCGTTTGGTGGCAGCTCATATGGCCCCACCGTGATTACTCTCTATAATTTATGACTCTGAGCTCTGATGAACACTTCCATCCTGTTCTTCCAAAACAGATAGTTACTACCATCGAAATAAGGAGGGCGACTAATGGATTGACCTTCGGCCATGAAGGTTCTAGGACCACCACCATTTCCTTGACCGTTCGTCCACATGGCGTAAACCTACTCTGATACCAAATGTTAGCGCAGCAAGAGTGATATAGAAGGGGGGGATGAATAGATCACTCCCAATTTGTAGAAACTTAAGCGGAATATATTTTCTACTGCTAACGCACCTCCTTAAACCATGCACAGAGGGATGTAAATGAGAATGAAAAGCGAATCACATGGAAGCAAAGAGCCGAGCAGATGAAGAGCGTAGAGAACAATAGCAAACCACAGAGGAGGCACTCGGTTTTTTAGGTGGTTCGATTGCAGTCCGCAATCTACATCCACCCCTCACTCCAACTAGAGTGAGGATTCCACTAGACGATGCTAGATCAATGCAGACTCAGTCTGCGAACAATGTGCTGCCACATAGCTTGAACACCAAGGGAAACAAATCCCTCAATCAAGTTCTGCCACCCACAGAACCTGAAACCTGTTCTAGCTCCCAGCTAGAACACAACCGGAGAATCCTCTCCCTTCCTCCACACACCGGAGGGAAACTGTTAATGACAGCCAGTCACTAACACGACCAGAGATCACCGATCTCTCTTCCTCTGCAACACAGAGGGAAACTGGAGTAATACTCCCTTCCTCCACACACCGGAGGGACAACAATTCAGATCAGAATAGAAGGACAAAAAATAAACGAAAGCAAAGTGGAAAACAAAAAACAATGAGAAGGAATCGGTTCTGAAACCCAATACAAATGTAGCTTCAAATGAAGCAATTCATCAATCAGCACACACTCTCTCTCTCTCGACCAAACTCCTCTCAGATATTGAACTCTCTGCTCTTTTCCTTTCTCTTTCTTTCTCTCTGCACTTTTCTTTCCTTTTCTAGATCGAAGGACGTATATGCTCTCCAGGCTTCTTCTTCGATCAACCTTCATCTTAAGACGAAGGCTCCATTTTATACCTGGAGCAGCAGCAGGGCGCGTGTGGCTTCCACAGTTCCAGCCCTAAGAGTTCAGACTACGTGGCAGCATCCAGCAGGCTGTCAGACCACGTGTCCTCATCTGGGCATTTTCCTTATCCTCGGATCACGTGCCCAGCACCAGTACGCTCAGCAACTGGAGGTAGATGGCGTCAACTCACTTGCTCCAAAGAGTTGACGCAGTCATCAGAAATCTTCAAACTTCTTAACCGCTGCGTCGACTCCATCAGCCTATTGCGTTGACGCAACGGTATCGGCAGTCCAGTGTTCAAGCCTTCAACAGATAGGCGAGCTGCGTCGACGTTATCAACATATTGCGTTGACGTATTGAAGGCATCCAGAGATAAGTCGTCCCTTTCTTGGACTGCTGCGTCGACGCTGCCAGTTGGTGGCGTTGACGCACGAACGTATACATTTCTATACTGGCATCTCTTAAGCCGCTGCGTCGATGCTGCTTGTTGATGGCGTTGACGCAGTGGAAGATTTCATGAAGGCTTCATTGCTTGTAAGAGTCTCTGTTTCTTTAACTGCTACATCGACGCTGCTTGCTTGTGGCGTTGACGCAATAGAAGACGACGTGAAAGCTTCGTCTACTGATGCGTGGACGCTTTAAGCTTCAGGCGTCGACCCTGCTCCCTTCAGCAACAAGAAAGAAGTGTATAGACTTAGTGTTAACGTTGAGCTCAATGTACAGACTTAATCAAATGAGGAGTTTCCAGTGTATGGACTTGCAATTCAAACAACAATGAATAGACTTTAGAGAAATGAAGTCTAGTGTATAGACATGGAGAGCTGTTCAATGTGTTGGGTTGGCGTTGTATAGACTTGGCTTTGAGCACTTGGGCTGAAGGCAATGTGCAGACTATGCGATGTATAGACTTTGCCCAAGGAGCCGAATGTATAGACTTCGCCACAGTCTAATGAACATACTTTGCAGAAGAGAACGAGCCAAGGTGTAGACTTCAAAATAAGCAGTCCGATGTACAGACTTCAAGGAGTCTTGACAACGGACGCTGTTCAGACTTTGCAAACACGAGACGATGTATAGACATTAAGCTTGACACTCCAATGTATAGAGTTGAGGATTGGAAGGATGTATAGGGTTGAGCTGAACTGATTTTTGCAAAGTGCAGACTTAGTTGGTCGGGCAGTGTACAGACTTGGAATTCTAATGCCAGTGTGTAGACTTTAGTTAGAAGGTGCCCGATGTACAGACTTGAAGGAGTTATGCCAAAGAACAGATGAGTCGACGCATCAGCAAGGTTGGGTCGACCCACTGCTGTCAAAACCAGCTAAGCAAAGTGTAGATAAAATCATAATAGCATGCTTATCTGACACCCAAATAAACTGTACTTACTCACATGATGAAACAACATTAATCTAAACATAGAGGATTGATTTATAGTGTGAGACATCATCAAAACCATCATCAAAACCATAGGGATTCAACATATCATAAATTAATTGGGGCCATTCTACATTAAGTTTCGGGTTAACTTCAATACAAAAATCAGAAACTCAAATGGTCTAGTGGAGGACCATTTCATTGGGCCAAGCGGTCTATCGTGCAACCGTTAGGGTTTCTGGCGGTCTACAGGAAGACCGTTTCTTCCTATGTTACAAAAATCTCAGGAAAAAGAGATAAAATACTGATCTAAGGCACATCATGCCTGGAAATCAACATATATAAACATGATAGGATAAGTATAGGCCAACAATATGTATGGATTTGTGTAATAAACAAGAAAATTCCCTTTTTAACTTTAATTAGGGCTAAGAATTATGCATGATGAGTATACTAGATGCATAGTCCCTAATAAATCATAAAATTTTCATTGTACAGTGCACGAAATCAACTAAAACCAGAGGGCTTTTATTCATGACTTCAAGTTTAAGCCTTTCATGAGATAACCTACCTCTGATCTTCTCCCAAAACTTGAAATTTCTGACTGGAAGTAAACCCTAGTTCTGCACGTC
Source organism: Amorphophallus konjac (assembly GCA_022559845.1). Classification (NCBI taxonomy): domain Eukaryota; kingdom Viridiplantae; phylum Streptophyta; class Magnoliopsida; order Alismatales; family Araceae; genus Amorphophallus; species Amorphophallus konjac. Next base: position 220,257,125 of record CM040123.1, on the reverse strand, counting down.
CTGTGCTAAACTAGCAACTTCACCTTCCTGTATCTCCTGATTCCCTTGACCTAAGGATGTGAAATTTTAAGGGTAAGAAGAGGGTACTAAAGGGAATAATTTCTTCTAAAGAACCTATATCTAATTACCTCGTTTGGGGCTTCTATTTTCCTGATCTTCATTGGGCCGTTGCACAGAATCTTGGGTTATTGGTGTAGGATCAACAACTTTGGAAACCTCTAACTCTTTAAAGACTTGATCTCCTAGAAAGAAATTTTGAGGGGAGTTAGAACTGAGTATTGTGAATAAAATATTCTAAAGAACCTACCTAAAATAAAACCTCCTTACCTTCGTTCCACGCGAGCCAAATGTAAGGGTCGCGCAAGGTGGTTCTGGGGTCTATTTATAGGTTTAGCTAGGGTTTTGAGGATTAGAACGAACTTAGAGTACCAATTAGGTTTTCAATTCGATCCTCAAGCCTTCTAGACTTATCTAATTAGTAGATAGCATCGATCCTAGGTGATTTGGATGCCCAAGTTCCAAGCTTTTCACGTTCTCTTCCTTTCACGGAATCTGCAGAGCCTAGCGGTCTAATGCTAGACTATTTTCCACCGCTATGCGGTGTCACAATAGACTGTTTTCCGTCTGGGCGCCGAATTTGAACAGTTTCAAACTCTTTTTGATATTATCCACCTCTTTATCCTACTTATCCCTTAAATTCTGAAATTCCAGAAATTAAGCTTCTAGAATATGGGCCACTCTTTTGGGCTTGGGTTTTAGGTCCTTTGGGTTCAATTAAAATGGCCTAATCTATTTATTAGTAGAAGGTCTTTACTTAATGAGACTTACTTAATAGTAATTTGTTTAATAGCTCATTTAAACATTTAATAATTCTATTTAAGTCTAGAAAATTCTTGGGCGTTATAGGTAACGTGAAGAACGAGAGGGCTATTGGGCTACCCATCACGGCCGTTCGAATGGGCCTGGTCTCGGCTCAAATGATCAAGATTTGGGCTCGAATTTGGTGATTTAAGGTCTGGTTAGGTTAAACATGATTTTAGCCCTAATTCCATTAATTCGGCCTGATTAAGTTTTATTTAGGGTTCGACCCAGAAGACAAATTGTCTAAACTTTTAGTCCTCTACATGATTATGGATTTCCTAGATTTTTATAAATTAGTTAAAACTTCACCTAAAAGAATTTCCACTTTAATAATACATAATTTCCTTAATTATTACGCTTCATATTATTTAATGATTTCCCGGGGTGCTACATTCGTGGTTATGCCATTCTTTGTTATCGCCATTCAGGTTGTTAAATTTCATTGTCTATTCGCACACACGGGTGGTTTATTCTATTTATTTGTTTTCATCTCTTCTCTTTTTTTATTTGTTTGATTGTTTTTTCTTTACCTTGTAGAAAGCACGCCCATTTAAGGAAGGCATAGGAGCAAGGCTAAAATGGCGTGGGAAAGGGGCACGCTGGTTTAGGGGTCTAAGAGGGCGCGCCGGTTTAAGCAGTAGAAGGAGCCCGCCGGATTAGGCAGCAGGAAGCAGCGCGCCGGATTAGGCAGTAAGAAGGAGCGCGCCGGTTTAGGCTAAAACAAGTAGCATGACGGTTTAGGCCCAAAAGGGGGGCGCGCCAGTTTAGGCTGATTTCACGAAGTGGGGATTTGAGAGGGGGACTAACCTGGTGCGCCTCTTTGGGCGCCGGATTAGGCCACGCCGGAGTAGAATGGGTTTCAGCATGATTTTGGTTCTGACTCCCTTTTTGTTCACTTGGCAAGATGAGTTAACAAGAAGGTTTAAGTGTAGGTTGCAGAGGTTTATTGTGCAAATGTTTGGGAACTCAGAAGGTCTGTGTTATGTCAAGTTCGCAGGAGTTCAGACACGCTTAGCTTCTTGTACGCAGAGAGCTCTTTTCATTCATCCATTCATCCTTCTTTGTATTTGTTCATTATTCTTTCCGTTCGCGTTCCTAGCAAAAAATGGGCATCACCTCCCCCAGAATGGGGTTTGCGAGGTGTGAAATAGGGAATCGTCAAATAGAATGCTCCAGGATGACCCCCAAAATTCAGGTGAGCCAAAGACAGCTGCCCAATGGCCCAGAGGTGAGCGTAGAAGCCCGAGGACTAGCCTTCGAGGGGTTCTAGCGACTCACGGGCCGTAGCTCCAGAGGAGTTTCGCAGGGACAGATGTTTGCCATGTTGCTGAGCAAAAAGGCTATATATGTTCACCCTTCAGACGGATCCCCTCAAAAGCCATGCCACTGAGAGGTAGGCTTCTAAGAACCATGGATGATTGGAAGATAGAGAGAGTGGAAATGCTGATGAGGTAGAACACAACAAATAATTATAACAACCTTTCTTTTCATTCACTCATAAGAGAAAGGGGGTATACTATTAAGTTGATTTGGAATACTATTCACAATACATCTATGTGGGCCAGGTTTATGAGGAGTAAGTATTTGCACAATCAACATATTGCAACAAGTAGAATTCCTTTCCCTGCAGGAATTAAAGTGTTGGATTTTGAGAAGGCTCGGAGGTTGTTTCTTTCAGGGTACAGAATGGTGGTCTATGATGGAGACCTCTTACAGAAGCTATAGCATTGAATTGGTTTAAGGGGAGACCTCTTAAAGATAATTGGTTTAAGGGGAGACCTCTTACAGAAGCTATAGCATTGAATTCTCAGGGGTTTGACAACTGCTCAGTGAAGGAAGTTATAGAAAATCACCAGCACCCTATCTGGGGTATCATAGATGATCAGAGCATGAAAGAGCAGATACAAAGTTTTAATACTCAAACAGGTGATGATATCCCGGTATGGGCTTATACTAGATCAGGGGATTTTAGTTTGAAAACTGCATATACTTTGTTGAAAGGACAGAATGTCAGATTTAATCCTCATTGGAAAAATATTTGGCATAGTAGAATCTCTCCTCGGGCATCTTTATTCTGCTGGAATGTTTTGAATCATGCTATTCCTGTTGACAGCCTTATCCAACAAAATGGTATTATGATGGCCTCCAAGTGCAACTGTTGTCTTATTTCTTCTGAAATAGAGACAGAAAACCACTTATTCATAAAGAGTGATATTGCTAATCTATTATGGAGTAACTTTGCCTCTTTTTTCAGCTGTAATTGTTTGAATGAAGACAACATCATAAGAAGACTGGAATTAATTGTCAACAAGACTGTTAGAAATAAGCCAAAAGACTTCATTCGGCTTATTATTGCCAGTCTGATTGTATGGGAAATATGGAAAAGCATATGCTCTGCTAGATTTGAAGGGCAGCAAATAAATGGAACGAGAATGGTTAACTCTATCTCTTCGGACACTGCTTATGTGGTTGGTCAGATTAAATTTAAGCAAGGTGTTAATTCAGAATATCAGAAACAGCTCCTCAGATATGGTATTAAAATCTCTTGTAAGAACTCAAAGTGCACTCTTATAAGATGGATTCCCCCTGCCACAGGTTTCATTTTAAATGTGGATGGCACATGTAAAGGTAATCCTGGTATATCTGGGGGGGGAGGATGCATCAGAGACTTCCGGGGTTTCTTAATTCTGGGATTTGCCTATTTCTATGGTCATGGATCAAATATGGCAGCGGAGGGCCGTGCTCTTCTTGATGGTCTTCGGTTGGCTAAATTACATAACATACAGTTAGAAGCTGTTTGTATAGATTCCCTTTCCCTGGTTGGTTTACTTAACTCCAAGAAAGCTCCTCCTTGGTCCTTATTACCTTGGTGGCAACATTTGTTAAATCTGCACTCTTCTCTCCATTGCCCGATTATTCATTCTTACAGAGAGGCAAACCAGGTTGCTGATGCATTGGCAAATTATGCAATCATCATGGGCAGAAATATGGAATTTCGATCGGTTCGAGAGCTTCCTGCAATTGCTAAAGGTTATGTCATCGCAGATGCTATTGGCTTGCCTAATATCAGAATAAGAAAAGTCTAATGGCTTTGACTGGTAGCTTGGAAGATTAGGAGTCACTCTGCGGCTTTATTTTAATCTCTAGCTCGTTGTGTACAGAATTTTTTGCTCATTTTTTCTTGGTTTGGATTCTCATAGTCTTTGGCTTTCTGCATCCTAGCTTATAGCATATTTTTCCTCTTGTGGGAGGCTGTACTTACCAGGGGTATGCCCTGTTGACTTTGTATTTCCTTATACATATATACAATAATGGCCACGGTATCTTGCTGGAGGAGAGAGAACAGGTTTCTCTTATGGGGAAACGTGCACTCGACCAGTATAATGATGCTGGGGGCTGGTGGCTTTATAAAAAAATGGGGGTATACGGGGGAACAAAATACAAGAGGGGAATCTACCCCATAACAAAGGAAAATAGAAGAAAAGAAAAGGTAGGTACACCGGTGGGAGGGCAGCAGAGCACAAGCTCCCCCCCCCCCCCCCCAAGCTCACCTCTCTTCTCCTACTTGTTGGGTTCGGTGCGTTTGATTCAAAGGGGGGTGAAAGAATCTCCCCTTAAAAACTTTCACCCAATTAAAAATTCTAGTTCGCTAACTAGACAAAACTGAAGGCTAATAAGCAAATGCGGAATTAAACAAACACACAGTGAGCAATCAAACCAAAGCGCACCTAAGCATTCAACTAGCGGAAGCACAATTAGACCAATCAAACCACAATGCAAGAGGGGTTTTTAGGTGGTTCGGTCCTCCAGACCTACGTCCACCCCACACTCAACCCGAGTGTGGATTACTGTTGACTCACAGCTTGAACCGTTGGGCATCACAGCTTGCCTACAAACCGCTGAGCCTCACAGCTTGCAGTCCGAGGTATCCACCTCGCCCACTGAGCAACACAGCTTGCTGTCCAGTGGAATCCACCACTGCAACCGCTGGGGATTACAGCTTGACCCGTCCAGAGGCAGCACCTCTGCAAACGCTGACTAACAGTTTGAAGAAAGGTTTAAAAGAAAACAAGAAGATAGAAAACCACAGCAACGAAAAGATGTAAACAATGAAGCACGAAATGTATCCCTGCAGGGAATGAAGCTCAAACAATGAGCAAACTCAGATCTGGTTTAGAACCAAAGATCTTAGGAACGAAATCCTTCTCTCTCTCTTCTTTCTCTTCTGCTGCTTCTCTCTTTCTCTTCTTTCTCTTCTGCTTTCACACTATGCTCTTCTCTTCTCTCTCTTTTTCTTCTTCTTCTCTTCACACTGGATCGTGCAGGCTATCCTCTGCTTCTGCTTCGATTAGCCTCCTTCTGATGGAAGAGGCTTCATATATATAGAGCAGCAGGAAGCAGATAGGGCATGTGTCTTCCACATTTCCCGCCGAGAAGTATTTGGCCACGTGTCATCTTCCCGTCAGCCCTTCCAGCCTCGGATCACGTGCCTTTCATTAAGCTTTGCAAAGAGTCCCTGTCAGACAGTCGAATAGGATTATCAGTTTAAGACTTAAACCTTGTACATACTTTATAGTGTGTAATGTACAGACGTTGTATAGACTTGATGCAGTGCATGCAGCTCACCGATGCAGTGTGTAGACTTTGCAATGTATGGACTTTGCAATGCGAAGACAAAGCATGTACAGACTTGGAAATGCTTGAAGCACAGAATGCAATGGCTAAGGTTATGAGTGTTTAGACTCTGCATGCATGCTACATCAATGTACAGACTTGCTGACAATGAGTGTGCAGACTCTGCTTTGAGCAATGCACAATGTATAGACTTAGTCATGCGTGCAGCAAAGATAATGTACAGACTATGCCATGCTCACAGTTAATGCATGCACAGACTTGTATGAGGAACATGCTGTACAGACTTAGACGAATGAACCACAAGCTGTAATGTGTAGACTTGATCTGAATGCATGGACTATGCCCTTGAAGAGTGTATAGACTTGCTCATGGACTATGCACAACGAATGTATAGACTTGCAATGCGTGTAGGGCATGCGATGCAATGTACATACTTTGCCACGCCTACACCAAGACGATGTACAGACTTAATGGGCATGAAGGCAACCGCTGTACAGACTTGCAAGTGCTGCAAGTGGACAATGTATAGACTTCAGCTCGTGCAAGCAAAGCCAATGTATAGACTTGGCGTTTGTGCAAGCAGAACGATGTACAGACTTTGTGTTGTGAATACAGGCTGTACAGACTTTGAGTGATGCATGCACAAGACGCAACGAATGTACAGACTTAGAGTTCATGCATGCTACAGTGCTAATGTATAAACTTAGTGTTCTGCAGCCAGACAAATGAATGCACAGTCAATGTATAGACTTGCTAACACGCATGAACAAGTAGCGATGTATAGACTTGGCCAATGCAGCGATGTATAGACTTTAACACATGCATTATGCGATGTACTGACTTGGACGCATGCATGCTATGCGATGTGTAGACTTTCCAGCAGCAAGTGTATGGACTTATCAGCTATGAATGTGCAGACTTTATCTTGAATGATGCATGTACAGACTTACTGTCATGATGTACAAACATAGTCCAATGTACAGACTTGTTGAACTGTCGTATGGACATAACACCCATGAATGCTTGGACAGCCTTCAACGAGTGTACACACTTTGTGTGCGTGCAAAGGCAGTGAACGTAGATAAAGCAAGCGATGTATAGACTTGCTAGAGTAATGCACGAACACAGTCAGCAGATGCGGGCAAGCCAGACAGTGTATGGACTTCTCGTTATGCATCCAGAGGAATGTACAGACTTGAATTATGCAACTGAAGGCTGTACAGACTTGCTATGAAAGTGAGACGCAACATGAGACGCTCGAATGTACAGACTTGCTAGTTGTGTTAAGACACAGCATGAGACGTTGAGAGAGACTATGCATGCTTAGACAGTGTATAGTCTTGTAAGACGCGATGCAATGTATCGACTTAGGAAGACGTTGAGTGAGACAAAGCATGAATAGCACTGGCGATGTACATACTTGCCGTCTGAAGTGTGTACAGCCTTCACTTAAGAGTGTTCATACTTAGCCTGCAACATTGTTTAGACTATGTAACGTGCAGACAAGACACTGTATGGACTTGAGAGTGACCAGAACAATGTACAGACTTTGACATGATGCATGAGATGCATGAAATGTATTGGCTGTACAGACTTGATAGATTAACAGTAGATGAGTGTATAGACTTCAGCTATTAAGGTTTAGGCAGGCTGTCTAAGGGTGTACAGACTATGCTGAGAGAGTGAGACACTGGTTGTACAAACAACACTACAACAACACACGTTGTACAGACTTCACGTGTGCAGGACTATGAACATTACAAAATGATGCAATGACATGCCAAATGAATGTGCAGAGTTATGAAATGCACCAGTTATGAAATGCACCAATGCACATAGCCTGTTCCTTGTTATGACACTCAGATAAGATGTTCAATGAAACATTCATATGCAACACAACAGATTCATATGCAGACACAAACAGATGATGACTTATTATAGTGTTTGCTATCATCAAAACCACAGGGACACAACAATCTCCCCCTTTTTGATGATGGCAACACTATGAGTCATACTGACTTGAATCAATTAATTCTCCCCCTTTGACTTCAGCAAAAAGACATTAGTTGAAGAGGAAAGTATAAGAATGCATAAGATGAGTGAATTAAAAAAACTCCCCCTTTTACTAAGCCATGAAATGCTTTCTCCCTTTTTGACAACTGCAAAGAAAATGGAGTGATCATTGACTGTTGAAGGAGATGATATAGGAGCTATTATGCAATGTTGAGTTACAGTCATCTGAAACTCCCCCTATCAACATGAATGTTTGACTGCCTTAACTACAGATGACCCAGAATTTTCCTTGAAGAGCAGGAATGAGCTCTGGTTAACCAATGAATCAATCTGAAGTCCACCACCATAAGGATTCTGAAGTTCAGAAGACTGCAAGTGAACAAGGTAATAATGGGAGTAGCATCTCACATTTGTATGGTCAGAAAACTGATAAGAGAGGATTTGTCAATACAGTTTCTGTTGAACAAGTTGTCAGATATGAAAAAGATCATGAGGGATTGTAGGGCATGCACAACTACAATAAGTCTTAACATGAAAAGACTCTCTTATCGTAGAGGGTTATGAATTAGCAACTTGACCAACCTGATTTAATTATGATATATACCAGATTTATCAATTAAATTCAATACTCATATCTGAAATCAAGTTTTAATAAAGGTGAACCAAATAACCAGATAACACTCATGACCAATCATCTTCACCTTACACACAAAATCTCAATGACTGCTTTTAAGAGTTAGACAGATTAGTATTGAGATTAAACACTTTTTACAGGAGCATGAGTTGACATAGTTTGCATGAAATTTTCATTTGAACCATATTTTACTTTACCTGAGCAATTTAGGTTGATCAACACCTTTTTACATAAGGCACAACACATCTCAGGTGAAGTGACCCAGTTACTCAGTGTGATAACTGTCATTGCCTCTCAACATTGAGACCAGAGTTAGCAATAGACATGTCTTTTTACGTGAGGAGACACCTTGATCAGAGGCCAGACTCCCCAGTTACTTGACACAAATATGCCATTGCTCTGTCAGGTTTTTCAATAAATTTTTACTAGAGATAACTATGGCACTTCATGACATAAGTTACTTTATTTCATTGATGAAGAACTCAGTTTCTCAGTGACCAAGTCATTGCTCTGAATTCACAGTTTTTCAATTAGTCAACATTTCTCAAGTTAATGTTTAACCACAGTACTCACTCTATGTATCTCTACCAAAGTAGCCTTGATTTCTAATTTTCAGATATCAGATGACAGAGTCTAATGTTCTCATGACACATGTGGTTAAAGTTCATTAAATCTTATCATTCAGATATTTTTAAGATATTTAAATGCAAGTCTGAGAATACATAGTTTTTATATCACTCTGATTCATTGGTTGTTCTTAAACCTATATGATAGAAATTTCTACATGATTCAGACTAGATTGTAAGACATTCAATTTGTGTTCCTCAGATCAAATCGAAAGCATAATTGACCAACTAGTCAACAATAGAATTAAGTCTGTCACACCAGCTAAGAAGAATGTGAAGGATGAGTGTAAGCTGGTGTAAGAGTCAACACATATAGGAATATATCAGAAGAGTGTATATCAACAAACAGAGCTGAGTCTGGAGTTCAGACAGATCAGCTGACAGGTAGTAACATGAAGAAAGTTGAAAGAGACTCTTCTTTGACAACTCAGCGAATAGAAGGCAGAATCCATTTTCAAGAGAGAGAAATATGAAATCAGATGAGAGTTTTTCAATTACTCGACAAGAGGTGTTCAAAGTGTGACAAACTAAACACCAATTTTAAATGCTCTCCCTGTCTAGATCCAATGGAATATCCTTTTAGGTTTTTTCAAATGCACTACTCTTCATATGCAACATCAGTCAAACTCCCCCTGACAAAGTGCATGCAATGCAATTAAAGCACTACTCATGATTTTAAAATATGCTCAAGGAGAATTCATGCTTGTTCAATCAGAGAGAGAGTTTACCAAATGCATCAAGTTCATTTCAGATTTTTAGATTTTTCAGATTTTATGATATACAGTATACTGCTCTATATGAACACTTGACCCTTGGTATTTGGCGGAGAACTTGGTCTCAAGGACCATCTCACACATAGTAAGAACCTCTAGATAGATTACATCTACCCTTTAGTAACTTACCATTTAATATACCAGGGTTATGCAAAGATATGCAGTGCAAAGCAGTTCTATATGCATTGAATGACTTCCTTGATGAACACATGCATTGTCTATATGCATTTAAATGAATCATTCAACCTCAGTGCAACACATGAATAAACTCAGTGCAAAATACATGCACAACCATGAGAGAAGACCATTAGATATGTTCAGAATTAAATTCAGTAGCTGAGTCTGGAAAGCAGACTGATCAGCTAGACAAGAAGAAGACATCAGAAATCAGACAAACTTTTCAACAATTTTAGATGATGAAATTTAAACAAGGTGTTCAGAACTAACCTGAATAGTGTAATCCTGGGGTTCCAATTTTTTTTTTTTTTAGTGCCTTGGTTTATTGACCCCTTTTATTCCATTCCAAGGCACACCTGTAACATGTTAATCAAATTGATCCTGCAGGGACCCAAAGAGCCTTGGGTCCCGAGTTAACTCTAACAGGTGTTCTGAATAGTTTCTTGGCAACATTATCATCATTCTCCATCAGGTAACAATTATTCATGAAATGACCAAACTTTTCACAATATCTACATGATATAACAACCCTTGAATTCTTTTTGTGAACATTGTTATAATCATGTAACCTATGTGAGTTAGCATGAGAATTTCTGTTACTTGCATGAAATTTTGATTTACTATTACCTGCCCACCAGCATTCAGAAGCTCGGTGGCCCGGTTTTTCACATTCAACACATGCACGAATCTTTTCCTTAAAAGTAGCTTTATTTCTTCCAAAAAAATTTCTATTTGCAGGGAATTTGACAAATTTGGAATTAAAGTGATTTCCCTGAACATACCAGCAATCCTTGACTGCATGCCCATACTTACCACATTCAAAGCACCTAACATGCTTACTTCTAGATCCAGAATTATTCATGTAATTCCCTGACCAACACTCAACAGCCTTATGACCTGGCTTGTTGCAATTGAAGCATGTGATGTGCTGGTTAAACTTAAGTTTGTTTCTGTTGTACCCATGATGATCAGAAGATCTAGCATGCAGTTTATCATCTTATTTCATGATGAAAAATGCATCCATGATATGACCATGCTTACCACAGTAATAGCAAGAAGCATCAGATTTCCTAGGGGCATGGTTTCTATCAAATGAATTCCTAGATGCATGCGAATGAGTACATGAGGCATGAGCATTTTACATTGACCCATCAAATTCAGCTGAGCTAACTGATTTCATGACACAAGTATGGACATTTTTAACCCCATCTTTCTTTCCATTCTTGTTCAATTGTTTAACTCTGTTTACAATTCTTGTTGGTTTTTCAGCTTTCTGTGCCTTAAATTGTTAGACAGATGATGAAGGTGTTTTTAGATTTTTGTTTTGTTTCGGGGATTGACTTGAGGTACCAGCTACATCAGAGCTTTGCACAAAATTAGTGTATAGCTGGTTTCTAGTAGTTTCCTTAACATCAGAACTACAACTTATCCCTTCTCTTGAATTGTCATTCTTATCTTTCATGACAGCTTTTATCTTTCCTTCATTTTAAGCAGACTTGGATGCTGAGTTTTCCAGATCATGAATTTTATTTTTCAAGTTAGCAATGTGAAGTTCATAATTGGCTATCTCCTGTTCACTGCAATTTACACATTCGCTTAGAACTTTATTTGCAGTTTTATACTTCTCAATTTCTTGTTCTAAATTGTTCAACATTTGTGATTCTCCATCACAGGTGAATTTTCCCTTTTTTAAGGTGAGAAGTGTTTCAGATAAGCCAGTGTTTAACAGCTTTAACTTTTCAACTTCAGCTTTCAGTTCAGTGTTTTCCTCCTCAAGTTTTTGTGGTTGAGCTTCCTTAATAACAGATTTTTCTTTTTCGACAGTCAGAAACCTCTGTGAGAAGATAATATTTAAAACCATCAGTTTCTTGTTTTGTTCCCTCAGTTCTTTGTTCTCTTTAGATAGCTTCATGACTCCTTCACTACATTTTCCATTTCCAGACATAAGCTCCAATTTTTCAATTAGTTCATTTTCTCTTTCCTCCACTTTAATTTTATCAGCAAGCAAATTTCTGTGATCTTCTTTAAACAAGATAATTTGTTTCTTCATCCATTCATTCTCATTATAAAGATCTTCATTTCGTTCTCTTAGAGCAAAAATATGCATTGTTTCCTTGCTGATTTTATTCAGTCTAGCCTTGAGATTTTCATTTTCTTTTTGAACTTCAGCATGTTCAAGCTTTAGTTTGTCCATTAAAGAATTAATTCCAGTCAACTCTTGCATGCCTTTTAGATGCTCATTTTTCTTCTCATTCAGCTGATTCTCAATTTCTGATATTTTGTCCAAGCATGATTGTTTTTCAATTTTTAGAGAACCATTTTGTTTCTTAAGGTTCTGAACATCTAGCATGCATGTATCATAGGATTTTTTCAGATTTGGACAGTTTTCACAGGGAGCTTTCAAATTTATCTGATCACATTTCTTTTTCAATTTTTTATTCTCAGATTTTAATCTTTCACATCTATTAGAGAGTTCCTCATTTATATTCCATAAATCATCAATCGAAAGTTCTTCAGATCCAGAGCTTACCAGAGATGATGATTCTTCATCATCCTTTCCACGGTTGGCCATCAAGCAGCTGTCCTCATGTTTGTTATAAGCAGAAATGACTCTGTCATATATCTCTTTTCCAGAAGTGCACCTGAGAGCAAAAGGATATATGTCAGTATTGATCGCAGCTCTCATGATATTAAGAACTATGATATTATCACGGTTCTTTATTCTGTCCTCTCTAGACCACTTGGTCGCATCATGAGGTAATTGATGTGGGCCTTTAGATAGTAGACTCCATAGTTTGGGATCAATGGAGTCTAAGTACATACATAGGCCTCCTAGCCAACTATTGAAGTTAGAACCATCATAAATCAGAGGACGAGCCATTTGGACAGATGGCAAACAGATTCAACGCACAGAACAATTAGAAAAGAAATGAATCAGAAGCGAAATAGCACCGAATACAGCAAAATCGGATCTGCAGGTCGTTGGACCTTCTATGCAGACACCTGCTCTGGTACCAAGTGTTGGGTTCGGTGCGTTTGATTCAGAGGGGGGTGAATGAATCTCCCCTTAAAAACTTTCACCCAATTAAAAATTCTAGTTCGCTAACTAGACAAAACTAAAGGCTAATAAGCAAATGCGGAATTAAACAAACACACAGTGAGCAATCAAACCAAAGCGCACCTAAGCATTCAACTAGCGGAAGCACAATTAGACAAATCAAACCACAATGCAAGAGGGGTTTTTTGGTGGTTCGGTCCTCCAGACCTACGTCCACCCCACACTCAACCCGAGTGTGGATTACTGCTGACTCACAGCTTGAACAGCTGGGCATCACAGCTTGCCTACAAACCGCTGAGCCTCAAAGCTTGCTGTCTGAGGTATCCACCTCGCCCGCTGAGCAACACAGCTTGCTGTCCAATGGAATCCACCACTGCAACCGCTGGGGATTACAGCTTGACCCGTCCAGAGGCAGCACCTCTGCAAATGCTGACTAACAGCTTGAAGAAAGGTTTAAAATAAAACAAGAAGATAGAAAACCACAACAACGAAAAGCTGTAAACAATGAAGCACGAAATGTATCCCTGCATGGAATGAAGCTCAAACAATGAGCAAACTCAGATCTGGTTTTGAACCAAAGATCTGAGGAACGAAATCCTTCTCTCTCTCTCTCTCTTCTTTCTCTTCTGCTGCTTCTCTCTTTCTCTTCTTTCTCTTCTGCTTTCATACTCTGCTCTTCTCTTCTCTCTCTTTTTCTTCTTCTTCTCTTCACACTAGATCGTGCAGGCTATCCTCTACTTCTGCTTCGATTAGCCTCCTTCTGCTGGAAGAGGCTTCATATATATAGAGCAGCAGGAAGCAGATAGGGCGTGTGTCTTCCACATTTTCAGCCTAGAAGTTTTTGGCCACGTGTCATCTTCCTGTCAGCCCTTCTAGCCTCGGATCACGTGCCTTTCATTAAGCTCTGCAAAGAGTCCCTGTCAGACAGTCGAATAGGATTATCAGTTTAAGACTGAAACCTTGTACAGACTTTATAGTGTGTAATGTACAGACGTTGTATAGACTTGATGCAGTGCATGCAGCTCACCGATGCAGTGTGTAGACATTGCAATGTATGCACTTTGCAATGCGAAGACAAAGCATGTACATACTTGGAAATGCTTGAAGCACAGAATGCAATGGCTAAGGTTATGAGTGTATAGACTCTGCATGCGTGCTACATCAATGTACAGACTTGCTGACAATGAGTGTGCAGACTCTGCTTTGAGCAATGCACAATGTATAGACTTAATCATGCGTGCAACAAAGACAATGTACAGACTATGCCATGCTCACAGTTAATGCATGTACAGACTTGTATGAGGAACAGGGTGTACAGACTTAGACGAATGAATCATAAGCTGCAATGTGTAGACTTGATCTGAATGCATGGACTATGCCCTTGAAGAGTGTATAGACTTGCTCATGGACTATGCACAACGAATGTATAGACTTGCAATGCGTGCAGGGCATGCGATGCAATGTACAGACTCTGCCATGCCTACAGCAAGACGATGTACAGACTTAATGGGCATGAAGGCAACCACTGTACAGACTTGCAAGTGCTGCAAGTGAACAATGTATAGACTTCAGCTCGTGCAAGCAAAGCCAATGTATAGACTTGGCGTTTGTGCAAGCAGAACGATGTACAGACTTTGTGTTGTGAACACAGGCTGTACAGACTTTGAGTGATGCATGCACAAGATGCAACGAATGTACAGACTTAGAGTTCGTGCATGCTACAGTGCTAATGTATAGACTTAGTGTTCTGCAGCTAGACAAATGAATGCACAGTCAATGTATAGACTTGCTAACACGCATGAACAAGTAGCGATGTATAGACTTGGCCAATGCAGCGATGTATAGACTTTAACACATGCATTATGTGATGTAGTGACTTGGACGCATGCATGCTATGCGATGTGTAGACTTGCCAGTAGCAAGTGTATGGACTTACCAGCTATGAATGTGCAGACTTTATCTTTAATGATGCATGTACAGACTTGCTGTCATGATGTACAAACATAGTCCAATGTACATACTTGCTGAACTGTCGTATGGACATAACACCCATGAATGCTTGGACAGCCTTCAACGAGTGTACACACTCTATGTGCGTGCAAAGGCAGTGAACGTAGATAAAGCAAGCGATGTATAGACTTGCTAGAGTAATGCACGAACACAGTCAGCAGATGCGGGCAAGCCAGACAGTGTATGGACTTCTCGTTATGCATCCAGATGAATGTACAGACTTGAATTATGCAACTGAAGGCTGTACAGACTTGCTATGAAAGTGAGACGTAACATGAGACGCTCGAATGTACAGACTTGCTAGTTGTGTTAAGACACAGCATGAGACGTTGAGAGAGACTATGCATGCTTAGACAGTGTATAGTCTTGTAAGACGCGATGCAATGTATCGACTTAGGAAGACGTTGAGTGAGACAAAGCATGAATAGCACTGGCGATGTACATACTTGCCGTCTGAAGTGTGTACAGCCTTCACTTAAGAGTGTTCATACTTAGCCTGCAACATTGTTTAGACTATGTAACGTGCAGACAAGACACTGTATGGACTTGAGAGCGACCAGAACAATGTACAGACTTTGACATGATGCATGAGATGCATGAAATGTATTGGCTGTACAGACTTGATCGATTAACATCAGATGAGTGTATAGACTTCAGCTATCAAGGTTCAGGCAGGCTGTCTAAGGGTGTACAGACTATGCTGAGAGAGTGAGACACTGGCTGTACAGACAACACTACAGCAACACACGTTGTACAGACTTCACGTGTGCAGGACTATGAACATTACAAAATGATGCAATGACATGCCAAATGAATGTGCAGAGTTATGAAATGCACCAGTTATGAAATGCACCAATGCACACAGCCTATTCCATGTTATGACACTCAGATAAGATGTTCAATGAAACATTCATATGCAACACAATAGATTCATGTGCAGACACAAATAGATGATGACTTATTATAGTGTTTGCTATCATCAAAACCACAGGGACACAACACTACTCTCTCTCCCTTTTCTTCACTTCGCAGACGCAGGTGGATGGATCCTTTTTTTTCTTCTGCTGGCCTCTCTTCTGTTTTTCCCGAACCTTTTTAACCTACCAACATCCAACCCCCCCAAAACCGCTTCTCCAGTGGAGCATGGCTCCCTTTTATAGGAGTGGAGATGGGGGAGTCCTTTGAAGCCAACCCCTCTTTCTTTTCCTTCTTCTCCTTTTCCTGCTCGAAGATGTTGAGTGGCCTGCGGATAGGGGGAGCGGTAGAGTAGGAGAGGTGCTCGCTTGGGATTAGTCGATGGCGACTGGTGGAGATGCGACGTTCTATGCGGAGCTCGAAGACTTCCATTTTTGGAGGGTTGAGATGTGTAGGCGGTTGCCCGCCGGTTCCATGCATCAGTGTCCTCCATTTTTGGCAAAGGGTCTTCATTGTCGATCTATTCGTGGGAAAATAGAGCATCGGACTCCGAATGGGATGGCAACTTTGGTTAAAATGGCACGATTGAGGGCGCGCCAGTTTAGGCTACACCGGTTTAGGTGGGCATGGAGACTTCTTTGTGCGCGCCAGTTTAGGATGCAGGGGGGCGAGCTGCTTTAACAGCCAGGGGGTGCACCGGTTTAGCAGAAGAGGGTGCACCGGTTTAATAGCCAGGGGCGCACCGGTTTAACAGCCAGGGGCACGCCGGTTTAGCAAAAGAGGGGTAGGCCGCGCCGGTTTAGCCCAAGGAGAGGTCGCGCCAGTTTAGAAGCAAAAGGGGGGTTTTGCCCCGGCTCCGAAGTAGGTCAGACAAATGCTTGGCCTCTAGTAATGCCTTATCTTTGATGCACCACCTCCGGGGTGTCCATTTCGAGGCCTCTGGGCCTCAGTTTACGATTCCGAGTGATTTTTGGCACGTGCCAAACCTGTATAAGATTGCTCGGGTTTCTCCCTGATTTGTCCTTCGGCACGATGAATCGTGCCCTTAACCCTGCTCCCTGCCCATGGGGAGTGTCTTCATCGAGTGAGCAGCCACCCAAAGTATTTTTGCCCTCATTGGGCAGTTCCTCGGCCTTCTACAGACCTTTCCGGCATGATGTGTTCCCCGATCGGGTTACTTGGGTTTTCCACTGATTCGGCCTTCGGTACCTTGTTTTGATGGGCCAGGGCTATTTCTTCAGTTCGAGAAGCTTCCTTATCAGGTAGCGGACTGCCAGGTGTATTTTTGTTCTGATCAGGCGAGATATAGGGTTCATTCGGCCACTCCGTCCTCGACTTGCTCTCGGGTGCTGAGACTTACATGTCGTATGATCATCATTTTTTTTGACGTCCACAAAGAGCAAGTTGTGGATTTCCAGATTGTCCAAGAAAAATTTATTCAGAAATATCAGGACCAGGTTGGGCCCAAGTATTCCGTCATTGATCTGACCCACGAGAAGATGAAGCCTGGTGAGGAGCTCTCTACCTTTGCTAACTGCTGGAGTCGCCTCGCCGCCCAAGTCCCGGGGCATATTCCGGAGCATAAGCAGATTAAGATGATGATTTCTAATGCAATGCCCGAGTATCGGCTCATTTTAGCCTGGAATGACATTACCTCCTAGCAACAACTTTATAGTCGAGCCCGCTTTATTTGCCAACAATTCCAAGGTTCCCTTGACCCTGAGTCTTCTCCACCTTCCACGCCCACGTACACCTTGCCACCCACATATACCCCACATACACCGTCCATGAGTTAGTCTTCCGCCACATATCCTTCCATGAGTCAACCTTACGCTTCCACATATCAACCTTCCACGAGTCGGCCATATACCTCCACATACCAACCCTCCATAAGTCTACCTCAAACTTTCATGAGTCAGCCTACCGCTCTCGCATATCTGTCTGTGTCTCCACCTCCGGTCAAGGGAACACTGAATCTCGAGCAAGTGGATGCCGCCCACTACATACCTTCCCATCCCGCTCCACATATGTCTCTGCCTAGTCCTTCCACTAGCCATGCACCATTGCCTATGCAACCTCCACATCTGTCTCCACAACCTTCCGCTCGGCATCCCTCTTGTCCGAAGCGGGCTCCTCATCCTCCGTTGCCAGAGTGTTTTACAGATATTTTCTGGACTTTGATGGCTACTCACGCGTTGAAGCTCCCTCCGGTTGTGCCTTGCCAACCCGTAGTCAGGAATTTGCTTAGTTCTGTGATTATCATCGCCAGCAGGGGCACTTGGTCGAGGATTGCCCCAAGTTCCGAGATTACATTTATGACCTAGAAGATCAGATGAGGATTGATTGGTCTGTGATTCACAAGGCTATTATGTATCTCTGCAGCAAGCAGCAGCAGTAGGCGTCGCCCAGGCAGCCATCTCCGCCACCACAAGACCCTGGGCACCCCCGTGATCCTTTATCTAGTGTTGTGCCTGCTTCGTTGCCTATTCCATCACCCACTTCCTCATCTAGGCCATTACCTAACTCATTATCTTCACCGTCTCCTACTCCATCTTCGCAACCTCCACAAATCCCACAAACCCAAGCCTCTGCTCAGGCTAGCACCTACACTTCCTCTACCACCCCTGCTTTTGCTCTCAACACCGCCCGACACGTCGTGTCGATACGTCGAAGGTGGGAGTAGCGCTCCTCTTCTTCATCCTCTCCATCACCGACACCACCTCCACTACCTCCATTACCCACATCTCCATCTCCATCACTTTCCTCACCACCTTCACCATATCCACCATCCTCACCCTTGCCTAACCCTCCATCACTTTCGCCACCTCCTCCCCCCAAATCGCCTAATCCACTACCACTACCGTCGTCATCATATTTGCCACCTTCATCTACCTCATCTTCCCCATCTCGTCGATCCTCTCCTCGCCCGAGCCTATCATTGCCATTCCGCCTATGCCACCGTTTCCAGAACCTTCAAGCCCTTCATCCTCGCCTTTACCTTTACCGTTACCATTACCCACACCTGAGCTTGTCGATATCCCTCTTCCTATGCATTCTGAACCTATTCATTCCACCTCTCATCCACCTACTGCCACCCTACGGAGCGGGTGTGCGTTGCCTATCGTGCCCCTTGGGTCAGGCCCCCAGGGAGACGATGAGTCGAGTTAGGATCGTTCGGTGTCACGCCCCGAGCGCAGAAGGAACTCGGTATGCGTGCCAAGTTATATTGTTCATGTTAATCAGAGCACGAGGTAATTTGATACCATAGATAGAGACGCGCAAATTGCAAGATAACCAAATCCAATTTATTCATAATAACTATCAAGGTAAATCCTTTACATAATTTCCCCTTTAGAAAAGAGTATAAAGGCTAATCTTGACTCAATAGAATAAACTTACAATGATTGACTCAAGAAATAGGAAAAAGTCTTGACTAGATAACGACATCCATAATTGGAACGGATCTATTCTCTTCACTCATGTCCGTCCCCATCCGAATGAGCTTCGTCATTGGAATTACTAGAAAAATATGGGAAAATACTAGGTGAGCGAACGCTCAGTAGGAATTATATCTCAAGTACAAGCTTGCTTTAAGTAATTACATGTTACATGAATACAAGTCTAGCTATGCATATACGCATGAAAACGACGAGAGAGAGAGTGTATCAAGAGTTAATAGAGATGAACTGGCAAGATTTCAAGATAATCATGAAAAATTTACCAAGATGGTCAAGTTGGTAAATATATCAAGTCATGTCACATGAATTGGCTATTATACTATCAAGCTAGTAAATACCCATTCCGGGCCACGCAAGTCATGTCATGTCAAGTCAAGTACGAGTCATGGAATGCCATAAATCAAGCTAGTCATGCACTTCGGTGCAATGCCACACCATGATCAATTAACTCCATGGGCACAAGTACTTTCGGGTGCTCCTCCTAGGACCAGATCGGGCCCTATATGCGTAGGCATTGGGTCATGTATATTCTAGACATCCACTATAGTTATAGGCAATATAGAGTTCCAAAGGAATAACCACACAAAAACTTTGAAAAAGTATGCGAAGGAGTTCAAGGGCAGAAATTTGAAAAAGTATGACTCACCGTAAACCACACGAAAACCAAGACAAGTCATGATTTTGGGTAATTGGCGCCCACTCAGTCGCCACCAATTACAGAAATAGCACCCACATGCATGGTTGCCCATTCTTGTGAATAGTGCAGGCTTGATGAAATAGCGCCCAAGCTCAGGTCGCTATATCAGGGAAATAACGCCACTAGATTGGTCGCCAATTCCTTCTGGCGCCCAAGTCAGTGTCACCAATCACTGACAGAGTGCAGACTTCTCAAAGAGTACAAGAACAACGCTCTAAGAGGGCTAAGGCATCACATTTCTTTAGAGTGACGTGACAAGACACGATGTCATGGGTTTTTAGGGTACAACCTGCTCGGTTGCCTTGAGGGAAACCAAGGCTAGCGTAGACTTATAGAGGTCTCTATGATGAAATCACCTGTCCGAAGGAAGGAATATCCCGCGGAGGGTTCAAACATCACCGAGAGTTAGTGTATAATCGATAGAATCAAAACAGAAATCCCATCTACGGATGTGAGATGAGAGTGTCAATAAACCCGTAATATGGGCCAGAAAACGTGATAAAATTGAGAGAGAAGAATTGGTGCCTTATCAGAGGTCGCCATATCAGAAAATAGCGCCTCTCTGGAGGGTCGCTCAATCTTAATTATAACAGAGTTTTCCAAGTAACCAATAAGAATTAACGACACTCCATACAGGCGTTAATTCTAGAATTTTCCAAAATTTTAATATTTATAATTGTAAATAGCGACTGTGTATGATGGCGTTCATTCTTTAAATGACGTCATGATTTAGGTCGCTTATTCATGAATTTCAATATAAATTCTACCTACTAGATTTTACAAAACAGCACCATCGTATAGGGGAATTCATTCTTTAAATAGCGATTGGGTTACTGTAGCCCATTCTTTGTCTCATGATACGCATCGGGCAGGTACGCTATTAGACACATAACACTATTCATAAAACTGGAGTTCACATAATCAGAAAAGTAAAGACATGAATGGATAGAGAAAAATATATAGGTTCCAGAAACATGCTAATGCAATCCTTTTAACGTCAGGTTTTATAGATATTAATTTTTAAGCATGTGCTATTTATTAAATGTTTAAAAGAGATAGCGGATTGACAAAGGGTCATTCATTAAATTGCACCCTGGCCACTGTCACTATTTCAGAAGAATTAGCGACAGCGCGCGTGCGCATTCAATCAATAAGCGCCCTTGACCAGGCCGCTATTTACTGAAACTTAGTAAAGCTTCTTAAAAGTAAAACAGAAATCATGGAATAACCCTAAATGACCTTTATGCATGTATTGAATTGATTATCAGGTTGGGCTTCGTTTCTTGACAACACCTACCTCTTGTGGCTTGATCTGGACGACGAACGAAGCAGAGATAAGAAGAGAGTAATCAGCAGTAGCAACTGCAATCGAAGCACCTCGCGATCAGGAAGAGGAGGAGAGGAAGAAGCAGTCTGTAATATTTGCAATAGCAGCTTCAACACACAGCTATAGCTACAGCAGGGACAACAAAGAAGAGCAGTTCCTTCTCTTCCCGTACAATAATAATGGCAGCAGAATACTATCTCCGAAGAAGAGAAGACGAAGAGACGCACTAATGGCAGCTGGAAGAAGAAGGAAGCAAATCTCCTCTCGCACGCCGGCAAGAACGGCAATGGAAGATGAAGAAGAAGCAGCAGAGGCTCTTCTTCTCGCACAACAACAGCAGCTTACGACGGCAAGGGAAGGCAGAGGTCGACATACGTAGTAACAACATGAATTAGCAAAAGCAACAATGGCTTCTATCGATCGAATAGGGCTTACTTATAGGGACAGAATACCACGGTGGTCTTAGAGTTCTAGTAGGATTTTCATCTCCTTCGTATCAATCCTACAGGTTTGACAATTTCCATACAAGTCCCTTTACTACTATATCCTCAGCCGCCTTTCCTGGTTAGGCATAAACCCTAATCTCCATGCATGGCCACTTCTACGTTCGAACTCCCTAGTGTTTGTGGGCCTCCCTTTTTGTTTTTAGAAAAACATGGGCCCATAAGTATACACGTGAAGGGATTTGGGTTTTATAATCAACCCATCCTAATATATATTATGCTTTTATGCCCATAAACCCACTTGTAAGGCCCATTAGTTCTTAATCTATCCTTATATGTGAAGCCCTCGCATATATACAAAGGTTAAGGCTATTAAAGTGTTGAGGTTTGGACTTTGCATTTTGTTTTATCTGAAGGGTTTATTTATGAAATTTCATTTCCATAATTTACTCGGGTTGCTACACCCTCCCCCACTTAAAAGAATTTGGTCCCCAAATTCAATTGCATATCAACATAGAGGGTGCCAATTACTTACGATTTTGAAATAAGTCAGGAAATCTCTTCTTCATAGATCATTCGGTCTCCCATGTGGCTTCTTGTTTTGAGCACTTGCTCCATTGAATCTTCACCATAGGGATCGTTTTATTCCTTAGTACGCGAACCTCGTGATCAAGGATCTTCAAAGGCTTTTGTTCATATGTGAGATCCTTTTGTATCACCAGGTCGCCATGATCTATGACGTGGGTCGGATCATGAACATACTTCTTGAGCATAGAAATATGAAATACATTATGTACTACGGATAGTTGCGGAGGCAAGGCGATCCGATAGGCAATCTCGCCAACTCTTTCCAACACTTCAAAGGGACCGATATATCTTGGCATAAGCTTGCCCTTAACGCCAAATCTTCTAATGTCTCGGCTTGAAGAAACCTTAAGAAAGACGTGGTCTCCAACTCGAAACTCGAGGTCTCTCCTTCTAGTTCTGTAACACCCAAGAATTTTAAAATAGAAATATACAAAAAAATCATATATATATATTTAATTATTGAACTCATAGTCTAATTCTATTGATTTAACCAATTAAAACATTTAATTACCAATAGATGCTTTAGAAGATGTCAAATTATATTTTAGGAAATGCCAATTTATATTTTCAATCACTTGGGAAATTAATATTACACTATTCCAAAGAAATAGGAAATAGGTTATATAGATAGTGTTTTAAAGGATAAACATCACTTTTACAAGATGCCAATCATATTTTCATAATTTAGAAAATTTCATATTTCAACCTTTTCATTATATCATTATTTTGAAGAAATAAGGTTATATAGATGAAGTGTTAAAGGATAAACATAATTTAGAAAGTGAGAAAGGGTATATAGACAATTTTGGTTAGTGTAGAGTGAATACAAAAATCTCCGTTCAAAATAACGACATATGTTAAGTCGTTATTTCCTAAACGTGAATAGTGACATGAATAGTGCCACTTTTTATTTAAAAAGATTTTTCAAAAAAACTTATATGTAAAAATAGAGAAAAATGTAAGGGTCTCACCCCTGAAATTTCACCAACAAATTCCATCAATTTTTAAAGATAAAAATCTTTGAAGTTTAATATGAAAATATTAACTTATGAAATACACGACCCTTTCTGTGGCGTCATTTTTTTCCGACAATTATCATGATCATTCTATCCTTCCAACCAGTGTAGGCTGTGAACCCACTAAATACCCTATAATTCTGGATCTTGTCTCCCATCCTGTCGACCCTAAGGTTATAAAATACACTCTATTCTCCCTATTTGGTTAGTTCGACGGCTAGATAAGGGAACAAGTTCTGAAGAGTTGCAGAGGAAGGGAAGGGCTGCTTCTTCCTCTCCTATCAACTCCTGTCACTTCACAGAGGTAGGTGTTCTCAAATCCTTGCCTAACTAGTAGCTAATAGGTTAATTGATTCATGTTTAGAGTTCGATCAACTAGTCAACCATGTTATATATATCATCTTGCCTTACCGTAATCAAGCAATAATCATGTATGTATCATGTTATTTTGATAGCCTATTACATATCACCATGATCTTTAAGAGTTTAAACTTAGTTTGTTAGTATGATTTTTATGAGTTTTTGAACATATTTTATCACACTAGTTTTACAGTATTAATAACCATGTTTTAAACCTTAATATATAGTCTCTGCTAACATAATATGTTCATAATTTAAAGACATGGAGGCTCCCAGCCCTCTGGTAAATGGCGCCCCTGACCAGGGCGTCATTTTCAAAATTGAAGACTGTTCACATAGTCGTCATTTAAATGAAGACACCACCAAGGTCGTCAATTCGATTTCTAGAATTTTGAGTAATTGATAATTCAACACATTCAAAAATCTATAACTATCAAACTAAAGCACGAATTTTTTGCATGAACATGTTTCTGGAATCCTGACATTTTTCTCAACACATTCATGCCATTACTTCCTGATTCGGAGTTTTTTTCACACTGATGAATAGTGACACCTCTCCGTAATTGGCGCCCCTGACCAGGGCGCCAATTTCAGAATTGAAGACTGCCCGAGGGGGCGTCAATTAATTGAAGACATGCACCATGTTGTCAATTCCGTTTTCTATAATTTTCAAGAATCAATAAATCAACACATTCAAAAATTTATAACTAATAAATCGGACCTTGAAAATTTTGACAGAATATACTTCTGTGACCCTGAGATTTTTCTCCATCTGACCATGTCTTCGGATTCTGATTTGGAGAAACTTTTTTGAAATGAACAGTGATTTGAGTCACAAAACGTATCTGCTAGGTGAAAATTAGTGAATTGAAGACGGCCCTTAAGTCTTCAATTTTAGAATTGAAGATGGCCCTTAAGTCTTCAATTACTGTATTGAAGACGGCCCTTAAGTCTTCAATTTCAGAATTGAAGACGGCCCTCAAGTCTTCAATTAATTGAAGACTGCTCACAGGGGCATCAATTCCGTTTCATGAGGAATTAAAGTTATAACATTATAAAATTCATATCTGTGAAACCAAAACTCAGTAATTATATCTGAAAATGTTTCTGGACTCCCAAGGAATTATACTAAGTATTCATATCCTTATTTTTAAATTTCGAGAAACTTTTTGAAATGAATAGTTCTTTGAGTCACAAAACGTATCTGTCAGGTGAAAATCACAGAATTGAAGACGGCCCTTAAGTCTTCAATTTCAGAATTGAAGACGGCCCTCAAGTCTTCAATTAATTGAAGACTGGGTAAAGGGGCGCCAATTTCATATATATATATATATATATATATATATATATATATATATATATATATATATAATGAAAAATCAAAATGTTGAAAGATTGGGCAACCCCCAGGCGCCAATTACTGAATTGAAGACGGCCCTTAGGTCTTCAATTTCTGAATTGAAGACGGCCCTTAAGTCTTCAATTTTAGAATTGAAGACGACCCTTAAGTCTTCAATTTCAGAATTGAAGACGGCTCTAAAGTCTTCAATTAATTGAAGACTGGGTAAAGGGGCGCCAATTTCATATATATATATATATATATATAGTTTTTTTGAAAAATCAAAATTTTGAAAGGTTGGGTAACCTCCAGGCGTCAATTCTTTAAATGACAACTTCCAAGACGTCTTCAATTAAATGAAGACATCTTGAGGGGCGCCAATTTGAAATATACATATATAAATTTCTAAAAATTAAAAATTTGAAGGATTAGCAAACCCTTAGATGCCAACTCAATAATTACAACTTCTGATCTTGATTTGTCTCAAGAATTGTGCAAACACAACCCTAATCCATACTTCTGCATATGATGAGTTCTTAAAATTCCGTTCCATGAAAAATCTACTTGTGTATACCCTACATGGTTAAACCTTGAATCTCTTAAACTACCATTTGGGAGTGTAGGAACTAAGTGCCATGCAGGGTAAAGTGCTACGTTGTGGGAGCCACCTCTTGAGGCTGTACGGCGCAAAGTGCTACACGACGGGAGCCACCTCTTGAGCCTGTAGGGGCCACCTCTAGAATCCTCCATAACCAAATGACTAGTTAATCTCGTCTGAAATACTACGTTTCTAATTTCTTGAAATTTCATATTGGCTGTAAATGAGAGTGGATGTCAAAGGTAATACATGAAATGTTGTGCATATAGGGTCCGGTCTGGTCCTGGGAGGAGCACCCGAAGGTACTTGTGCCCATGGGAGTTTATTGACCACAGTGTTTAGCATTGCACCGGAGTACTTGCTTGACTTGAGACACACCACCCCTACTCTCTCTCTCCTTACTTACTTCACTTGCGTGGCCCGAAACGGGCAATACTTGACTTGTGGCCCGAGAAAGGGCAAAATACTTATATAATAATAGCCAATTCTACTGATACGTACTTGACAATACTTGCTTGAATTGAATTTTTACTTGATATACTTGTACATGAGTTCCTTCTCATACCTGCGTTCATACTTGTACACGAATCCCTGCTTGCCCGAAGTGGCATTTACATCTGTAAATTCTCGAAATACTGCTTGTCAAATACGTGAAATCTTGTTATAGCTTCTTTATATAGTTCTTGATCTATTATTGTTCATCATGCCTAGATTTACCTGTATACCTGATTTTTTATTATACATACATCATGCATAGCCATACTAAGAATACATGCAAATTATAAATCACATAAAGATTGCTCGTATTTGAGATGTAATTCCTACTGAGCGATTCGCTCATCCAGTTACTTCCTAACATTTTTAGGTGATTCGAATAGCGACAAGAATGGGTTTGAGGCCAAGTGAAGAGTGCTAGAACGCCATCCATTTATCATTAGCTAGTCGAGTCTTTGAATTTATTTGAGTCTACCTTATATTCCCAGTTATATCGGTTAGTGATATAAACTTTGTGTTAAGTCGTGTAGCATAATGTTTGGCTTTCTAAATTTGGAAATTTGTCATGGACTATCTTTATTTCCTTTAATTAATGAAATAAACATCACTTGGACTATTGGAATTTATTAGATTTTTAGTCATTTGCGCACTCCAAAATTTTGTATGTTAAAATTCTTATCGCTCTAATGACATGATCTATATAGACGCGTCACGCATCCGAGTATCTTCCGCGCTCGGGACGTGACAAGTTCGACGTAAGTCTTTTGTCTAGACTGAGCCATTTGGAGTCTCCCTCTTATGAGTTGAATCTTCTCGGTGGTATCCCTTACCATCTCCGGGCCTAGTAGTTGCTTTTCGCCAACTTCGTCCCAGCATAAGGGTGATCGACAACTCCTTCCGTATAATGCCTCGAAAGATGCCATTTGAATACATGACTTGTAACTGTTGTTATATGCAAACTCAACCAAGGCCAAGTGATCATGCCATCTTCCACCGAAATCAATGATACAAGCTCGTAGCATGTCTTCCATGACTTGATTTGTTCTCTCAATCTAACCATCTGTTTGAAGATGCTAAAGTTGAGTCTTGTCCCCAACGAATGCTGTAGACCCTTCCTGAAATGAGAAGTAAAACGCGGGTCTCGGTCAGACACGATCGAAATAGGAACTCCATGCAGTCTGACAACTTCTTTGATGTATAAGGAAGCAAGAACATCCACTGACCATCGGCTCTTTATTGACAGGAAGTGAGCTGACTTGGTCAATTGATCTATGATGACCCATATTCAATCATGTCCTCCCTTAAATTTGGACAGACCCATAATGAAATCCATGTCGATATCCTCCCACTTCCACTTGAGAATGTGTAGAGGATGTAGCTTACCGACATGCTTTTGGTGTTCCGGCTTGACTTGTTGGCATGTGAAACAGCGGGAAACAAGGTCCGCTACCTCCCTTTTCATGTTGGGCCACCAAAAGGTCTGTTTCGAGTCCTTGTACATCTTGGTCGATCCGAGATGAATTGTGTACCTTGATCTGTGAGATTCCTCTAAAATTTTCTTCTTCAATTCTGAAAAATCCAGTACACAAGTCCTTTCGTGGAATAATAACCTTCTATCTGATGCCAGTTTGAAGTCGGGTCGTTCTTCCATCTTGTCCTTGATTTCTACCAGCACCGGGTCATTGTCTTGAAGTTCTTTGATTTCGAAGAGTAGATCCAGTTGTATTCTTATGTGCTATAGAGTAATACACCTTATCTCTTTGTCCATGCTTATGTTAAGCTTAGTGAATTGCTCCAGCAACTTCCATTTTTGGATCATGTAGTTGGCCAATAACGCTCTCGGCTTTCAACTAAGGGCACCAGCTACAGGATTACCCTTTCCAGGATGGTATTGTATTGTGAAGTCAAAGTCCTTGAGGCACTCTAGCCAACGCCTTTGTCTCATGTTCAATTCTTTCTGAGAAAATAGATACTTGAGACTCTTGTGATCGGAGTACACAGTGAACTATTCCTCATAGAGATGGTGTCTCTAGATCTTTAAAGCAAACACTACCGCAACCAACTCTAAGTCATGCACTGGATAGTTCTCATCATGCTTCTTTAATTATCGAGAAGAGTAAGCAATGACTCTCCCTCGTTGCATTAACACACATCCGAGGCCAATGCCAGACACATCGGTATATACATCGAATTTCTCCCCTTCAGTTGGTAATGCCAATACCAGGGCGGTAGTTAGATGATCCTTCAAGGCTTGAAAGCTCTTCTTGCATTGTTCATCCCACCTATAAGGTATCTCCTTGCGGGTCAACCTAGTAAGAAGGATAGTGATCTTGGAGAAGTTCTTGATGAATCGCCTATAATATCCAGGTAGACCCAAGAAACTACGTATCTCAGTTGCATTGGTCGGCCTTTCCCAATTCTTCACAGCCTCGATTTTCGACGGGTAAACAGAAATCCCATCCTTCAAAATCACATGCCCTAAGAAAGACACTTTCTCGAGCCAGAAGTCGCACTTGCTAAGTTTGGCATAAAGTTGATTATTCCTCAATATCTGCAATGTCATCGTTAAGTGTTCTTCATGATCTTCTTTGATCTTTGAATAAATTAATATGTCATCAATGAAAACCACTAGAAATTGATCCAGATGAGGCCTGAATATGCTATTCATCAACTGCATAAAGGCTGCATGGGCATTCGTTAGTCCAAAAGGCATAACAACAAATTCGTAGTGCCCATACCTGCTCCAGAATGCGGTCTTATGAATGTCCTCATCCTTGATCCTCAGTTGGTGGTATCCTGACCTAAGATCAATCTTTGAGAAATATTTGGATCCAGACATCTGATCAAATAACTCATCGATCCTCGGTAGTGGATACTTGTTCTTGATGATAAGGTGGTTCAACTGCTGATAGTCGATGCACAGCCTCATCGATCCATCCTTTTTCTTTACAAATAACACGGGCGCTCCCCACGGGGAAGTGCTCGGTCTGATGAATCCTTTCTTCAAGTGCTCTATCAATTGCTCCTTTAATTCCTTGAGTTCGACGGTTGACATCCTATAAGGTGCCTTAGAAACTGGGCTAGCACCAGGGACCAGGTCGATGGTGAAGGCCACTTCTCTTTGTGGGGATAATCCAGGTAAATATTTCGGGAACACATCCGAAAACTCCGGAACTACGCGGATGTCTTCTATCTTGGACTCCTTAGTGTAAGGCCCGTTCATTAACGGATCTTTATCGATATTAAAATATATTTTAATCCACGAATTTAGAGATTTTTAGAGATTTAATGGGATTTTTCTAAGCATTTAACCCATTTAGTAAAAGCTTTTAAGAAATTAATTGGGCATATCAACAATTTTGCTTCTTCGAGGGTTATATGGCAATTTGAGGTTAAAAATCAAAAAAAAATATAATAATAATTTTTTTAACCCAACCATCGAACCCCCTCTCTCCCTCATTCTCTTTCTCTTTCTCGCTCCCACCCTCTCTCTCTCTCACGCGATCACTCTCTCCCTCGCTCAGGGCGTGACCGCGTCTGGCCGCCGCAGGACGCGTAGGAGGCGTCATCGAAAAGCCCGCGACGCGAGGAGCGCGGTGACGTCAGCCTCGAGGTGAACCCTGGAGCGTGGAGATGGGACCGGGCGAGAGGAGCCACGGCGACCCTCTGCTTGCATGCGCCCTTAACGCTATTTTTGCCACGATCGAGGTAGAGGGATGGATACCCGAGCTCGTTAGGATTGTTCCCTCCGCCATGCCCATCATCTTTATGTTTTCCACAGCCTGCACATCGTCATTTTTTTTTGGAGCATGAAGATCGTAAATTATGTTTTAATCTTCCATGAACATCGTTGCTGGGTTTTTAGGCTATAGACTGTGATTATATGATGGTGGAATGGCAGGGAACAGGTAAAAAATGTGTTTCTCTTCGATCTAGGTCGATCGGGAGGGGTTCCGATTACAAACCCCGCGGATTCGGTTCTCTGGTCAGGTGGCGGTCCTGCCAGAGACCATTTCTTTAAAGCAGTAAGGCAGTGGACCTTAGCGGTCCAAACGCCTGCGCTATACCCATTGCAGCGGCCCAACATTGGACTGTCTACTGACCCATAGCGGCTGTTCCTTCGACCGCTATAGATCGTTGACCAGGTCGGACGACCTTTGACCCGATAGGGTGGTTAGTGTGGCGGCTTATCGTAGAACCACTAGAGGGCCTTTGGCAGATCCATTATGGACCGCTAGAGCGTGTTGATATAGTGTTAGCACAGTATGGCGGTAGAGCCTTGCGGCCCAGTAGTAGACCGCTACACTCCTTGTAGCAGCCAGAACATCGACCGCCAGAGACTGTGGTGGGCTATTGTTCAACCGCCATTTCCTGCAAACTTTCAACTTATGCATGTTCATTTCTTTATGCTTTCCATGTTGTATATTCACCTTGTTTAAATTATTTTACAAACTGTGGCAAACTTTTATGTCCCAATAGAGTTACTTTCTCTTTCCTTGTGATGGAACCACTAGTCGTAGCCCGACGACTTCTAGTGTCGGCCCACCTGGGAGAGGTGGCGGGGTAGTCCCAGTTTGTAGTTTTTAAGCTAGTTTCCGTGGGCCTCTGCTTTACAGTAGCGTCCTACTGTAGGAGAAAACTAGCTAGAGGCTTGGCTCAATGCAATGAGCCGGTGTGTGCACATGTGGTCAGGGGCTTGGACTGGCATTGACGAGTGTTACCCTGACTAGTTCTTATTTTTGGTACTGTTACGTGTCTCACTTGTCGCGATCCAGACTTGTGTAGATACTTGAGACGCAGTGTAAGCCGTCAGTGGGCGCATTTGGTTTCTCTTTCTGGTGGTCCTTCTTTCTCCAGTCACATGGAAATGTTGTGGCTTATTCTATTGGTAGTTTTAGTTCCTGACGCTCGTGTTTAAATTAAATTGGCATCACAGTTAGCTGTTATTAAACGGTTTAGATAGTTGTACAGCTTTACTAAATTGTTGTTGAATTCTGCGAATGCATGCTTTAATTGCTTTCCTTTGTTTAGTGGTGAGGTAGGGATCCACGTGACCCCTACTGAGTCTTGTTGAGAGACTCACCCTTACTTTTCCAGGTGAGCAGCAGCAACCATCTTTTGCAGCTTCCTGTGCTTTTGACGGTAGGTCGTAGTGCCAGCAGTAGTCTGTCAGTAGGTTGTTGTCAGTTGTTGTCCTTTCTTGTACCTTTTGACTGGGGTATGCCCCGTGTAGTTGTATATTTTGACTCTTGTTCAGTTGTTCGACTTGTATAAATTGTGGATCTGGACTATTATACATATTATCACTCTGATATTTAAATTGCTTCCGTTTATAGTTCAAATTGTTGCTATAATTAATATTGCGCGCGTGTAATTCCAATTCGTTATGTATCTCCTTGACAAAACCCTCCAACCCTTACGGGGCCTCATCAACCTCTTGGGTGGCTTCCCCGAGTTCTTGGTATCGGTTTACCGGTATCCGGATCTTCGGGTCGTTACAGTTGGTATTAGAGCGGTGTTGAGGTTATGGATAAGGAATCAAAATTGCACTAGTCTAGAACAAGTCCATGTGATTCTTCTACTGCTGGCTTAGGATGTTTTCCGTGATTATTGATGGATTTTCCGTTGTTATGTGTCTTCTAGATTAAAATGCCGCCTAGAAGAAGAGCCCAAGTTCCAAGGGAGGAAATTGGCACCTCTCCTCCTCCTGCTAATGTGCCAGCTCGAGTCCAAGTTGATCCTGCACCCCAAGATGATTTTCTGCCAGGTGGTCGTGGCAGGGCATTAAAAGAATTTCTGCTATTCCACCCACCAACATATGAAGGGCAAGTAGATGCTGATGCAGCCAGAGTGTGGCTAGATGCAACCGAGCGTGTGTTCCGTTCAATGGAATGCACAGAAGAGGAAAAAGTGATGTTGGCTACATTCCAACTGTAGGGAGCAGCACTCGCGTGGTGGACCACGGAGTAGGAAGTAACTTTCAGATCTTGTCCGCTTCGCTAGATAACTTGGAAGGAATTTGTCACGTCGTTCGAGCGTACTTACAGTCTAGCTTATCTCAGAGTCGATAAGATGTATCAATTCATGGAGTTGGCTCAAGGTGACATGACTGTGCTACAATATCGTAACAAGTTCTTGGAATTGGGTCGATATGCGCCACATATCCTTGTCGATGAAGGTTTGAAGACCGAGCAATTTCTGCGTGGGTTGAAAGCAGAATTAAGGCAGCCTCTGATTGAAACCCGGGTAGTAGAGATGGATGTGGCTTATCAGGCAGCTGTGGCATTAGAACTGGATATGGCAAGATCCCGAGGGCGTACTCAAGTTGACTAAGTTCAGCCCGGTGTGTAGCATCAACAGGTTAGTCAGCTGACTGCAACAGGAGTCCCATCTTCTACCCCTACTGCCAGTGGCACTTCCTTTTCGAAGACCAAGTTTAAGAAGATGTTCAAGAAGTTTAAGAAGCGGTATGACCAGCAAGTATCTTCTAGTACCGTGCAGCAAACAACACCTTCTTTCCAGCGATAGGGATCAATAGCAAGTCAACCGAGACCGTGTCTGAGGTGTGGTGGTTATCATCTAGGCTAGCGTTGTTCAATGCCGGTGGTTTGTTTCTGTTGTGATCAACCGGGGCATGTGGTTCAAGACTGTCCTTAAAGGTTGAAACCTGTTCAGTTCTCTCAGTTCTCTCAACCACTGCCGTCTCAGTTTAGACCTCCTCCACCACCACAATCTCAGCAATATTCTCAAGCTTCATCATCTCAGCAATCTACAACAGCTGGTAAGAAGCAAAAAGGGAAGGTCTCGCATATAACTCGTGCCGAAGATGTGGCATCTCACCTCGTAGAAGGTACGACTATGATTTATGGCCATGCAGCTCGTGTTCTATTTGATTCAAGTGCTTCTCATTCATTTATTTCTGAAGACTTCATTACCTGTATTGAGGAGCCGGCATCTGAAATGGCTTGTGAGTTGCTTGTAGAATTACCTTCTGGGAATTTCATGTTCACTCATCTTTGTCTAGAAGAGACTCCCATTGTAATTGGCAATCAGCAGTTGCCAGCTAGATTATATGCTTTGCAGCTGGTGGATTATGATATTATTCTGGGTATGGACTGGTTAGAAGAGTATGGAGCCATGGTTGACTGTAGATCGAAGAAAGTCTATTTTCAACCACATGGGAAACCAGCATTCTACTTCCAAGGTATTTGATCTCGTTCCTCTCGCTTGCTTATTTCTGCTATACGAGCCTGTAGATTACTTAATTTAGGTTGTCAGGGATTCTTAGCTTTCGTGGTTACTGTTGAGGCACCACAGCAGGACATCAATGATATTCCTGTGGTTTGTGAGTTTTATGATGTGTTTCCTGATGAGTTACCAGGCTTACCTCCTCAGAGAGAGATAGAAATGGTGATTTAATTAATTCCAGATATGACAGCTTTGGCAAAGGCACCTTACCGTATGGCTACAGCTGAATTGAAATAATTGAGAGCATAGTAGTTAGATTTGTTGGAAAAAGGCTATATCCGTCCAAGCTTTTCTCCCTAGGGTGCTCCTGTAACACCCTCAAATATAGCTAAGTTGTACTCTATATCACCGAGGCGCCTTTTGAAGTATCGGCTCAGTTCTTGAAAAGAACTCCAAAGTTAAGCGTGCTTAATGGGGAGTAGTACTGGGATGGGTGACCTGCCCGGGAAGTCCCCCATTCTGGAGTCGATCACTGTTAGAAAGGGACAAAACCGTGAGGCCAGTAGGCCAAAGCGGACAATACCTCGACGGTATAGAGTACGGGGCGTGACATAATGGTATCAGAGCTATACCCCAGCCGGAAGTGTGGGAACTAAGTGCCATGCAGGGCAAAGTGCTACGCTATGGGAGCCACCTCTTGAGTCTGTAATGGAGCAAAGTGCTACATAGTGGGAGCCGCCTCTTGAGCCTGTAGGGGCCACCTCTAGAGTCCTACCTGCCTGGGGGCTTGATTGCGTGATTACGTGCTATATGTGCCCAGCGACGAGGACGTCGCCTATATAAGAGGGGTAGATTGTAACACCCTCAAATATAGCTAAGTTGTACTCTATATCACCGAGGCACCTTTTGAAGTATCGGCTCAGTTCTTGAAAAGAACTCCAAAGTTAAGCGTGCTTAATGGGGAGTAGTACTGGGATGGGTGACCTACCCGGGAAGTCCCCCATTCTGGAGTCGATCACTGTTAGAAAGGGACAAAACCGTGAGGCCAGTAGGCCAAAGCGGACAATACCTCGACGGTATAGAGTACGGGGCGTGACAGCTCCAGTCTTATTTATGATGAAGAAAGGTAGAAGCCTGAGGTTGTGTATCGATTACAGGCAATTGAATCAGGTTACTATCAAGAATAAGTATCCTTTGCCCAAGATCGATGATTTATTTGACCAACTCCAGTCAGTTATTATCTTTTCACATATTGATCTTTGATCTGGCTATTTCCAATTGAGGATTCAAGAATCTGATGTGGAAAAGACTACTTTTAGCACGCAATATGGTCATTATGAATTTTTGCTTATGCCATTTGGGCTAACTACTGCTCCAGCAACTTTTATGGACCTGATGCAGCGTGTGTTTCGTCCATATCTGGACCGATTTGTGGTGATCTTTGTGGATGACATTTTAGTCTATTCTGCCTCTGAAGAAGAACATGTGCAGCATCTCAGGATTGTATTGCAAACTCTGCGAGATCACGAGCTTTATGCAAAATTTAGTAAATGTGAGTTTTGGCTTCGGGAAGTGCATTTTCTCGACCACGTGATTTCTGCTGATGGAGTTGTAGTTGATCCGGCAAAGATTGAAGCTGTTCTTCAATGGCAAAGACCAAGGACTATGACAGAGATCAGAAGTTTTCTGGGTCTTGCTGGTTATTATCGAAGATTCATTCAAGATTTTGCACGGATTGCCCCGCCAATGACTCGTCTGACACGCAAAGATGTGCCTTTTGTCTAGTCAGATCAGTGTGAGTAGAGCTTTAATAAATTAAAAAGGCTACTCACTATTTTTCCAGTGCTTGTTTTACCTTCTGGCTCGAGTGGATTCGTGGTATGCACGGATGCTTCTCGAGTAGGTCTGGGTGCAGTGCTTATGCAACATGGCCAGGTTATAGCTTATGCATCCCAGCAATTGAAACAACATGAAGAGAATTATCTAACTCACGACTTAGAGCTTGCAGCAGTGATCTTTGCATTGAAAATATGGAGACACTACCTGTATGGTGAGAAATTTGAGATCTTCACTGATCATCAAAGCTTACAATATGTGTTTTCTCAAAAAGATTTGAATCTTCGGCAGCGTAGATGGATGGAGTATATGAAAGACTATGATTTCACTCTCTCCTATCAGCCAGGTAAAATGAATGTGGTGGCTGATGCTCTGAGTAGGAAAGTGCAAATCAGTCATTTGCTAGTTCGAGAATGGAAGTTGTGGGAACAATTTCCTTCTGATCCGATGGTAGCTGTGTGTGCTAATCTTGTGATGACTCCATCTATTTATCAGTAGATCAAGGAAGCTCAGCAGGAAGATTCTGATTTGTCCCACATTATAATGATGCACGGTGTTGAATTTAATGATGAGTTGGTAGTCAGCTTCCAAGGCAGGCTGTATGTTCCAGCTGATGATGTGTTAAGAAATGCCATCTTTCGTGAAGCCCATGGATCCCGTTATGTAATTCACCTCGGTACTACCAAGATGTATCAAAATCTAAAAAGGTAGTTCTGGTGACCAGGAATGAAAAAGGATGTAGCTGAGTTTGTGTCTAAATGTTTGACATGCCAGTAGGTTAAAGCTGAGCATCAAAAGCCTGGAGGAATGCTTCAACCTTTAGAAATTCCGATGTGGAAATGGGATCATATTACGACTAATTTTGTTGTGGGTTTACTCCAGACTTCACAGGGTTATGATGGAATCTGGCTGTTGGTTGATTGATTGACAAAAATAGCAAGATTATTGGCAATCAAAGTTGCTTGGAGTGTTCAGAAATTTGCCAAACTTTAAGTTGAAAAGATTGTGCCATTGCATGGAATTCCAATATCTATTGTGTCAAATTATGACCCATGATTTACTTTTGGCTTCTGGCGCAGTTTTCAAAAGGCGTTGGGCACAGAATTGGCTTTCAGTTCAGCGTATCATCCTCAATCTGATGGTCAGTCAGAAAGGACTATTCAGACTTTAGAAGATATGCTGCGATCGTGTTCCCTAGATTGGCAGGGTTCGTGGAGTCAGCATTTGCCATTAGTGGAATTTGCATATAATAACAGTTATCACTCTAGCATCAATATGGCACCGTATGAAGCTTTATATAGGTGTCCTTGTCATAAAGCATTAAATTGGTTTGAATCTGGTGATCGCTTATTGACGGGACCGGATATAGTGCAGCAATGTGCTGATGTGGTTCGCTTGATCAGGCAGAAAATGTTTACAACTCAGAGTCGACAGAAAAGCTATGCAGATCAATGCAGGCGACCATTGCAATTTGAGCCTGGAGATATGGTGTTTGTAAAAATATCTTCGATGAAAGGTGTTATGAGATATGGGAAGCGTGGGAAGCTTAGTCCCCATTATATTGGTCTGTTTCCTATTCTGGAACGTGCGGGCCAAGTGGCTTATCGACTTCAGTTGCCAACGGCGATGCAAGCAATCCACGATGTGTTTCATGTTTCCCAATTGAGAAAGTATATCCCTGATGCATCTTACGTGCTAGATGATTCAGTTTGGCCTAAAGTGACAGCATATTTATCCACGCTAGAGTTCCCAATCCGAATTGAAGATCGTCGTGAGCAACGATTGAGAAATAAGGTAATCCCTCTGGTAATCATTGTTTGGCAGCGTCACTCGGGTAATGAAGTGACATGGGAACGTGAGGATGAAATGGGTCAGCAATTTCCTTTCTTATTTGAATAAGGTATAATTTCTTTCAGTTCTCTCCTTGTGCTTCCTTTTAAAATTTTGAGGATGAAATTTTTATTAGGAGGGAGGGACTGTAAGGCTCGTTCTTTAACGAATCTTTACTGATATTAAAATATATTTTAATCCATGAATTTAGGAGATTTTTAGAGATTTAATGGGCTTTTTCTAAGCATTTTACCCATTTAGTTAAGGCTTTTAAGAAATTAATTGGGCATATCAACAATTTTGCTTCTTTGAGGGTTATATGGCAATTTGAGGTTAAACATAAAAACAATAATATAATAACAATTTTTTTTAACACAACCGTCGGACCCCCTCTCTCTCCCTCATTCTATTTCTCTTTCTCTCTCTTACCCTCTCTCTCTCTCTCGCGATCACTCTCTCGCTCTCTCGGGGCGTGACCGCATCGGGCCACCATAGGACGTGTGGGAGGCGTCATCGGAAAGGTCGAGACGCGAGGAGCGCAGTGACGTCAGCCTCGAGGTGAACCGTGGAGCGTGCAGACGGGATCGGGCGAGAGGAGCCACGGTGACCCTCGGCATGCATGCACCCTTAACGCCATTTTTGGCGCGATCGAGGTAGGGGGATAGATACTCGACCTCGTTAGGATTGTTCCCTCCGCCATGCCCAACGTCTTTATGTTTTCCACAGCCTGCACATCGTCATTTTTGTTTTTGGAGCATGAACATCGTAAATTATGTTTTAATCTTCCATAAACATCGTTGCTGGGTTTTTAGGCTATAGACTGTGATTATGTGATGGTGGAATGGTAGGGAACATGTTAAAAATGTGTTTCTCATCGATCTAGGGCGATCGGGAGGGGTTCCGGTTACAAACCCCACAGATTCGGTTCTCTGGTCAGGTGGCGGTCCTGCCAGAGACCATTTCTTTAAAGCAGTAAGGCGGTGGACCTTAGCGGTCCAAAGCCCCTGCGCTATAGCCCTTGCAGCGGCCCAAAATTGGACCATCTACTGACCCATAGCGGCGGTTCCTTCGACCGCTATAGACCGTTGACCAGGTTGGATGACCTTTGACCCGATAAGGCGGTTAGTGTGGCGGCTTATCGTAGAACCGCCAGAGGGCCTCTGGCAGATCCATTATGGACCTCTAAAGCGTGTTGATACAGTGTTAGCACAGTATGGCGGTGGAGCCTTGCGGCCAGGTAGTAGACCACTACACTCCTTGTAGCGGCCAGACCATCGACCGCCAGAGACTGTGGCGGGCTATTATTCAACCGCCATTTCCTGCAGAATTTCAGCTTATGCATGTTCATTTCTTTATGCTTTCCATGTTGCATATTCTCCATGTTTAAATTATTTTACAAACGATGGCATACTTTTATATCCCAATAGAGTTACTTTCTCTTTCCTTGTGATGGAACCACTAGTCGTAGCCCGACGACCTCTAGTGTCGGCCAACCTGGGAGAGGTGGCGGGGTAGTCCCGATTTATGGTTTTTAAGCTAATTTCCATGGGCCCCAGCTTTATCGTAGCATCCTAATGTGGGGAAAAACTAACTAGAGGCCTAGCTCAAGACAATGAGCCAGTGTGTGCACACGTGGTCAAGGGCTTGGACTGGCACTGATGAGTGTTACCCTGACTAGTTCTTGTTTCTGGTACTGTTACGTATCTCACTTGTCGCGATCCAGACTTGTGTAGATACTTGAGACGCAGTGTAAGCCGTCAGTGGGCGCATCTGGTTTCTCTTTCTGGTGGTCCTTCTTTCTCCTGTCACTTGGAAATGTTAAGGCTTATTCTATTGGTAGATTTAGTTCCCGACACTCGTGTTTAAATTAAATTGGCATCACAGTTAGCTGTTATTAAACTGTTTAGATAGTTTTACAGCTTTACTAAACTATTGTTTAATTCTGCCAATGGATGCTTTAATTGCTTTACTTTGCTTAGTGGCGAGGTAGGGATCCGCGTGACCCCTACTGAGTCTTGTTGAGAGACTCACCCTTACTTTTCCAGGTGAGTAGCAGCAGCCGTCTTCCGCAACTTCCCGTGCTTTTGACGATAGGTCGTAGTGCCAGCAGTAGTCTGTCAGTAGGTTGTTGTCAGTTGTTGTCCTTTTTTGTACCTTTTGACCGGGGTATGTCCCGTGTAGTTGTATATTTTGACTCTTGTTCAGTGGTTGGACTTGTATAAACTGTGGATCTGGACTATTATACATATTATCACTCTGATATTTAATTTGCTTTCGTTTATAGTTCAAATTGTTGCTATAATTAATATTGCACGCATGTAATTCCTATTCGTTATGCATCCCCTCGACAAAACCCTCCAACCCTTACGGGGCCTCATCAGCCTCTTGGGTTGCTTCCCCGAGTTCTTGGTATCAGTTTACCAGTATCCGGATCTCCGGGTCGTTACACTTAGTCTCTCTTATAGTGACAAAAGCAAGGAAGGATACGCAACCTTTCCTTATTAGCTTGCTAGCTTGGAGGGCCGAAATAAGGGCTGATTTGTTTCAACTCCGAGGACTAGTGTAGACAAGTTTTGGGATTTATTTAAAAGTTACCTTGCCGTTACGGCAATCTACAACTGCCTTGTGCGTCGATTGCCAATCGGCTCCTAGTATAACATCATAACCCTTCCTGTCTAGGCATATTAAATTGGTAGGTACATTTTTCCCTTTCACCATAACTATACAATTCACATAATGATGTGTGATCTCGGATTCTTCTCCGAGAGAAGTAGAAATAATTAGATCTATCCACTCCGGTTCCATAGGTAATGGATCAGCAAACTTCTTGGAAACAAAAGAATGTGACGCACTGGTATCAAACAAGACATGAGCATATTTAGAGCAAATCTTTAATGTACCTTCCACTAATCCGCCTTCATCTTGCTCCGCCTCTTGAAGAGCTTGGAGACATGCTTGCTTCTTCACCAAGCGCTTCTCGTCTCCAGCTTGATCATTAAGCAAGGGCCAGTCGGGAATCCGATGATCACGGCTCCCGCAACGGAGACATGCTCCCAATTTCCTCCAGCATTCCTCGGCCTTTATGGCCGGCCTTGTCACAATGTTTGCACACCTCTTTGGAAGGTGTGGTAGTGATAGAGAAGGGCTTGCTATTCTTCTTGAGCTTCTTTTCCTTGGAGGAATCTCCTCCGTTGCTTGACCTCTTCTTGTTGAATGAGGGTTTGAATGTACCGGAGCTTGTTACGTGCTCTTTCTTATCTTTTCCACAGATCCAGTCGGACAACTCTGTGGCGTCTTTAAGCAGTTGGGCTCTGCTTATCATCTCCGAATAGACTTGAATGTCCATAGGGGCTAATTGGGTAATGTATTGCGTCCTTAGCCGATTGAGAACTATTCTAGCTTTCATCTTCTTGGTACCCACCAGGTGCGGTGCGTACCCTGACAAATGTGAAAATTGGGCCTCATACTCGGCCACTGATATGGTCCTTTGCTTGAGGGTGGCGAATTCCGTGGCCTTCTTTTCTAGAATACGGTCTGAGAAATATTTGTTGTTAAAATACTCTACGAACTCACCCCACATAACTTGCTCATGGGGTAAGGTAGCCTGTGACGACCCAAGATCCGGATACTGGGAAGAGCCCAATACCATTCGAATCCTGGCCCACCGCCCACGAGCCGGGAGAGCTCGAAAGGGCTAAAAAGGAGTGTGGAGGTACAAAGAAGTACGAAATAAAGCAGGACAGTTCAACAATTAACAGAAAAATAAATAAACAACTACAACAACATAGTCTAGTCCAATGAAAGTACAGTTTAAGGCAGAGAACGTACCCAACACCAAGTGAACACTCGGCCCAGCGAGCTGGCAACTAAGAACCTCCACACAACACCCTCGAACCTCGAGGAAGAACCGCCACACCTAAAAAGCAGGGGTGAGCCGCCGGTCACTGGCTCAGTAGTGGTCCCGCAGAACCCCAACAAAAAACAATTACGGTAGCAGAAAGGAAAGTAGCTACAACTACAGCAGGAACAGCGAATCGGTGGTCGGTCAAAACTTGGCACTACAACTACTCCTACTGAACAGAAAAAACACGCCCCAATCTCATAGTCGGGGGACTACCGAACTAATGGGAGAACCTCTGTCTACGCCACCAGAAGAAATGATCACGACCTCACAGTCGTAGACCTAGCATCGTCAAGGGAAAACCCTCGGTGACGCTCACCGAAAAACCTCTAGACCTCTACCGTGGGAACACTCCCGGAAACCGTCAAGGGAACCACGTCTCGCAGACGGGAAACGAAGCCTGAAAATAGGAGAGCCATGACAAACGTGACGAGAGTCCCTGCCACTAGAAGCATGGCCGGATGCATCCACTGACGACTTACACCACGCTGCAGTGTCTCCCTACTTGCCCTAGGTAGAAAT
Organism: Amorphophallus konjac; assembly: GCA_022559845.1. Classification (NCBI taxonomy): domain Eukaryota; kingdom Viridiplantae; phylum Streptophyta; class Magnoliopsida; order Alismatales; family Araceae; genus Amorphophallus; species Amorphophallus konjac. Next base: position 220,215,825 of record CM040123.1, on the reverse strand, counting down.
TGAGACACACACACACACAAGTAACACTGACAAGTGTCTAGTCGGGGTCATGCTCATCAGCACGCGTCCGAAGTCCCCGACCACGTGTGCACACACTAACTGACTGCGCTACGTCAGGCCCTCTAGCTGGTTCTTCCTCCCGGCCAGGACTCGAGCCGCCACAGTAGGAGGCCCACGGTAACCAGCTTAAAACCGTCTCTCTCGGGTAGCCTCCCCACCACTCCCTGGTGGGACCGCACGCGTGTCAGAAGGCTACGACTAGTGGGGAGTCACTGATGTGAACACTCTCCAAGGAGAAACTCCGAGAAACACACACGCACCCTGCGTGAAAGTTGAGAAGAACCAAGTGGCACCAAGCCACTGGACTCTGGACAGTCCTCTAGACTCACTAAATCCAACGGTCCTTGAGTCACAAGACTCGGGGTCAAGACCGTTGCACCGAACTGCTCCACGCCGTCAATCTGTCGTAATCCTAGGGTTAGAACCTCGACACGATGATTCACGAGGCAGTTCACAACTGCCGAGACCATTCCCTTGAAAAGGGAACTAAGAAACCCTCCAGCCCCAGGTTGGGCAATTGGACTCACAGTCCACAGGCCACACATGCGGACCACGGAGAAAACACAGAAGCATGATTCCCAAGGCAGCTCACAAGCTACCATGCCAATTCCTCATCCCAAGGAAAAGTGGGGAAACCTGCAGTCCCAGGCTGGGTGACTGGACTCGCAGTCCAAGGCCATACACTTGACCCACTCGGGAACCATCTTCCGGAGAAACCCACGACATGCGGAGGAACCCCACCGCACTCACGCCGATACATGGTGACTCGATCAAGCCTAACACAAAGCCCGAAACACACACAAGGTCACTTGGACCCTCTAAATCTATGGGCCCACTAATCGAGGTAACATGGTACCTCCAGACACCCCAGAAACACGGTCACAGAACCCATGGGATGTTCGGGACACTCACGAGGTCGAGGGTCAACCACTGGGTCACAACCAGGTCGACCGGAGACCAACACGTCGCGACCGGATCGCAACTAGCACGAGAAATAGGGTGGTAGTTCTCCATGGACCGTCACACCTAATGGCGATCTATACTGGGCCGGAAGCCAAAGGTTAAGCGGTCCACTCTGGGCCGCAAGGCACCTAACGTGGTCACGAAAAGACCGCGACTATCTGAAAAGCACGGACAAGGGACGATCACCTCCCAGACTGTCACCAATAGAAGCGGCCAGCACCTGGGTCGCTAACCCCCAAGTGGCGGCCATGGCCTGACCGCAAGCTTCAGCGGCGGTCACCACCAAGCCGTTACAACACGGGAGCACGAACGATGAAATAGCGGTCAGCCCCTAGCCGTAGCCGTCATCAAACGGTCATGCTCTGACCGCTACTTCCAAGTAGCGGCCTATCGGAAGACCGCAACATGAAACACGGTGATACGGAAGAATGGCGGTCTCGTTGAGGAACACTTCACCTAATAGCGGTTCCTGGTACAACCATTTCTATTCCAAAAACCCAAAAATGACGGGAACGGCGGGAAAACCCATTCCACGCCCCGTTCGTGCCTACGCGAAGGGGAAAATAAGGGGAAACCATTCCATGACCTCCCTAGGATCGAGAGGACCCATTTAAACCCTAAAAACACAGTTAAAACGCTAGATCCGACTCACTCTCCAAAAATATGCATTTCCCCCAAAATGCTCAAATAAGCCCGCTCAGCTCACCACGGCCTACCAAAATCGCGGGAATGGAAGTACATGAGCTGGGGATCCATCTCCCTACCTCCACCGAAGATTTGATGCGCCGTGGATGCCGATATGTGAAGAAAATGCCGTTGTAACTCCGTCGGGACACGAACTCGCGGCCGAGCTTCCACGCGCCTCCACTGCCTTGATCCTTGCCCATCCTCGCCCTTGCCTCGCTCGCGTCATCCCCGCCTTGCCCGCTCCCCGCTCCGTCGGCCGCCGGAGAAGAGAGGGTGAGAGGAGAGGGCGTGAGAGAAGAGAGAGGGAGAGAGTGAGAGGAATGAGAGATGGGGAGAGAGAAAATGTGATGGGGTTATTTATAGGAAAATCCAAAAATTCTAAAAATACCAAAAAAAGGGAAAAATACTCCCCACGATCCTCAGAAAATGCACATCGCAATGGTGACATCCCAGAGTTGGAGAATGCAACGGTTGACCCTACACGGGGTTCCGAAGGTCCGACAGATAAAAACATGTGTAAAACCGCTAAACTCAATCCGGTACCCACAAAAGCGATCCGGAACCCACGAATCCTGTTCCGATAAATAATCTAAAAAATCCGAGGCGTTACAGCTCTCCCCCCCTTAAGGAAATTTCATCCTCGAAATTCAGGACAAACGTGGAAACACAGGGGAAGAATGCCTTAACCAACTGACAACGCTGTCAGAGCCCCAACATGGAAAACCTTGATTCTCACAAAAGCTCCTATCCTATGGGACACAGCCAGACTATAATCACGAACGACACCTCGCTCCGCACGTAGCGCACACTGTTCATGAGAGCAGACATATACCAAAGGACACAGTCTGGCATCACCTCAGTCACAACGAAAACCAATTACGGCACTGTTGCCACCATCTTGCTCGCCGAGGAGACACATTCCTCATCATGAGAAATAGCCACCGATCCATCCTATGGTCGACAGACAATTCACACATCAGCTTCACAACCAGGTGACTGGTTTTACACCCTACTCCAGGGAACAACAAATACAGAGCCTCCACCGGCTCACACCTGGCAAGTCGAGCGCTCACAATAGCACCAAACCAACTCTCCCAGAAGACAAACTTCGATAAAGCCCAGATCCCATCCGAAAAGCACATCATGGAAACGGCCGCCAAGGCCTCACTTGCACACGGCTCCCGCCAAGCTTGATACACAATCACCAGCATCTTCTATCTGTGAAAGACCACATGCCGGTCACCAACGGCTCGTCAACAGAAAACCCTCCCCTTACTCAACTTCTTCCTTCTTTCCTGGTCCTACACCAGATCCGAAGGGCACATTCCAAACCTCAACAGGCCATCCGTTGACTCGCACACAGACCGATGCCACATCTCGAGCTGCACTCCTCTCAGACACCACATCTGATCCTCATCATCGTGCCAACTCAACCCTCTCAGGGGAGCACGATGAAACCAAGGACAAGACTCAGGAGTCTTTGGTCATCACCTCCCTCGACTTAGACTTACAGAGGAACCATCCCATGCTGGTCACCAAACCAGGGATAACCATTCCAATGCCAACGTCCCATGAAGGACCTCCAACCACAGGCGTCACTCTTCCATCCTGTCTCATTGAAACCTTGTCTCTATTAATCCAAGTGGACACCTGCCAATCCCGATTCCGCCCCTACCACAGAGCCATGGGACACCACCGAAATAATTCATGGCACACGTCTCTAGGGGAGGAAAGTGCCATCCAATATTACGGCAACCTAGTCACCGACACCAAGACCAATGCACACGGGTCCCCAAGCAATACACATCTTACCGTGGTCGACTACGAGGCTAGTCTTACCAGCCGCTCGCAGCTACCAACTAGAACCCACAATATCTCATAGACCACTTCACCAGAACACAATCTCATCCGAGAACACAGCTCCCGACACACAAATAAGGTACTCATGCAGCACACTTGCCAACACATTTCCCCAATTCTCCATCCTACCAGTGCCATGACCACAACACCTCGAGCAACGGCACGGCAACGACACGTTTCGTATAGAGGAACCAATCCTCAAATGCTCAACGCAACCTCAGGAAAAAGGGTGTGGAAAGCTCCGTTACCTTAAACCCTAAGCACAGGTTCTCTCCCGTACTCTGGCAACCCTCTGCAACTCCGCAGGATCCTATCCACAATGAATTAGAAAATTCCAGCACCAGCCAAGGATTCTTACGAACACCGCCGAACCAGCACTAGTCCTTTCGAAGCAGTGCCGATGCACCCTCACGCAACCAAGCAATTGGGCACGACTTCTCACATGCAACCACCTTGCCAAAATGTGGAACACATCTCGCACGGATTTCATGGCACACGAAGGCCAACCAATCCGAACACACGATGCAAGACAACGGACCTTGGCAAAACGTGATCTCCTCCAACCAAGGGAAAAACTAACACACCTACGACCAACGAAAAATCCCCACGCTCGACCTGACCTCGAACCTCGCGCGTACTGGGAACATCACCTTCCAGTACCAGAAAACCATCACTTCCATCAGGTCGGCGCCTCCGACACACTCGGTGAGTGTTACGTAGGACCATAATCACAGCATCTCTCGATGCACCACCACTGCAATTTCTCAAACTGTAACACGCCACGGCAAGAGTTGCAACACGAGCCATAATCGACAACCGTCAATGCTCATCCTCGAGTCCCGAAACTCACTGCGGAACCTTCACATCTCAACCCAAATCCAGGGTGAACACAATCCATTCGTACGTAGAGCGCATGAGCAAGAACTTACTGGGACAACTCTGCCCAATCCTACCTCGAAATTTGTAAAAAAAATTGGGACCGACACATCATTCATGACGCCACAGAGCACGACGAGGACATTAGGCTCGATGATCTGTAGCACACCGAGAAGATCCTCCGCTCACCCGAGCGCACCTCTCGATCAGAACACCCGCTCTGCCACCTTAAACCATGACCTTAACACCTCAGGGGCCAGGTAAACCTCAAGCTGGAGTGGCCAGACTCGACAATAGCTCCCTCAGAGCACGCTCACGGCCACTTAACCACAATCAATCCTCACCAGCCACCTGACCTCGCTGCAAATTCCTCCAACGCAGCACCGTAACCATGCTGCTGCCGGCAATACCTCAGCGTAACTCAGCGCAACCAGGGCCACAACCCATCGGGAAGAAATCTCTCTATCACATTCCTTGGGCCCCACACCGGCACGAAAGTCGGGAACAACAACCACCCTTACAGCGCCGTGCAGCGCACTCAAGCGAGAAACCAAGCACAAAACCCTATGTCAGCTACCGACTGTACTGGACCTTATGGACTATAATCACTGCAATATCTCAAATTTTCGAGTACGTCCACAACCACTGCTTTGATACCAACTGTGACGACCCAAGATCCAGCTACCGGGAAGAGCCCGATACCATTTGAATCCTGGCTCGCTGCCCTTCTGAGCCCTCCCGGCTCGTGGGCCGCGGGCCAGGATTCGAATGGTATTGGGCCCTTCCCGGTATCTGGATCTTGGGTCCTCACATAGCCTCTATAGATTCCCACCAAAAACGAGCATCCCGCTCTAGTTGGAAGGTCCCTAATAAGATCTTTTCTTCATCCGTGCATTGCATAACACGGAATATATGTTCAATTTTCCTAATCCAATGCTCGGCTGTTAGTGTTGGTGTGCTACAGGCCAATTTAAGGTCGGGTAGACCCGATATATGTACGATCTTGTTCATTATTAATAAAGTGGTATTTGAGCGTAAATATGTGATTGTATATTACTTTACGATGTCCCTAGGATATGTGGTTGTAAAGTCAACTCGAGATGGGATCTCGAATAGGAGACTGACTTTACATAGACACATACCTTAAACTGTTCCTGATTGGAGGGTAATCACTCGGGGACTTTGATTACCTATTAAACCAGTACACATGATGTGTTAGGGACCAGTCTCATGGTCACTGGTGCGGGGCACCAACACATATGTGTAGGTGTATGTCCTTGGAGGATGTACACTAAACTGATCCGCTATTGGATCTTCAGATGGTTGATTATACCTAATGTCAACTGAAGATCCAACTGTCTCAATAGCATCGTTGGTCCTTTGACCTGAGACATTGATCGGATCTTACACGAGGACTGGAATGGTTTAATTACTTGTCTAAGTGACTTTAACCATAAGTCATGAATTGCCAAGTCATTAACCATTTCAGGATACGTGTGAAGATCATCAATGGTCAAGAGGGGATCGCTCACTGTCGGGTATATATCAGACAGTTAATGGGTCATGACACTGACGCTCCATTAAATCCCTGACCATGGTCATGTGAGTTCATTTAGAATGGACGCCATACACTTTAAAGGAGGTCATGGTCAAATGGCACGATCTTGGGGTTTGACAGAAACCATACCCTCGATCGAACCAGACTCATAGAATGAGCGCGGGATTATAGCGATGCGGCAACTGTAGACTTACAGATACCAGACAGGCTGGTTTAAACCCAGCGTCCTCTAGGATCACACGGATTTGCTTGACCCAACGTGATCAAAGGTTCAGAATGAATTAAACTATTATTCGGCTCTAGTAGAAGCGAATAATAAGTTTAATTTACTTCTAATTGGGAATTAGAAGTTTATGGGCCTTAAACTAGAGTGACTATGGGCCTAGAGGATCACACACAATGGATTCTTGGGTGACAGATTATTATTCTATAATTACATATGTTAATTCCCTTTAATTCCTTTTGGAAAGGCATCTAAAAGGGGCTTAATATATATGTACAATAATGGGTAGGACATATATACAGTTTTGGTCCTTTGGAGATTTTTTAGAAATGGCCAAATCCTATATATATGGATGTTACGAGAGCTTCTCCTTCCTCTTGGCTAATCAAGTATTAAGGCTAAGAGAAGAAGGATTAGCTCCTCCCCCCTCTCTCCCTCTTGCTCTCTCTCTCTCTCTAGAAGGTGAAAGGGTTGGGGAAGGTCGTGCCGGGGGGGTACCATCGCTGCGCAAGGATCCGTGTGAATCTGCTCTAGAGGCCGTACATCTGTGTGGCTCTATATTCGTGATATTCTGCATCGGGCACTACGGACAGCGTCGTTCCGCGTAAGGTATAAATACGCAACCCGTAGATAGGGGTTAGGTGATTAAAACATCGATTAGAGCATGGATATATGATTCCATGAAGCCGGGTTCGGGCAAATTAATTTTTGTTATTCGTTGCGTTGCCTGATGGTGCTGTGTCGAACCTTACAGTGGTATTAGAGCCAGGTTCCCGCTCTGGTCGGTGTTTTATCACCGTATATAACCATGTTTTTAGGGGAATTAAAATCTTCAATTGTTATTTGAAGACAGGGGTGCGGGGCATTTCTGTTCTTCCTGGATGCTGGGCATCTACAGCAATTTTTTTTTAAAAAAATAAAATTTGGTCCGTTTGGCGCACTGCGCCGCTCGGGCGCACTGCGCCCGCCTGCGTGCGCCGCCCTCGCGTGGGCGGCCGCGCCCGAAGGGCGTGGACCAATTTTTTTTATTTTAAAAAAATACTATTATTTAATTTAATTGTGCTAGAATATATATATATATATATGATATATATATATATATATGATATATATATGCATATTAAATTAATCTGATTTTTATCTTAAATATTAATTGTGTTATCTCAATAGTAAAATTCAAATGGTAAATTTTATTTAACCTTTTTTGAATTTACTAAGGTGAGATAATTACTATTTACCTTGAGATAAAATGGTAATAATTGAAGTTACTTCAGTAAAATTTAATTTTTAAAATTTTAATTATTAGATAATTAGTAAATTCAGAATTTAAATTTCATTGAAGTTAAATGTATAAAATTCAAATATTTGAATTTTTAATTATTAGATAATTGTTAAATTGAAATTTTAAATTTTAGAAAATTGATAATTGAACATAATTACATTATTTAAATTTACTTTCAAACAAAATTATTAGATAATTAGTTTGAATTTAAATTTAAATAATTGTCATGTTTACATTTTCATTTTAAATTTGATTATTAGATAATGAAATTTAAATTTAAATTTAAATAATTATCTCAATTATCTAACTTATTTGAATCAGATTCAAATATGCATGTCCTTGTTATAAATGATGGTTCTTTACGTGATTTACTTTATTTACCTTGCATTGGCTTGCTTATATGTTTAATTTTAGTTAATCCTGCTTCGATTTTTAAAATTAAACAAAGCTAGCCCATTTTTTATTTGCACATCCTATTTTTAACTCCAAAAGTAAAGATTATTTTCAGAAAATAACCCTTGATTGATTTTACATGAATGGGTTGGCAAGTGATCAAGGACTTAGTTAATGTAATTATTTGGGGTCTGCGAACCTCCTTTCTCTCTCTGTTAAAATTCCTATGTACTTCTATCTCTCTTTACAGTTGTACTCGCCCTAAGGGCTTCTGGAATTTTATTGACATGTAATTTTAATTTTGCCAGCCTGCGTGCCGTGTAAAAGTTGTAATTAATGCGGCATCGGAATTTGAAAGCGCGGAGCACACCCGACGAGGACGATCCAGTTGCTTCGGAAGCGGGCTGGATGTCTTAATTACATTAGGAATAAAGTCCATGATCACTTGCGATTTAATTTTACATTGGATGCATTTTCATTGTACAAACTACTAGGTATGGTAAATATATTAGATATATTTATATTACCACCTAGGGTGAGATCAAGATAACATCAAATTCCCTCACGATTTAAATTTTAGATATGGTAAGCGTGGCTCAAGGAGTCATCGTAGCCCTCCATCATTATAAAGTGAATGAACGTCTTCATTTCATGGTTTTATTGTGCTTTCAACAAGGTCTATGTGTTTGGGGGCGGGATACAACTCCAAGGCTCGGCCTCAATGGGGTGAGGAATTAAACTCGGCCTTGTTGTGCTTTCCACAAGGGTCGGGTCGTGAACTCATTGCTATGTAGTAATGATGGTTAGATCTAACCGAGAATATCCTTTGTTGTGCTTTCCACAAGGGGATGATTTCTCTCAGGCCGAATATCGGATATTGCATTAGATGCAAGTGCTAGTTGACTGCCCTTGAGATGGTGTATGGCTTGTTGTGCTTTCCACAAGGTCATACCTCAGTCTCGTTGGGATTTCGACCCACTCGGATGATCCCGCCAATCTCCCATTCTATATACTGAGGGTTATATAGTTCGATTGAAAAATAGTGAGACTAACTAAGATAAAAAACCACATCTAAGTTAGAATTTGAATATATGATAAGTTGTCTTTTATTTCTTATCCAGATTACAATGTCATCGTCCAACCCCCTCCGCGGCATCTTGGATGCCAATAGACTGACTGGACCGAACTACTCCGATTGGCTGCGTAATCTACGCATAGTCCTCACCGCCGAAAAAATAGCGTACGTGTTGGACGCGATTCATTCTGAGCCAGCTCCCGATGCCGACGAGGGCGAGTTAATGACTTATGCCAAATGGTCTGAAGACTCTTTCCTTGCCCGATGTTACATGTTGGCCTCTATGGCTCCCGAGCTACAGAGGTAATTCGAAAAGACTGATTGTAGAAGCATACTTCTTAATATACGCCAGCTCTTCGGGGAGCAGGGTAAGATTGAGAGGTATGACATTTCCAAGAAGCTTTTCAGGACACGGATGTCAGAGTGTGCTTCAGTACAGGCTCATGTACTGAAAATGATGGAGTAGATTGAGAGACTCAATGCACTGGGGTTCAAGTTGGATCTTGAACTGTGCATTGATCTTATACTCCAGTTATTGCCCGATTCCTTTTCTTCCTTTATCATAAACTTTAACATGAATAGAATTGAAGTAACTCTCCCAAAGCTGCTCAACATGTTAAAGAGTGCTGAAGGAACTATGCAGAAAGATAAACCATCTTCTTCTGTAATGATTGTTGGTCGGGCCAACAAGAAAAGGAAGGCCACCCAGATATCCACCAAAGGTGACAAAGGGAAGGGAAATAAGAAGGCCATGGGTAAGCAACTCGCCAAAGTTGACAAAGGGAAGGGCAAGAAGAATGAAAAAAAAGATAAGTGTTTTCGATGCGGGGAAACATGGCATTGGAAAAGGAATTACAAGGTAATTCTAAATGAAGGTATTTTTGTCATAGACCTTAATTTGTCATATATGGAATCCACATCATGGGTATTAGATACTGGATGTGCATCTCATATCTGCAACTCTGTGCAGGTGCTGGCAAATAGAAGGCGGCTGGGCAAAAAGAAGATTGAACTGAGGATGGACAATGGAGCTTTAGTTTCTGCCAAAGCTGTTGGGACTGCACGCCTCAGTTTACCTTCAAGAGTCATTCTAGAGCTGAATGACTATTATTATGTTCCTAATATTATTAAAAACATTATTTCAATCTCTGACTTGTATAACATTGGATATACATTGGCTTTTAATAGCACTGGGTGCTCTATAATGAATAATGATTTAGTTATAGCCAATGGTTCGTGAGTCAATAGTCTTTATGTATTAGATACACGTTCTAATGTTATGCAAGTTTCTAATACTGATGAAGTGAATTCTGCATATCTATAGCATTACAGGCTTGGTCATGTAGGTAAGAAAAGAGTATCTCACCTACACTCAAATGGGTATTTGAATATATTCGAATACAAGCCATTTGATACCTGTGAGTTGTGTCTCATGGGGAAGATGACCAAGGCTCCCTTTAGTGGACATGGTGAGAGGGCTGTTGACCTTCTCGAGCTCATACACTCGGATGTGTGTGGACCCATGTCCATGGAGGCAAAAGGGGGTCACCTCTATTTCATTTATTTTATTGATGACTTCTCGAGATATGGCTATGTGTATTTAATGAGAAATAAATCACAAGCCTTTGAGAAGTTTAAAGAATACAAGAATGAAGTAGAGAAACAGAGAAACAGACTGGCAAGAGTATTAAAGCTCTTCGATCGGATCAAGGAGGTGAATATCTTAGCGATGAATTCACTTCTTATCTTAAAGACAATGGAATTATTTCTCAGTGGACTCCACCGTATACACCACAGCACAATGGTGTATCCGAAAGGAGAAACATGACCTTGTTAGACATGGTCCGATCCATGATGTCTATGTCAAGACTACCCTTGTCTCTCTGGGGCTATGCCTTAGAGGCTGTAGCCTATTTACTGAACAGGATCTCAAGTAAATCTGTTCCTTCTATACCATATGAGATATGGAAGGGCAGGAAACCAAATTTTAATCACATTAAAATTTGGGGGTGTCCTGTTCATATAAAGAAGAACGATAGTGATAAGCTTGAGTCGAGAACCGACAAGTGTAGGTTTGTAAGATATCCAAAGGAGACATTTGGATATTATTTCTAATACCCTTCTGAGCAAAGGGTCTTAGTGGCTAAGAGAGCTGTATTTCTAGAAAGAGAATATCTTCTCCAGAAAGACAGTGAGAGCCAGATAGAATTGGACAAGGTCCAAGAGCCACAACCCGTAGACACAAACTCAATAGATAAGACTGTATCGGTTGATCCTATTCAGAGTGAAACACAGACACTACGGAGATCTGGTAGACTACCAAGAGAACTTGAGAGATATGTTAGACATGTCTTAGAGAGGTCCTCTAAGGTATGCATTGATGACGATGAAGATCCTCAATCCTACCAGGAGGTGATCCGTAGTGCGGACTCCGAGAAATGGCAAGATGCAATGGATTTAGAGATCCAGTCCATATACACCAACAAAGTTTAGAAATTGGTTGATGTACCCGAAGGGAAAGTCCCTATCGGCTGCAAATGGATTTTCAAAAGGAAAATCGGTGGAGATGGACAGATTGACACATACAAGGCCAGATTAGTGGCGAAAGGGTATCGTCAAAGATAAGGTATTGACTATGACGAGACATTTTCACCTGTGGCCATGGTTAAGTCAATCAAAATTCTCCTTGCCATTGCTGCATACCTGGATTATGAGATTTGACAAATGGATGTGAAGATAGCTTTTCTGAATGGAAATCTGTCAGAAGTGGTGTATATGGTACAGCCTGAAGGATTCACTTCCATGCTTCATCCTAATAAGGTATGCAAACTTCAGAGGTCCATTTATGGATTGAAGCAGGCATCTCGAAGCTAGAACTTAAGATTTGATGAAGCTCTCAAGTCTTTCAACTTCATTCGGAATGAAGATGAACCCTGTGTTTACAAGAAGGTCAGTGGGAACTCTGTGACCATCTTGGTCCTTTATGTTGATGATATCTTACTCATTGGGAATGACGTAGGAATGTTGACATCAACTAAGTCTTGGTTGTCCAAGACCTTCTCCATGAAGGATTTGTAAGAAGCATCCTATGTGCTGGGCATAAGGATCTATCGAGATATATCTAAAAGGATGCTAGGATTATCCCAATCAAGGTACATAGACACTATCCTCAAAAGGTTTATGATGAAAAATTCCAAGAGAGGTATCATTCCCATGAGACATGGAATTTGTCTATCCAAGGGGATGAGTCCTAAAACTTCTGAGGAGGTGGCACACATGAATAAGGTACCCTATGCTTCGGTGATAGGGTCAATCATGTATGCAATGCTATGTACCTATCCTGATGTTGCCAATGCTTTGAGCATTGTCAGTAGATATCAGGTAAATCCAGACGAAGAGCACTGGAAGGCAGTAAAGGGCATCCTTAAGTACTTGCGAAGGACTAAGGATCTTGTTCTGCTTTATGGAGGAAAGGACCTACAGCTTAGAGCTTACATAGACTCTAGTTTCTAGTCAGATCCAGATGACTGCAAATCCATGTCAGGGTTTGTATTCATGTTGAATGGAGGGGCAGTCAGTTGGAGAAGCTCCAAGCAAGATACGACTATAGACTCGACGACGGAGGCAGAATATATTGCTGCAGCTGAAGCTGCTAAGGAAGCTGTCTGAATGAAGAAATTCATCTTAGAACTAGGCGTAGTTCCCGAGATATCAGCTCACATCCCATTATTTTGTGATAATAATGGGGCCAAGCGAAGAGCACTGAAAGGCAGTAAAGGGCATCCTTAAGTACTTACGAAGGGATAAGGATCTTGTTCTGCTTTATGGAGGAAAAGACCTACAGCTTAGAGCTTACACAGACTCTAGTTTTCAGTCAGATCCAGATGACTGCAGATCCATGTCAGGGTTTGTATTCATGTTGAATGGAGGGGCAGTCAGTTGGAGAAGCTCCAAGCAAGATACGACTATAGACTCGACGACGGAGGCAGAATATATTGCTGCAGCTGAAGCTGATAAGGAAGCCGTCTGGATGAAGAAATTCATCTTAAAACTAGGCGTAGTTCCTGAGATATCAGCTCACATCCCATTATTTTGTGATAATAATGGGGCCATCACCTAGGCGATGGAACCGAGATCTCACCAAAGGTCGAAGCATATTCTTAGGCACTTCCACCTTATTCGGGAGATTGTTGATCGTGGAGATGTGGCGGTAGAGCGTGTACCGTCAGAAGATAACATAGCAGATCCACTGACTAAGCCTTTGACATAGATTGTATTTGAGCGCCATCGGGATAAGATGGGCCTCAAAGTAGTGGGCAATTGGTTGTAGTTCAAGTGGGAGATTGTTAATGTTGGTGTGCTACAAGCCAATTTAGGGTCGGGTAGACTCGATGTATGTACGATCTTGTTCATTATTAATAAAGTGGTATTTGAACGTAAATATGTGATTGTATATTACTTTACGATGTCTCTAGGATATGTGGTTGTAAAGTCAACTCGAGATGGGATCTCAATCATGAGACTGACTTTACATGGACACATACCTTAAACTATTCCTGGTTGGAGGGTAATCACTCGGGGACTTTGATTACCTATTAAACCAGTACACATGATGTGCTAGGGACCAATCTCATGGTCACTGGTGCGGGGCACCAACACATATGTGTACGTGTATGTCCTTGGAGGATGTACACTAAACTGATCCGCTATTAGATCTTCAGATGGTTTATTATACCTAATGTCAACTGAAGATCCAACTGTCTCAGTAGCATCGTTGGTCCTTTGATATGAGACATTGATCGGATCTTACACGAGGACTGGAATGGTTTAATTACTTGACTAAGTGACTTTAACCATAAGTCATGAATTACCGAGTCATTAACCATTTCAGGATACGTGTGAAGATCATCAATGGTCAAGAGGGGATCGCTCACTCTCGGGTATATATCAGACAGTTAATGGGTCATGACATTGACGCTCCATTAAATCCCTGACCAGGGTCATGTGAGTTCGTTTAGAATGGACGTCATACACTTTCAAGGAGGTCATGGTCAAATGGCATGATCATGGGGTTTGACAGAAACCATACTCTCGATCGAACCAGACGCATAGAATGAGCGAGGGATTATAGCGATGCGGCAACTATAGACTTACAGGTACCAGACAAGCTGGTTTAAACCCTGCGTCCTCTAGGATGACACAGATTTACTTGACCCAACGTGATCAAAGGTTCAGAATGAATTAAACTATTATTCGGCTCTAGTAGAAGCGAATAATAAGTTTAATTTACTTCTAATTGGGAATTAAAAGTTAATGGGCCTTAAACTAGAGTGACTATGGGCCTACAGGATCACACACAATGGATTCTTGGATGACGGATTATTATTGTATAATTACATATATTAATTCCCTTTAATTCCTTTTAGAAATGCATCTAAAAGGGGCTTAATATATATGTACAATAATGGGTAGGACATATATACAGTTTTGGTCCTTTGGAGCTTTTTTAGAAATGGCCAAATCATATATATATGGATGTTACGAGAGCTTCTCCTTCCTCTTGGCTAATCAAGCATTAAGGCTAAGAGAAGAAGGATTAGCTCCTCCCCCCTCTCTCCCTCCTGCTCTCTCTCTCTCTAGAAGGTCGTGCGGGGGGGGGGGGGGGGGTACCGTCGCTGCGCAAGGATCCGTGTGGATCTGCTCTAGAGGCCGTGCATCTGTGCGGCTCGGTATTCATGATATTATGCATCGGGCACTACGGACAGCGTCGTTCCGCATAAGGTATAAATACGTAACCCGTAGATAGGGGTTGGGTGATTAAAACATCGATTAGAGCATGGATCTATGATTCCATGAAGCCGGGTTCGGGCAAATTAATTTTTGTTATCCGCTGTGTTGCCCTATGGTGCTGTGTGGAACCTTACACCGGCATCATCAGGGTCGGTCGAACCAATGAACTTTGGTGGGTTCATGTTGTGAAAAGTCCGGTGGAGATCTCCTGCTCCACGATTGGCTCCGCCCTGCGCCACTTGTTGTAGCTCCTAGGTAAGACCTTGGACAGTACATTGCATGTTACGCCATTGAGCATGTTCGGTGGCCATGGTCCTACAAGGATTTAGTAATTATATTAATATGTAATTAATCCAAGGGTCTATTTCCTAAGTTAACTTAACCCATGGCTCTACCCAATCTCACCGGGTAAAGGTATAAACCTATCCTTGGACTTGGTTTCCTAGGAATTGAATATGCTAGGCTCTGATACCACAAAAATGGTCACGCCCCAAGCGCGGAAGGAACCCGGTATGCGTGACGAGTTATATTGTTCATGTCAATCAGAGCACGAGGTAATTCGATACCACAGACAGAGACGTGAAAATTGCAAGATAACCAAATCTAATTTATTCATAATAACTATGAAGGTAAATCCTTTAGATAATTTTCTCTTTAGAAAAGAGTACTAAAGGCTAATCTTGACTCAATAAAAGAAAATTCCAATGATTGACTCAAGAAATAGGAAAAAGACTCGACTAGATAACGACATCGATAATTGGAACGGCTCTACGCTCCTCACTCATA
This sequence comes from Amorphophallus konjac, assembly GCA_022559845.1. Classification (NCBI taxonomy): domain Eukaryota; kingdom Viridiplantae; phylum Streptophyta; class Magnoliopsida; order Alismatales; family Araceae; genus Amorphophallus; species Amorphophallus konjac. Next base: position 220,200,272 of record CM040123.1, on the reverse strand, counting down.
TCCATCCCCATCATAATGAGTTTCATCATCGAAATTACCTAAAAAATATGGGAAAACACTAGGTGAGCGAACGCTCAGTAGGAATTATATCTCAAGTACAAGCTTGCTTTAAGTAATTACAGGTTACATGAATGCAAGTCTAGCTATGCATGTACGCATGAAAATGACGAGAGAGAGAGAGAGAGTGTGTATGTATCAAGAGTTAATAGACATGAACTAGCAAGATTTCAAGATAATCATGAAAAATTTACCAAGATGTTCAAGCAGGTAAATATATCAAGTCATGTCACATGAATTGGCTATTATACTATCAAGCTAGTAAATACCCATTCCGGGCCACGAAAGTCATGTCATGTCAAGTCAAGTACGAGTCGTGGAATGTCATAAATCAAGCTAGTCATGCACTTTGGTGCAATGCGACACCGTGATCAATCAACTCCATGGGCACAAGTACTTTCGGGTGCTCCTCCTAGGACCAGATCGAGCCCTATATGCGTAGGCATTGGGTCATGTATATTCTAGACATCCACTATAGTTATAGGCAATATAGAGTTCCAAAGGAATAACCATTATAGGATGATAAGGTAGATTTCATGAATGATGGAGTTCAAGAGAAGAACTTTGAAAAAGTATGACTCACCATAAATCACGAAAACCAAGACAAGCCATAAATCTGGGTAATTGGCACCCACTCAGTCACCACCAATTACAGAAATAGCGCCCACATGCATGGTCGCCCATTCTTATGAATAGTACAGGCTCGATGAAATAGCGCCCAGGCTCAGGTCGCTATATCAGGGAAATAACGCCACTGGACTGGTCGCCAATTCCTTCTGGCGCCCAAGTCAGTGTCACCAATTACTGACAGAGAACAGACTTCTCAAAGAGGCCAAGAACAACGCTCTAAGAGGGTTAAGGCATCACGTTTCTTTAAAGTGACGTGACAAGACACGGTGTCATGGGTTTTAGGGTACAACCTGCTCGGCTGCCTTAAGGGAATCCAAGGCTAACGCAGACTTATAGAGGTCTCTATGATGAAATCACCAGTCCGAATGAAGAAATATCCCGCGGAGGGTTCGAACATCATCGAGAGTTAGTGTATAATCGATAGAATAAAAATAGAAACCACATCTACGGATGTGAGATGAGAGTGTTAATAGACCCGTAATATGGGCCAGAAAATGCAATAAAATAGAGAGAGAAGAATTGGTGCCTTTTCAGAGGTCGCCATATTAGAAAATAGCGCCTCTCTGGAGGGTCGCTCAATCTTAATTATAACAGAGTTTTCCAAGTAACCAATAAGAATTAACGACACTGCATACAGGCGTAAATTCTAGAATTTTCTAGAATTTTAATATTTATAATTGTAAATAGCGAATGTGTATGATGGCTTTCATTCTTTAAATGACGTCATGATTTAGGTCGCTTATTCATGAATTTCAAATTAAATTCTACTTACTGGATTTTACAAAACAACGCCATCGTATAGGGGCGTTCATTCTTTAATTTGCGACTGGTTACTGTCGCCCATTCTTTGTCTGATGCTACGCATCGGGCTGGTACGCTATTAGACACATAATACTATTCATAAAACTAGAGTTCACATAATCAGGAAAGTAAAGACATGAATGGATAGAGAAAAATATATAGGTTCCAGAAACATGCTCATGCAATCCTTTTAACATCAGGTTTTATAAATATTAATTTTTAAGCATGTACTATTTATTAAATGTTTAAAAGAAATAGTAGATTGACAAAGGGTCATTCATTAAATTGCGCCCTAGCCACTATCGCTATTTCAGAAGAATCAGTGACAGCGCGCGTGGGCGTTCAATCAATAAGTGCCCTTGACCTGGCCGCTATTTACTGAAACTTAGTAAAACTTCTTTAAACTAAAACAGAAATCATGGAATAACGCTAAATGACCTTTATGCATGTATTGACTTGATTATCAAGTTGGGCTTCATTTTTGGAGAACACCTACCTCTTGTGGCTTGATCTGGACGACGAATGAAGCAGAGATAAGAAGAGAATAATCAGCAGCAGCAACTGCAATCGTAGTAACTCACGATCAGGAAGAGGAGGAGAGGAAAAAGCAGTCTGCAATATCTGCAATAGCAGCTTCAACACACAGCTATAGCTGCAGTAGGGACAACAAAGAAGAGCAGTTCCTTCTCTTCCCGTACAATAATAATGGCAGCAGAATACTATCTCCGAAGAAGAGACGACGAAGAGACGCACTAACGGCAGTAGGAAGAAGAAGGAAGCAAAGCTCCTCTCGCATGCCGGCAAGAACTGCAATGGAAGATGAAGAAGAAGCAGCAGAGGCTCTTCTTCTTGCACAACAACAGTAGCTTACGACGGCAAGGGAAGGCAGAGGTCGACGTACGTAGCAACATCACAAATTAGCAGAAGCAACAATGTCACGCCCCGAGATTTATGTAGCGGAAATAATCTAAAACACGAATAGCCGGCATGGTAAGCTTCTTGCAAGTAATGCAATCAGAGCGCAAGATAATTACATAAAGTAATTGAACAAGTAATCTTATTCAAACCTTCAACTTTATTTCATAAGAATAATCCACCAAGCATACAAAACTCTTGACTCTTAACACTCTCCTAACATAGACTCAAGAAAACAAAAATTACATAATGACTTGGCTAGACATTAGAAAACTAAGGCTTCTCTTGTCCATATGACCTTCAATTGCTCTCAAACTCGCTACTTGTATAATCCAAATCCGATTCACTAGTTCTTCCTGAAACATTGAGAAAGTAGGTAATGAGCACACTTACCCAGTAGGTATCTTCGTATCAACATGATGGCAATCTTAAAGTGATTAATATTTTTACCTCAAGAGAAAGCCAAATCATGCGGATACGGTGAAACATGCGAATAGAACCAAAATAGCAAGATATGGTCAAGATGAGATATTTGAATATGACTGAGCAAGTATATAACAAGAATATAACTTTGGCCTTTCCATGAACAAGAATGTAACAAGAATGCACTTTTCATAACCATAAAGGCTATGGACTAGAAAGTCATGTAACATGCAAGAATGTATTTTTGCTTTGCAAGTACTTCATGAATACTTGTGGATATTCACGAATCTTCACTTATTTATAAAGAAAGAACTCCCAGTGCAATGCGATGCCAGTAGCATCATATCCCATGGTTTACAGTATGTTCCTGACAATCAGCCGAGGGGAGTAGCATGGAGCCCTTGAATACAATCAGTGCTCGAACTACATCTTCAAGTATAAATCAAGCTACTTCCACGAGTATAATAATAATGTTGGCCAATAATGTAACAAGTTCAACAATAGTCAATGGAAGAATGCACCAAATATGAATATAATAATTCAAAGAATGCATTAATAACTAGGTTACGCTGCGGAAAGAATTCGGCAGCATAACAGTACATTCATTAACTTTCCAAAATTTATTTAGATAGCTTTTGGAATAAAGTGACAGGTTCTAGATAATCAATAGACCATCTGGAATCATAGAAAAAATCAACCCTTGAGTCAAAACCTGGGTTAATCATATTCTGAACCAAGCGGTCATTTACTGGACCGTTTCTTGACTAGGCGGCCGTGTACTAGACCGTTTGGAACCAGAACTCAGAAAAATACCGATAAGTGCTCTCTAGAATATTGGGCTTTAATGATACAACCAGCTCGCCGTCCTAGTGGGAATCTCAGGCTTGCGGAGACTTATGGAGGCCTTGAAACAAAATCCCCAAGTCCGACAGAAGGAATATCTGGCAGAGAGGTTCATAAGTCTAAGATTATGTACTTAATGTGTAATGTGTAACTAATGACAACATACCGGGATATGTGCCATGTACTTAAAAAAATGACTCTAGATAAGGAATAATCGTGATAAAACAGTGATCAAATAAGTCCATAAACTTTATTAAAACGTGCCTATAAATACAAGAGTATAAGTTTTGGCCATAAAAATAACATGGGTTAAAAATAATCCCAAGTACATAAAGAACTTGAAATCTTCTAGAGTAATCTGTTAACACAACTAGGTATAAGAAAATAACACTTGAAATAGTTTTAAAACCTTCTTAACTAGGCTTATCATATAATAATTAGGGCGAATCTGCAATATGTTTTGGGTTAACAAAATTACAGAAATCAGAACGCAAACGGTCTAGTGGGTGACCGTTTCATGGGTACTAACGGTCTGTCGTAGGACTGCCAAAGGTTTCTGGCGGTCTACAGGAAGACCGTTTCTTCTTGGATAATAGAAATTAATTTAATAGTAAAATACACACTAACCTAGGGCATGTTAGATATAGAAATCGAGAAGACTTACTTTAAAACATGATGGAATAAATATAGATCGAGAATATGCGTGGGTTTGTGGGTAATGACAAGAAAATTCCTTTTAACTCAATTAGGGATAGGAATTATGCATGGATATACACTAGATGCATAGTCATAATGAAAACATAAACTTCTTGATGTATATTACATAAAAATGACTAGAATCAGAGGGCTTTTATCCCTAACATTAAATTTAAGCCTTAAATGGGATAACCTACCTCTGTTTTGGGCTTTAGGCTTCGAATTTAGGGCTGGAAGTTAACCCTAATTTCTGCTCGTCCTGAACCAAAGTAGAAGATGTGAAATTCGGAGGGTAAGAAGAGGGTACTAAAAGGAACAAATTGTTCTAAAGAACCTCTATCTAATTACCTCATTTATGGCTTCTATTTTCCTGATCTTTCTGGGTCGGTCGCATAATTTCTTGAGTTTCTTTCACCGAACCAGCGTCTTTGTAGGCTTTTATCTCCCTATAGGCTTGATTTCCTAGAACAAAATTTTGAGAAAAGTTAGATCTAACTACAATGAACAAATTCCTAGAAGGAACTTACCTCTAATTCGACCTCTTTACCTGAGTTCCACGCGAGCCAAATGTAAGGGTCGTGCAGGTAGGTCTTGGAGTCTATTTATAGGGTTTTAGCTAGGGTTCCATGGATTTGAAGAATTCTAGAGTTCTAATTAGGTGCAAGATTGATCCTCAAGAGTTCTAAGCCTGATCATGCTTCTATCCACTTCATTTCTGCGAGTTTGGATGCTAAAAATCCAACCTTTTTACACTTTCTTCTATTCACGGAATCTGCAGAGCTTAGCGGTCATTTGGGAGACCATTTTCCCCATTTGGTCTATTTAAATTAATAAGCATTTAATTTAATATCCCATTTGGTCTATTTAAATGCTTATTAATTATATTTAAATCTAAAAAATTCTTAGAAAATCCTCGGGCATTACACCCTCCCCCACTTAAAAAGAATTTGGTCCCCAAATTCCTTGTAACAAGATTTGCTAAGGAGAGTGTACTTACATTCAAATATCTCTGGAAATCTTTTACGCATGGCTTCCTCAGTTTCCCATGTTACTTCATGTGGCCATGACTTGGTCCATTGGATCGTCACCATAGGAATAGCTTTATTCCGAAGTTGACGCACTTCTCGTTCAATGATCTAGATTGGCTTTTGCTCGTACGTCAAATCCTTTTCAATTTCCATGTTGTCGTAAGTTATGACATGGAAGGGATCGGGGACGTACCTTTTGAGCATGGAGACGTGAAATACATCATGAACTCCTGATAATTGAGGGGGCAAAGCTATTCTATATGCAACTTCACCAACCCTTTCGAGAATTTTAAAGGGGCCAATGAATCTCGGAGTAAGCTTGCGTTTAATACCGAATCTTCAAATACCTCGACCTGGAGAAACCTTAAGGAATACATGGTCCCCCACTTGAAATTCCAGGTCGTGCCTTCGATTATCATCATATGATTTCTGTCTATCTTGAGCCATCTGGAGTCTTTCCCGAATAAGCTTTATCTTCTCAGTTGTATCCCTGATGATATCAGGACCGAGAAGTTGCCTTTCTCCCACTTCACTCCAACAAATAGGTGAACGGCAACTTCTTCCATTATAGAGCCTCGAATGGTGCCATTTGTATGCTAGCTTGGTAGCTATTATTGTATGAAAATTTCACTAGAGATAAATGGTCATGCCAACTCCCTCCAAAATCAATAGCACAAGCCCTGAGCATATCTTCCACCACCTGATTTGTCCTTTCAGTTTAACCATCAGTTTGTGGATGGAATGTAATGCTAAAGTTAGGTCAGGTTCCTAATGAATGTTGGAGGCCCTTCCAGAATTGTGATGTAAACAGAGGGTCTCGGTCAGATATAATGGTGATGGGGACACCATTTAATTTGATAATTTCCCTCATATATAGTGCTGCTAATACATCCATAGACCATCAACTTTTAATTGGTAGAAAATGTGTAGATTTAGTCAATCGGTCTATGATCACCCATATGCCATCGTGTCCACCTCTTGTCTTAGGTAAACCCATGATGAAATTCATCCATATACTTTCCCATTTCCACTCGGGAATATTCAAGGGGTGTAATTTCCAAGCAGACTTTAAATGTTCTGCCTTTACTTGCTGACAAGTGAGATAGTAAGATACAAAGTCTGCTACTTCTCTTTTCATGTTGGGCCACCAGAAGCTTCTTTTCAAATCTTGATACATCTTGGTAGCACCAGGGTGAATAACATACTTTGACTTATGAGCCTCTTCCAGGATCAATTTCTTGGTGTCGGCATGATTCGGCACACAGATTCGATCCTTAAATAATAGTCTTCCATCATTTGTGATAGAGAATTCCGTCTTGTGATCAATATTATCCTCAATTTCCATCAATGTAGGGTCATTTTCTTACAATTTGACTATATCTTCAATCAATGTAGGCCGTGACCTTATAATGGCAATCATACATCCTTCTCCTTCTCTATCAATATCAAGATTTAAGTGAGAAAAATCCTCAATAAGACATATCATACCTTTCCTGAGGCTTGCTAATGTTACCATTGGTCTTCTGCTAAGAGCGTCAGCTGCAACATTTGCCTATCCTGGATGATATTAGATATTAAAATCGAAGTCTTTGAGATACTCCAACCATCTGCGTTGTCGCATATTTAATTCCTTCTAGATGAAAAGATATTTCAGACTTTTATGATATGAAAATATAGTGAATTTCTCCCCATAAAGGTAATGCCGCCAAATTTTCAAGGCGAATATAACAGCTGCCAATTCCAAATCATGCACATGGTAATTTTCTTCATGACACTTCAACTGTCTTGATGAATAGCAAATCACCATTCCATTTTACATAAGAACGCATCCTAGGCCAATACCATATGCATCTGCATAGACTTCAAAACCACCACCTTCAATGGGCAATGCCAAAATATGGGCTGTAGTAAGGTGATATTTAAGAGTTAGAAAACTCTCCTCGCAATCCTTCGACCATATAAAAGGGTTTTCCTTTCTAGTGAGTCTAGTTAAAGGGACATCGATCTTAGAGAAGTCTTTAATAAACCTCTTGTAATAACCAGTCAGACCTAGAAAACTTCTAACTTCTGTCACGATTGTTGGTTGGCTCCAATTCTTAACTGCTTCAACTTTAGAAGGATCGACAGCGATACCATCTCTTGAAATAATATGGCCAAGGAAAGAGACCTCCTTTAGCCAGAACTCGCACTTGCTAAGTTTTGCATAATGTTTGTTCTCTCTTAGTGTTTACAAGGCTATTCTTAAGTGCTCTTCATGTTCCTCCTTAGTTTTGGAGTATATAAGAATATCATCAATGAAGACGATCACAAATTGGTCGAGATAAGGTCTGAAGACATTATTCATAAGTTGCATAAATGCTGTCGGGACATTGGTTAACCCGAACGGTATTACAACAAACTCATAGTGGCCATATCGACTTTAGAAAGCCGTCTTGTGTATGTCTTCATTCTTGATTCGGAGCTAATGATAACTTGACCTAAGGTCTATTTTGGAGAAGTATCCTGCTTCCGAAATTTGATCAAAGAGCTCATTGATATATGGCAATAGATATTTGTTCTTGGTAGTGAGTTGATTCAGTCGCCGGTAATCGATGCATAGCCTAAGAGATCCATCCTTCTTTTTGACAAATAGAACTGGCGCACCCCAAGGGGATGTGCTAGGTCGAATGAAACCCTTATCTAATATCTCCTGAAGTTGTCTCTTCAATTCCTTAAGTTCTGTGGGGGACATCCTGTAGGGAGCTATTGAAACGGGTGCTGTTGCGGGTAGAAGTTCAATGGAAAAGTTTACTTCCCTTTCGGGTGGTAAACCAGGTAAATCTGATGGGAATACATCGGAAAAATCATTCACAACGGGAATATCTTCTAAGATGATTTCCTTGGACTCGGTAATGATTACGGAAGCAAGGAAAGCTTCACATCCTTGCGAAATGAGTTTGAAAGCGTGAAGAGATGAACAATAGCAGGATGTTTCCTATACATGATACGAAGGAAGAAAAACCTTGGAAGACCTGGTTTTTGAAAAGAAATAATCCTATTGTGACAGTTTATATAGGAGTCGTGGTCCACACGTAAATATACACCTAAGATAGCATCATAGCCTTCCATGTCAAGGCATACGAGATTTTCTGGAAGATTATGACCTTCTACCATTACCTCACTATCGGGGTAGTAAGTTGTAAGTTTGGTTCCAGGACCTAATGGTGTAATGATTACTAGGTCCGAAGGTAGAGGAACTGATGAAACTGGCAAGGTTTTTACAAAAGCAGTAGATATGAAGGAATGAGAAGCACCAGTATCAAATAACACAACAGCAGGATGGGAATAGACTTGAATGGTACCTTCCATTAACCCATCATCCTTGGGCGCTTCTTCATCATCTATAATAGCATTAAGATGAGCCTATCGTTTGCGTCCACCATTGGAAATTTGATCCTTCATGAGGGGACAATCTGGCATGCGGTGCTCCCGGCTACCACATCATAAACAAGCACCGAGATGCTTCTAGTATTCTTCGGCTGAGTGGCCGAACTTCTCGCAGAAAGTACAAGCCGCCATGAATTACTTTTATTCTTCTTTAACCTTCTTGTTCTTGTGGTAACCGATACTATTCTCGTTCCGGGATCTCTTATTGCTATCATAGGATTTGTAAGGTTCTGTGATACTAAACTTTCCCTTCTTTTTATGCCGATCAGACCTTCGGCTTGGCTCCTCTCCTTTACCTTTTAGTTTTTTGACCTTCTCCAAGGTCCTTTCGCATAGATGTACCCGTTGGACCATCTCCGCATATGTACGGATGTTTTGAGACCCAAGTTGTTGAATAAAGCTGGGCCTTAAACTATCCATAAATCGGTTAGCTTTTAATAAGTCGGTACTAACCAGATGAGGAGCATAAGGTGCAAGCCTAGAAAACTGGAGTTCGTACTCCGCTACTGTCATCATGCCTTGGCGTAACGAGGCAAATTCCATAGCTTTCCTCTCCTTGACATGTTCAGAGAAGTATTTTGATCAGAAGAGGGTAAGGAATCCTTCCCAAGTATGTGGTGCATCTTGAGGCGGTGCAGGAATTGACTTCCACCATGTACGAGCATCTTTATTGAGTTGGAACGTGGCAAGACGAACCTTCTCTTGGTCGGCACATTGCAGAACCTCAAATATGCGATTCATTTCATCAATGCAATTCTCGACTTCATCTGGATTACAGGAACCAGAAAATCGTGGAGGATTTAGGCTCCTGAAGTTACCGTGAAGATCACCAGCACCAGCTCTTGCGCCGACTTGAGCCATGTTTTGCAATGCCTGGGTGAGACCCGCAACGATCTGTTGCATTCCACCCCAATCAACACAGTGTGCCATCATAAGAATGTGGTACCTGGGAAGAGCGATGGGTTTGTTATTCTCCATAAAATTTAAAGGAAGTTAGCTTAAAGATATATTCTAAACAACTAACTCATCTCGGGTTCTACCCAATTCTAACATGGGTTGGAGATTTTCTTTTTAGTTTCATAGGTGTGGGACCTTAAGCCTATGACATGATATATATTTCCTAGAAATAAGTAAGTCCTTAGACTTAGGCTCTGACTCCGCTCTGATACCACCTTAACTGTCACGCCCCGAGATTTATGCAGCGGAAATAATTGGAAACACGAACAGTTGGCATGGTAAGCCTCTTACAAGCAATGCAATTAGAGCGCAAGACAATGACATAAAGTAATTGCACAAGTAATCTTATTTAAACGTTCAACTTTATTTCATAAGAATAATCCACCAAGTATACAAAACTCTTGACTCTTAACACTCTCCTAACATAGACTCAAGAAAACAAAAATTACATAATGACTCGGCTAGACATTAGAAAACTAAGGCGTCTCTCGTCCATATGACCTTCAATTCCTCTCGGACACGGTACTTGTATAATCCAAATCCGATTCACTAGTTCTTCTTGAAATATTGAGAAAGTATGTAATGAGCACACTTGCCCAGTAGGTATCTTCGTATCAACATGATGGCAATCTTAAAGTGATTAACATTTTTATCTCTAGAGAAAGCTAAATCATGTGGATACGGTGAAACATGCGAATAGAACCAAAATAGCAAGATATGGTCAAGACGAGATATGAGAATATGACTGAGCAAGTATATAACAAGAATATAACTTTGGCCTTTCCATGAACAATAATGTAACTAGAATGCACTTTTCATAACCATAAAGGCCATGCACTAGAAAGTCCTGTAACACGCAAGAGTGTACTTTTGCTTTGCAAGCACTTCGTGAATATTTATGGCTATTCGTGGATCTTCACTTATTTATAAAGAAAGAACTCCCAGCGCAATGCGACACCAGTAGCATCATACACCATGGTTTACAGTATGTTCCCGATAATCAATCGAGGGGACTAGCATAGAGTCCTTGAACACAATCAGTGCTCGAACTGCATCTTCAAGTATAAATCAAGCTACTTCCATGAGTATAATAATAATGTTGGCCAATAATGTAACAAGTTCAACAATAGTCAATGGAAGAATGCACCAAATATGAATATAAGAATTCAAAGAATGCATTAATAACTAGGTTACGCTACGGAAAGAATTCGGCAGCATAACAGTACATTCATTAACTTTCCAAATTTTATTTAGATAGCTTTTGGAATAAAGTGATAGGTTCTAGATAATCAATAGACCATCTGGAATAATAGAAAAAATCAACCCTTGAGTCAAACCCTATGTTAATCATACTCCGAACCAAGCGGTCTTTTACTGGACCGTTTCTTGACCAGGCGGCCGTGTACTAGACCGTTTGGAACCAGAACTCAGGAAAATACCGGTAAGTGCTCTCTAGACAATTGTGCTTTAATGATACAACTAGCTCGGCGTTCTAATGGGAATCCTAGGCTCGCGGAGACTTATGGAGGCCTTGAAACATAATCCCCTAGTCCGACAGAAGGAATATCTGACGGAAAGGTTCATAAGTCCAAGATTGTGTACTTAATGTGCAATGTGTAACTAATGACAATATACCGGGATATGTGCCATGTACTTAAAAAAAAGACTCTAGATAAGAAAGAATCATGATAAAACATTGATCAAATAAGTCCATAAACTTTATGAAAACGTGCCTATAAATACAAGAGTATAAGTTTTGGCCATAAAAATAACATAGGTGAAAAATAATCCCAAGTACATAAAGAACATGAAATCTTCTAGAGTAATATGTTAACACAACTAGGTATAAGAAAATAACACTTGAAACATGAGTAAAACTTTCTTAACTAGGCTTATCATATAATAATTAGGGCTAATCAACAATATGTTTTGGGTTAACAAAATTACAGAAATCAAAATGCAAACGGTCAAGTGGGCGACCGTTTCATGGGTACTAACGGTCTGTCGTAGGACCGCTAAAGGTTTCTGGCGGTCTACAGGAAGACCGTTTCTTCCTGGGTAACAAAAATTCATTTAATAGTAAAATACACACTAACCTAGGGCATGTTAGATATAGAAATCGACGAGAACTTACTTTAAAACATGATGGAATAAATATAGACCGATAATATGCGTGGGTTTGTTGGTAATGACAAGAAAATTTTCTTTTAACTTAATTAGCGCTAAGAATTATGCATCGATATACACTAGATGCATAGTCTTAATGAAAACATAAAATTCTCGATGTATATTACATAAAAAAGACTGGAATCAGAGGGCTTTTATCCCTAACCTTAAATTTAAGCCTTTCATGTGATAACCTACCTCTATTTTGGGCGTTAGGATTCGAATTTAGGGTTGGAAGTTATACCTAATTTCTGCTCGTCTTGAACCGAAGTAGTAACTTCTTGCCGTCATATCTCCCGATTCCCTTGACCTTAAGATGTGAATTTCAGAGGGTGCTAAAACGAACAAATTGTTCTAAATAACCTCTATCTAATTACTTCATTTATGGCTCCTATTTTCCTAATCTTCCTGGGTCAGTCGCATAGTTTCCTGAGTTACTTTCACCAAACCAGCGTCTTTGCAGGATTTAATCTCCTTGTAGGCTTGATTTCCTAGAACAAAATTATGAGGAAAGTTATATCTAACTACAATGAAGAAATTCCTAGAAGGAACTTACCTCTAATTCGACCTCTTTACCTGAGTTCCACGTGAGCCAAATGTAAGGGTCGTGCAGGTAAGTCTTCGGGTCTATTTATAGCGTTTTAGCTAGGGTTCCATGGATTTGAACAATTCTAGGGTCCTAATTAGGTGCAAGATCGATCCTCAAGAGTTCTAAGCCTGATTATACTTCTATCCACTTCTATTTCTAAGAGTTTAATCGCTAAAAATCTAACCTTTTTACACTTTCTTCTATTCACGGAATCTGCAGAGCTTAGCGGTTATTTGGGAGACCATTTTCCAGTGGCTTGCGGTCTTGCGATAGACCGTCTTCAAATTTGGGCACCGAATTTGAAACTAGTTCAAACTCTTGTATTATTTTCGATCCTTTTATCCTAAAATATTCCTACTTATCTCTTTAATTCCGTAAATACATCAATTCCAAGTTTCTAGAACATGGACCAAAGTTAAAAATTATAATTTGGGCCAATTGGATTTGTCAAAATGGGCCTAATCCTCTTGGATTAGTATAGGGCCCAAATAATTATTTTTAATTTAACCAACTTTCAATTAATAGCCCATTTCTTTTATTTAAATGCTTATTAATTATATTTAAATCCAAAAAATTCGTAGAAAATCCTCGGGCGTTACAAACAATGGCTTCTGTCGATTGAATAGGGCATACTTATAGGGACAGAATACCATGGTGGTCTTAGAGTTCTAGTAGGATTTTCATTTCCTTTGTATCAATGCTACATGTTCGACAATTTCCATGCAAGTCCCTTCACTGCTATATCCTCAACCGCCTTTCCTGGTTAGGCATAAACCCTAATCTCCATGCATGGCCACTTCTATGTTCGAACTCCCTACTGTCTTTGGGCCTCCCTTTTTGTTTTTAGAAAAACATGGGCCCATATGTATACACGTTAAGGGATTTGGGTTTTATAATCAACCCATCCTAATATATATTATACTTTTATGCCCATAAACCCACTTGTAAGGCTCATTAGTTCTTAATCTATCCTTATATGTGAAGCCCTCACATATATACAAAGGTTAAGTCTATTAAAGTGTTGATGTTTGAACTTTGCATTTTGTTTTATTTGAAGGGTTTATTTAGGAAATTTCATTCCGATAATTTACCCGGGTTGCTACATTCGGTGCCGGCCGTGCATTTCAAGATTCAGGATTTCATCTACCGCATGCCAGTTCGCGTCCTGTTCCGCCTCTGTTTTGGGGCTGATGAGCCTTTGTTTCCAAGGACGGTTGCCAAGAAGAACTCTTTTGCGCTAGTGCCAGTTTCTTCTTGAGCGAGGCCGGTGGCAATCTCTTTGCTCGTCGGAGGTCTTACCATTCATGCTGTTATTACTTCTCGCTTTATTGCTGTTCAGGTGACTGGTCAAGAAGGGTTCTCCACCCAGATTATGCTAACTCGTACGGCTGTCAAAAGTTTGATGCATTCTATGTTCAAGAGGCAATTGGCCGTATCTTCTACATTTTCGAAGGACATTTTGCGCATTCTATGCAATCTCCCTCACATTATCAAGCCGGTCACGTCAACGTCATGTATCACTCTCCCTCAATTTCATCCTGTTCTTCTATCAAGGGAGTTGTGCTTCAAGTCCGATTGGCTAGTGGATTTGCCGAACCGCATGCTCCTTGTGTCGAGGGAGAAAACTCCATGGTTTTCTGATATTCATCATCCAAAGGAGTTGTCTGTTCAAGAATGTCCACCTATTGTTAGCACCGGGTGTCTAGGGGCAACCGCCCCAACAAAGCTGCATGTTCATAATCAGGCCATGCCATCTGCCAGATGGGCCCGCTATTTGAGAAGATATTGCAAATCAAGAAGCCCGAAGGTCCGAGCCCGCACCAGGCGGGTCTATGTTCAAGATATTTCTGCTAACAAGAGGTGGCGGCGCAAGTTCAAGCGCCTTCAGTTGTGCACTTCAGGGACCATTTCTCCTCCTTCTACCTACCATTCATCATTCCTTTTGCTCAGCTCTCACCCTTAGAAAGTGTACTTTCTTCCTTCTAGTCCAGTTTCTATTATTTTCTCCTCTTTTTCTGGGTCCGTGAACCCTCGCTCCTATCCCTTTCACCCGGATCCTCCAGATTTTCCTTATTCCTTCGATTTCAAGTCTTGACCTATGTCCTCCTTTCACTCCAATTTTGGGGCATCTTCTGATTCTTCTTCTCCAGAATTTTTGGATTCTATCTCTGATTCTTCTCTGACCCTGTCGGATGTCTGTCATTATTCCTCTCCGACCATGTCGGATGATTATCATTCTTCTTCTCCGACCTTGTCGGATGACCGTCTGGTGGAACAATTTTTATTTATTATTTACGTATGCGTGCTAGTCACCGAAGTGATAAATTTATTGTGCACTCGATCTGCCTTGGTCGGACGAATATGAAGTTCGTGTCGGGACTCGAAACCCACCGTACCGTAAAGGCTACGATGTTAATTACGTACCTCCGAAGGATAGACAACCCTTGATTAATCGCCAAAATAGAAATACCATGCGGCCCTATAGAATATATGAAAGATTTAATTGCATGCAAGCACACAATAAGGTAGTATTTATCTATTCGGATGGCTCCCGATATAGGGCGGAAAACTTAGGTCCGAGGACCACCATCATGCATAGTGAAAGCCTTCGGTCGGGCATAATCCGGCTTTCCGCTAATCACCATTTGATATACCGGAGAAGCAGATCATGCAAGCATACAGGGTAACAATATTTAGTTTTATTGTTTATTATTCATTTGATCATTTATTAGTTTTAGGAGAGATTTCAACAACGTCTCCCTACCTTGAGAGTTATCAAGGCCTTTTCCTTTTAAGGCTGCGCATGTCATTACGGTGCACGCATATGGACCCATGAGGTGGGCTTGGCGTGACCGTGTTCGGGCAGACTCGTAGAATGTTGGGATAATATATGTTGAGGTACGATAAATTTACTATTCAAGAACCGAGGGAATGCGGTTGAAATCCGATCAAAACGAATTGGAGCCAGCGGATTATTGGCCCAGGACAAGGTCATGCATTGGCCATAATGGGATAAATCCCGAGGTCCAGGCACGACTCGTTAGGGTGTCATTAATATTCCCACACCCGAGATTTAGAGGAGGTAAGAGCTTCGAGACGGGCACAGTCATACTCGCTACTCTTTATTTATTTATGTATTTTGTCATTATTTTGATGCATGCGTGTGTTTCTTTTCCTTAAGCTCACTATTCTTATTTTGTTTATGTAGTTCCCCTTTTATTATTTTATTTATATATTTTTTATTGCAAGCGTACAATTTTTATTTCCTTATTTGGCACTTATTAGGTTGTTATTCATTCATCATTTTTTTGTTGTTAATTCATCACTTTTATTCCTTCATTATTATTATTATTATTGATCATTTTTATTTAGACATTGTTTGTTTATTGTGCTTTTTGTTTTATACATATTTCTCAATTTTACTTTCTCCCTTTTTATATCTTTTTTTGTTTATTTTATTTTAGTCATTTCTTATTACCCATTTTTGAATGAGAGTGTTTTATTCATTCTATTGTTTGTTTCCTTATATATATATATATATATATATATATATGGGATGGGGAGGGTTGTACGTGCGAACGCATGTGTGCATTGTTTGTTTTTTTATTTTGTTTGATGTGTGTATATCTTAAGGAGGGATGGGGTGGCATGTGTGCATATTGATTAGTGTTAATAGGGTTTAGTTTTAATGGGTGTTTGGTTTTAATGGGTGTGTGTGTGTTATGTGGGTGTTGTAGGTGCCGGAAGGTGCGGCGTCCGCGTGAAGGTGGTCGCGAGTGTCCGCCCGAACATGTGCTACTGCTACCTACAGTGCACAGGTTAAGAAAATAGAAATAGGTGTGATCGCCAGAGGTGTTTACCTGAACGTCACAGGAGTGATGATCGTGGATGCCTTAGGAATGGGGAGATGGTGGGTTCTTCTGTCCTCACTCTCGGTCGGCCAAGAACGTGGAGCTCTGCGAGTCGATGACAAAGTACCTGCAAGTTAACCAGCAAACAGCAAAAGAAAACCCATTAGACTGTGACAGTGTAGTATATGCTCAAAAGGAAAGAAAACATACAATTGGGGGTCAATCGTACCGAGAAGCGGGGCGAAAATGGGGATGGCCGAGACTTTCGACCATCCGCCTTCCCTATGTTTTGGGTTGAAAAACCTCTTTAAAGTAAGATATAGGCAAGGCTAATATGCATGCAATGCAGTAAAATGAAGTAAAAGGTAGCACCTCTGGAATGGGGGTGCACTCTCCCTTCATCCTACTTGATGTTTTTATTTAAAAAAAAAAGAGAAGTAAAAGGTAGCAAGATAAGGTATAGAGGAAGAAAGATGGGGTTTTCCCATCAACCAACAGAGGCCAGCCACATGTGTGGCCGCTCAGAAGGGGTGGGTGGCCATGTCGATGGCCGCCCCCTGCATGGGACTCTCCCGCTGCGGAGCTCTCCAACTTCGGGTTCTGCTGATATGGGGAAGGTCGGGAACAGTAACTCTGGTGCTCACGGCCCACTCTCCCACAAACTAGCAACCTTTCGCCCTCCAAAAGATATCCAACGCCTCGTGAGAAAAGGTCCCCCCCTCCAAAAATGGTTCGAAACGGAGTTTTTATATGTGGGAGATTCTCCCTCCAAAAACATTCGAAAAATAGAGTAAGTGTGAGGCTATGTGAGTCTCGAATCCCCCCCGA
Source organism: Amorphophallus konjac (assembly GCA_022559845.1). Taxonomy (NCBI): domain Eukaryota; kingdom Viridiplantae; phylum Streptophyta; class Magnoliopsida; order Alismatales; family Araceae; genus Amorphophallus; species Amorphophallus konjac. The sequence continues at coordinate 220,183,062 of CM040123.1, read as the reverse complement.
GTGGGAGTAGTTTTGGAGGATGTGCCCGGAGGGGGCGGATCGTGGAGTTGACTGATAGTTGATTGGAGGCGACCAAGGTTCTGGCCGTCCAAAGGAGCTGGGCGGCCAAGTCGATGGCCTTCTTGAGGGTGAGGGCGGCCAGGAGTTTGGCCACCTTGGGAAGAGTTGGGCGGCCAGCTTGGTGGCCGCCTAGGATGGTGGGCAGCCAGTTTTTTGGCCACCCTGGAATGGGGTGGGCGGCCAGGTGTCTGGCTACCCTGGGTTGTGGGCGACCAACTGTGTGGCCGCCTAGAAATCAAGGCATGGAATGTGTATAGAGCCTCAAAAAATTCACCTCGGAAGGATGGAGCCTACCTAAACAAGGATGAGACTCCATACAACCAATCAACCAAGAGGAAGGGTATCACTTCTATGATGGCTAGACAAGGGTCCGTGGGATGTCCGAAATTAGGCATCTACAAATGTCCCTCCGGAACGCCCATTTTGCAGGGGATCCCGGCGGACTGATAAATGGGTGTTTCTGCAAAGAAACAAGCCTAATAAGGACATCCCGCTCAAGGAGATTCTCGAGCTGAGATTGAGCTTCGCAAAAGAACGGACAAGCATAATGTGACAAGGAGGTCATTCAAAAGGAGGAAGTTAGGAAAAGTAATATGAGAGGGCTTGTATCTATAGTCCAGTGGGAACCCTTAGCATGGCGCTGCGGGACTTGAGGGGACGAACGCAATCCAGGCTCAAGGAGATACAAGACACCTAAAATAGGAGTGAGTAACAAAATCAGGATAAGAGGAAAATGACCTTCAAATCTAAGATTATTCATAACGATCGCATGCAAAACACACTCTCGACTTGTCGAATCGGAGTGGAATAAGGTAGACAAGAAAAAAGTGATGGAATTGAAGAACTTGGATGATTGACAAAAGGGGGATAGAGTCTAGGGTAGACTAAGGGCAAACCCTTCTCTCGACCCTTGTTTCCTTCTTGCTGCATGAATGCCATGCTTTTTCTAAGTGCATTCTTTTTGTTTTTGTATGATCGACGGTGGGATAAAAAAGGGACCTATATGATGCATGATGGGTTTAAAAGGGAAAAACCTATCTAATGCATATCCAGAGGTAATATTCTCTGGCTCCGAGAAAGACATCGGTCGAGAGTCCGACGAGTCCGTCATCCCGAAGTCAATCATGAAACCAAACGGCCGTCGAATAACTTAGGGAACATAAACCCCTCATTGTTTTTCTTAGAGAGGAACTCAAAATTTATGTGCCCGAAGTTATTAGCCTCCGGGCTCTATATAATATAGTATATATAATAGTAGGAGAAGGCGATGAAGACTCATTAGTGAAGTTCATAAACAAATAAGCATTTAAAGGGGAAGCATTCACTAAAGTAAGGGGAGGAAAACAAACATCGCCCTTCGGCTTTACAGTAGGCCTAAAGGACATAATGAATTTCGCGGTGATGGTCATCAGGGCGTAAATACGTCCCCGAAGGTGATCACTCCTGATGATAAGAAAGTCTATGCTAACTTCACCTAGCATATCAATTGACTCAAGCAAAATGTCGGGTTGGAGGAAGACTAACAAAAGGATAATTCAAGCTCCAAAGCCGAAGTCCGTCCTGGACCCGCTAACATAGGTAGGACATTTATCTAATCAGGGGGATATGGAGTAGAGAGTGTAAGGAAAATGGATATTGCAATGCAACCAGGCATCTGCTGAAAATCAAGTAATATGAAGGTTTCATTTGCTTAGGACTCAAGTTGGAGTGCCATGCTGGCGGAGTTCAAATGCCATTAAGATTCATGGAAAACAAAGGAATGAGGAGTGCTCTACCTCCCGACGAGGTAGCCAGGGATTTGGCTTATCTTGGATGGGCAGATGGGCCTGCGATTTGCCCCTAGTTTGGGTGTTGGTAGGAGTGCAAGTATGGATCCCCTGGTGGGATGGAATAAAGAAAGGGGAGTAGCCTTTGGGTTCGCAGTTGGGGTAGTGATGAAGGAAAGGAGATGGTGTAGTGTGTATGAGTGGATGCAGGTGTTGGGGAGATGCCCCTCCATTTTTTAGGATATTTTGAATATTCAGATTTTTTTGAGATTTTTACATATTTTTCTTTTTTTTGAATTAAATATTTTAACTTTTTTATGGATTTTTGACGTATTTTTGATTTTTTTGGCCAACGTCTGGCAACTGCCCATGAGAGATCACGACAATGAAGAAAGGATAGGCTCTTTTTACAACCTCCCAGATATCCTGAGCTCACATCTAGGTTGATTTGGGTCTCTAGACTCCTCGAATGATGGTCTCGCCAGTTAAGACTTATCCCGATGGCAATGTCGTCATGCCAAGCTTAGGCTCCCAGTTGCTTCCGACCGTGGAGATACACCCAAAAAGTGTTTGAGGTAAATGATTTGCCCGACCCGGGTCTATTTACTCACAACTCTAGATGATATATGATGGAACACCTTGGAACCCTAATGGACAACCGCGCGACGCTGACCTGGAATCAGACGCCGTCGCACTGACAGGTGACGCGCATGCATTGACTTAAGCCTGAGGTTGATGAAAGAAGACACTAAAGTGATGAGAACATTGGCATACCAGAAACATGAAGATTTCTTGTAGCAAAGGCTTTTGTTCTTTCGGGGTAGACAATCATAAAGTGTGTTTTTGAGAAATGGCTACAAGCCGTGAATAGAGTTATATCCTTCGGAGTTTCCATCGGATTCTGAGTCCTCAAAATAAAAGAAGAATGTAGGGGATAAACTTCACAGGTGGATCGGCAAAGCCGTTAAAACGATGAGCAATGAGCGGCTTAGTTCACTCCACCCTTTCGGTGATTTCGGACCACCTTCGAGACGTTATGCTTTTTATGTTGCCCCTTAATTGGACTTGACTTGTAGGGCTTTTATCTTGACTAGGCACGGTCACGACCTAGCTTTTCAATTTGTTCCATTTTGGGATTTTTATTTCTTTCATTCCTTTCGCTTGGAATTGTGAAATTTTGGGTTTTGCACCCTTTTTGGCTTTTGAATTTTTTTTTAATTTTTGCCTGCGGGGACACTGCTCTCTTCACGTGCTCTGGTCTCATTTTACAAGGAAGGTGAGTCATGTTCTCACTTGAGGGCATCATGTTTCAGCTGCTGAGCTCAAGGCCTTAAGAGTGCCGACTGTCTTGATAGGTCGAGTAGAGAGGAAAAGGAGGATTTTGGTCTCTTCCAGAAATCTTCGGGATAGTCACCCGTTTTAGGCCGTTGCCAAATTTTGAAAGCATGTGAGTGTGTGCATATTGCTTGCCCCTTGGAGCATTAGTTTAGCTGGACGGAATTCTCCACGGTTCCGATAGATCAAAGTCTTAACGCATCAAGACTTTAATGCAACCTAACCTTTACATACATGATGTGATGGGGAGTGAAATGCATGGTAGCTACCAGACGGTTGGTTTTCTTTGATTTCTGATTTTTTTGTTAAGTATGAATTTTCTATTTTGTTTTGAATTTTGGATTATAAACTATGTACAAGGGTACCTACAGATCGGACGATATCGTCTGGGCACTCCGTGGACTGCTCTATGGAGCAAGAAGAGCAGTCCACCTCCTTGGTTGGCCGAAAACAAGGTTCAAGTGAATGGGAAGCAAGTACGCGGCCGTGGACACGGCCCCTATACCTACTAGGATTAATGGGTTCTTTGACTTGAATTTGCTTGACCATAGGAGGCGGGTTAGAACGTTCCTCGTCTTGTAGCAAATTTATTGAATTCATTAAACTAAACATTAAAATCTAAGTTAACAAGTTATAACTTCCAGCTAGACCTGACCAAAATTGGTAGGAAATTTGGGTGCCCTTAAACTTCTTGTGTGGTGTAGCTAATGGTTTGGACTCTTCTAAATCTGACCTATTATGTACAAGGCAAGTGCCCCTGGCAGGGCTGTTGATTGGAGGTGTGTGATTAAAGATGGAGGCTGAAGGTTCATGAGCTGGGGAAGCACGATTTGAGAGTTTTGCCCCTAGAGTGGGCTTCTCAATGATAGTTGTAGGCTTTTGTTTTTGGAATTGATCAGCTTCGAAGATGGAATCACTTTTGAATGACGTGAACAAGAGGAGAAGAAAAGAAAGGAGGACTAACAGAGTTGGTTCACCTTTTGCTTCATGAATTTCTTCTTGGATTATGGACTGGGACAAGGATTCTTCAGAGAATAGTTTTGATAAACCCGAACCCTCTATGTCTACATCATCTTGGTTTTCTTTTGGATTCACAAGTTCACCTTCATGAAACATTTCCACATTAGCAATTCTCTCTTCCAAAGGACAAGATTCCTTTACAAAATGATTGTGCAAATTCCACTTGTTTGACTCCTCGTTGCCAACGTTAGTTGGTTGACAACCTAATCCAAATCTCTCAACAGTTCCATTTTCCTTAATCCGCTCTTTAATTTCTTGTTCTTCCTTTCCTAACCCTGCACCATCTGTATAGCCCATCTTCGACATTATGTGCCATCCTACATCTTGGGGTGTCTCCTTAGGTACAGGTGACTCTAAGAATTCCGAAGATGGAGTAGATTGATGGACATCCAAGGTAGAGATAATGGGCTCCTCGTCCTTTGATAACATGAGTGTGGCCGGGTCCAACACCATGGAGATGTCAGCCAAAATTTCTAAAGGAGGAGCAATCAGGGGGTTAGAGATACGTGAAGAGCTTGATTGGATAATTGGAATGACATCATGATTTGGGAGAGCAAATCCAACATTTGATTCATCAAAAGGAATGGATTCATGTTGGGGAAGCTGAATCGGAGCTAGATCGATTGGAGTAGAGGTCGCAAAAGACTCATCATCAATAGGGGTTGGTTCAAATTGAGTTGGCAGCAAAGTTGGGGTTAGAGCTGGTTTGATTAAATCAAGAGATGATAGTTGTTCCTCCCGTGAGGTGTCTTGATGAAAAGTGGATAAAGCTGAGTGATTCTCTGCCATGAGCGGAGGAGAGACACCTTGATGTTGCTGTTGAAAAGACGAGCCCTTAGGCGGAATAAGGACTAAGGGTCTTGCCCCTTTAGGTGGAATGGGAGTGGGAGGAGGGATGTCTTGACTTTGTTGAGGTGGTTCACTCTTGGGTCGGATCAAGACCAAAGGTCTTGCCCCTTGTCCATGGCCAATCATGTTTGCTGTGTCTGAGCACACTATGGGTTGATCATTCGCCACTTCTTCCTCATCATATTGCCAATGTTGTCCTCTTTCCATTAGCCTAGACTCTTGATTGCCCCTAACCATGGCTAACCTTTCTTGAGTGTAGGATGGAACATGAGGTGATTGATGGAATGGAAAAGAATTAGGGGCATTCCTTTGCCCCTTTACCGGTGCCCCGTGGCATGCAATGGCAACCATGGAATAGAAAGAATTTGGGGGCTGATGGAAGGCATTGATATGATCATTGGAGCTTGCCCCTTCAGAGGTCGAGACATCACAATCATCTAGATGTGAGAATGGAAATGAGGAATGTTTGAGTTGAGTTTGAACAACATGAGCTCATTTGTAGAGTTGAGCGAATTTGTGAAATTCGCTAAGCATCAAGATAGCACGGAGCTGCGGAGTTACATCATTGACTAGAATAGTGATGGCTTGGGATTCCCGGATGGCAATCCCAGACCTAGAAGCCATAGCTCTCCACCGATTAGAAAATTGAGTGAAGTCCTCGTCGGGCTTCATCTTTTCCATGATGAGATCCGTAAGAGTGGGAGCTATAGTAGCCATGTGGCCGAAATGAGCGATAAGACACTCAGACACAATATCAAAGTTAATGAGATCAATGGCCGGGAGTGAAGAGAACCACCTGAAGGCCTCTCCTTCAAGAGATTTTTGAAAGAGATGAACTAGGAGGACCCGATCATAAAGCCATTGATGAGAATCCAATAGAAATCAAGAAAGATGTTCATGCGGATCTGTGGAACCATCGTACTTCCGATGTTTAGGGGCTTTGAAACCCAGGGGGAAATGAACATTCGGAAGTTTACAATAGCTAGTGAAGGAGTGAGGTTGAGGTTTGGGGAGGCTTTCGACAACCACTTGCCGGACATACCTTTCCACCTCTTATCGGGATATGAGATTGGATTGCTTAAGGGGTGCAATGACATTGGCCAAGCATGAGAAATCGGAGAGGATGCAACCCCTTGATGAAAAAAAGGATGGTTAGGTTGATTAGGAACACGAGAGGGAGTCCTATTGAATGAGTTTGGCATTGAAATTGGAGATCTCCTTGGAATGGATTGAGCATTGAGATGTGATCTTGCTTGGGAAGCTAGAGCAAACAAATAGTTAGAGTAATATCGAGATAACACTCTAGCTAACTCTTGGTCTTCCTTTGGGGAGATTGATGGGGTTTTGACAATGATGGGCACTTCACTTTGGGAGGATGATTCTTTACTAGTTGTGCTTTGATGTACATCAATTTGTGAATTTTGACACATCCCAATAAAAGCATTGGGTGCATCTTCCTCGGCATCAAGTCGGGTTTGTGAGTCATCGAATTCAAGATCATCCTCATCAACAACATGCATGTTGGAATAACATTGAGCCATCGCCATTCAACCTAATTAACTTTAAAAAAAAATTCAAGTAGAATTCTTAAGGCCAATAAGGTTGAATTAATTGCATCTAACAACAAGCATGTATTCAAACAATGCGCCCCAAATTTTTAGCTTAGGTTAAGCCAAAGACTAGTCCAATTTAAATTTGTTCCCTCTTAGATGAGCATGGAATTTTCTAGGGAATTAAAGGACAAACTCTGGGATAATGCTAAGATGATTATCACTCAAACCCTTTAGGAAATCTAATAGGTTTCCAAAGATACAACCTGCCCGGCGATCGTGTGGGAATCCACGATTCCCGGGGACTCACGGAGGTTCCCAATTAAAAAGGACTAGTTACACCTGGGTGGGAGTCCCTAGGTGAAGAGTCCAAATCAACGGGAGGGTGTTCCTAATATGTGTGATGCCGACTCTTCCTAAGCCCACCCCGAATTGAAACCTGCAATGTTAGAACAAACACAAGCAAAAATACACAAAACAAAAGCTAAACTATGCAAACAGGATAGAAACAGAAGTAGAAACACTAACAGCAGATGGCCAACCCGATGGCCGCTTAGAGACCTGGGCGGCCAAGTCTTTGGCCGCCTAGGAGTGTGGTAGGCGGCCCGGTCTTTGGCCGCACTGGGACCTGGGCGGCCATCACCCTGGCCGCCACCTGCTTCAGCCCAGCAGATGAACCAAATGTAAAACATGCCAAATGAGCAACTAAAAATGTAAAATGAAGATGGGAAAAAGCTATTTGCTGGAAACTAAATGCAGTAGACTTCAAGCAAAAGACTCACAGTGAGCAATCAGTGTCCGACCGTGATCGCCAGAAGGTTGTAGGTGCTAGAAGGTGCGGCATCTGCGTGAACATTGTCGCGAGTGTCCTCCCGAACATGTGCTTCTGCTACCTATAGTGCACAGGTTAAGAAAATAGAAATAGGTATGATCGCCAGAGGTGTTTACCTGAACCTCACAGGAGTGATGATCGTGGATGCCTTAGGAATGGGGAGATGGTGGGTTCTTTTGTCCTCACTCTCAGCCGACCAAGAATGCGGAGCTCTGCAAGTCGATGATGAAGTATCTGCAAGTTAACCAGCAAACAGCAAAAGAAAATCCATTAGACTGTGACAGTGTAGTATATGCTCAAAAGGAAAGAAAACATGCAATTGGGGGTCAATCGTGGCGGGAAGGGGGGCGGAACGGGGGATGGCCGAGACTTTTGACCATCCGCCTTCCCTATGTTTTGGGTTGAAAAACCTCTTTAAAGTAGGATCTAGGAAAGGCTAATATGCATGCAATGCGGTAAAATGAAGTAAAAGGCAGCAAGATAAGGAATAGAGGAAGAAAGACGGGGTTTCTCGTCAACCAACAGAAGCCGGCCACATGTGTGGCCGCTCAGAAGGGGTGGGCGGCCATGTCGATGGCCGCCCCCTGCATGGGACTCTCCCGCTGCGGAGCTCTCCAACTTTGGGTTCTACTACTAGGGGGAAGGTTGGGAAGAGTAACTCTGGTGCTCACGGCCCTCTCTCCCTCGAACTAGCAACCTCTCTCCCTCCAAAAGATATCCAACGCCTCGTGAGAAAAGGTCCCCCCCCCTCCGAAAATGGTTCGGAACGGAGTTTTTGTATGTGGGAGATTCTCCCTCCAAAAACATTCAAAAAATAGAATAAGTGTGAGGCTACGTGAGTCTCGAATCCCCCCCGAGTGGGAGCAGTTTCGGAGGACGTGCCCGGAGCGGGCGGATTGTGGAGTGGACTGGAGGCGGCCAAGGTTCTGACCGTCCAAAGGAGCTGGGCGGCCAAGTCGATGACCTTCTTGAGGGTGAGGGCGGCCAGGAGTTTGGCAACCTTGGGAAGAGCTCGGTGGCCGCCTAGGATGGTGGGCGGCCAGGTTTCTGGCCGCCCTGGAATGGGTTGGGCGGCCTGGTGTCTGGCCGCCCTGGGTTGTCGGTGGCCAATTGTGTGGCCTCCAAGAAATCAAGGCATGGAATGTGTATAGAGCCTCAAAAAATTCGCCTCGGAAGGATTGAGCCTACCTAAACAAGGATGACACTCCACGCAACCAATCAACCAAGAGGAAGGGTATCACTTCTATGATGGCTAGACAAGGGTCCGCAGGATGTCCGAAATTAGGCGTCTACAAATGCCCCTCCGGAACACCCGTTTTGCAGGGGAGCCCGGCAGACTGATAAATGGGTGTTTCGGTAAAGAAACAAGCCTAATAAGGACATCCCGCTCAAGGAGTTTCTCGAGCTGAGATTGAGCTTCGCAAAAGAACGGACAAGCATAATGTGACAAGGAGGTCATTCAAAAGGAGGAAGGAAGTAAAAGTAATCTGAAAGGGCTTGTATCTACAGTCTAGTGGGACCCCCTAGCATGGCGCTGCGGGACTTGAGGGGACGAACGCAATCCTGGCTCAAGGAGATACAAGACACCTAAAACAGGAGTGAGTAACAAAATCAGGATAAGGAGAAAATGACCTTCAAATATCAGAATACTCATAACGATCGCATGCAAAACACACTCTCGACTTGTCGAATCGGAGTGCAATAAGGTAGACAACAAAAAAGTGATGGAATTGAAGAACTTGGATGATTGACAAAAGAGGGATAGAGTCCAGGGTAGACTAAGGGCAAACCCTTCTCTCGACCCTTGTTTCCTTCTTGCTGCATGAATGCCATGCTTTTTCTAAGTGCATTTTTTTTTGTATGATCGACGGTGGGATAAAAAAGGGACCTATATGATGCATGCTGGGTTTAAAAGGGAAAAACCTATCTAATGCATATCCAGAGGTAATATTGTCTGGCTCCGGGAAAGACATCGGTCGAGAGTCCGACGAGTCCGTCATCCCGAGGTCAATCATGAAACCAAACGGCCGTCGAATAACTTAGAAAACATAAACCCCTCATTATTTTTGTTAGAGAGGAACTCAGAGTTTATGTGCCCGAAGTTATTAGCCTCCGGGCTGTATATACTATAGTATATATAATAGTAGGAGAAGGCGATGAAGAGCGAATCCCGATGCTATATGACCTGCAGCTGCATAAACACTCATTAGTGAAGTTCATAAACAAATAAGCATTTAAAGGGGAAGCATTCACTAAAGTAAGGGGAGGAAAGCAAATATCACCCTTCGGAATTACAGTAGGCCTAATGGACATCATGAATTCTACGGGGATGGTCATCAGGGCGTAAATATATCCCCGAAGGTGATCACTCCCGATGATAAGAGAGTCTATGCTAACTTCACCTAGCATATCAATTGACTCCAGCAAAATGTCTGGTTGGAGGAAGACCAACAAAAGGATAATTCAAGCTCCATAGCCGAAGTTCGTCCTGGACCCGCTGACATAGGTAGGACGTTTGTCCAATCAGGGGGATATGGAGTAGAGAGTGTAAGGAAAATGGATCTTGCAATACAACCAGGCATCTGCTGAAAATCAAGTGATATGAAGGTTTCATTTGCTTAGGACTCAAGTTGGAGTGTCGTGCTGGCGGAGTTCAAATGCCATTAAGATTGATGGAAAACAAAGGAATGAGGAGTGCTCTACTTCCAGACAAGGTAGCCAGGGATTTGGCTTATCTTGGATGGGCAGATGCGCATGCGATTTGCCCCTAGTTTGGGTGTTGGTAGGAGTGCAAGTATGGATCCCCTGGTGGGATGGAATAAATAAAGGGGAGTAGCCTTTGGGTTCGCAGTTGGGGTAGTGATGAAGGAAAGGAGATGGTGTAGTGTGTGTGAGTGGATGCAGGTGTTGGGGAGATGCCCCTCCATTTTTGGGGATTTTTTGAATATTCAGATTTTTCAAAGATTTTTACATATTTTGCTTTTTTTTGAATTAAATATTTTAACTTTTTATGGATTTTTGACGTGTTTTTGATTTTTTTGGCCAATGTCTGGAAACTGCCCATGAGACATCACGACAATGAAGAAAGTATAGGCTCTTTTTACAACCTCCCAGGTATCCTGAGCTCACATCTAGGTTGATTTGAGGCTCTAGACTCCTTGAATGATGGTCTCGCCGGTTAAGACTTATCTTGATGACAATGTCGTCATACCAAGCTTAGGCTCCCAGTTGCTTCCGACCGCGGAGATACACCCAAAATGTGTTTGAGGTAAATGATTTACCCGGCCCGGGTCTATTTCATTACAACACTAGATGACATATGATGGAACACCTTGGAACACTAATGGCCAACCGCGCGACGCTTACCCGGAATCAGACGCCGTCCCACCGACAGGTGACGCGCATGCATTGACCTAAGCCCGAGGTTGATGAAAGAAGACACTAAAGTGGTGAGAACATTGACAAACCAGAAACATGGAGATTTCTTGTAGCAAAGGCTTTTGTTCTTTCGGGGTAGACAATCATAAAGTGTGTTTTTCAGAAATGGCTACGAGCCGTTAACAGAGTTATATCTTTCGGAGTTTCCATCGGATTCCGAGTCCTCAAAATAAAAGAAGAATGTAAGGGATAAACTTCAGAAGAGGATCGGCAAAGCCGTTAAAATGATGAGCAATGAGCGAGCTTAGTCCACTCCACCCTTTCGGTGATTTCGGACCACCTTCGAGACGTTATGCTTTTTGTGTTGCCCCTTGAATTGGACTTGACTTGTAGGGCTTTTATCTTGACTAGGCACGGTCACGACCAGGCTTTTCAATTTGTTCCATTTTGGGATTTTTCTTTCATCCATTCCTTTTTCTTGGAATTTTGAAATTTTGGGTTTTGCACCATTTTTGGCTTTTGAGATTTTTTTGAATTTTTGCCTGCGGGGACACTGCCCTCTTCACGTGCTATGGTCTCATTTTGCAAGGAAGGTGAGTCCTATTCTCACTTGAGGGCATCATGTTTCAGCTGCTGAGCTCAAGGCCTTAAGAGCGCCGACTGTCTTGATAGGTCGAGTAGAGAGGAAAAGGAGGATTTTGGTCTCTTCCAGAAATCTTCGGGATAGTCACCCGTTTCAGGCCGTTGCCAAATTTTGAAAGCATGTGAGTGTGTGCATATTTCTTGCCCCATGGAGCATTAGCTTAGCTGGACAGAATTCTCCTCGGTTTCGGTAAATCAAAGTCTTAACCCATCAAGGCTTTAATGCAACCTAACCTTTACATATATGATGGGATGGGGAGTGAAATGCGTGGCAGCTGCAAGACTGTTGGTTTTCTTTGATTTCTGATTTTTTTGTTAGGTATGAATTTTCTATTTTGTTTTGGATTTTGGATTATAAACTATGTACAAGGGTACCTACAGATCGGACGGTATCGTATGGGCACTCCGTGGACTGCTCTATGGAGCAAGAAGAGCAATCCACCTCCTTGGTTGGCCGGAAACAAGGTTCAAGTGAATGGGAAGCAAGTACGCGGCCGTGGACACGGCCCCTATACCTTCTAGGATTAATGGCTTCTTTGACTTGAATTTGCTTGACCATAGGAGGCGGGTTAGAATGTTCCTCGTCTTGTAGCAAATTTATTGAATTCATTAAACTAAACATTAAAATCTTAGTTAACAAGTTATAAATTTCAACTAGACTTGACCAAAGTTGGTAGAAAATTTGGGTTCCCCTAACCTTCTTGTGTGTTGTAGCTTAAGGTTTGGACTCTTCTAAATCTGACCTATTATGTACAAGGCAAGTGCCCCTGGCAGGGCTATTGATTGGAGGTGTGTGATTAAAGATGGAGGATGAAGGTTCCTGAGCTGGGGAATCACGATTTGAGAGTTTTGCCCCTAGAGTGGGCTTCTCAATGACAGCTTTAGGCTTTTGTTTTTGGAATTTATTAGCTTCGAAGATGGAATCACTTTTGAATGACGTGAACAAGAGGAGTAGAAAAGAAAGGAGGACTAACAGAGTCGGTTCTCCTTTTGCTTCATTGATTTCTTCTTGGGTTATGGAGTGGGACAAGGATTCTTCAGATAATAGTTTTGATAAACCCAAACCCTCTATGTCTACATCATCTAGCTTTTCTTTTGGATTCACATATTCACCTTCATGAAACATTTCCACATTAGCAATTCTCTCTTCCACAGGACAAGATTCCTTTACAAAATGATTGTGCAAATTCCACTTGTTTGACTCCTCATTGCTAACCTTAGTTGGTTGACATCCCAATCCAAATCTCTCAAATGTTCCATTTTCCTCAATCGGCTCCTTAATTCCTTGTTCTTCCTTTCCTAACCCCGCACCATCTGTATAGCCCATGTTCGACATTATGTGCCATCCTACATCTTGGGGTTTCTCCTTAGGTACGGGTGACTCTAAGGGCATGTTTGGTATCGGGATACCGCGGGGATAAGCGGGGATATCATCGTTTCAACCCCATCCTTCATTTGGTATGGCAAAGATTGACGGGAATATACGAGATTAAGTAGAATGAGGATAACCCCAAATACGCGGTTAATACGGGGATAACTCATTCCTACAAAAAGGTGAAATGAGTTATCCCTCATCTCTAACCCTATTCTCTCTCCCTCTCTTATCACCGCCCTCTCTCTCTCCTCCCTCCCTCTACATCTCACATAAAAATAATATAATTAGTAATAATTATTATAAAAATCTTATTATTATTGATGATTATTAAAAAATATTATTTAAATAATAATATATCATTAGTAATATATCATTATTATTAATATATAATAATTAATATATCATAATATATTATTATTAATATATCATAATATATTATATTAATATATCATTATTATTAATTATTATTAAAAATATTAGTAAAATAATAATATATCATTAGTAATATATCATTATTATTAATATACCATAATTAATATATTATAATACATTATTATTAATATATCATAATTAATATATCATAATATATTATTATTAATATTTCATTATTAATATATCATAATATCTCAATATTAATATATCATTATTATTATAAATATTATTAAAATAATAATATATCATTATTAATATATCATATTTAATATATGATAATATATTATTATTAATATAGCGTTATTATTATTAATATATCATAATATCTCAATATTAATCTATCATTATTATTTATTATTATTAAAAAATATTATTAAAATAATAATATATCATTATTAATATGTCATTTTTATTAATATATCATAATATATTAATATTTAATATATCATTATTAATATATCATAATATCTCAATATTAATATATCATTATTATTAATTATTATTAAAAATATTATTAAAATAAAAATAAATCATTATTAATAAATCATTTTTATTAATATATCATAATTAATATATCATAATATATTATTATTATTATATCATTATTAATATTAATATATCATTATTAATATATCATAATATATCAATATTAATATGTCATTATTATTAATTGTTATTAAAAATATTATTACTATTGATGATGATTTGATAAAATTATTAATTTATAAATACTAATAATCAAGAGTAGAATTGATAAACACATTAACAAATCCTATAATATTGTTAATTAATCATCAATCAAAAGAAAATAAGTTAAAAATAATAATATCATTGTCATTAATTATTATTAGAAACTGAAAAATACCTTAAATACTAATTTTATTTATGTTAATCATAACTAATCAAAAATAATAATTTGTTAATATTTTAAACTAATAATATCATTGTCATTAATTATTATTAGAAACTTAAAAATACCTTAAATACTAATTTTAAGGATGCTAATCATAACTAATCAAAAAAATTGATTTGATAATATTTTTAATATTAGATATCAAGATCATCAATTATAATTAATTAAGTTTATCATTAATTATAATCATAATTGTTATTATTAATTAAATATAACTTGAAGATTTGAAAAAAAATTAAGTCATCTTAATTCCAACCAAACGAAGAATAACATTATCTTTTAACCCAGGATAAGAAGGGTAAAATAGTCTATTTTTACCACTTATTCTCGTTCCTATCCTTATTTTTTACCAAACGAATAATAGGAATACTAACATACTTATCCTCTCGCATACCAAACGCATATGAGAATAAGAATAGAAATAAATCAACACAGAATGACTTACACCTATTCCCACTACAACTTATCCCGATACTAAACATAACCTAAGAATTCTGAAGATGGAGTAGATTGATGGACATTCAAGGTAGAGATAATGGGCTCCTCGTCCTTTGATAACATGAGCGTGGCCGAGTCCAACATCGTGGAGATGTCAGCCAAAATTTCTAAAGGAGGAGCAATTGGGGGGTTAGGGATACGTGAAGAGCTTGATTGGATAATTGGAATGACATCGTGATTTGGGAAAGAAAATCCAGCATTTGATTCATCAAAAGGAATGGATTCATGTTGGGGAAGCTGAATCAGAGCTAGATCGATTGGAGTAGAGGTCGCAGAAGACTCATCATCAATAGGGGTTGGTTCAAATTGAGTTAGCAGCAAAGTTGGGGTTGGAGCTAGTTTGATTAAATCAAGAGATGATAGTAGTTCCTCACGTGAGGTGTCTTGATGAAAAGTGGATAACGCTGAGTGATTCTCTGCCATGAGTGGAGGAGAGACACCTTGATGTTGCTGTTGAATAGACGAGCCCTTAGGCAGAATGAGGACTAAGGGTCTTGCCCCTTTAGGTGGAATGGGAGTGGGAGGAGGGATGCCTTGACTTTATTGAGGTGGTTGACTCTTGGGTCGGATCAAGACCAAAGGTCTTGCCCCTTGTCCATGGCCAATCATGTTTGTTGTGTCTGAGCACACTATGGGTTGATCATTCGCCACTTCTTCCTCATCATATTGCGAATATTATCCTCTTCCCATTAGCCTAGACTCTTGATTGCCCCTAATCATGGCTAACCTTTCCTGAGTGTAGGATGGAACATGAGGTGAATGATGGAAAGGAAAAGAATTAGGGGCATTCCTTTGCCCCTTTATTGGTGCCTCGTGGCATGCAGTGGCAACCATGGGATAGATAGAATTGGGGGCTGATGGAAGGCATTGATATGGTCATTGGACCTTGCCCCTTCAGAGGTCGGGACATCACAATCATCTAGATATGGGAATGGAAATGAGGAATGTTTGAGTTGAGTTTGAACAACATGAGCGCGTTTGTAGAGTTGAGCGAATTTGTGAAATTCGCTAAGCATCAAGATAGCACGGAGCTGAGGAGTTGCATTATTGACTAGAATAGTGATGGCTTGGGATTCCGGGCTGGCAATCCCAGACCTAAAAGCCATAGCTCTCCACCGATTAGAAAATTGAGTGAAGTCCTCGTCGGGCTTCATCTTTTCCATGATGAGATCCGTAAGAGTGGGAGCTATACTAGCCATGTGGCCGAAATAAGCGATAAAATGCTCGGACACAATATCAAAGTTAATGAGATCAATGGCCGGGAGTGAAGAGAACCACATGAAGGCCTCTCCTTCAAGAGATTTTTGAAAGAGATGAACTAGGAGGACCCGATCATAAAGCCATTGACGAGAATCCATTAGAAAGTAAGAAAGATGTTCATGCGGATCCATGGAACCATCGTACTTCCGATATTTAGGGGCTTTGAAACCCAAGGGAAAATGAACATGTTGTGCCCCTGGTTTTGATGATGACAACCATGAGATATGAATGATGTGTTCAATTCAATGATGAATTAAATCTTCATTCAATAATACTTTCACTTGATTTCATACTTGTTGCTAGAAAGGAATAGGGTCAACGCTGGGAGCTTAAAGCGTCCACGCATCAGTTGAAGAAGCCTTCACTGATATCCACAATCCTTCACTGATATCCACAATGTTAACTCCACGAAGCAGAGACCTTCACAAGTTATTTCACTGCATCAACGTCAAAATAGAGCAGCGTCGACGCAGCAGTTACAAAGGGAGAGCTAATGGCTTACTAAGTTCAGATGCTGGAACACCAATGCGTCAACCCAGCATGCTGAGAGCGTCGACGCAGCACGTCTATCTGTTGAAGACTTGATCACTGGATCACCGATGCGTCAACACAACAGGTTGATGGAGTCAACACAGCAGACTTGAGTTCGTGATCCCAGGATGACGAGGTACCAGGATGCTGACACGTGGCCAAATATCTGGGTGGGAAATGTGGAGGACACACGCGCCCAGTGCTGCCTCTGCTCGAGCTGCTATAAAGGGGAGTCTCGGTTGTCTGAAGAAGGATGATCGAAGTCTTGAGAGGAATAGTAAAAAAGTGCAGAAGTGCTGAGAGTTCGATCGAAAAAAAGAAGAGAAGCAGTGAGCAGAAGAAGAAGGAAGCAGAAGAAGAAGAAGAAAGAGAAGAGACAGTGAGAGCCTGCGAAAGAGAAGAAAATAGAGAGTGAGAGCAGAAGAGAAAGATTGTGTGAGCTGAGAAGAAGAAAGAAGAGGAAGAAAAGAAGAAGAGGAGAGAGTCTATTGAAGATCTGTTCAGTCTGTTCGTGGATCAAATCCAGAACGACTATTGTGGTTCATTTTCAACTTTCGTTGCTGTGCTTTTCATGTTTCTTATTTTTTTTGATACTCCTATTGCTATTGTTCTTCCGATCCTCTGGAGTGAGGTCGGGTTCCTCCTGGTGGGTCAGGAGAAGGGAGATCTGATCTTCGGTTTGCAAGCAGCAGGGGGGCTGCTTGTGGGTTCCCTCCGGGCTAGGAGGAAGAGAGGCTAGGCCTCTGGTGGATTGCTGGTAGCAGAGTGCTACTGGATGGTTCACTGGTAGCGGGGCTGCTACTAGTGGGGTTCCCTCTTGGTATAGAGGAAGAGAGACGTGAGTCTCTGGTTTCTAGTGACCGTGGGTTGCTAGAGGTTCCCTCCGTGTAGGAGGAAGAAGGGAGGTTGTTCCCCTGGGTAAGCTGTGTATCAGCGTATGTTGGCAAGCTGTGTTGCCCAGCTGTTAGTGAAGCCACACTCGGTTTGAGTGTGGGGTGGATGTAGGTCCGTGGACCGAACCACCTAAAAATCTCTGTGCAGTGGTTGGTTGCTCCATATCTCCTATCTACTTCACAGGTTACATTGCATTCTCATTTATATCTGTGCTGCTTCCGCTAGTTGTTTATTTGGGCGCGGGTTACGTATTTGATCTTTGGTTTAAAAGGATATTCTACCTGTTCTTCAGATTGGTTGTCTTGCTTTGTTAGAGTTCTAGTTTTATTATTGAGCCGAAAAGTTTTTAAGGGTGGGATTCATTCACCCCCCCTCTGAATCCTCCGCACCGATCCTAACAATTGGTATCAGAGCAGTTCCCTATTTCTCCAGATTCAACGATCCGTAGGGGATCCTGTTGGTCTAATAGGTGCATTTCTGATCGGGTCTTATTGCTTGGTTTTACTCCTGAATTGATTCAATGAAGCATCCACCGATCTTTAGTGGTTCTGGATTTAAGTTGTGGCTTAGAGGTCTGCGTATCTATGTTAAAGAACTTGATCCGGATCTATGGAAGTTGATTCCGCATGGTCCACACATACTGCCAAAGAAAATGTCCAAATGGACTGACAGTGATAGATACATGTGTGATCAAAACATGAAGGCTATGGAAATTATGAAGGCTGCCACTAACAAGGCCTTACACTTGTGTTTTTATCATTGTAGGTCAGCCACCGAAATCCTGGACAAACTGAAGATAGCCTTCCAATCAAAGGAGGACGCCTGCATGATGGCCAATGGGACTGATCACAGCAACAATCAAAGTGATGAAGAGGACAATGATGATAAGGTAAATCCCTTTAAAAACTATGATTTAGATGATTGGGAAAATGCATATTCTGAGCTGCTTGAATCTCATGAACTGTTAAGGAAAAAGTATAAAAAATTGAAGAAGGGTACTGGGTTAGTTAGTTCAAGTTCTCCATGTAAAAATTGTTCTATGATGAAGCAATTTCATAATGCCTGCATATCTGATATTCACACGCATAAAAATCAGTATGAAAAATTGATGAAGGAATTTGAATGTGTTAGCTCAGAACTAAGCAAGCTAAAATCTGAAAATGACTCTCTAAAACAATCTGTTAAAGAAAATGAAGGAAGGTTAGAGAAACTAAAAAAGGAGAACACGTTGCTGACTGAGAAATGTAATGCCATAAAATCTGTAAACGTAGAATTACAGAAAGATCTTGAAAACAGCAAAAAGACTTTAAGGAATTTGAAAACAGAGGAAAGCAAGAAGTCAATTCAGAAGATCAACTTCTAATAAATGAATTGGTTCAGAATGACAAACTTAAGGAAGAAAATGAGAAGTTAAAAATGCTGAACTCCACTATGTCAGAGAGACTTCTAACCTTAGAAAAAGGAAAAACAGTTAGTGTTGAAGTTCCTGAAAAATTGAGCAATCTGGAACAAGAAATTGAAAATTACAAAACTGCTAACAAGGTGTTAACTGAATGTGTGAATTGCAGTGAGCAAGAAATTGCCAGCTATGAGTTACAAATCACTTCTTTAGAAAATGAAATTCTAGATTTGAAGAGTTCCCTGTCTAAATTTGTTAATGGGCAGGATAATCTGAACAAATTGTTGGGAACAAAGGTCAACTTCCAGAAGGAGGGGTTAGGCTATAACCCTATAAATAAAAAGAACATTGAAAACAAAATTCAGACATCTTCTGTTTCTAGCTC
The DNA here is from genome assembly GCA_022559845.1 of Amorphophallus konjac. NCBI lineage: Eukaryota > Viridiplantae > Streptophyta > Magnoliopsida > Alismatales > Araceae > Amorphophallus > Amorphophallus konjac. Next base: position 220,163,943 of record CM040123.1, on the reverse strand, counting down.
TAATTTTAAGAAAGAGGGACTGGGCTACAGTCCAGTCATGAGGAAGATCGATGGATCCAATTTGAAAACCGTTTTTGTTAAATCTTCTGAACAGGAAAAACCTTCTACTTCATCATCTCCACTTTAGTATAAGGCTAAGAAAATAGAAAAACTGGATAAAAATCAGAAAATGATTGGAAAACAGAAAGTGAATAAAAAGGGTCCATCAGTGCATGCTGATCACAGTCTTCACACAAACTCACAAGTATCTAAAAAGAAAACCTCATGCCATTACTGTCATAAACCTGGTCATTTGATGCATGAATGTAGATTGATGGAAAAGGATGATCTGAGTGCTAGGAAATATCATGTTAAAAATCTTTCATCTTAGAAAAGGAGTGTCACATGTTCTAATTGTGGCAAATTAGGACACTCAATTGCTCAGTGCTGGTTTGCTAGTGGTAAGAAAACCTTCTATTCATATCATGCTAAATTCCCTGCAAACCAACATGTTTTTAATAGAAACAAGTCTATTTCAATGAACCAGCACATCATCTGTTTTAACTGCAACAAAATTGGTCACAAGACCTCTGAATGCTGGTCAGGTACTTTTGAAAGAAATTCTCTCAAATGCTCTCACTGTGGAAAGCATGGCCACACAGTCAAGGACTCTTGGCATGCTCAGGGTAGAAAAGAGAATTTTAAACATGCTAAAATCCCTGCAAATAGACATGTTGTTCATGAGAATTTTAAGAGAATAAATTCCTCTCATTGTTTTAACTGTGGAAAGCCGGGTCACAGGGATGCAACCTGTTGGCTGGCAGGATACCAAAGCAATGCTGGTTTTGGTAAACAGAAATTTTCATACATATGCACATAAAAATCATGTTAATAAGAATGTGCATAAATCCAATCTGAAACCTGCTGCATCTTGCCATTATTGTGGTACAATTGGTCATTCAATGAATAATTGCTACCTGATGAAATCTGATGACCATGCTGCTAGGAGATTGTTTAGAAAATCTGCTAGGAATGTCACTGCTAATTCAAGACCCAAGATTTCTTGGGTGCCTATTTGTGCAAGATAGCTTGCTAACCTACAGGTGTGCCTTGGAAGCTGAAGAATAAAGAGGGGTAATAAACCAAGGCACTCAAGAAGAAAAACCCCTTCCCGAACTTTTCAGGTAAATTTCTTGCACTTCCTGGTTTTAGTGTTACTACATAGCATGTTAAATGTTTTTTTCTTATTCACTCTTCATCTGCATTATCTGAATTGATGTTTCTGAATTTTCCTCATCTGAAGTGCATATATGTGACTTGCATGCATAGCTCACTGAACCTCTGAATTACATATAGGACTGCATGTTGAATTATCATGATTGACCACTATGGTATATAAATGGTAAGCTACCAAAAGGTAGGGAGATCTGTCTGGAGGTTCTTACTGCTTGATACTCATTTTATTGGCTGTTATAATTTCATTCATACATGGTCTGAGGGGGAGTTAGCTTAAGATTAATTTCTCGGTGACAAAATGCTGAATAAAGTACAGAGTTGTTACTGCTGGTTGGATAAGTGAGTTAACACAGTGTGGAAATAGAGTTAACGCACCAGACAGCTTATTCTTTGAGAACCTGATGTGAAGTGCCTCTGGTTGAGTGAGTTGACGCAATGATGAAACTGAGTTAACGCTGTGGGCAATTGGTTTCTGAATTTAAGCAAATGTTTGTGCTGTCTAGTTGGATGAGTTGACGCAGTACTGAGGTTGAGTTAACGCACTGAGGAATATAATTTGGAAACTGGATTGGTTTGTGAGCTAGATTGAGTCAAAACAGCTATGCCATGTTAAAATCTCTCTGTTATATCTTTCTTTTGGAAACTTCCCTATCTCACATCAACTTGTTTTGTCCATCAATTCCGTCCCTTCCGTTCTTATCCCACAATAAAGCCTCCTTGACATCTTAGTATGAGGGAAGAACTCTAGAGCACTGAGATATGTAGATGATGTCTTAAATTCAGGGGGAGTTAAAGTGATAATTCTTGTTGAGTATGAGATATGTTCTGAATAGCTCTATGATATGCTAATGATAGGAGATCTCTAATTCTTATGATATTTGAATTTAAGAACTTTTGAACCCAATAATGCACTATGTATGGAACAAAAGCTGAACATTTTAATAAAACTATGACCTTATCATCTCTCGAACCTTATTGCTCAAAAGTAAAGAAACCAATGTGTGCAGAGGAATTTAATATTTGTATTGATAATGAACTCAGAAATTGTTTATAAACGTTGAAGATGCAATATATTACACATGTAATAAAATGCAGAGCAATGGTAGTTATTCACTGAGAAACTAGCCTTATGCACTAAAGAAGTGCTGAAGAGCAAGTCATGTGGTGCACTACTATCTCTGTCTTCAAGTGAAAAATAAATTATTCCAGAGCAATGGTAACTATTAACTGAGAAACTACCTTCATGCACCTATGAAGTGCTGATAGGCATGCCATGACGTCAGTTGCCAACTCTGGTTCGTATATGCAGAATAGTTTGCTATGCTGAGTAACCGGGGACTTGGGTGTCTGATAAACATGTGTACTCGTGTCAAAAGGCTAGCTATACTTGACTGTAAATGAAAACGTAAAGATAAGTTGAAAATGCTGAAAATATGAAAATAATCAAAACTTGTGAGTATGTTTGATCTGAAGCTCCTTATTCAACTGAGTCTATCATCAATGCCAGTTACATTTCTCTCTCTCTGAAAGGCTTCTTAAAATTGACAGATATAAGGGACAGATATGAAAATGGTTCTAGTGTGAAAAGAGTTCCACTTTTTCTCCAGACAGGTTGCTTTAGTGGTTCATGGTTTTTAATTCGATGTTTTATGATTATTTCCTCTCTTTTCCATTAAATGAATTGGAGCCTATTTACATACATCTCTTTCATGGGAACTTGATCTGCAACTCTTAAATTCTTGAATATAAGCATGTCAACTCATTATCTTAGTATCTTAAGAAAATTCCTTGAACGGATGTCCTTCTGGCTACTTATCTTGTTTCTTCTGTTCATATCTGCCTCACTGCGTAGACGCAATGTCCCTTGGCGTCTACGCATTACTTCTAATACAACCTTCCTCACAATCCGGTTCACCGACTTGAACTGGCTGAACCGTTCACTAAAAGGGTCTTCGTAGCTTCTTTAAAAGCGTAGCTTGACCACTACTCGTCTCCACTCCTTTCAAAAACCCTTGGTCGTTCCACCTTCCGTGTTCTCCAAAACCCTCACAGCTTTTTCCCTGTTCCATTCACCTCGCTGCCATGGCTTCTCCGACATCCACTACAAAGGGGAAGAAGAGGGCAGAGGAACCTCCCAGACGTTTAGCATCAGCCGAAGGCATAATGGAGCCCAGCTCCATAGCTGATCACGATAAAGGGAAGAGGAAGGAGACGCGTCCCCACAATCCTAGTCCGCCAACCAAAAAGCGGAAGGCATCTGATGTCAGGAAAGAAAAGAAGGGTTCATCTTCAGGCTCTGCAACAGGTCAGAAAGGTGCGGACAGATCTCTTCCAGTCACAGCAGAAGAACCTCTGAAAGTTCTCATATCCCGGTATGTTGATGCTACCGACCATGAGATGCTTGCAGTTTTTCTGGAACTGTTTCCGACCTTAGACTATCAGGGCTGGTGGTCGTTTGTCACAAACCATAAGGTCTATTATCCTACCCTGGTCAGAGAGTTCTACAAAAATTTGAAATATGGACCACAAGTTCCAAAACTTACATCATCTGTCAAGAATGTCTGTTTCGAACTAACAAATAAGCTGTTTGCCCGAGCCTAGAAAATCCCCAAAAATGGAGTTCAGCTGCATGATTTTGAGTACGATGAGCACAATGCTTTTGCGCTCCTGACTGACAATCCCAGTGATCATTCCGATGTCAGGGAAACCTATCTAGCCAGTCTCAAAGCCAATCAATTCCCTCCATTGAATAGACTGCTCCACCACATTTGCACTTCAATGATCACACCACAGAGCAGTGGTAGAGAAAGGGTGACTGAGATGCAAAGGTTTCTACTTTACTGTATGATGAAGAGAATACAGATTTCCCTGCCTGATGTAGTGATTCAAACTATGGGGTCTTGTCTGACACAGTCCAGAACACTTCCTTTTGCTGCTCCATTAACTGCCATTTTTAGAAAAGTGGGTGTCGACTTTGGTTCTGAGAAGAAAATAATCATTCCTCAAGGGAATGTTTACACCCTTACTTACATTCAGAAGTTCATGGGATTTAAAGTCATTGATGGTAAGCCAGTTAGAATTCTTCCCAGTCAGAAAACAGCTCCATCAGAAACAGGTCAGGCATCAAGAATAGCCACTATGGATGAAAGTCAAGTGAACAGGACAGAGATACAGATTCCATCAGATGTGAGAGAAGAAAGACCAGAGGTTGAGGACACATTTGCTAGATCATCTAGCCCTCAGTTGGAGACTGGGGAACCCAGTGGTTCTGCACCTACAATGGAACCCCTTATAACTGGAACCATTGATGTTTATAGGAGACCTTTTCCAACTTCTGATGCAGGTCCACCACCAGCCACTGTTGAAGAGATGTTCGCTCACATGTCTATGATGCTGCAGCGTCAGGATGCAAAAATGGACAAATTAATGGAGTTTACAAACTATCATCTCAACAAACTGATAGCTCGGATTGTACAATTTGAAGTTTCTGTCTTATCCGAGTGGCAGAAATTTTTACTCTCCAAGATGCTATCTGACCAAGCTACAAGGTCCATCTTGCAGCACATATCATCTCTCCTTGACAAACTAGCCACTTTGGTGAAAGAGATGCACAGCCAACAAGCTACAACTTTTTCATCCTTTGCCAAGATTACTGATCTGTGCTATGATGTGAGGATAGCAGTTGAAACCATCAAGAGTCCTATCAATGCACTTCCCCAATGCCTCAAAGTTGTGTTAGAAAAGATTGACAAAGTGACTGCAGCAATTCAGTCACTTGGAGACAAGTTTCACAATAAGGAATCTGTCACAGCTGATCTCTCTTCTGCCATTGACAGTGTACGCACCACTCTAAGTCACCAGCTGGGCGAAATCTCTCAGGATATCAGGAATATACTGGCCAGAGATCAATCTGCCTCAGGACAGCAGTCTCATCAGCCACCTCAAGGGCAATCCTCTCGTCAGCAACAAACACCTTCTTCTGCCAAGAAATACAATCGTTACTTTCCATAGCTCTCCCACATCTACTCCCCTTCCTGATGATGTCAAAGGGGGAGGAGAATTATGAAGTCAAGCTGGAATCTAAACTAGAGTTCATTGCATCTAGAGTTCATTGCATCTGCATCAATCCTGCTGACTAACTATATGTTTTCTTCTTTTTGTCTGGTTCAATGATGTAAAGTCTTGAACTTGAATGAACGACAAAATTAATGCTCGATTCAGTCAATGAATAGATTTCCTGTTAATCTAAAGCTCCTTGCTTGATATGAATAACCATGGTTGTTTAGATGCAATGGCATCAATGGCATTCACCTCATAGTTGCCATCATCAAAAATGGTGAGATTGTTGTGCCCCTGGTTTTGATGATGACAACCATGAGATATGAATGATGTGTTCAATTCAATGATGAATTAAATCTTCATTCCATAATACTTTCACTTGATTTCATACTTGTTGCTAGAAAGGAACAGGGTCGACGCTGGGAGCTTAAAGCGTCCACGCATCAGTTGAAGAAGCCTTCACTGATATCCACAATCCTTCACTGATATCCACAATGTTAACTCCACGAAGCAGAGACCTTCACAAGTTATTTCACTGCGTCAACGCCAAAATAGAGCAGCGTCGACCCAGCAGTTACAAAGGGAGAGCCAATGGCTTACTGGATTACTCTGGTGCGTCAACGCATTCATCAAGTGGCGTCGACGCAGCAGGTTGATGGATCGACAAGGTGACCAGAGGGTGGACGCAGTTGCACAATGCGTCAACGCACTCCACACGAAACGTGAGAGGGCTGAAGCCATCTAAGTTCAGATGCTGGAACACCAATGCGTCAACGCAGCATGCTGAGAGCGTCGACGCAGCACGTCTATCTGTTGAAGACTTGATCACTGGATCACCGATGCGTCAACGCAGCAGGTTGATGGAGTAAACGCAGCAGACTTGAGTTCGTGATCCCAGGATGACGAGGTACCAGGATGCTGACACGTGGCCAAATATCTGGGCGGGAAATGTGGAGGACACACGCGCCCAGTGCTGCCTCTGCTCGAGCTGCTATAAAGGGGAGTCTCGGTTGTCTGAAGAAGGATGATCGAAGTCTTGAGAGGAATAGTAAAAAGTGTAGAAGTGCTGAGAGTTCGATTGAAAAAAAGAAGAGAAGTAGTGAGAAGAAGAAGGAAGCAGAAGAAGAAGAAGAAAGAGAAGAGACAGTGAGAGCCTGCGAAAGAGAAGAAAATAGAGAGTGAGAGCAGAAGAGAAAGATTGCGTGAGCTGAGAAGAAGAAAGAAGAGGAAGAAAAGAAGAAGAGGAGAGAGTCTATTGAAGATCTGTTCAGTCTGTTCGTGGATCAAATCCAGAACGACTATTGTGGTTCATTTTCAACTTTCGTTGTTGTGCTTTTCATGTTTCTTATTTTTTTTGATACTCCTATTGCTATTGTTCTTTCGATCCTCTGGACTGAGGTCGGGTTCCTCCTGGTGGGTCAGGAGAAGGGAGATCTGATCTCTGGTTTGCAAGCAGCAGGGGGGCTGCTTGTGGGTTCCCTCCGGGCTAGGAGGAAGAGAGGCTAGGCCTCTGGTGGATTGCTGGTAGCAGAGTGCTACTGGATGGTTCACTGGTAGCGGGGCTGCTACTAGTGGGGTTCCCTCTTGGTATAGAGGAAGAGAGACGTGAGTCTCTGGTTTCTAGTGACCGTGGGTTGCTAGAGGTTCTCTCCGTGTAGGAGGAAGAGGGGAGGTTGTTCCCCTGGGTAAGCTGTGTATCAGCGTATGTTGGCAAGCTGTGTTGCCCAGCTGTTAGTGAAGCCACACTCGGTTTGAGTGTGGGGTGGATGTAGGTCCGTGGACCGAACCACCTAAAAATCTCTGTGCAGTGGTTGGTTGCTCCATATCTCCTATCTACTTCACAGGTTACATTGCATTCTCATTTATATCTGTGCTGCTTCCGCTAGTTGTTTATTTGGGCGCGGGTTACGTATTTGATCTTTGGTTTAAAAGGATATTCTACCTGTTCTTCAGATTGGTTGTCTTGCTTTGTTAGAGTTCTAGTTTTATTATTGAGCCGAAAAATTTTTAAGGGTGGGATTCATTCACCCCCCCTCTGAATCCTCCGCACCGATCCTAACAGATCATTCGGGAGTTTACAATAGCTAGTGAAGGAGTGAGGGTGAGGTTTAGGTAGGCTTTCGGCAACCACTTTCCGGACATACCTTTCCACCTCTTTTCGGGATATGAGATTGGATTGCTTAAGGGGTGCATTGACATTGGGCAAAGCATGAGAAATCGGAGAGGATGCAACCCCTTGATGAAAAAGAGGATGGTTAGGTTGATTAGGAACATGAGAGGGAGTCCTATTGAATGAGTTTGGCATTGAAATTAGAGATATCCTTGGAATGGATTGAGCATTGAGATGTGATCTTGCTTGGGAAGCTAGAGCAAACAAATAGTTAGAGGAATATCGAGATAACACTCTAGCTAACTCTTGGTCTTCCTTTGGAGAGATTGATGGGGTTTTGACAATCATGGGCACTTCACTTTGGGGGGATGATTCTTCACTAGTTGTGCTTTGATGTACATCAATTTATGAATTTTGACACATCCCAATGAAAGCATTGGGTGCATCTTCCTCGGCATCAAGTCGGGTTTGTGTGTCATGGAATTCAAGATCATCCTCATCAACAACATGCATGTTGGAATAACATTGAGCCATCGCCATTCAACCTAATTAACTTTAAAAAAAATTCAAGTAGAATTCTTAAGGCCAATTAAGGTTGAATTAATTGCATCTAACAACAAGCATGTATTCAAACAATGCGCCCCAAATTTTTAGCTTAGGTTAAGCCAAAGATTAGTCCAATTTAAATTTGTTCCCTCTTAGATGAGAATGGAATTTTGTAGG